>OX387316.1:13526453-14135411 GCA_947562085.1 Eudonia lacustrata | reverse complement strand
AATACTAAACACGTAGCCAGTTTTTGTTAACTTAACTGCTATCACAATTGAGAAAGACTTCCTACACCTCCAACACTTAGTACTTTTTTTTAGAGAGAGAGATTGCTGATTGCTTCATACGGCATTTTCAGCGTCACCGGGCATTTTTGGGGGCGGCGAGGTACGTAAAAGGTACCTCAAGCCGTGTTGAAACGAATCACCTTCGGAGGATTTCTAGAGGGAACGGCATCGCACACTTAAAAGTGCGCGTCCCCATGCCCTACTAGAGTCTCCGAAGGGTTCGGATCGGATCAGGGTTTGTACTTCTGATCGTCTGAACGATGCTCCTCTTAAAGACGAGTACATAGTTCCTTTTTTTATAACACACCTAAATAAGAAAACTGATAATGAAAATGTACGTTTTGCTTAAACCATAAGCTAACATTAATTTAGCATCTGATTAAGTCGGCGCCGGCATTTTGTTACCATTTCAATTGTGTTGTTTGCTTTTCTCCCTTTGTTTGTTTTCTATTTCGGAATCGTACCTGTACCGTGCCACGTGTAGCCAGACGAAACTTTTAATAGAGTGTCTAAATTCTCTTCCTCCCACCGAATCCTACTTTGCAGATACAGTAGTTTCGTAAAGACTTAGATAAATTTTAGTTTATGTCTATTATTATAATCTTATTATGGTTCATTCATGTTTTGTTATTATCAGTCGAATGTGGTATCTATGGAACTTTTTAAAATATAGCATGTGATTGAGTAATACGTTATCAGATAGAAAAGTGTGATCTCTATCTAAAAATCATAACACAATAAAGCGATACCAGTATTTGTAGTATGTATTTGCGAAAAATTACCAAGAAAACATTGTAAAAACAAAACCAAAAAACATATACTCGACTTCCATCAATATTTTTACAGAATAATGATCTCAATTCTCAATGAAGCCATATTATCGTTTTTAACATCATTATTAACAAAAGTTATTACAAAACAGAGAATAGAATATATCTAGTGTTACAATTGTGACGTCACAGCCACGTAGCAGCGGTGGAAGGGAAACCGACGTCGGAGGCGCAAGTTGGACAGCACGCCACTTTTGGGCGGCACTCGGAGGCGACGGACGTCTCTCCTAAGCTCTGTTTCTTTAGGCATATTGTTAGCTCGGTTAAATTGTTAATTAAAGATTAATTTGTTCTAAGCGTTTCTTTTTTTTATTAGGATTCTCGCTGGTTTTTAAGACTGGTCTATTTTAGTGTAAGGTAATCATATGTGACCATGCCTTCCCGTGCCTTTTCTGAGTAACTTAGCGTTTCTTCTCAGGTCTTTCACTGTAGACTACCGAACCGGGCTGTCTTAGCCTGTAATAGCCTATACATACTGTCCCACTGCTCCATCATTGAAATCGAGTCATCGCTACAATTGATGGCTATTAACTTAATCACCACGCAAGCCAAAGGTTAGCGATCACAAACCCGGGCTGCGCAACGTATCCGAACACACTTCGCCCCGAGGCGTATATAACCGCGTTGGGGACTTCTTGGCGGGAAAGTGAAGAGTCATGTCTGCGGTTTTGTTTTGTTTTCTAAAATTTGTGTTATGTCGAATATTAATGTGAAATAATGGTGTATTATTAACCGTTAAGTGTTTGTAAGTGTGCATGAGTGTTGGCAAATGAAACAAAACGTGCAACGGCACTTTTCAAATTCTCTCAAGAAGTCCGCCGCGTGAGGACTTAGTAAAGCCCCACATCTTTACTGAGCTACTCGAGGGGGATGTATCATTTCTCACTTTTCATTTCTATTATCATTCATCAACATCATAAAGGAAATATTGTATATTTATGTATTTACTTGTAAGAAAAATTACTTTGACACTGGGTAAATGTACTAATCGCACGAAGCCATCAACAAGAAAAAAAAATCCGCGTTGGCGACAACCTGAAATAAAGAAAGAATAAATATGTTTCAAAATTTTGAACACCTGTTCTAAATCTACATAAAACAAATGAAAAGAGGCCGTATCATCATAGGCACGTTATACTGTCAACCTAACCAAACCAACGAATGCTCACTCCAACCACAAGCGAATTAAGCATATACCACTAATATTAATGTCGACAGCTCATTTTAATAATAATAACAAGAACGTAGGTGTAAAACGTTAGCGTTGACCCTGACTAACCACAAGTAAATGTTTGTGATAAACATTACCATTTGTACCGGCTGGGTCATGTTTATTTTACATGAATAAAATGGTGTCTCAGAATTTTTTTCTCATTTGAAAAATGTGTTTCTGATATACCCACTATGGTTTTGCATCGCACTTGTCAAAAAAAAATAAGATGAAGCCCATGTCACAAACGACGCGCTTGATGCACTTCGCGAATTATTCCCGGGAAGAATCGTTAGTCGTCGAGGCCATATTAATTGGCCACCGAGGAGTCGCGATTTAACGTCTGCGGATTTTTTCTTATGGGGCTATCTCAAGAGCAAGCTTTATAATCCATTACCGCAAAATTTATCTCAATTGAAGCAAAGAATCAGGAACGAAATCAATGCGATACCGCGCGCTATGTTGAATCGTGTGATTGAAAATGTCAGTTCCAAATTAAATGAATGCGAGGAAGTTAATGGCGATCATTTAAAAATGGTTGTTTTCCATAAATAATCCTTAATTAATATTAAATTTATTTTAATAAATATGAGTTTAGACTTAGTTTATTTTTGCTTTTCAAATAAGAAAAAATTCTGAGACACTCTTTACTTATTAAAACATGTTTATCCGTTAGGTATCGCGTGGCCCGTGAAAGCTCTACTTAATTCGGGATAATAGAATTGGTGCGACAATGGTGTATATTTATTATTATTATTGCTATCAAATCATATTCCAGTTTTATGATTAAATTAATATTATATACGCGAAAGTGTAGAAGTTAAATTGTTGTTCGATAAATTCGAAACTGGAAGGAAATTTTAGTACACTGGTAAAAAGTACAAAGTCAGCGGCACGATATCAAGGTATATCGTGCCGCTGACTTTTTTTTAGATCTACTGATGGCTAATAATTTTTTAGAACACCATTATCATATACTGTCAGCGCACGCCGATAAAGCAGCTAAGCTGCGCTTATTTTCTCCGACTTTAATTACAAATTTTAAGATTTATAGATATATAGCCGATGTTCACCCTAAAATTACATACTGTGTACTATATTGGTGAAAGAATTTTTTAAATCTAGATCTACAAACTTTACCCCTTTATAACATTAATAGTGTAGATAAATAACGTTATTGTGACTTTATTATATAAGCTAGGTATATCGTGTCGTTGACTTTTTTTTCATCAACTAATGAATAACATTTTTGTAAATAATTATTTTCATATATACCCATCAGTTTGGTCAGCGTACGACGATGAAGCAGCTAAGCACCGATTTTTAACCGACCTTGATTTACAAATTTAGTGATTTTGAGCTTTATCAAAATAATACATAGCCTATGTTACCCACAAGATATGTAGTGAAAGAAAGAAAGAAGTGAAAGAATTTTTCAGTAGTTCAGTAGTTCCAGAGATTAACCCCGACAAACAAACAAACAAACAAACAAACAAACATTATCAGAAACGATACCTCTTTATTAATAGTATAGATATATATTCTAATTAAAACTATATTTATAACCTAATCGTCCTTATATTAGTATCGTATCGTCATAATTATAGGAATTAGTATTAATATTGTTATATAAAACTTTTAATTGCAGATGAATTTCGCACTTCCGCGAGGGTTTACAATATAAAAGCGTGTCACTTAAAAGCGAAGTTACATTCCGAGATCCCGATTTTCCGATCCCGTTAGGTACTCCGTCGGGAAACAGTGACTAATTTAGAAATCGCTTATAAAGCAGCCATTCTATTGATATCTAATCCGATCGGTTACACCTAAAACATTTTATGGGAAACGTATAATGTAATGGAACCCTCAGGCCACGTGTCCTAATCGCTACTTGTCCGGATTTTTTTAATTGTACTCTTTGTATAAATATAAAAATACGTCATATAAAACAGAGGACACACGAACGATTTCCAAACAAACGCAATTGTAAAAGGACAACGAAATAAAACAAAAACAAATAAAATAAACAGGAGACTGATAATTGAAAAGCATAAAAACAAAACACGACAATTTATGTGTTCAACTCACATGGCGCCGTAATTGATTGAATCCGATCCGGGACAAAAAATAATCGGCCCCCTTTATTGGTTGCTCGATCACAAAACAGCTCATGGCATGTGTCGTAAATTATGTAATAAACTGAACATTTCCTATTTACTCACACGGCGAGCTGGGTTAATTCGCTCGTCGTAAAAAGTCCATGGGAGTCAGTCTTCGATCAATATTGTAATAGGTCCTTACCTATGAAATTGGAGTTTTTTTCTCACTTATTACTTAATAGGTGTAATTCTCCTAAAAGTCAATACCGGTTGTTAATATTATTATACACCTTTAATTAGGACTATGTTACTAAGGCTTCAGTAATAACAATGATTATTAATTTTATCGCACCGTATCGTGCTGATTTTTTTTTAAATAACTGTCAATAAAGTAATCTTTTCTTATGAAGTTAAGTAAAGTTATACCTTTATTCAAATCAGGAACCAAAGAAAAACCCAGTAACTATCGACCCATTTCAATATTATGACAATATTATAATATGTAGGACTAATTATGAAAATGTAAATAAAGCTCTTTCAGAGGTACTCCGTTGGCTTACTATTAATAATCTACAGCTTAACGCTACAGAAAACTGAATGTATTAAATTTATTTTACCAAATGTGAGAAATGAACCAACCAATATTAGAATAAACGGTGATCAATTAGATTTGGTAGATTCTACAGTCTTTTTAGGCATAACCGTTGACTCAAAACTTCAATGGAATCCTCATATATCTAAATTGGCCGGTAAAATCAGTTCTGCTGCTTATGCTATTAGAAAAATTAGGCAGTTAACAGACGTTGAAACTAATAGAACAGTTTATTTTAGTTAATTTCATAGCGTCATGTCGTATGGCATCCTACTGTGGGGAACAGCGGCTGATATTGAAACTATATTCATTTTACAGAATTGAGCAATAAAACAATCTATAAACTAGGATCAAGAACTTCCATAAAAAAATCTTTTTAAGGAGATTGGTGTCCTGACAGTTGCATCTCAATATATTTATAATTGTATAGTTTTTGTACGTTCCATATCAACTCCTTTACTAAACATGATGACGTACACAATTTCAATACTAGAAATAAGACAAAACTGTAATGCCACTGTTCAGGTTACGGAAGGTTCTTGGGTCTTTCTTAGAGCAAGGTATACACTATTACAATAAAATACCAAGTACTGTACTAGATTTACCTTTAGATAAATTTAAAATACATGTGAAGTCTTTATTACTTATACAAGGTTATTATACAGTCAAATAATATTTAGATGATAAAACAGCCTGGTTATAATAAAAAGAACACATTATATTCTATTTGAATCAATATAATAAAATTAATGTAATAATTTTTATACTGATATGATATCCTTTATCAGTAGTGCCCTACAGATAACAAACAGCGTTGCGTTAAATAGATCTTTAAGTTTTTATTTAGAGTATCTTGAGTGTGTCATGCTCTCTTTATTGTCTCTGCGGTGGTGGCTTGTGCGTCGGATCGTTACGTTCCCTAAAATATTGTTGAGCGAAGCGATGGCTGATTCATATATCATACTCGTGAACGGGTGCCGCCTGTGGAGGCTGGTCTGCTCTTGCATATTTATCTTGTTTTTAGTATTATTTACTATAGTTTGACTTTGTTTTTCTTAAACAATTTTTGACTTTTACTAGAGTACTGTAGTGGTACTGTATGACATTGTGGAAATTGAAACTTTTACCTGATGTTTTGTTAACTTAGATTTTTTATTATTATTTTTTTTACATGTTGTGGTTGTCTTCTATATTTTTTGTGTTTATTTGTAATGGAAAGTGTCCTGCTATGATAGGGCATTTTCCAATATTTTTGACGCCGTAAGGGAGAAAAGAGCTGGACACTTGCTAAGTTTCTTGCCGGTTCTTCTCAGCACAAGATCTCCCGCCCAGAGTAGACTTACGAACCGATGGCATAGTGACATTCACAAGAGCTACTTGTAGCCTAAACTGAATAAATGATTTTGAGTTTTGAATTTAGAATTTCATACCTATACATTTAAATTTCGAATAACAAAGTCTGAAAAACATTGGATAACATCAACAGCCTCAGCTTACTGTGAATCTTTAATCTTAACCTTATAGATGAATTAAGGTAGCAAAATATTTGTACTTAATATTTACTTTCATCGCCACAAACGATCAAAAAACAGCTCGTACAGAATACCTCCAATCGGTCTGCGGCAGGAAGGGACGGGATGTGACTCGGTAGCGGATGAGTCTGGGCTGTGCTAATTCATCAGCCTTGTGTTCATTTTTGCAAGAAGCTCACTCCTTCTTTCACCAGCTCCAGCTTCAAGTGCTTGGTGAATGTATAAACCCTAGGGGAGGCCATTTACTTTCGAAATGTAACATGTTATCCATAGCAAGGTCATAGAACTTGTAGTTTTTCTAATATTCAGCTTTTAAATGCTGATTGCAGGGTAATTATGTGCAATATATTAGTGATGCTTTATATTGTTATGTAGAGATTGATTGTGATATATTAAAAATAAAAACAGTGGTTATTATGTTAAGATTTAAATAAGACTGATTTTGCAATGAATGTGATATATAGGGACTAATTGTTATATAGGTATATAATAAAAATGAAAAGAGTTACTATTAGGTAAGATTTCACCAAAACTAGCAATAAAGGTGATAAATTAAAAATAAGAAAGTGTTATTATAAGGTAAGATTAATAGTTGTTACAGAGATTTTTATTGTTTTTTAGTGTTATAAATGTCGTTAAGATATATGTCGTATGTATAAAAGTATTTGAAATTGATATACGTTCAAGTGATTTTTATCGATATCTCTCATTTAATACAGTCTTGCCCTTAAACCAGTCTTGCCTAACAAATACTAGCAGTCAGCACTATGCTGCTGTATTGTAGGTGCTGTTCGTGGACAAAAATGTAAAAATACATTTGAATCCACTAATAGCACCTGCCAAAAATATCAATAGGTGCTGAATGTGGACTAGGCCAGGTGCTATTTGGGCAGGTGCTATTTAGGCGGGTGCTCAAAGTGGATACTCCGCAACCCACGCTGACGAAGTAACGGGCAAAATGCCAGTAATATATAATTTTACGCAAATTTTGTTGCAAACTATTAGAACAAGTGTTTGAAAAATCCATAAGCGGGATTCGAATCCGGACCCCATGACATACCGGGTCAGGTGCACTACCAACTAGCTAGTAGTATAGCGTGTAGTAGCTAGATTAGGTTATTCAAAACTTCTTATATATCTTTGTACCTACTGAGTACTAATTCTTAGATTGTGGCTAATGCTTCTCATTTGTTGAAAACACTGTCTCACTGTTGAAAAGTACTATATATTGAATACTACAATCCCTAGGAATTACAGAAGAGGGAGAATACAAACAATTCGATGTTTTTTAAGAAAGGTTTTGATAACAAAAAACAGTAAATAATCCTTATAATGTTTATAAAACGCCTCTAAGGTACAAGGATTAAACCTCCTGTCTCAGATCCATAGGTGTCGGGTTTGTTTCCGGACGCCATCATTTTATATAAATCTGACTCATTGTCCACCCAATGTCAGTACCGTTGTTTTTGGATTCTGACAGTAATGGTCAGTTTAAGTAAACTGTACATAGTTATTGTAACACAATAATATATTTTTTCATAGAAGTAAAATAATTAATAACTTATAACAATTCGTGTTCGGCGACGCGAGTCAGAGTTACACGAAGTTGAAGAACCACTTGCTGCCCGGACTGTCTATTGTTTAAATAGGTATACTAGCTTCTTAATTTTCTAGTATTAATATAGCTTTTACGATAGCCCAAACCAATTTAATCGTAAGTAATAATAGATCAGTGGTAGTTGCATAAAGGTAAGGATTTTGTTATTACAAATATTTTTTTATATAATTTATTAAGCTGTTATACATAAAACAAAAGGTATTACATAGGGTGATAGTAAGTACATGAGCCCTGCAAGTGCAAAGCAAAATAAAATTAGGTGAATAAAACAAACTTAAATCTAGGTAAGTATACAAATATTTAAGATCAATAGCAAAAATAAATCTTACCCTTACAAATTGTTGTCTGTTGTAATAAGCCACTTTCCAAATTCTCAATAAAGATCTTCAACCTTAAATACAAATGTACATTTTGGATACATACCTACCTACATCACATGACCTGAAAAAAAAAATGTTTTCGAAAATAAAAGCACAATATGCTAATAAAACATACAACAAATAGATACTGGAAAGTCTATCACATTTTCATTATAAAGACTGTAATTATAAAGACATTCTGTGGTGACTGACGTGCCCACTCGGCAGCGTCGAGAGCGCCGGGCCCTTTGCCCCGATGTCTGGAACTCGTTTAATTAAAAGGGAATCTACTCCTCTAGTGCAGTTAAGCCGCGTTTGCACTCCATCTGCGCTCGTACTATGCTTGCCGGTGCTCTTAGCCGCAGTGCAAACTAATAGCCCACACACAAAATGAGTCTTGGAGACTCTGTTAGTTGGGGTAAATGCATTATGCGGACTACCCGATTGGTATAGTTTGTTAAGAGAATTTATTTAACGTTTGAGAATGTAGGTAGTAATTGTTAATGGCGCTAGTAAAATTCTCAGAATCAGATTTTCAAAAAACACTGTTGTAAATTTAAAAAACAATATTAATTACACATTTTTGAAAAACTTTATTACATTCAGATATATAAACAAATGTTCAAAGTGACTTTTGTTCCAAAACAACGTTATATTATCATAATATTGTTTACCCATTTAGGCACCTTTCGCACTTAAGGTTTTTTGCGTAAGCGTTCGTCAAACGTAATGCGCAACGCAGTCGCGACGTATGTTTACCCAAAATTGTGTAAGCCACGAGTAAACTAGCTTACCAAGACGCCGCCGGCGCCGCCGGCGCCGCCGCTCAAAAATGAGGACCTTCGTAAACAACGCAACACGGGTAGTCGATACTTGATGATTAAACGAACTTACCTGAAGTGACGTTCTATCATAATTATACTTTGCTTCGTCTTCGAGATTAGAATACTTGTAGTACACGAACCGTGTGGCCATTCAATCACTATAGTTGAGAAATACAAATACAAAATTTAAAAAAAAAAAACATTTTTTAGTCAACTTACTGTTTGTACTTTCTCACCTGGCAACATCCTTGCCGCCATTTTCATTTAGCAGAGCAGGTAGGTATATAGGTAGATAAAAGTAGGTTTTTTTTTTTTTTTTACTTATTTCTTTATTTGGGTTTGTTAAACTGGGAGGGTGGGAGCTAATCTCTTCAGACGAAGCCTTCGTATAATTATGATAGAACGTCACTTCAGGTAAGTTCGTTTAATCATCAATTATACTTTGCTTCGTCTTCGAGATTAGAATACTTGTAGATCTTTAGAGATTTGAAATTAGTAATTAAAAAAGAAAAAAGAAATATGTTTATATATATATATCTTTATATAATCATATACATAACATACAACAAGAGAAAAGAAAGAAGTACATTCATATAAGTACCTACTTTCATACATTAATAATAACATATTTATATTACGTATCAAAATTATGATCAAGAATAGACATTGCAAAATCATTATTGCTATCTCGCATCAAAGATTTTTGATAATATCGAGCGAATACGCAGGATGAATCTGACCATCCAGCAGTTTTTCGTATCAAGTCAAGGCTAACACCACGTCTATGGGCAAAAGACGTGGATGCATGTCTTGTCGAGTGGGCAGAGAAAATATTGGTGTCAATGCCACTCTTACTTAAAACTTCTTTTACCCAACGACTGATAGATTGGGAACAGACTGGTTTATGTGGACTCTTAAAACTAACGAATAACTGATCCTCTCTTCTTATACAATTTGTTTTATTAATATAAACAAGTAATGCATTTGCTGGGCATATCTGAGGGTTTTCTCTAAAAAACGGCAAATTTAGGCAGGGTTGACATGAACCAGGACGTAAAGACTTTATAAGATTTGGTATTTTGATCATAATATTTTCATTATTGATTTCAATGTTTGACACTTTAATTTTACTTAAAGTCTGCACTCTATGTGCGGTAACAAGTGCTAACAATGTTACAACTTTTTTGGTTAAAAATTCCAAACTAATATCTTCATTTGGGTACCAATTTTCTAAAAAGTTTAAAACAATAGATGGATTCCAGGTAACATTATATTTAGGCAGTGGCGGACGAAGGCGGTAAAAACCCTTAAATAATCTTGTTACTCTATCATCAGATCCTATTCTAGTACTTACAATTAGAGATAATGCCGATCTATAGCTATTTAATGTACTGTATTGAGCACCAGTATGAAAAATTTCAGTTAGGAATAAAATAGCATATGGGACTGATGCTTCATAAACATCAATATTGTGATGTTTACAATATACGAACCATTTTTTAAAAGCAACACCATATTGTTTGATTGAGTTGTCCGATAATGATTCCTAGTGCGCTGGGAGGGATGCCCCTTCTTGATAGTACAGTGCGGATAATTTCGCGGCTACCAGCGTAACTCTGTGTTGCAGTTGTCTGTTGGGGACAGATATCAAAGTTTCTGAATTTGTTCTAAGAGTAATCATATCGCGACATAATAATTTAAATATAGGGAACCATGGTTGACTGGGCCAGAGCGGAACAACTACTATGCCTTCAGCATTATCCGTAATAATTTTACGGACCATTTTTAAAATAACAGAAACTGGAGGAAACGCATAAAAATTTAATCCGTGCCAATTTACAGTAAATGAGTTGACTGCAAGAGCGCCTGGGTCTATATGCCAAGAAACATATGTATTACATTTTTTATTTAATCTGGTAGCAAATAAGTCTATGTCAGGTTTCCCAAAATGCTTAACGATCTTTCTAAAGGCTCGATTGGTTAGTTCCCATTCAATGTCAGGATGCGATCGTCGAGATTCTGCATCTGCCACTTCGTTGTCTTGGGAGCTAATGTAGGAAGCGTAAACAAAAATATTTCTTTCCTCGCACCATTTCCACATTTGTTTTGTAATATCGGTAAGGTGGGGAAATCGCACGTCCCCCATTTTGTTTATATAAGAAATGGCAGTTGTGTTGTCTACACGAAGGAGAATTTGGCAATCGCTCAAATCACTCGCAAAAACCCTAAGACCAAAATATGCTGCTAAAATTTCTAAATAATTAATGTGCATTGTATTTTCAGCATCACTCCATTTCCCATTAGCTTTATCCTTGCCACATGCTGCCCCCCACCCTGATTTGCTGGCATCAGAAAAAATTTCTATTTTATAAAAATCGTGTCTAATTGGGTTATTGGAGTAATCAATATGTGTCAACCACCAATCGAAATCACTATTAAGATATTCAGGAACTGTCATGATGCTGTCATAATCTTCTGTTTTTTCTAAGGCAAGATATTTACAACGCTCAATGTTTTTAGTATACACCCAACCATATTGGATACCAGGGCAGGATGAGGCAAGGAGTCCTGCTAATCGGGCAAACTGCCGTATTGTACATCTCTTTAACATAATGAATTTTAAAATTTCTTTTTTTATCAAAAGTCTTTTTTCATTAGTGAGAGAAATATGGAATTTTTTTGTGTCTATAATAAATCCTAAGTATTTACATACAGTGCTAGGCATTAATCGACTTTTTTCATAGTTGATAATGAAGCCTAATGATTCTAAGATAGTTACTGTATGAGAAACATTTTCTTGACAGTTATTAAATGAATCAGCCATTAAACATAAGTCGTCTAAATAAATTGATGATATGTAGCCTAACGACCTCAGTAAAGATACTACAGGTTTCATGAGTTTTATAAAAACCAATGGTGCAGTGTTTAGTCCGAAAGGAAGGACATTAAATTCATAAAATTTATTTCTTTTTATTGATGAATTATCGTTAGAATTAGACACATTATCAATAAAAGTAAAACGTAAATATTTTTTATGCTCCTGATTTATAGGTAATAAAAAGTATGCATCTTTTAAGTCAATTGTACTTAAAAATGAATTTTGTGAAATTAATTTTAAAGTGGTTCTTAAGTCCTCCATTTTAAAGTGGTTGGTCGTTATATATTTATTTAGTGATTTTAGATTCAAAATAAAACGTTTTTTGCCATTTGATTTAGGTACTAAGAAAATACTTGAAATATATTGCGTATTACAGGGCGCACATTCCGATATTGCACCGCAATTTAGTAATTCATTAATAGCAATTTGATATTCACTAATTTCATCCATGGAATAATTTTTAGAGGATGGTGTATAAACCTGAGAAGGGTTTGTATGAAATGGTATTTTATAGCCATCTTTGATCCATGATAAAATAAAGCAATCATTTGTTATGAGACGCCATCTGTCATGAAACAAGGCTAATCTACCAGCAGTACAGCTTACCTCGCCTAGCGGCGTGTCTGCATGCGCCCGCGTGAGCGCTGCTGCGCTGGCGGCGGCGGAGGCGCTTGATGCGCGAACGTCGGCGGTGGGTGCGGCGGTGGTGGCTGTGGAGGGGCTTGGTATCTGCGAGGCTGTTGCATTGCAGCTGCTGGTCTCCTCCCTGCTCCCGATTGCCTCGCTGGTGGGAGGGGAGGTCTCACATTTAAAGACCGGGATTGATTAAATCTCGGTTGAGAGGAAGGCGCTGTCTTAGCTTGCGGGATGGTCTTCATTTCCGCTCCAGATTTGCTTATCGCTCTTGCTGTTTTTAATGTATCCGCTAGTTTTTCTCCAAATAAGTAGCTGTCTATTTCAGTAGCATAAAGATGGTCTTTAATGTCTTTTCTTATAGTAGAAGTGACAAAACTTCTGCGTGACATTGATTCGATATACTGAGAATCACACAGAAGTCTACCTGCATCTAATAAAGGTTTTATGATCTCAGTGTCTTTGTTTTGACTCGAGAAAATTTTTGTCAATGCATGACTAATGCAACTTATGGCTACTGCTTGCTGGTTTTGTTTTGTCTCGATAGCTTTGTCTTTTTTGACTAATGTTTCGGACAAGGCGGCCTTTATTTCAGGGTTCAATTGGGGAGAGCCAATCTTTAGACAATTTTCTGGTAAGAAATGTTTGTCAAGAAGGCTTTTTTCACATCTTTTGACAGGCCATGGACTGCAATATGTTCCCAACGAACTGCTAGTTCACTCTGTATTGGTGAACTATACTTTTTATTTATTGAGGGAGTTTCGCCTAGAAGCTCGAGTATATTTTCATCTAAGGCAGACTCACCTTCGTTTGGCTCTGCAGAAGTCGAAGGTATATCAGACTCAAGTATTTGCGAGCTGGAGTTCTGCATATCGGATGGAGATAACTCGGATATTATTATTCCGTCATCTATGGTGTCAGTAAGGACTGGTTCAAAAACAGACTCGTTTGGTGGTTGGTTGTCTGAAAACAGACAAAAAAAAGAGCTCAAATTATATTCATAAAAATAGGTCACAGGCTTATGACCTGAACTCACATTATTAATATGAAGGTGGGTAATCTCAACACTTTTCGCTATTCGATACAAAGGCGATAGTCTTATTAACTAACCTCAATGTATATTGACGTGAAGGTAACACTCTCAAATGAAGTGTACTCAACACTATAGGTACTGATAATTAGTAAGATAGTATTATATTGTAAAAAAGACATTGCGTAAAATACCTTCTTGTAATGACAACGCTAGGTTGGAATTTTCTGAAGATGAACTCGATGACATTTTACGGGAACGTTTTTGTAACCGTTTTTCCAATTTTTTGATTTTACGCATAATGTAATCATCACTGTCTTTATTTTTACGCTTTGGCATGTTTAATATACACACACAGTTGGTATTCACGGTATTAAGGTACTTGTTGAAGTTGAACAGCCGGGCACTAGGACGCGAATGAAAATGGCGGCAAGGATGTTGCCAGGTGAGAAAGTACAAACAGTAAGTTGACTAAAAAATCTTTTATTTTTTTTTTAATTTTGTATTTGTATTTCTCAACTATAGTGATTGAATGGCCACACGGTTCGTGTACTACAAGTATTCTAATCTCGAAGACGAAGCAAAGTATAATAACATAATATAGTCGTGTTGCAAACATCTTGTCGTGCAGTCGTAGTCGCTATTATACTTCTAATAATAATATAATAATAATAATAAAAATGTATTTATTCAGGCAGCTTACAATAAAATTACAATAAAATATCACAAAACAAAATAAAATAAAAACCAGAATGAAATCAAAAATAAAAATTAATATTTAAAAACTAAAATAAAATAAAATAAAATTGAAAAATAAAATTTTATAATTATTATCCAAACAAATCAAATAATACAAAAATATAGCTGTAAAGAAGCTTTCTGTCTTACAGACAGATGGCATATACAAATTTTTGCTTTGAACTTAATAATCAGGACCATATTATGTTAAGAGATGTCTTAACGCTATCCCACTACTTTCTTGATGAACCTTGATAACCTTGTTGTCGAGATGAAAACGTTTATTTCTTGATAACAATAACATAATACACGAGTTTTCCTTATAATGAGTGTAACATTGCTGACTACTTAATAAAGGTTATTTGCTGACATGGTAACATGATAATTGGATAATCATTAGAGAGTTGGACCGTATCTATAACAATAAAACAAAAAATAATAGCTCCTACGTATCCGTATGGGGCGTCCCCCATTAATGCTTAAAGACTTAGAGCAAATAAAAACACTAGAAAGAAAGTATTGACAAGTAGGTACTCCCTTCCGACTACCTACGTGAATACCGAGCGAATCGAATCCATTGTCGGTGCAATCAATTCTAGTTTTTATCTTTCGCAGTAAAAGTGATTTAGAACACGAACGTCCAATTCTCACGTTTGACACACCTACTTTGTTACCTAGCAATGGTTTATAGCAAGTTTGGGGTATAACATATCTTATTATTAAAGTTATTTCACATTGTTACTCTATTTATAGACGTGATACTACTATGACTATGCGAAACTTGACCAGTTTCGTATAGTGTAGGTGTTTCGTAACGCAGTATTATGTTGCCAAACTAAAAAGAAAAGTTAAAAGCTGGAGTAAATTTCTCCCTTCTTTGTTTTTCGTTTTACGGTTATGATGTTATAAAACCTAAGTACATCTTTTAATTTAATACCAAAAGGGATACTAGATTTTGATATTGATATTTCTCGTTTATTTTCTATCTTCAAAATGACATTTTTTTTAAGAAATAACGTACGAGCCAGTAAAACGAGTCTAAAACGTAAATGAACCACAACATTAGGCTGTTTTACTAATTTGTTTTGTTGATGTATTTGAAGGTTTGCATCGTAAAAAAGATTGAAAAACTTTACATTGCCACTTTTAGATGTTAATGCGACATATTTAGATATGATGATTGTAACTAGCCATACAGACTTAAGAAAGGCCCTACCTCAAATCAAACCCGGGCTCTATAGGCCTAAGCCCCTAACGGTGTCTAAACAGTAGATCACAGAGGCGGTTGCTGTTCTTACTTGTTGCTTACTTACCAGTTGTGACGTGGAATATTGTGTGTAAATGTGACATTTGTAATTGTAGTAACACCCGTATTTATAAACAAGCCATTACTTACCAATTACTTTGTTGTTAGAAATGTCACTAAGATCTAATTTTATTTTTACCTGATTGCGCCAGAAGGAGGGTTATGTTTTTCGAGTGTATGTATGTATGTATGTATGTATGTATGTATGTATGTATGTATGTATGTATGTATGTATGTATGTATGTATGTATGTATGTATGTATGTATGTATGTATGTATGTATGTATGTATGTATGTATGTATGTATGTATGTATGTATGTATGTATGTATGTATGTATGTATGTATGTATGTATGTATGTATGTATGTATGTATGTATGTATGTATGTATGTATGTATGTATGTATGTATGTATGTATGTATGTATGTATGTATGTATGTATGTATGTATGTATGTATGTATGTATGTATGTATGTATGTATGTATGTATGTATGTACGTGTATGCATATATACCTTTTTACCTTTTTAGATCAACCCGATATAATTGCCTTTGAACAAATTCTATTTTCTGCGCTGCGTCAGCATTTTTGAGAGCAACACGAGTGCTAGTTGTATCCTGCAAAAAGCAGGCTGTACTTACATATATATATTTATACTTTTTAAATCATGCATTGTTGCCTAGGACTTCAAAGGCCTAGTATTTACATTTATATCTGAAGAACGGATAAAGAACCCTCTAGCCGCGATCGATATGCAATTAAGAAAATAGCTTAAAAAGTGTTTTATTTCTCAATATACAAAAATTGCACATAACTTTCATTGGATTATTTATTTATTATTTTACTCTTATTTAAAAAAATAACAGATATAATTTAACAGTACCTTTAAAGATTTTTTGAGAGATGTTTGAATATTAGGTAATTTTTTGTATCGAATTCTAGTAACGTCATAAACATATTATTAAAGACAAGTTTTTACCATTTTTATGCAATGAATTATAGATTGTGGTAAGTATATAATTTGAAAGGTAATTTTATAAGCTTTCAAATGATACTAAAAAGATTTAAAATTAATAAAATTTCCTAACTAAATATAGGGAATTGTTGCAAAAGGTTGAAGTTGTGGATGTCTAAATGAATACGAATTAATATGAAAAGATGTTTTTTTTATTTACAATATGTATTTTATGTATATTATAGTGTTACAGGACTTCAAAACAAAACAGTATTTTGTTGTAAAAAAATATGTTTTTTGTCGTCGAAACAATCTTTGTATGTGATATTGAAAGAGGTTGAAAGCTTATTAAATTACCTTTGAAATCATTTTTTTTTTTTTTTTTTATTGTGAAAAGCAGCCAGTGAAGCCCAAGAAGTGTAAGCGTTCATCACAGCGCTACCACGCTATGCCGAACGCTCACACTATGGCGGCCTGCATAAATGCTTTTTCACGCCCCGCTTAAATAACCCGGGAGAGAAAGAGGAGGGAAACACGTGTGCGGGAAGCGCATTCTACATACGGGCAGTTCGGCAAAGGAACGATTGTCCAAACTTTTTGGTACGTGTCTTGATGGTCAGCACGGTATGAGGGTGGCTTCTCAGACCTGCACGCGTCGATCTGGAAAGGAATGGAGAGGGAGGAATGAGGTTAAAGAGCTCCTCAGAGCATTCACCGTGGTAAAGGCGGTAGAAAGCACTAAGGGAAGCAATGTCCCTACGTAGCTGTAACGGCTCCAGACTGGTTGTAACGTCATCGTTATCGTTATATACCACAAAGTATAGTTCATTGCATAGAAACTATAAAAAATTGTCTAGAACATCCCGCGGTAAAGCGATTCCGGTTTATTGCTTGCGAGTGTAGGTTCAATATTAAAAAAGCAAAAGCATATAAAATATTGACTTCAACGTTATATCACGCCATCGCTACAGATTCAGCGGAGCATTGTCTCGGTGAAACCATTTGCAAGATGTAGTTAGGAAATGCTCGTTCATTGAATGGAAAGTCCGTGAGAAATGAACTCGACTGTCGTCTTTTATGTACGCTATGTTCTGAACTATCGCATTTTGTCACTATTATTTATGTCGCAATGGTATTTCCGCGGTCTCTCATTTTATTTGGACCAGTTTGCAAAGGGACTTGCGCTTTACGTCAATATTCAATATGGGTTAGTAATCTTTGCCGTTAAAAATATAGTCATGAGTAATGATAGTAACTATTTCGACGCTAACAAAATGCCAAAGTTTTTTTTTGATAAATGGCGATGAAGTCAAAAGTGGAAGCTCACTTCGTCCGTATCCACAATCATCAAGGTACTGGCTACCAAAAATGTGGCAAACAAAAACTGTCAACATTGTTCCTATGGCGACAGACCTAGGTTAGCTAGCTAGGTCTTGGAACAAGCGCTTACAGAAACAAAAACCGAGCTTAATATTTATATACCCTAGATACGTCAATAATCGAATGGGGGATCTCGAATATAACCACTACTATACCATTAGAGTAAAGAAGACTTTTATTAGTTGTATGTCAGTTCAAAAATAAACTAGAAAGCATAAATCATGTATTATTATATTAATAATAACAAAAACTAATTAATCAGTCTGTTTTCTGATTCAATGTTACTCCTTACATCCAGTAGACGCTGCTTAATTTTATTTCCTTCAAAACAGATACAAAACTAAAATGATCACGACAATTGCTACATGTTACGAAACTGTTGAATGAGTACTACGCTACATATGAGAAACTTTGCTGCGCTACGAAGCTACGAGCAGTTTGCTTTAAAGCTCATCCGTAGACGAACTAACATAGGCGAAACTTTCAGCTCCCAAACGCAAAAAGACTGCTGTCGGTGTACATTATTAATCATTATAATGGCACCCGACTGCTTTCAATTTAATGAATAAACCAACACTAAATGTTGTAGTCTCCACCGTTAACCAGGCACGATGAAATGTTAACAATGTTATTGTTCCGGTGAATTAAATCAGAGAACACTGGATGGCTCCAATATTAATTTGAATGTTTGGGTGAAATCCAGAGACAAGGTCGTCACTCGTCGTTACGATGTATTAATTTAACGGAGCGAGAAGTTTATCCGGAGTGAAACCATGAAATTTGATTAGCAGTAAGTAATTTCGCGGTGGATTAATTCTTAACTTTTCTATTTGATAAATTTCAGTTATACAGTTAGCAAATATAAATTTTTGTCTCAGCTACACATTGACTTACCGTTTATTGGAAACACAATAAAAATATAAAGAGTTCTATGATTAACTTTTTTTATGGTAACAACTTTTTCAATAAAAAAAGTTCTAAAACTACGCATTACTATTTTGTTTTGTTTCCAATGTAGTCTTGTGCAAGCCATCAACAATATTAACTTAGACCATTTTCAGTTTTCATTTCAGTTTCATCCGCCAAAATATACGGTAAATTATTTTTGTCGCTCTCTTTTGAGTTCAGAAGAATACATATTACACTTCCATCCCGTAATTGAGTTAACGATGACATCGAGACAAAGTTTGAAACAAAATTATGCTAAAAGCATTGTCTGGGCCTGGACTTATATGTATGAGTTACGCGAAACCACCTAAATCAAACAAGATTCCCGACGTGCATTGTAAATTGTACAACAAAACTGGCTGTAATCAGCTAAGGGCCCCGACCCGAGGAACTTTTCACGGAATAACTCTGTACGAACATCTCTGCTTAACCTCTCTGGGATGTCTGCAAATACGCTTCGTGACGTGGCGCCAAACCCGATACTTAACAATAACAAATACGGCACCTGTGTGTTCGTTTTTAAGTTTAAGCATGTCGTACGTAAACTTAAATTAATTAATGTATCGTTTTCTTTTCATTGGAATGAAACACGTTATACGGATCTATTCGCATTTATTTGACATATTATTTAATGTTGACGTTTTTAATCTCTTTGAAGGATTTGTGATTTACATACATACATGGAGACTGGTTATTTTACTTAGATCGCAAAACATCTGCTGACGGCAAGTGATCACAACAGCCTCTGGACAACACACTTGTATGATGCGCACATTGCCGTCCCCAAGACCTTAGATATTATGCTTCACTAACAAATAAATTACAGTCTTTATGCAACAGTTAAACTTCTTACCTGAACTGCTGCTTTGTGACAGAAATAAATGTAAGACTCAGATTGTACGGAACGGAAAATAACTAAATATTTTTGAACATGTTTTTAAGCCACTAGCTTTTTAAAAAATAGGGAATAGCTTTCTTATATTTTAATAAAAAATCAATTCAACTTCAAACTCCGTCTCAAAAACAATCAGCGAAACATAAAGTGAGAAGTATCGCACAGAATCGTGGAGAACAACAAACGTATCTCCGATACGCCATAAAAGTTCGAGACAGTCGTAAAACGGCTGAAGTTTTTCTCGGGTCGACAGTATCATTGCAATAAATAGAATTTGAAATTAAGCGGCGACTAATGGGTTGAAATGTGGGGTCGGGATCAGTGGCTTAGAGTTATAATCTCGTGGGGGCATTTGGGGGTATGTGGCAGTGGGGGCAGACGGCCGGGAGCGGAGGAGATTGGGCCACGTCCACGCGCGCCGCAATGCAACCCAACGATCTTCGCACGAGTAGTTTGACGCGGTAAAACCTTGCTAAATTAATCTATGTAGCAATTTAAGTTAAACAGACATTAATTTAATTACACACATTCGTGATGTGTGTAATTAAATTAAGATTACACACTTACAGATTGACAAAGAATTACTTCTTTTTACCACATGCAAATGGTAAAATGCTCTTCCAGCACACCTTCCTCTAACAACATGAGATTTAACGAGGTCTGAAGAAACAAACTTATAGGTCAAGTATAAGTGACGGCTAGTGAGGCTAGACAGCTAGAGAGGCACAACTCTGCTCCACAAGCTGTCTTTGAATCTGGAGTCAAATAATACCTCAGTGATTTATTGTCCATTTTATATTAGCCTTAAGTTTGGATCCCTTTGCTAGATCCATGTTCCTTCTCTAGGCTGTGGTAGAAATGATTAGATGAGACGAGACCTTACCTAACTTTATAAAACAGAAATGAAGCACATTATTATTTATACTACATAATTTTATCATTAATTTAATTAGGTACATCAAAACGTCGCCATGTTGTTTAATATGAGTTGTATGGTCTGTTATCCATTTACTGTGTAACTCGCATACGTAGGACCGAATCTACACACGAGATCAGGCGGATAGCAATGCTTTGTTATGTTAATGAAGATAAATTAACACTCACAATAATAGTAGCGGGCGTTGTCATGAGGGAAATTCCGTTGAAAGAAGTTACAAACAAAGATGTTAGGAAGAAGTGACTTTAGCCGTATGGTAGCTAAATTTATTTGGTTTGAAATTTTACGGATCTACTCGCGTTTGCCCTTTGCAGGGTCCGAGGTCACAGGGAGACCCACAAAAAACGCCAGGATAAACATTAAATCAAATTAAGGTGTCACATAAACGTGAGTAGATCTGATAAAGTAGTTTCATTTTAATGTGAACACTACACATAAACTTCGCGTAAACCTTAGAAAACAAAATATAATTTATGTTTTTTTGACTACAATCTGTGTAGATCGCCTCGATCCACTGGCTCTTCGGAGAGACGTTGCGTCTCTCTGTATATTGTACCCTTTGTACCAGATATATCATGGGGAGTATTCTGAGGAATTGTTCGGCTTGATCCCTGCCGCTGATTTCCTTCACCGCACTACACGCAATCGACTGTCATTCCATCCACATCACCTTGATGGATGACGGTCTACTACTGTGCGTATTTCACGAAATTTCATGCCTCGAACTACAGTGTTTTAGGACCAGCTCTCGGCGACGGTATTTCCGGACCGTTACGACTTAGGGACCTTCAAGAAACGAGCCTATTCCTTTCTTAAAGGCCGACAACGCATCTGCGATTCGTCTGCTTTTGCGGGTGTCCATGGGCGGCGGTGAATACTCTCCATCAGACCCGCCGGCTCGTTTGCCTCCTTCTATTATAAAAAAAAAATGATGTAAATTATTATTATACCTCAAATAATAACAATAATAATAACGGTCCCACATAACTAAGAAAAAAGTTATTAATTATAAAAATAATAATAAATAATAAAAATATTTATTTTTCTCCTACTACATAGTGATCTTACAACTAATTATATTTCAGTCACAAATAATATAGGAGACGGGTGCCTTAACTAGGTAAACCCTGTGCGTAGGACACCACGTCTCATCCCTGCCATAAGGCACAAGAAGACATGAAATAGTAACATTATTCAATTTGTTATATTTTTATTTTTTTATATATTTTTTTTTCACCATTACTATATATTGTATTTATTTAGTTTTTAATTGGATATAGTTGTAGATTAGGTAAACTTTAACATGGACGCTTATTATTAATCGTGTTGTGTACACATGTTTTAGATAGCAATTTAGCTCTTATACAATTTATCATGCATTATTGTTATTTTTTAATTTCTATCTGTTTTGTGTACCTAATAAATAAATAAATAAATAAATATACAATTCGAACGAGGGTGTGTGTGCGTGTGTGTGAGGGTGTATGTATGTTTGTCTTGTTTATTTTGCGACCATAGTCTCTGTCTCATAATAGTCCATTGACTGCAGCCAGTTTTGAATTATATTTTTACATTTAGGTTTGTTAAGAGCATATATGCTATGCATATATCCTCTGTACTGTCGAGCGACCGGCTGCCGGTCACTTTTTTCCTTCCGTCTTTATGCTTCGACAGTTCGTGAATACTATGCCGATCTCGCTCTAATTTATACAGAATGTAGTTAGTAGAACAAGGATGGGAAATAATATCACTTGCGTCTCGAAAAACATTACATACTGATTTTTTTTTCAGTTGTCAAGCAAGGCAAAGGTTGCGCGCTTTACACATGCGTTGTGTTTTGTTTTATTTTAAGTGTTTTGATTTGTGTTGTGCTGTGATTTATTCATGAAAGTAGTGTATTCTGATTCCATCTAGCCAGTAACCAATATCAATTTTTCGTGTTCCTTACACGCCGATTGAAAACCACCGTCTTCCTCAAAGTCAGTTAAAAAAGTTGCATTATTGATAGGACTGTATGGACGGAAGTAGCTCGAAAAAACAGCTAGAGTCAACTACAAAAGAAAACCAAAGCTCTATAACACTAAGAGTCAAAAAATATTCAAATTGACATTGGTTTCCCCAAATACATTTCCCCAAGTGTTGATGTGCTATACAGTGGGCGCCCTGCACCGCATGACATATGTACCCACGTAAATCCCTTTGTCCGCACACTAAATCTGTCTATAGCAGGTGCAATGCAATAAATTTTCCTGTCAGTGTATTCAGGCTACGTCTTTGTGATATTAGCGCTTAGGTATTTCGGATTTAGGTAGAAACTATACTAGAATTCTGACCGCTTACATGGAAAAATATTTATAAGCCGCAAAATCTATTATTCAACTATTTATGAGCATAAATTGTTGATGCAAAAATCTACCCCCTTTTTCATTAAGTGCTGACACGAGCAATAACTTTATTAAGTTTTCTTATAACACTTATGGATTTCATTGCCTGATGTTTTTTTTTTATTGATAGTTAATTAAAAATTAAAAATAAACTACGTGCACTGTTATAACAATTTGTCATTTATTGGTTTACGAGAGGGTGTCATCATCATCATCATCATCATAATCAACCCGTATTAGTCCCTGCACATAGGCCTCTCCTAATGCACACCAATGAGCCCTATTTCATAAAACCCCTTATGCAGCGCAGTGGTGAAATTAAAGAGAAAGAAAAAAACTTTAAAATATTTATTCTCTTGTTTCTCCGTTCTATATCAGTAGAAATGACGTGTTTTTAATTTTCCCATTAGCTAGTACAGTTGACACGGGTAATGCGAACGCGTGGCGTGCGGTGAGTGAACAGCGCTCAGTATGCGAGGCGTGAGTCTCGTTACCGGGTTTGCGCCCCGGGGGCATTGGCACGTCTCAATTATGTCTAACTTCATTGCTCGCTGACTGTGTTACGAACATAAGCTTTGTACGCCCGGAGGTGACTCCAAATGTGTTTATGCCTTTGAAACTGAACCGCCCCAACTCCGTGCCCTTGACGCTGTACGTTGTACCTACATCTGGTGAAGTGGAAATTTTACTTCAGGTATACCAAGAAACATTTTTTGGTGGCTTTGGATGGATTACTAAAATAAGTAAAGCCAAAATGAGAATGCCTTAGCCGACTGATTGCAAATCGGTGGTGGGTCAGATCTACTGACGCTATAGTCAAAGTGGTATAGCGGGACGGCAATGTTATGTGTGTCCTTTAAACAGTTCATTTTATTACAACTCACCACTTAGCATCGCTCTGCTTAAGGCATAAAAACTACGCTGCACCCGTCATAGTCTACAGCGTAGGCTATGCTTAAAACTGTTTTAAAACTGTTGCTCTGTCAATCTGCAGTTCATAGCCACGTTTCTTAATAGAAACAAAAGAACACGCTACAATTAACGTAACTTGTTGTCACATGAAAGCCCCAGTTCTATAGATCTCAAGGTGTCGCGACTCTAACGCACGCGAACGGGGCGTTTTGAACAAGAAATTCGCGCGAAGAAGCGCACGCGGAACCTCGGAACGTCTGTTTGCGTAATTAATCTGGTTTACCGCACGGCTTCGTAACTCCCGTCCGTATTACGCGCGTATACCAATTTTGTTCTTACTGTAATTTGCATTGTTCGCGATACTGAGTAACTCTTTGACAGGCACGGCCATATATCAAAAAAGTTGTAGTACCTACAACACAAGCAAACATCACAGAATAACTAATTTATATTACTGAATAAGTAACGTTTTTGATGAATAATAGTTACTTTATGAAATTTGATACGAGTTATTGTGTTACATAAAAAAATGCAATTAACCACTAACGAGTAATAATAACCTTGTTTATAAGGAAGAAAGGTAAAAGAGGAGGACCCAGAATTTCATAACAATAAACTTTTCAATAATAGCAATAAATACTCGTATTTATTCATTTTTTTTAAACTAACCTCATCTGTAGTTCAGTGTAAAGGCCACCCGGTCCAAAACCCAGATGTGCAGTGCCTATTTCCTTTTAAAATACCTACGTAATATTAAACTCTGTTGAAGGTTTTTTAATCGAAGCAATTATTATTACGTTCATATTTGAATACTGTTGCACAATAAAGAATGATGCTTTTTGAAAATTGGTTTAATATGCAAAGGAGTAGTAGTAAGGAGTATGCCCATCGTAGTATGGGCTTTAGTATCGCTACAAATGATTTTGTACAATGATGATTTTTATATCAAAAATCAAGTTTTTTATTTTCATAAAACCGTGTTAAATAATTTGCCTTAACTTCTCCGGCGACTTCAGCTTTAAAGTCTTTACACAATACCTATAACAAGGGCGAATTGACTTACCGGTGTTGGTGAAATCCAGTCACGGAGATTAATCACCATAAGTTCTGTAGCCTCTTCGAACATGCGCCAGCGCTGGTGCGCCAATCTCATCGAACAATAAATACACCAGCGCGTAATATCCATTGTGTTATCGGTTTGGTTCACAAAAACACCACACCAAAAGTAGGTATGTAAAGAGTCTCTGTCTCGAATATATTGTCAACTATTGTTTTCCGAGGAGTACGAAGCACAACTCAACGTAAATGAAATAGAAAGAAAATATTTTAAAAACACTGAAAATATTATCAAACTATCTGAACGAAAGTAGATAGATATATCAGTGAGAAAAAAAATGTCCTGTTATTGCCAGTCTTCTAAATTACAAAAAATAAGAATCGATATTAATCTTTTCCGATTTATCAATAATCTTTGCGCTATCGCGAACATTTGCCGTTTTCACGACAAGGAATTACGTTTTTCACCGTGTTCTGAAATGTGACTATTGCTTGGCCCGACTTCTCGTGAAAACAGAAAATGTTCGCGATACCGCGATAGTGTGGCCGTAGCATGAGGCACAATAGTTTATGAATTGTTATTATTATTTATAATTATTGGTTTTCAGAGGCCTTGTGCTCTATTGTGCAGGTATATGAACCATCTTTTTCTAAGGCCGCTATTACACTACCATAGAACTATGATCGTAATAGTAGAAACATAATGTCATATTTGCACGTATAGCGTGTAACATGGTAACAAGGACGATACCAAGAATGGGCATTTTCCTTTTCAAATCAATTTGAATACAAATGCAAATATCTTGTAGATATACTCTACTAAGAAAATAATATGGCACAGAGGCCTTTTAAAATCTTCAGATGTTTCACAATACGCGGAGACGGAGTTTGTTAAACAAAAACTTTTTAATATGTTTCACGCAGTTAAATGCCTAGCGGGTAGCTCCTAAGATTTTGACGAAGTTGGATAAATTATTCCGAGTTGAGAATAGGTGTAACGGAGTTTGCAACAAGACTGATTGTTATCGAGCAGCTGATTGTAGTCTGGCCAACTTCGGCAAGGCGATAACAATGTTAGTGACGTCACAAAATAAGGAAAATGCAGAAGGTTTTTTTTTTATAGTTAGCTCGGCAAATGACTCCATCCACCTGATGTTAAGTGGAAATGGAGTCCAGACGCGAAGATAACTAGTGCAGCGTGGAAACAAACGTAGCATCAGTTAACTTTACTCTGCCGGCCCACAAGGTGCTTCTTCACGCCTCTCTTGAAGGACCCCATATCATAGGAAGGAGGAAAAACGTATGCTGGTAAACTATTCCATCTTTTGGAGGTGCGACAAAGAAACGAATCACCAAATTTCTTTGTACGCGATGGGATATTTGAGACAGTGAAGCGGTGACTCCGAAGAGCAGCACGTGTACTCCTATGAAGAAAGGGAGAAGGTGGGATGAGGTCAAAGAGCTCTTCAGAGCACTCGCCATGGTATAAGCGGTAAAACACGCTGAGTGGCGCAACATCCCTACGGTACGCACAAACAATAAACAAGTGCGCAGGAGCCGAGCAACACACACATAGACCCCCCGATAACCTCTCCCGGGCACGGAATCTTGCACCAGCACACTGCGCTCGGACCTGCCTTAAGAGTGCCTGTGTAAGCTTTGTTTACTATTCGTATTCATTGGATTAAGTTTACGAAAACGAAAATTGACGACCTCCTTGGTCGAATGGTTTGTACACCGGTTTTCATGGCGTCGCCATCTCTGAGGTCCCGGGTACGATCCCCGGTCGGGTCAATTTAGAAATTATTTTTTTTCTAAATTGTCTCGGGTCTGGGTGTTTTCTATGTATAATAAGTATGTATTTAAGTATTTTAAGTATGTTTATCCGTTGTCTAGTAACCATTTAACAAGTTTTATAACGAAGCTTCTCTTGGGCTAGATAATTGGTGTAAGTGTAGGAAAGTTTATTTATTTATTTAAGAGGAAATAATAAGGTCGACTAAAATTGAAAAAATATTTATGAAAAGTAGACAAAATCAACGTTTCGTAGTCCCCTGATTCCTCTTTCAAAACTGGACCGATTTAATTACTTTTTTCATTAAAAATTAAAGAAAGCAATTAGCAATCAGCAATCCTTCTCCAAAAAAAAAGTGTTATATAGGTAATAAGCTTACCCTTCTGGGGTCTTCTTATTTTGTGGTGACGTTGCGCAGTGAACTTTTAATCGTATCCGGGTTTCCAATGAGGCTGCTTCGCGACCCGTATGCATTATATTTTATTCAAGCCGTCTCTATGCTTTATTGGCTTGACTAGCCAACCAGTTTCAGAACCAGAAGGCTCGGCTTCGATTTCCAGGGGCTGTAGTGTACTCGGAACAGCAATAATAAACAGCTTGTTTTTAGACTTTATAGTATAACTCACTAGCTACCGTGTTATTTATTTATTTAAGGATAGCTAATAGTTTACAAATTGAAAAAATAACAACAAAAATTATAACTAGAAATAAATAATAAATAAACTTTCCTACACTCACACCAATTATCTAGTTCAAGAGAAGCTTTGTTATGAAACTCGTTATATGGTTACTAGACAACGGGATAAACATACTTAAAATATTTAAATACATACTTATTATACATAGAAAATACCCAGACCCGAGACAATTTAGAAAAACAATAATTTCTAAATTGACCCGACCGGGGATCGAACCCGGGACCTCAGAGATGGCGACACCATGAAAACCGGTGTACAAACCACTCGACCAAGGAGGTCGTCACTAACTATAAGCTATTGACAAGCTACCATATTTAAGATCCCTACTTAGGAGTAACAGTAAAGCTAAACTTTAGATAGTACAATTAATTTTGAATTGCCAACATGTCGTCCTTGTGTGCTGGCAGGGTGAGGGTGACTGATGCTGCGTTATTTTCTCGCTGCACCAGTTTTCCTTACGTCTGGACTCCATTTCCACTTAACATCAGGTGGAGTGGAGTCATTTGCCGAGCTATGTATAAAAATTTAAAAAAAATAATAATAACAATATTAATAGCAATGTTATGTTCGATAGTCAGATATGAGATAGATTGTTCCTCTGAAGTTGTGGGTTTCGGATGAAGTGCGAAACACAAGGATGATGGCTGAATACTTTTATGTCACTCATAACTAAACTAAGTACAAATAATTTGTTACAAAATATCTCTTCTTTTGTGATACTTAATATTTATTGCAACCATTATGTTGACAAAAGGGACAAAAGACAAAGTAATAATTTGGTTTGTGGTGATTACAGTAAGAACTAGTAATTCCCAATTTATTTTCTTTACTTACAAAACAACTGCATCTTTTGTCCATAAGAATAACACAATAGGAAGAGAAAAGGTATGAAAAAAATTGAAAAGATACGAGATAGTATTTAAATGAAGACGGAATATAGGACATAAGCGTCCGAGCATAATTAAACGCACTAATGACTGCAACGTCGAGATGATATGCAAGCCCAAGTTGTCCTGTCCAGTGTTGCCGCGCAATAGTCGGCTACAATAGACGACTATCGACATCGATAGTTCACTATAAAACGAAGTTATCGATAGTCTATTAGGCGACAAAACTATCGCCACAGCGAAGATATAAAATAAAATACTGCGGTATGTATCTCGTGCATTTGGCATAAGGATTACTGATGTGAGGAGTTTGATGGCCCAGCGACTTGCGCGTTTGGGTTGTGATCGTACAAGCTAAGCAACTATCACAATGCCGGTTTACAAAATGGGTAACCTAATACAATATCTTGAGCTTTTCCGTGTTTCGTACGGCACGTTAAGCAGAAACGTGGTGATACTATTCATGAGGGGAATTTAAACGTAGATAATGATGATGATGATGATAATTTTTACTGACTGACTGAATGTATAAACGTCATATAGGTATCTATATACTATCACTCTATATCGACGAATCGATAGTGAAATATTATAATAACGTTTTATCGATAAGCAACACTAGTCTAGTCCGGGTACAGACAGAGACACATGTGGGTCAGTGCATTGTTAGAGGCGAGACGTAATAACTTTGAAGTGACATCATGAAATTTGAAACGTTTTTGTAGCTTTATAAAAATATTTTTTAAAGTATGGTTTAAAAAAAGTCTTCGCCACGAAAAGATGTGTCGGTGACTTAATTTTATCAATAATTGTCCTATTTTCAAAATCAGGCTACCGAGACTATTTAGACGTTTTTGAAATAGCAGACTTGAGGTCCTGGGAAAGGAAGTCAGTGTTTGTTTAGTGCGTATCGTGAATGTAAGTTTGTACACACGGCGGCAGATCAACCTACCCTAAACTGTCAAATTTCTACAATCAATTTTGAACTTTAACGTTTGGTTATAAGGATCAATATTCATTGGAGAAATTTGACAGGTTTGGGTAGGTTGATCTACCGCCGTGTGTACGTAACGGAAAAAACAGCGTGGTGATTAAGCCAATACCCATCTACCGTAGCGATGACTTGATTTCAATGATATAAAACCGGCAGGGCACTACCTAGTTTAGACTCCAGTCTCCCACAAATATTAAATTGATGTTATGGGTTAAGCACATTGTTTATTGTAATGTTTTTGTAAAGAGAAAATAAAAAAATAAAAAAATATTATGATGGAGGTCTTTGCCCAGCAGTGGGACAGTATATAATAGGCTATTTAAATCACTTTACTTTACTTTTAGAAATAATGATTACGATTTCCATTATACGGACAATATTTTAAATTTCGTTAGACCATACGGTTTTAGGAAGTATACATTACCTTATTATATATAGAGTATACATTACAGATTTTCCATTTGAACTACATTTGTTAAAACGGGTCCTTTATCGTTATTTTTTTTACTGTAACTGTACTTTTAACTCATTAGAAGCGTAATTAAAATTGTGTCACCGCTCAAAACGCTTTGCTTGCAAACTGTAACTTGCCGACTACTATAGAAGCATGTAAGTCGGCCTTCACGGGAGCCGGCAAACTAACTACATAACCTAGCGACCGGTTCTAATTACGTTAACACATATGGCCTTACCAATAAACTGAATATAACCTTCATTTCATATTGGAGTAAAATAGACAAAACACGGAATAACTATTTGGTAACGTCATACTTTTCTTTTTGTAAATGTCGTTGCTTCTATTAAAGCTGTGGAGTTTCTTGCGCCCACTCTTCTCCACAGCAAAAAATAGACGTCCTCAATGGACAATAAGTAAGAAATGCTTGTACGATTCAAAAGCACTTTTCTTAAGTTTATTTGAATAAAAAAATTTGACTTTGAATTTGACTTTGACTATTCGATACTTATACCACAGTCTATATAGTTCTTACTGTCGGCCAACGGGCTCGTCTAGACAGAGCAATCGTGCGGGGTGTGCGGGGCGAGCGGGGCGCGGCGCGATTCGGGCTCGCCCTACACTCCATTCGGGAAACAGGCGTCAGGAGTGGCGCAATAAATAAAAACGCGCGTAGTCAATTTTAATTTATTTTTATAACATTAGAAACACAGAAGAAAGGTAAGTTTAATACATTAATATTTTATTTTGTTGTTTCTAGAATATGCTTGTGTTTCTGATCTTTGCATATAATATGCGTAATGTCTTTTTCAATATGTTTTTTTTTATGGATAAACGCCATTTCAGAATTCGCTAATATTTAGGCAAAAGTTAATTAGCTATTAAAATCGAGATCAAAAATGGTGCACGCAACTTTTTGATATAAAATCAATATGGATATTATTTTTTTGCTTTTTGGGATACAACATCTATTTCGAAATCCAAGATGGCGGACGTGACTTTTTTATGTAAAATCAATATGGGTATAATTTTCATGGTTTTCGGGGGTGCCGATTTCGAATACAACATCTATTTCAAGATCCAAGATGGCGGACGTGACTTTTTTATGTAAAATCAATATGGGTATCATTTCCATGGTTTTCGGGGGTGCCAATTTCGAATACAACATCTATTTCGAGATCCAAGGCGAACGCGAGTTTTAAATAAAATCATATTAATTTAATAGTAAAGACTTATTAGTAGTATATGATATATATTTATTTACCAATTTCAGCAAGGTTTGGATTGAGGCATGTGGAAGACCTGATTAATAGGGAAAACTTCCCATAGCCTAAAGAACAACTATATTTGTAGCCTACATTTTGAAGAAAATATTTGGCATATATGGCAAGAAGAAATTGAAGAAAACAGCAATTCCTGTGCTACTTTTACCTGTTAAAGTCATACGTTTAATTAAAATACAAACTAGCCCAAACGTTAATATTTTAAGTAATGTAGTCCTAGATTTAACACAAAAACGTATTCTTAGTACACATTCTTATAATAGTATTTTTTTTTTTAACTTAGTTTTTACTCTTTTTTATTTTTTAAGTGCTAATTGCTGCACTGAAGCTGAATCAAATATTATAAAATACAGTGAAAAAATTAAACATTTTGTGTTAAATAAAAAATAATGTTTTTTTGTTAAAAATAAATCTTTTTGTAATCTTATATTTCTTTTACTTAAGGATCCTGACATACATAAACCTACCTACCAATAAAGCAAAAAATGTAATACACTAAAAAAATAATGTGACAACCCTGAGACAATGACGAAGGTCTAGACGATGGCGGCATTTCGCGCAACTTCAAAAGCGTTGGACCACTATAAGTTTTTAACACTGTGCTTATACTATGTGTATTAGTAGGTACGGGGATAAGATACTATGTCAAACCAAGCCGATACCTAAGCTACTTTGGATTAGAATAGGTAACAGATAATGGTAGAACTATTTTCGAACTGGAAAATGTCTCTTTTGTAAGTATCTTTCAGGTTACGTTACAAGCAAATGCTCGTACAACTTGCGCATTACACGAGCATTCTAGCGAATCAACTTCGTCAAGCCTGACATTTTTGAAAAGAATAGATTTTTCGTCATGCATTTACATAATTAGAAACTTTGAAAAGATTTTTTAATAATAAAAACTAAACACTTTGTGTTACTAAATGTGTCTTGCTTGTCTTACCCATTGCTGAGCAAATGTTGTATTTATTTTGTTTGTCTCACTAAAATTGCTGTAAAGACTTTTATTGACAGAAAAAGATTCTTTAAACATAAGTGGTCAGTGATAAATCCAGTGATAAATTCGTTTCCATAGTAAGGCCGCCAGATGCGATTAAAAGTTTATCGCATAACGTCGTTAATGTTACCGCCAACAGTTCAAGTTGGACGAGCGCCGAACTTAAATCAGCTCTCGATAACAATCAGCCTTGTTATAAACTCCGTTACTATGCCTACTTTCGATTCAGAATAATTTAATGTTTGTAAAAAGTTCGTGGAACTTCTTCATGGTTTGTTGGGTTTGCAATTCGAAATAAAGATTTTCAATAAAAAATAAAGTAGAGAAAGATATCCCTATCTTTCTATCCAATTTACTTACGTACGTACGTCAGTAATTAGCTAAGTTAAAAATAAAGTTTTTGAACTTCACAGGTAGGTAGGAAGTGTTGTTGGTAAGGAAGCAGTAAGTACCTACTTACTTCTGTCTAAGAAACTCTGAGAAAACAGACCTTATTACCTTTTATTTAATAATACGAAACTATTATCTGCTAGATAAAAATTTAAATTCATAAAAACGTTAAAACGTCTATTCATAGCTAATATTATATTCTTAAAGCTACGAGTAGAAGCTTATTTATTCTTTTTATCATTATTTTTCACGAGTTTATTTCACTTTTCACGACGCCTGGCAGTTTCCCACCATCCCTATGTAAAGGCATCGAGATAATAAAATAAATAGTGGGTATATAATTATGCACCTATAGGTTAAAAAAAATTTAACCCTTAGACAAACAAATAAAAAAGTAAGGCGAGGTGTAAGCACCCAGTAGGGTTCCGTTTAAGAAACTTCCTCTTGATTAACATTAACATATAAACAACGGCCCGATTTGTGTAAGAACTCTCAATCAGCTCGCGATTTGTTCAATCGGAAACGGCGCTAACGAGTGTTGTGTGTACGTACAATAATGAAGCAGAAGTAATGCCTTAATAATTGTTGGTGAGAGAGCCGGGGAAGTTGTCGGTCGGCGTCGGGACTTCAAAGAAATTAATGAGTGTTAGAAACTCGCGACGTGCCTCTCACGCCGCCGGTCCGGTCCCGCTTGACCCGCGAGATATTGTCCTTACCTCGTGCAATGTGTTAGTAATATTAATTGTACAACGAACCCAAAGCCTTTAGGCCTATAAGTCTACAGCCCCTTCTCCTGAAGACCCTGGAGAAGATGGTAGACAGATATATCAGAGCGGGACCACTGAAAAGATTCCCACTTCATGGACTTTAATGTGCATATCAGGCAGAGAAGTCAACAGTAACTGCTCTTCATCATGTGGTGAGTCAAGCGGAATTTGCGATGGAAAACAAAGAGATTTGCGTCTGCACATTCGTAGATATTGAAGGTGTATTTGATCGCACTACCTTTGAGTCCATCAAGGTTGCAGCCAAGAACCATGGTGTGCCACAACCGATCTGTAATTTGATCGAATGCATGTTAAAGGGTAGAATTATCAACTCCGAACAGTTAGGTAGTCTACTTGCACGAACAACCGGAGTATGCCCGCAAGGAGGGCTTCTCTCGCCTCTTCTGTGGAGTCTTCTGGTTGATTCAGTCGTAGTAAGGCTGAACAAAGGACCATTTATAGAATGGTTGGTTATGCGGATGATCTGGTCATATCAGTCAGTGGGAAGTTTCCCTCTACGGGATCGGGGTTAATGCAACGTGGCTTGGGTTTGCTGGAGGAATGGTGCAATGCCCATCACCTCTCTGTAAACCCGGGGAAAACAACAGCCATCCCCTTTACAAAAATGAGAAACACTACGGGACTGGGTAACCTAACACTCTATGGTACCCAGGGTGCTTAGTGTGAGTTTTGTTTACTATCCGTATTCATTCAATTACGTTTACGAAAACGAAAATTAGTATGGCATTGAAGCAGCGCCTCCTGGCGGCATACGAGAAGAGTTAACATTTTGGAATACAAATTCTCGTTTTCGTTAACGTGATCGAATTGTGAATGACACTCGCACTAGGCACCCTGCTCTCTTGGTCCAAAGAAGTGAAATATCTAGGTTTAACGCTGGATAGAGAACTTACTTGGAGACAGCATGTGGACACGACCGTAGCCAAGGCTTACAGAGTCTTTGGCATGTGTCGGTCTACCTATGGCAAGATGTGGGGACTCAACCCCAAAATCATTAGGTGGATCTACAATCGAACCAACTGAATCATGACCCACTTGCCTGATAATTCGTTTGAAACTTTCAAACTTGTAAGATCTATCGCGTATAATGCACTTACGACGTTTTAGGTACTAATAAAATTACGTCAATACAGGTCGCAGACCTATGCAATTTTAACCTTTGTTATCATTGCCATAAAACCACATTTCACACATATACAGTCATTGTTTGAATATCGAGCTGGTTCTCGCTTATTTAACCTAAACTTTTTGATGATGGAAAAAATAAATTTAAAAAATGGGGTGTTCTACAAGTGTGTCATATTATGTCAAGTTGTCAGTCAATGTGAAAAAATAGAAATTAAATAGTAAAATGCTTAATAATTTTTAATAATGGCTAATTTAGAAGAACAAAGAGCTCGGATTGTAGTCTTAAGTGAGGAAGGCTATGGCATACGAGAAATATCCCGCGAATTGAATATTTCTCGGAATACAGTGAGGACCTGGATCAGACGGCACGCCGAAGAGGGCATCCTCGAGGACAGACGACGTCATAACCACGGCGTTCGCCGACTCACGAACGAACAAAGAGTGGACATGCAACACCATTACGAAGAACATCCTTTTACTCCCACCCGATATTTTGCGGCACAACATGACGTCTGTCTACAAACTATTAGAAATTATTTGCACGGCACTGGACTGCATTACAGACATTATGCTGAGAAAGTAGCCTTAACGGATGATCATAAAACAGCGAGAAGGAATTTTGCAAACGCTTATTTAGACTACGACTGGACTAACACTATATTTACAGACGAAAAAACATTTCGATCTTCTCAACACGGTCGCTTAACTTTGTGGCGTTACGATAACACGCGGTACACAGAAGATCACGTCGTGCCTAATCAGTTATCCGGTCGAATTTCAGCGAATATGTGGGCGTGGATGGGTATCGGAGGAGTAGGTGAGCTTGTCCATATTTCTTCTCGGCAAAACGCAATGAAGTATGTCGATCTATTAGAAGAATCTATGTTACCGACAGTGCGAACAGTTTACCCGCGTGAAGATGTGCCAGTATTTTCCTACGTTCATGACAACTGTCGAGTGCATACTGCCAGGGTAGTCTCAAATTGGTTTGATCTGCATAATGATGAAGTTACTTTGATTCCATGGCCGAGTAGATCCCCAGACCTCAACCCAATAGAAAATTTGTGGGGTTTGATGGTCCAAATGTGGGATAACAGAAACGAGAGAACAAAGGAAGCAATTGAGCAACATTGTAACGAAATTTGGGATTACTTGAGAGACAGCGACATTTGCAGTCGTCTAATAGGGTCAATGCGTGACCGATTACAAGCCGTTATCGATAACCATGGTGCACACACTAGGTTTTAGATACTGAATCTTATAATTTAAATTAGTTTTGTTAAAGATTAAATAAAGTTTTTTTTCATTTCACAAATTTTATTACTCTTTTTACTTATATAGCTTGAAAGACCAAGAATGGCATGTTTCTGTCCTTAAAATACTTATAGGAATGACGTGATTGAAACCTGTAATCTAAAGTTTATGCTGGCACTTCACTTGGCCGTATTTGCCCAAACATGACTGCATTATTTTTGATTTTATATTCTAGAGAAATAAATGCGACTAATAGTTGAGCAAATTTAATACGGCCAAGTGAAGTGGCACCATTACGTTCGTAGAAAACTTCCTATACTTACCTACGTAATACAGATAAAGACAGTAACATCATCTCTTCTTTTTCATATACGAGCTTAGTCGATATTGTCCGATTTATTTAACAGTGCACTCAGTAAATGTCAGTGTCTAATCAAATGATAACAAGTTCGTTACCAAGGAAATAATTCTTCAAGCGAATTTCGACCTACTTGCATTTAAGGGGTTTAGCAAAATAAGCTTATGGTGGGTCAGGATTCAGTTGGTTCGATTGTACATAACAATGGTGAGACCGCGATCCTTACATATGGCAGCAACGTCTGGTGGCCCAGAACCAGACTGAAGATCTGTAAGAATGCTCTTAGCAAATTTCAGAGAACAGATTGTCTGGCAATCACTAGGGCCTTTAGAACCACACAAACGGCAGCGCTGGAGATCCTCACAGACCTTTCACCCCTGCACATTGTAATAGAAACAGAGGCAAAGAAAACATTACATAGACTAAAGGTGGCCGGACTGTGGGACGTATCTAAACCTCTGACTAAATACACAAAATGGGAACCAAGTGACATTCCTTACCGAATCATGGAAATGGGGTGTGATAAAATATCCCCTTTATTCATGTTCGAAAAGAAATTTAAAGTTTATATTCCAACCAAAGTCGAATGGAAACGAGGGCCACCGTCTCCGGAAAAAAAGAGCCTAATCGGGTATACCAACGGATCAAAAATGAAGTTGGGCACAGGAGCAGGAGTCTATAATAACGACTTCAAGCATAGTCAAAGCATAGGAAAATTTGCCACTGTTTACCAAGCAGAAACTTTCGCAATTCTCCTATGTGCAAAGCAGAATATAGAACTAGCCATGAAAAAGCATGCATAAACAAGCGTATAATTTTCATTTTGAGTGACAGCCAAGCTGCGCTCAAGTCACTCATACTGCCCCGGGTCAAATCTGGCCTTGTTCTAGAAACCCACCAAAACTCTAAACAAGCTAGGTGGACATAACAAGGTGAGATTGATCTGGATCCCAGACTATATGGGAATCCATGGCAACGAGATGGCGGATGCACTTGCCAGGGAGGGCTTGGAGACCCAGCTTATTGGTCCTGAGCTGTTCGCGGCACTTGTACCATTAACAAGTTCATATGCGAAGGCAGTAGAAGGCAGGCCCGATTAACCATCGCTCGGTGCCTTGACAGGGCACTATGCCACAAAACAAATACTTCACAGAATGCATCTATCAACAAATAGCTTGTGTAGGGATGTGGAGAGGAAACGGAGTCAATGCAGCACTTGCTGTGTGACTGCGACTCTCAGGCTAGGAAAAGAATGGGACTCCTGGGGTCGGCCTATCCGAAACCGGAGGACTTCAGGCTCTCGCTCTTTAAGACGTTGTCAAACTTATGGCATCTATCTTTACAGAGGAAGAAGACTGAAAAGATGGGGTAGCACAAAAGATCCCGATGGGTCAAAGTGTTACTGCGAGAGGGAAACCTCAGCAGGCCCTACTAAGATAAGATAAGATAAGAATTATACAAAGTTTTCAAATGTGTTCAACACAAATTACTTACTAAGTATGCGTCATAGGCATACCTTTTTGATATCCAACGTTTCGACCGAGTTGCACCGGCCGTGGTCACGGGTTGACTTTTGTTTCGATATCACGACTCCGTCTGCGCGGCAGTCTTCATCCACTATCAGATTATTTACACACAATACTATTAGTTAGCCAACTAATGTGGAGAATACAACTAGGATTTCGAAAAGGTTTTATTTCAATCTGATGCATTGGCTTCTATCAAGTTGCATAATATTTTCAAAACAAATTTAGCTTTTTAAATTCAAAAATATAAAACTAGAAATAAATATTTGCTTCGGAATATGTAAAGTCGATGCAACTATAGCATGAAACAGAAAATAATGGTAGCCGGAATTTAACTTTAATCAAAGACTGACATGCGTAACGTGTACAATCAGTAATGAATAAAATAATACATAATTCAACAATATTTTAGGCAGAAGAAGAAAAAATGTGAAACGTATAAGGATTTTTTATGTGATAATGTGCGTGGTTACAAATCGTATTGAACGGTTTGAGTGTCGACTAATAAGCACTAAGGTTTAATGAATAAAATTATGCACTGTAATAATCTCGGACATTCATGGTTCAAAACAAACCCATTCAAGTACACCCATACGGTGGCAAGGTTTCTACATAGAACTTGCTTGGTTAAGTACCTTATACCTATTTCTACCGCTACACAACAGGCAGCATTCAAAGTCAAAGTCTAAATAAATGGAACGCTAATTTTCAGCGAACGTTTTTCTTTTAGGAATAAAAATTTTGTTTATAAAATCTTTCCCAAGCCAGAAGCAGCCCACGAGAATAACACCGACACGTCGACTTGATCAGTTCTCGAGACCTGAAACAAAGTTGCGAGAGCTTAAAGAAATTCCCTGCTAATTGCAGATGGCCCCGAATACTATTCCGAATACTTCATCAAAATTATTATTTAAATTGTTCAAAACACCGAATAAACTCGCTGTCATTCCAAGCTCCACTTGAAGTTATGAATTATTGAAACGCACTTATTACGCGGGCAGGCTTTCAAATTAACACCAATTTCGCTGGAACTTTAGTAATTTGTTATACAAATCAATTTGACCTAGGGACGGTGGGTACTGAACTTTTAGATGTCACAGGTAAGATTCCAAACTTTTTGACCATTGATCGCGCCTTTAAGTATGTGTCAACTAAATAGCACAATAATGAGTAGGTAATTCCGTTACAAGATTTCAAGATATAAATGTGGTTACAGTATAAAGTATGTACATAGTCAGAAAAGATCACTATATGTGAATGTCTCAAAGACAAGAACCTAATAAAACCACAGCCAGACTACCAGCAAAGCATGTTATCTAAATTCTTTCATTATTTGGCCACTGAAGATCAGCTAATTGAGTTCGACTTTATACCTCCGAGCTTCTCATAATGTAATTTAATAGTGCTTGCAAACCACTCTACCGATTTAGAACTAATATGATTTAGCCGAAACCTATCAAGATATTATTATCACTGAGATAGGCTCAATATTAGGCATTATCCATCGAGCTAATGTATTGCCAATAATTTGATGGATTGGATTTACTAGATCTTTTCGAATCTATATTTGGTAATTGACACTGTTATAATCTTAGAGCATGTTATAATAGTCGTTGTTGCGGAAACCCACAACACACACTATGCTATTGCTTAGAAATACACCTTAAAATTACCTTAAAATTAACAAAGTCCACTTACATTTCCATGCCGCTCCCGCCGTCCTGAACGGGATCCATATGGTCCGATGGGGCCCGAATCCGGCTCCGGGTCTTCTAGGGTTCCCTAAACACACCCAAACTACCCCAAAGTGCACCTTCCCACTGAAAAATACCTGTTACTTCAGCAGCGGTGTGGCCGACATCCCGGCTAATTGTTTTCCCGAAACAATTAGTTTACGACGCACACACAATTTGCACAATCCACTTAAGTAGAATAATACGGCTCCAAATGCCCTTATTACTACATAAAACTATTTAATTATCAACACACGATAACTATCATCCAGCCATATTGCTTTCCAGAGACAAGAGTATAAAAAAAGAACAACTAGTGATGGGGCCATTATGCCACCAAACAAATTGAATCTCGATAATCGAGTCGTTCATAATACAAATCAAAGTTTTATTTCCAGCAAAAATAAATGCCTGTTTATTTGCAACATCCCGCCACCCAAAGCGGACGTAACGCTTTCTAGCCTGAAATCTTAAACTAGTCAACCGGTAATCGAGCTAAGGTCGCGACTGCGCGATTTAGCACCGATCCATCAACCAACACTTGCGCCACACGCGGAGTCCCGTCCGCGCCCCAGATTAACTTTAAAATGCGACCTCGTCTCCAAAATAACGATGGCAAATTAGCCTCTTTTAATAAAACCAGATCCCCCTCCGAAGGGGGCGACGTCCGGTCTATCCACTTTACACGCTGCTGCAATAAATGCAGATACTCCAGTGACCAACGACGCCACAAGTCCTGACTCATTTGTTGTATCATTTGAAAACGAGACATCCGGTGTCTGCGTTCATCCTTCCAGGGATACTCAGGCAGGGCAGTGAGTGGCTGACCGACCAAAAAATGACCAGGGGTCAGGACTTCCATGTCATTTGCGTCAGAGGAGAGTGGACAAAGCGGACGCGAGTTGAGAACCGCCTCAACCTTACAAAACACAGTTGTAAGTTCCTCATACGTGAGGGTAGTTTCCCCGACTACCCGGCGCAAGTGGGTTTTTGCCGATTTTACCGCGGCTTCAAATATCCCGCCCCAGTGGGGACAGGCTGGCACACTAAATCGCCATGTGATTCCCCGCTGTGCGAGAGCTTGACTTATGCTATTACAATTTTTATCCAGAAAATCGTTCACATCTTTTAAGTAGTTGGCAGTGCCCCTGTAGTTGGTACCGTTGTCGGACCGAATGAGAGAAGGTAAACCCCGTCGCGAAACAAAACGATCCAGCGTGGCGACAAAGGCTTCCGTAGACAGAGCCGAAACCACTTCCAGGTGGACGGCCTTAGTGGCCAGGCAGACAAAAACGCACAGGTATGCTTTCGTGACCCTAGTGTTACGATAGGCTGTGGTTTTTACCAGAAACGGTCCAGCAAAATCCGTACCGACCCCGTCGAACGGCCTAGTAGTCTGACAAACCCGGTCAGAAGGGAGATCCCCCATCTGTGGCTGTATAGTGGAGGCCTTCACCCGATAACAAGCCACACACTTAAATAACACGCTGCGAACCACTCTCCGAGAGGACAAAATCCAGAACTCCCTCTGTAATATCGCCAGTAACGCATAACACCCCGCGTGAGCGTTTTTCAGGTGTCTATCCGAGACCACTAGTTCTACCAAAGGTCCTCCTTTGGGGAGTAGCAGAGGATGACGGCTACCGAAGGGCAGGTCGGCATTTTTGAGGCGACCTCCAACGCGTAACAGTCCATCCGTCAAAAACAGTCCGTAGTTTTCCAGATGATGCCTTCAACACCGCGTGGTGAGGCAAGAAAAAATGATCTGTCGTTGTCCAGTCGACAGTCGCCCGCGACATATGCCCCAAGGCCTCGTATTCTCGCATGAACTCGATATACTTTTCCCGAAGTACCGGATCGCGAGACATACGACACTCCATGGACAAGAGTCGTTTCTCTGCCAACGCCCTCGATTTTCCCAAGAGAGGGGGACAGTCGATAAAGGGCAGTCGAGTTTCGATCCTACCCGACGCCATCCGGCGTGTGTGATTCTTATAAAAGGTTTCGCACTCCACATGCTCCGGATCCAGACGGGAGACCATGGGAGGCTCTTCCAGTTCACAGAATTTTTGCATCGTCCTAGCGATGGAGGTAGTAGCGACGACAGGTGAGACATCCCGCGTCTCCTGGTCGAAAACCGGTCCCATTAAAACGTGTCCAAAGATGGTAGGTATAGCTACCAACGAAGAGCGGCCCAGACTCCGCTGAGGCCCTAAAAGGATCCAGCCCAGTACATCCGCTCCCAATATGAGGTCCACCGGAGCCGGCTCCTCGAAATGAGGGTCTGCCAGCATGAGACCTGATGTGTCAGGCATTGCGTCCCGCGGAATGTCTGTCGGTGGATGCCAACCCAGCAGATTGTCGAGTACGATCGCGGCCGCCGCAATCCGTATCGAAGCGGAATGCACAGGAGAGAAGGAAATGTGGGTCTGACCGGACAGACCCCCCACTTCTGTATCTCCGACTCCCCGAATCGGAACTGAGGGAGGCGCGCACTCCAGACGTAGGCGCCTCGCTACCCTCGTAGTAATTAAGCAGCCCTGTGCCCCAGTGTCTAGGAGGGCTCGTATCCGGACGAAGTCCCCCCTAGGTCCCCAAACGCGTACCTGCGCGATGGGCAAAAGTACCGTCCTCGGTTCCGACGTAGCCCGACCACAGGCTAGTCACGCGTCAGAGCCAGCAGCCGACCCTGTCGAACCGTGATGACTCGGCCAGTAAGTCGGACGCGTGCAGGCCACCATCCGGGGTGGTGCGTATCCAGGTGCCCTACCATACCGGTGATAGGGTGGGTGGTATTCCAACCTCGGGTACTCGTGCAGTACCGGTGAGAACTGTTGACGGTTCTCACGTCGTTGTTGTTCCGGTAACGGCGGCGGAGGATACGCGTACGAGTATCCGGGTGTTGGGTCCGGAGGTGGGGCTCCCTGTACCCAGTGGCCCTTAGAGGCACCAACTCCTGGTGTTGGTCGCGCCGGGTGCCGGGTTGTAGCCAAAACCTGGCTCCGTGCCCGGCGGTCCCCAACTCACCTGAGCCAGGGTGTACGAGGGGTTGTAGTGTGGCGGCCGTGGCGGACTCCGTCTTTCCGGAGGCGGAGTTGACCCCGGCCCCAAACCACCACCCGTGGGAGATCCCCTCTCCCGAACCGGTGCTGAGCCCTCAGCACTACGGGTGCACAGTAAGCGATGGTGCGGTCCGCCGCACACATCGCAAGGCCTCGCCTGGGGACACTCATTGTACCTATGTCCTCCCAGGCAGGCATAACACAGTCCTCGTGTCCGAACGTGGTTTCGGCGCTCTTTTGTGGGCAGCCCGAGAATTGCTGGACATAGCTGCTCCAAGTGCTGCTGTCCGCAAATCCGGCATCCAGAGCCGGGGTTGATGGCGGCCGCAGCCACCAGCCTGCCGCGACCCTTCCCTGGGTTGCGTGGCGGCTGGGCGCCGTAGACTCCGGAAGTGCGGGCCGGCGCACTTGTCGGAGCCTCCTGGGAGGCTAGCTGGTTTTCCAGCAGGCCAGCCTCCTCTTCCAGGAACTCCAGAAGTTCCCCTATCGAGGGCAGAACGCTGCCGAGATCCTTGTGGACCAGTCGATTCCGCTCGAACTTGTCCCTCATCTCCTGCGACAACTTGGCCAGAACTATGTGCAGAAGAAGGAAGGACCACTGGTCGACGGGCAGTCCGAGCGTCCTTAACCCGTTTAAGGACACTGTGAGCGGGGTGATCAGCTGCGTCCTCAGCTGAGCCCTATGGTTGACCCTCGGCAATCCCAGCAGATGGGTCACGTGCGCGTCCGCCTGAAGACGCGGCTTTTCGTACCGCTTCTCCAGCAGCTGCATGGCGGTGTCGTAGCTCGCATCCTGCAGCTCCAGATGCTGTACGAGCTGTCTGGGTTCTCCGTCTAGGAAGGAACGGAGATATGCCAGCTTTTCGGCCTTGGTGAAATCCTTCCGAGTATCCACCAAGGCCAAAAACATGTTCCGGAATCCAGCCCAGTCCCGCATACATCCGGTGAAATGCGGGACCTCCAGGGCACCCAATCTTCCCATGGCGCTGGGTCCAGGGGTGTGGAGCGAAGCGGGGCGCGCAACAGGCTTCCCCTCCCGCAGTCGCTCGATGTCCTTCACCCGCTGAAGGACCTCGTCGTAGATGTCTTGGATGTGCTCCAGATCCTTGACATATTGGGCGTGGAGGGCCAGCTCCTTCTCCCCGACCGGGTCGGTTGACAATAGGGCGGTTACCGACCGCTCGGCCAACAAAAAACGAGCCTGCATTTCCCTCGAACGCGTCTCCAAGGCGTCCTCCCGGTTAGGCCGATCTACTAATGCAAGCAGCCCGGTGAACCACCGGAGCTGCTGAGCCAACTCCTGCCGTGACGCTGTCATTATAAATAATTTAAACTAAATAAACCTAAACACAAAATTAAAACGAGTCAATGAAAACACGGAATCGATTATCCCGAATCGACTCGATGCTTTCAATTGAACGAAATTAAATTAAATTAACGTTCTGAGAAATGTCCCAGCCCAAATGAATGAACGAACAAAACAACGGTACTACCAACCTTACAATTTAACCGCACCTGTCCCGGAAGTGCGATTTTACACAAAATGAGCTTAACCTATTACGAACTAACAAAAAATACACAAAATTACACCGATTAACCTAGAGGTCCGGTATTAACCACGCTCTGCTACCAAAATGTTGCGGAAACCCACAACACACACTATGCTATTGCTTAGAAATACACCTTAAAATTACCTTAAAATTAACAAAGTCCACTTACATTTCCATGCCGCTCCCGCCGTCCTAAACGGGATCCATATGGTCCGATGGGGCCCGAATCCGGCTCCGGGTCTTCTAGGGTTCCCTAAACACACCCAAACTACCCCAAAGTGCACCTTCCCACTGAAAAATACCTGTTACTTCAGCAGCGGTGTGGCCGACATCCCGGCTAATTGTTTTCCCGAAATAATTAGTTTACGACGCACACACAATTTGCACAATCCACTTAAGTAGAATAATACGGCTCCAAATGCCCTTATTACTACATAAAACTATTTAATTATCAACACACGATAACTATCATCCAGCCATATTGCTTTCCAGAGACAAGAGTATAAAAAAAGAACAACTAGTGATGGGGCCATTATGCCACCAAACAAATTGAATCTCGATAATCGAGTCGTTCATAATACAAATCAAAGTTTTATTTCCAGCAAAAATAAATGCCTGTTTATTTGCAACAGTCGTAGATTATTAAATTTTTTCATCTATGGTATTTTTTATAAATGGTATATGGTAATCTAATAACGGCATGACCACATTCTATCGAGTTAGCCATGCCTTTGCACGCCCAACTTATCTAAATAAAAAATTAAGTACACCATGACAAAAAAGGGTGTTTTCATCCATAAGTTATTGTGTCCTCTGAACCCTTATTTTCAAAGAAACTTAAAATATACCCATAATTGAATATGGTGTATGAATAAATAACAATAGAATGGGACGAATATACAGGAAATAACAAAAGAGGTTCGATAAAAGTATTTTGAAAGAAGGAGGATTTTTCGCGTAAGTTATTTATACGTACATGTAATTTCACTACACTTTCATGTAAAATAACTTACGCGAAAAATCCTACTTTCCTCTTTCTGCTTCTAAGGAAATGAAGCGCTTTTTAAATAAACGTGAATCCTACACAATAATGTCATCCTTTTAATGTCCATTAGCGAGAACCGCAACCAAACGTAAGATTGTAAAAGCAATCGTATCTGGAATGCTTCTATACTGGGCTATATGTACGGTTTCAAACGTCTATACAAATAATGTGGGTACGATATCGGAAACGGGTTTACAGCATGTGGTCCATTACAGAGCGGACAAACTGCCCTCACTGGGGCAATACAGCGATTAAGGTAATATGACTGCGAAAGCTCGGATTCGCGCTGGCCACGGAACCTGGTCTTTAATCATTACTTTAGCAATGTACAAACACGTTAATGTATCGTCTTAGTTTAGGAAACTTTTTGATTTTTTGACAGTGACTGTAGTATTTGTGTTTTACCTAGTCTTTGACTCCCCCGTGGGAACGATAGGACCGCGTGGGCCATAAAACATGCTTTTTAATTATTGTTTTTGCAATGTACACACGCCTGCACATGAGGCTACCACAAAATGGCAAGTTTCCTCAATATATTTTGAACTTTAAAAGTATTATTGAAGAAATTTGACAGTTTTGGATAGGTTGGTGTGTAGGCGTCTGTACGTACACAGAGCAGTGTACCTTTCAGCAAAGTTCAGGAAAATTATCGATATTCCGACATTGATTGTAGTCTTAGTGTCTTGCCTATGACTCCTCCATAAGAACTATACGGCTCTGTGGGCCACAATACACGCTTTTTTATTATTGCTTTTACAAAGATACACGGAATTATATTAGCCAAGATCTAAAAAATAACGATTTTTCGATCGCGAGTCTAGATTTAGTGTTCGTTTCCGCATTTTTCTGTTAGCTTGGTCTCTAACTACGTCATACCTAGTACTTATAGGACTCGGCTAAAAACCTGAGCCTTAATTCTGTTACTTTATAAGGTCATTCGTGTGTTAGTTGTAAGATTTTAACGATTTCTCTATATTCCAAATGTCAAAATCAGGATACCAGGAGGCGACGACGGTTTGTTTAAAATAGCAAAATTGAGCTACTTATTAACCATTGCATTTACAACTTGTACGTTGTAACAGTGTACGAGCATAATTCAAGATCGGGATAATCGATACTCCGTGAGTGTGGTACTAGTGTTTGTTTCTACAGTCTTTCTGTGAGCTGCTCCATAGGAACTATTGCCTTAAGCAGTACCTGTTGCTGAAGTATAAATGTTATATATAAGAAAGACATGAATCAAAACAACGTCAGCTATCGAACACTCTGAAATGTGATTGAAACATGATGGTTCTAGCGCATAAATATTCACTTGAAAAATTCGAGAGAATATCCATTCGACAGAGAAACCGTGTCTCGCCGTCTCAATTGCAAGAGCAGACCCAGATGTCGCGAGTCGAACTGCGCGAGCTGTCGAAGTTCCGAAGTTACACTCATATTATTGTTGCACAACTTAGCTCCGGCTGTAATACTAATGAAGGTCTACTTCGTTGCCTGTGAAATTGAAACTTGCACATGCAAGCCTCTTTTTTCTTTTCTCCGTTCTTGATTTGGCTATAGTTGTATCAGCACACAACAAAATACAACTACTCAAACTGTTAATACAAATCTGTTCTGACTGAGTTATGATTTAGCTAATTGACATTAATATGTCAACTAAAAAACGGCTACGAGGTAAATTATTCTTACAAAATAAGTACAATATTTTATAGACGCAATATGGATATAGCTTTTTGTAACTGCAAATAATATAGCTGCCGACACAAAAGCGTCTAATAATCAGAGGTCGGACTTAGATAGAGTTATTTATGTACTTGCATCGAAATGTTGATATTAATATGGATCTTCCCGGGATTTCTAATTGAATTTCCGCTATTGTTTTCTTTTGTTCTCACAAGCTATGTTGTGCTAACTACAAATGTGACAACATCGCGTGTGTGCGCATTGGAATTTTGCAACTTCGAACATTCGATGTCGTTGATGTAAATTTGGCAACGTCGCGCGTGCAGTGGTTTAAGTTGCGTAAAAGTATTTTTTTTAATATAAAAAAAAATACTTTTACGCAAAAAAATCCCGTGATTTACACGGGATGTTTTTGCTCTTTCAAATTAATCTCGGGATATGAGGCAAATCCACTTTATTCTTTCGCTGTATGAAATCAGTGTAAGTACATAAATAACTCTACCTAATTCCGACCTCTGCTAATAATACAAAAAAGACACATTTCTCTAAAAAACTCAGACTTTAAAGTTCTTGTAAAATAGACGACAGCTCCCTAAACCACCACTTAGTTAAATGCCTGTTTGCATCAGAATCTCAAGCGTAACACAAATTTTCAAGCTTGTTGCCATAAAACCTACTTACAATTTAATCAAAGTACCAAATACTTATTCCCACGAGCCGCGAACGTTCTAGTTTCAATACGACACCGTTTTAACCAAAATTCGGTAATCGACAAGGGAAATTGAAGCGCTTGCTAGTTTGTGCAGTCTGTCGATACATTTAAGACACCGTCAGACTCATATGTATTAATGTAGATAGATAGATAGATAGATAATACTTTTATTGCAACACTATAAAACATAATCATGAACAGAAAAAAAATTAAAAATTACCTAATTAAATTAATGTATGTTTAGCTTTAGAAAAATGTACCAAGGAGATCATTATTATTCTTTTTGATTTTCATTGAGTATCCGATGTAACGGTAATAGTTACAAGCGGCATAATCTCGAATATATCTTCCGTACAGTACCAAATCCATAACTTTTGTAACCATAATAGCTATGATAGCGATCAAATAGTACGAGTAGTAGTATGATAGTGATTAAATAGTTTTATATAACAATAAGTGATCGCAAAGGAAAGTTCTATCATAGAAGTTGTATGGGAAAAGCAAGCTTTGATGTCAGTGTTTACTTCATCGATTGAATGCTTATTAGCCATTTTTTAGGCGTCACATATTCGTGTTTAGGTAAAAAATCAAATGTTTAGAAGAACTGTTAGGGACATAAGATTTGTACAATTCAACTTGGTAATGAAACTGTTTCGTTGTCAACTTACCCGTTTATTGATTCGTTGTATTTTAATATCGTTCTTTGTGTCATTTGTGAACGTTAACATTTTCGCTTTCCCGCCGACGACATTTAGTAATGAACGCTGCAAGATTAATTGGTAATATCCCTTCAGGCACGGAGCTGCCCCCACTTTTCGCCTTAAATTAAGGTACTCATTCTTATCAATTTACGAAATGGGCCATGGTAAAAACAAATACTCTCAAGCTTTGACAGCAACTGATGGTGGCAATAGATAATGCTAGTCATAAACTTGTCCCCTGATAGTAGGCATTATCACCAAGTCTTTAAGGGCTAGTTTTGTTAGACAATACCGGCATACCATTAGAAGAATGACGGCAAACGTTTCCTACATAGCTTAGATGCTCCAATATAGCGTGAGTTTGGATGTAGTGCGTCCAAATTCATTACATGGAGTTGTTAATTGAATTGAACTAGCAGTTGGTAGTGCTGCACGCTACCTCAGCATCACTACGCTTTGTACACCGAATACGTGTTCTAGAATTTTCTATATTGATACGGACAATCCCAAAGCGTATTGGTCAATAAATAACTGCGGTATAGCTGACGTTACGGTACTGTACGAAATGTACATTGTAGTTTTGTAAGCATAAAATGTATACAGTGGCATACAAGTTTTCGTCGATCGCTATTTTACGTATCTGCTAACTGTTTGTTTTACATGTTATTTTAGACAGTTGACGATAAATTGATTAAAAACTTTTTACGTTTTACAGTCTGTTATTGCGGGGTGAATCTGGCTAAAGTAACATATGAAATGAACGCAAGTAGATGTTGTATAATTAACTAGTAAAATATCCAAGTTAAAGGAAAATAAATGTCAAATTAAATGTTTTTAATACACACTCCATGTGACGGCCAGGTAATTTAGTTGAGTTATGTCAGACAAATATATGTTATAAAAAACGATTATTATCATTGATGTTACAAAATTGCTGAAGGTTACACACAGGTTAATAATATTATAATAATAGCCTCTACTTCGATAACTTATTTTGTTGACGTCTTTAACGGATTCCTTACGGTTTTATTCATATAAAGTCAAAGGTTTTATAAACCTAATAAGTATTAATGTGTTTGATATTTTCCTTGATTCATTCAAAATTATACTACTTATAGCTAAAATTGGTGTTGGCGACTGGCTGGTCCAAACTTTTTATATTCAAATTAAGATGTAATGTATTAACTTTTTATAAGACCTTTTTTGACATTGATGTTTTGTCTTTTTGGTCATTGGTTTTCGTTTGAGTTGTCAGGTTAATTTCTTATGTATTTGTACTAAATTATAGCTAATAAATATTTACAAGATACTACGTGTTTCCAACAATTCATTCATACAGTCCACTACTCCATAACAATTGGTAATACACGATTGAAGTTTTTTGGACGTAACTTTATATGTATATTATATTGTTTAATAATAATCTAATTATTAAATACTATATTATTATTATGAGTATATTAAATATTTACTTAAACATGACAATTACCAAAAAGGCACAAATTAATTTTAGAGTAAATTTCACGGCAAAAATTTAAAACTAGAACTGAAATATTGCCCGCACAAAAACTGTAGCTAAAGTATTTTAATATATCAGGAAGTGTATATAAGCACGAAGCTGCCATTCTTTTCTTGGTTTTAATTTCAAGCGCAGGTAAGCTGTTATGGTCGCTCTTGGCGCTTATACGAGACACTTTAATGGCTGCTATAGATACAACGAGCAATAAGCGACCGCTTACTTGTTAAGCTTTCGACGCTTCTGTGACATTTGTTGTGAACGAGAGACTTTTGGTATAGAAATAAATCATAATAGCAACACACCACGTACAATAAATATGAAAATAAATATGAAATAAATAAAAATTGTAAGGCAAGTTTTTGCAGTTTTGGTTTTTTTTTTTATTTGTATTGTTCCGTATATTCGTTATCATTATCAGTGATTTATTTAACAAAGAAACTTAATTTTTATTTTCTTTCTCTAGTTTTGACATTGGCTAATGTGCAAGCCGCACGCGCACCAATCCATTAGTGCTAGTGTTTTGTTTTTCATTCGAATAATTGATTTCGATAGTCATGTTGATCACCAAAATGATGCTTTTTTTTATTGGTATTGTATCATCTGATACTGATCTGACTATCTAGTCAGTACATTTTTTTAAAGAAAGAAAACGTTTTTTAGAATCACATAACAAACACACAATTTAAAAAAAAACAGGTAACAAGAGAAAAATCATAATTATATACATTACGCCCTGTTAAGTGATGCAAACCTCGCAATTTATAGCAAAAATTGCAGTTCACTCGCCAAGTTACTAAGAAAACTTCTACATTCAAAAGGAACACTTATTCAACATAACGGAGAAAATTTGCAATTCTCGTTCTGAAAACTATTGCAAAAAGAAGACAATAATATTTAAAAAGTCTCTTACTTGTATCCTACCATCTACGTCCTTCGTCACCCATCATCATCATCCGATGGCATTCTGATGAAGACATAAAGACCCAACACTTCCCCGTTGTTACATAAAAATTGTTTGCTTTTTTGTGCTGTTCGTTAATTGGCAAACATTAAAACGCTGGTAAGCTGCAGCTCTTCGGGCTCACGTACCACAGGTGACACTTTTACGGCTGCACAGAAACAATGACTGCCGCCGCAACACTCTGCGGCTGGAACGACGGCTTACATTCAAGTCTAAATACAGATGCAAGTGGTAACGAAGTCTAGTTAAAAATTGTCTATAATTAAAAGAGTTATTCGCATTTGATCCCCTAACCATCTCTTGTTATATATTTTCACTATCAGGGGGATTCATTTAGTGTATCTTACTTTTAGTTTTCTTTTATTTTCGACTTAAAAAAATGCAACCAACAAATTTGTAATTAGGCCAAGTCTCACAGCTACGTCATGTACAGTCACGACCATTAACACGTTAACAATGTAAACTATTAATACAATGGAATAAGAGTCAAGCTAGTCAAAAGTGTATAAATGTCGTTACTGTACGTAGGTTGGAATTTCTGGGCTGATCATTATCTGGATGATGCTTACCAACGATTGCACTTTAAAGTTAAGTAGTAAATGCGATATATAAATAAGAGGCTGAATTAAAAAAAATATTGTTCGGGTTGCCGTAACATTGCTATCACCATCCACACTATCACTGCTGCAATAAAACAACTAATTTTAAGGGATTTAATCGGGATTCTTTCCCGGTTGTAGGTAGATAGGTTTATAAGTTTAAAAAAAAAATCTTTTACTCTTGAATTCTTCTTCATATTTGGAATCGATGAAAAAATGGTACTTTACAACAATTTTTACTATATATCTTACTGATTTAGACAAACTGACACATTTCGATTGTTTATCCCTAATAGATTTTAATAAGCACGCCTACACTCTTAAATATATTTATTAAACAAATGTGAAAGTTTTAATTAATTAATATTCACTAAGCTTTTTAAATAGTTAATGTACAGCCACATAGTACTTCAATTCCTAATCCACTATCATACCCTTCCTTTACCCGTATCCCATGATAGTGGGAAACCGTAGCGTTCAGTCGTAGTTCTCTCACCAATCACAGGAAATGGACCCATTAACAGACTGAGCTCGTCGAATGCGTATCGGTGAGGGTTAACGACTCAAATTACTATCGAAGTAGGACTATAGGACGGCAACAATTTTTTGTATAGATACATACCTAGTAGTTACAGATATCTATAGTACTTACTGTATATATTTAAGTATTAATAGAAGAATAGAATAGAAGAATAGAAAAACATTTATTAACAACACACATAAATACAAAAAGAAAAAAGAAGAGGCAGATAACTACAGCCTACTACGTACTAATACGGGTGTTTACGGGGTTTTTTAATAAACAAACCCTATAAACAGGGTTCATGTACATATTACTAAGATTTTAACCCTAAGTCTAAAGTCTGTTTGTAGCTACATGTGCAATATAAATAAATAAAATTAAAAATAAAGTTTAATTATATAATATTTATTTGGGAAGTAGGTAAGTCACTAAGAAGCGATTTTGCATTATCACATTTTAAAATTAAAGATATGAACTTTAAAATAAATCAGGTACAACGATAAAACCTTTTATTCAAAACTTAACCACTTCCAACCTTCCTTGCGTTCTTTTTTTTTGCATTTCTTATCATACAACAAGACATTATTGGTCGCAGCGACATTATACTAAGATACATGCTTGATTTTTTTTCCGAAATAGCTGAATAGTATGTCTTGCAGACTCAAAATCAATTCTGGGCCGATCTGATACCATTGTACCATAAAAAAAATATTGCATCCCAATGTTAATTAAAATTTATAAACTTTAAAATTGTTTAAGGCGATTTTTAAAAAAGTTACCTAAAAAATGTCGCCCAAACCTTTTTAAAACTTGCCCATTTCTTCAACTATTTACGGTGCAAATTTCATTGAGCTATCTAAACGGCGTCATACTTTAAAATTATTAAATTGTTCCAAAACATAGTAAGTCTAAAAAACCTCTTTAGAAGGGTGAGTTAAATAAAATTAATAATAATTGTCAAAAACTGACAAACGTCAGTAAATTTTTGTTTCATCTGATACATCTTTTTACATCGATTCGGATTTTTGATAATACAAACTTTTTTGAACAATTTAGGCTTTCTCAACGGACTTCGGAGTGCACATCGATTCGCATTAATTGTGAGGATCCGACATCATTGACTAATTTGGCTTTCTCAACGGACTTTTAGAGCACATTAATTTTGTGAGCAATGTCATTAGAGATTATGCGCGTATGCATTACTATTATGGCTATGCAAGAGGAAATGCTTCTGAAATAGCCAGATTTTACAGGAAGCAAGTACAAAATAGCGGTGAACCTCGGCCCGAAACTTGGCCTGATCATCGTATGATTTTAAGGGTTCACAACTTTTACATGGAAGAGCGCCTACCTGGTAGAAGACTTGGGCGTCTATCACAAATGCATTACCCAGATGCTGTCGAATCAATGCTCGAAGAAGTGGCAAGAGACCCTTCGATTAGTGTAAGAGCCCTAGAACGTCGAACGGAATCCCAAAATCAAAGGCACATGGAATACTTCAACAAGAGGGTTTTCACCCATATCATATTCAAAAAGTTCAACAGCTTAAGCCCCAAGACTACCCGAGAAGGGTGGTCTTTTGTCAGGAAATGTTGCGGCGTCAAGCTGAAGATGAAAATATTTTCAACACGATTTTGTGGACCGATGGATTCATCGGTCCACAAAATGGTGTTGAAAAAATTTCATTTTCATTTTAAAAGATGAGGGATTTTCACACGTGACACGTCACGGGACACGTGATTTCAATTTCCAAGAACAATTTAGTGTGAACATGTGGTCAGGCATCTTAAACGGACAGCTGATTGGTCCGTTTCAACTAACTGACCGATTGAACGGCGAGTCCTACTTGGAATTTTTACGAGGAGATCTCAACGGCTTACTAGGAGATGTAGACTTGTTAACGCGTAGAAACATAGTTTTTCAATTCGACGGCGCCCCATGCCACTTTGCGAGATTTGTCAGACAACTTTTTACCGAAAGGTTTGGAGACAGATCGGCCGTGGGGGGCCTATTGCGTGGCCGCAACGATCCTCCGACCGACTGAAACCCCATCGACTTCTTGGTCTGGGGTTATTACAAAGACTTAGTTTACGCTAAAGAAATTACAAACGTATCGGAATTACGCACGAAACTAAGACAGGCAGAAGAATAATAAAAAACAACAGCGTTCACACGATTAAAACAAAACTTTATAAGAAGATGTAGGATTTTTATCGAGCAGGAAAGTAGACATTTTGAAAACTTTTTGTAATCAATAAATAAAAATCAAAATAAACAATTAACGACAATTATTTTTAATTTAATTTAGCTTACCCTTCTAAAGAGGTTTTTTAGACTTACTATGTTTGGAACAATTTTAAAGTATGACGCCGTTATGATAGCTCAATGAAATTTGCATGGTAAATAGTTAAAGAATTGGGCAAGTTTTTGAAAAAGGTTTGGGCAAAATTTTTTAGGTATCTCTTTTTTTTAAATCGTCGAAAAATTTTAAAATTTTAATTAACATTGGGATTAGTTTTTTTATGACTCAATAGTATCAATCAGATCGGCCCAGAATTGATTTTGACTATTCACCTATTTCGGAAAAAATAATCAAGCATGTATCTCAATAATTAATGTCACAGCGACCAATAATGTCTTGTAGGTCAAGATATGACAAAAAAATGCGAAACAAAAAACATAACTTGGAAACAACAAAAAATCGCGGTACATACATGGGGGTGTTTCGAATACTCCTAGGGATAATCTATCACTGGACTTCCGCTTGACACTATTTTTTGGGACCTGGTATGTATACTACTACTAAACTACTAAATCTGTAAGCTCTGTCTGTACATGCAATTTTTCTGACAAATTTTGGAATAAATAGGTATTTGTTTTATGACTGGCTGATACCAATTCTACGATTTTTGAAATTTTGGTCTGTCTGTCTGTTTGTCTGTACGTCCTCTTATAACTCAAGAACGGCTTGACCGATCTTGATGAAAATTTGTATGTAGTAAGAACTTGAGATTGTGCAAATGACAGGATATAAAAAAAAATCGCAAGTTTTCGCGGGCGGGTGACGACTAGTTTCTATATTCACGAAGACTTTTTATCGGTGATCAGGACCTACTGATTCCGACTAAGTAAATAATGGCCCTGGCAATAATAATAGTAGTTACATGTTTTCTTTTTATAAATTTAATTTTGTATTTTTAATTAGGTGATTTTTTTTACGTTGTCTGCCATTTGACAGTTTACTACTAATAACATGAAAAGCTTTAAATCTTCAATGAGGTTTGTTATCATCGTCCATCGCTGTTCTGTACTTATGAAAAGGTTTTATTTGTTTTTTTTTTTTTTTGTTTTTTTTTATGAATCTTCAAGAAACGAGCCTATTCCTTCCTTAAAGGCCGGCAACGCATCTGTGATTCCTCTGGTTTTGCGGGTGTCCATGGGCGGCGGTGATTGCTTTCCATCAGGTGACCCGCCTGCTCGTTTGCCTCCTTCTAATATAAAAAAAAAAGGAGGAGTAGGATGACCTTGATTTTAATATTCATAGTTATTAACTTTACTTCCCGGACAAAAAAATAAAAAATGGAACGCTGACATGTAAGTTTTATTATTATTGCAATCCATCATTTACTTAGTCGGAATCAGTAGGTCCTGATCACCGATAAAAAGTCTTCATGTATACTTGTAAGGAAAATTACTTTGATACTGGCTAAATATGCTAATCGCACGAAACCATCAACTAAACGAAAAAAAAACACGATTCCAGTTCTGAGTTAGTTGAGGCAACACCAGATTTTCCTACTGGAAAATCTGGTGTTGCCTCAACTAACTACCACTACTAATCACTAACTCCTGAATTTAAACGTGACACAAATCCGTCAGGATTTGAAAGGATTACCTTTCAAATCCTGACGGTTTTGTGTCACGTTTAAATTCAGGAGCATCAATTCTACAAAAAAGCTTTTGGTAAATGTAACAAAGCAGCAAGACTCCCTTTTATCAGTCATCATTTCGGCTAGATGTCGTTTCTTCCATAAACATTCGATAAATCCGAAAAGCAACGAATATCCATTGATCGCTCGAAGTATCACACAAAAAAAGTATCTTTTTAACCGGAGCCACGTGAAATGCTTTCATTAAAATGAGCTTTACTTGTACTCGAGATGTATTTTGTGAACACTTCGGTCTGGCAGACATTAGGCAAATTATTTTTATTGAAAGACGGAATGGAACGAGAGAGGACTCGAAGCTGAGGTTATTAACTTATATCAATTTCTTTCAATCTCAAGGTAAGCAGGTAAATTATTTTTGTTACATTTGTTTACCTTTAGGAAATATTTAATATACTTACTTAAATGAATCTAGTTACAGTTACATATACATTTACTGTTAATATTAATTCTGCTTTAAGTCAATTGCTTGATGGCAGGATTCTACATCTTTTCTATTCAACTTTATTAACACCAACAAGATTTACACCAATACATTAATTGGTCTTGAGTTATATAATTTTATTCTAATCTAAATACATAGATGTGTCACAATTTAAATTTAAATAAATTTATGTACAGGATATATTTTTTACCAGTGTGCAAATTTTCTGGAGCGACTCAAAATCTGTAAGTAATCAACTTTCTCAAAAAACAACTAAAACCAACTATAAAAAGGGAAATATTAACAATGCGCTCCGAATGTTGCATCGCATACATTTTAACATCCCATAGTCCAGCAGTTTTAAATACGAACGCCCGCAAGAAGACAGCATTTCTTGAATGCCAGAAAGTAAATGTGTGTGCCGTGCCACGTATTAAAAAGGAGCCGTACAGAAAACTTTTTTAATTCAACCTTAGACAATAAACCTGCGAAGTTAGCCGCTACGGCCGCGCGGAATCACTCTTGCACGCCGCCCGCCGCTACCGCCGCTCTGAAAATATTTCCTGCGCAAACTGAACCAGGATTTCTATGTAATTGTCGTGGCAAGTTTCGAGAAACGCTTTTCTTTAGAACCCTCTACTTACAATGTTTCAAGAATCAGTGTTAATGTGAAACGGCTAGAACTAAACCTGACGTTTAAACTGAACTACAATATATTAGCCACTAGAGCGGCCGCTCGCGGTTTCACCCGCGTGGTTCCTGTTCCCGTGGGAATATCGGGATAAAAAGTATCCTATGTCTTAATCTAGGTTATAAACTATCTGTATACCGAATTTCATTCAAATCCATCCATCCGTTGCAGCGTGAAGAAGCAACAAATATACACACATACATACACACAAACTTTCGCATTTATAATATTAGTGTGATTACAAAGCCAAATTTAAAAGAAATACATCATCATGCAATGCTTGTTCGTTTTCGATATCTAATTTGTTTAAGGAAAAAATGTAATTTTGGTATCTTACTAATTATTAAAAGAAGATCAAATTACTTATATAATTCTAGGAAATATTTTTCTAAGATATTTATTTATTTATACTATTTAGGTTTAATGGGGTCGCGTTTGTACGAAAAATATATTTTCAAAATTTAAACGGGTAAGGCAGGCCAAGTGTTTGTTTGCGTTTGTATGTTCTTACATCAAGATGCAAGGTTGAGAGCTGCGCAGCGACTGACAATAGCTCCTGAGAACGCCCCGTAGACGGGCGAAACACATGTCGTGTTATCGGTTTGGTTTGTATGTTCGCTAGCATCCATTGATCCTTCTGCGTGTGCATATTTTTGCGGGTGGGAAACGGTGCTTGTGTACTGCATCCGAACTTGATGAGCGAATAATTTTTCAAAATCAACGATACATATTATTTTAATTGCATTTTGTATGCCATGGATTTCCGTAAAGTAACGCTGATTTAACTATTTCTACAGCTTCTACGGAATCTTCAAAATCTTAAATCAATAAAGAGGCTTGCACTTGGCCACTCAAAAAAAAACGACAGCTACTAACTTTTTGCTCTGTGCATTTACGCGATCGGTCCATGATTAATGCTCGGACAAGCAAAAACGATAAGCCCCGATTTGGATTGGAAGCGGTATAAACACGAAAAACACGGAGATTACTGCGCCCTGATTTAGAGCTCAACTTTGACAATAGTTACGAGTCAATGGGCAAAGTTTCTATTTCAGATTGTTCACGTCTGATATTGCCTATACAAAAGGGAAAGAATTAAAAAGGTCTCGCGCTCAGGAGCGGTTTTGTGTTTAGGCGTTAATACATTTTATCACATGAGTAGTCGCCGCAACTTTGTTTACAAACTTAGTTTTACAACTTTTTTTACTAGTGAGGAGATGGGACTAGTCGTACCTACTCGCCGTCCCCTGGTTGTAATCACAGTTTTTTTTTGTATTCTTAATCTCATCGTCACTATGAACCAATCAATGGCCCACGAGTGGGTTCTGGTGTAAGTGAGGCTGGGCTGGTTTCATCGGGCCATAACCTTCTACGCTGGCTCAATGCCATGCCGGTTCGTGGGTTTTAATGATTGTCATCTCTATAAAAGAGAAATATTGTTTTTTTTATAAAATCATATAACAACTAAGACAGCTATATCACATTGAGTTTGAAAATTATATGACCTTCTTAACTTCTTAACTTTCTGAACAAAAATGACTACCTTAACTTGAATTTGAAATCAGATCCATTAATTTACTAATAAAAAATACTTACCACTACTAATTAGAAACATCTTAAATTGTGAAAGTTTCCTGTTCATAACATCCTTAGTTATCCCACTAAACAGTGTTTGCAAACTATCTACATTGCCGTAAACGACACTAAAGTTAATAACCTGCATAATGGGAGCAATACATTGAAGTAATTTAGAGTTCTATTAGGGTATTTCGGTGCATATACATAATAATATTTCGTCACATTGAAATAATAGAACAGAAGATCTTTTATTTTGGAAACTAAGTACACAAAGTTCATATAATAAAATAGTTTTACTACCAGTACGAAGTTGCGCCCAGACAGCTTTTAAGGGAACAACAATTTAAGTTATTTACTAAATATTTGCTTCAATTATGGTTACTTTTCTTTTATAACATATCTCCAAAAAAAGTTTATGTAACGAAAAAGACATACTTCATTTTACTATGTAAACTATTCGAAGCTTATTCTTAGTTTATTTGTCTCTGTGTTTTGTCTCTTTCACTCTAATTCGAAATGACGTTTACATGACAGGAACAAAACACGGAAACAAATAATTGTAAGGCACGTAATCGTATTGTTAACATGACGCCAAAAACAAATAGGTTTTATGATATTCTAAACAAAAACTTTTCAATTATATAATAGTACTCTTAACAATAGTCAAAGGACAACAGCTATCATATAACAAAGGTATGAAATTCGAGTTGTACATTTCTGTTACCCGCAAAAGATATTACCATACATTATGGAGTTTTATACGCCATGTGGGAGCATCGTCTAATAATCAATCAATGGAATCTATCCACCTCTGCTGGACAGAGCCATCTCTTCTCCCCACCCCTCCCGGTACGAAATGCCTCCCTCCTTGTGTTCCGACGCAAAAAACGTAAGCATCCAACGTATAATGTAATGGCAACCAATAAATTTTCACTGAAAACAACTGGGTACTACGTTTGTACGAATTTAGGCGTGCATTCGGCTTTGCTTGTTTATTTTCCTTTTTTTGTAAATACAAAAATATAAAACACGCAAATGAAAATTTCAATAAATAGTAATGCAAATTTCAATATTTTTGTCACCGTATTTATCTAGATTCTATTCTATTCTATTCTAGATCATCATCATTTTTCATCTAGATAATTTAAGTCCATCCTATATTGGGTGACCCGCTTCGTTACCGTTGTGACGATCACCTTTACAGCTTTTTATTTCATTGACTACTTACTATCAGGCAGAATGAAGTCGTTGCGGAGTGACTTAATGAAAGAAAACTAAAAAAAAAGCTGGTGCTGTAATGGAAAACTAGAAACTAGAGCAAGACACAGATAAGAGTCGTACGCCTGTGTGGTGTGTAAACAGAATACGGAAAAGGGCTGTGATAGTGATAATGATATTTGACGTTCGTAAATAACACTGATTCTTTATCAAAACGGTCGTTAGAAATCTATACGATGTACTCTGATGTGACTAGGTTACTTGTTTGTTACAAATTAGCGACAGAACAACCAATAAAGCAAAATTAGTACAAATAATGTCCGGTACCTATGTGTATCCACCTTTAACAGCGACCAGTCAGCAATATAAACGTTTCCGTTAGTTCAGTTTCTTTTGTGTAATTACCTAGTGGGGGTTTCATACGGAACAGAGCTAACTGGTACAGCTATCTGGGCGTAAGGATACGGGGCTAGAATTTAAGTGATCTTATTTGGTGGCCGGTAAGGCGTCCGAGGCACCCCCGTGTGCCTTCGCGCGTGCAACGAATCGACAATGTCCGTTTACCTGGCCGAACATTTTGCCTAATTATAGCTCGGAACTCTGACTTTATTCCGTTTGCTCCTTTTATGTCACATTAGAATCTGTTGGTTACACCAAATTGGTTCATTGTTTCTCTATGAAGCACGCGATTTGCCGAGACGGTGTCTATTGTTAGTTACCCTCCGTGTGGTTTATATGTGCTCATATTTCGTCCCGATTTGTTCCGAACCCCTCGGAGAATCTAGTAGGGAACTGGGACACGCATTAGTGCGTGATGGCAATCCGTCTACAAAAACATCTGACGGTGCTCCGTTTCTCACGGCTTGAGGAACCCTTTAAGTTTCTCGTCACCCTCAATAAAGTCCGGTGACGCAAAACTGTGAACGAAAGAAAAAAACATATTTCGTTGAATATAATAATAATAATATAACTTTAAAATCTTTTTTGATGTCATGTATGCGGCAGTGGACCACGGTCTTGTGTCAACCAGGATGTCGAGATAGTGTTTCTGCCACGCAGGATTTTATAAGGATAGAGCGTGGCATATTCCAGGGCGACAGTCTGAGTCCTTTATGGTTTTGTCTAGCTTTGAATTCGCTCAGTACTTTGTTGAGAAATTCAAGGTTAGGCTGTCGACTGCGGAGAGGGGGTGAAGTTATGTCGCATTTGTTGTACATGGATGACCTCAAGTTATTCGCACCAAACCGCCAAGACTTGGTGAAACTGCTGAAAATTACTGAGACTTTCAGCAGTGCCATCAAGATGGAATTTGGGGTAGATAAATGTGCGGTTATGCATGTACAGCATGGGAGAGTAGTAAATTCAACCAATTTACAACTCTCCGATGCGATAAACATCAGATCTCTCTCTGAAGTTGAAACATATAAATATCTTGGTATGTCACAGGCTTTGGGTGTTGATGACGGGGACATAAAGCAGTCATTACGGGAGCGATTCTTTTGCCGCTTGAGAAAAGTACTTAACAGTCTTTTATCGGGTGGCAATAAGACTCGTGCCTTTAATGGCTGGGTTATGCCTCTGCTCACATACTCCTTTGGCATACTAAGGTGGTCTCAGACCGAATTGGACGCCTTGGATAGAAGAGTCCGTCAAATGCTCACGACTTCCAGAATGCTACACCCGCGCTCATCTGTTATGAGGCTGTACATCCCGCGGAGATGTGGGGGTCGGGGCTTTTTAAATGCCAAGAACCTACATAACCGTGAGGTGTGCAGTCTCAGGGATTACTTGCTTAACAGTGAGTGCGGGATGCATTTGGATGACGTGGCAGTTGATAGACACTTTACGCCGCTCTCCTTGGCAACAGAAAACTGGCGCAAACCAGTGGTGCTAAGCACTCTCGATCGCAAGGATATATGGAAGAGCAAGGTGCTACACGGTCGCTACTATCGGGCTCTAACTGGGCCTGATGTAGATTTGACTGCCTCGGTGAACTGGCTACGTTTCGGTGACCTCTTTGCGGAAACTGAAGGTTTTGTCTGTGCCATTGAAGATGAAGTTATTAAGACGAATAACTACCGGAAATATATTATGAGGGACGGTACGGTCGACATCTGTCGGGCATGCCGCCGTCCTGGAGAATCACTCCGACATATTATTTCTGGTTGTTCTCATCTTGCTAACGGAGAGTATTTGCACAGACACAACCAAGTAGCCAGAATAATTCACCAGCAACTTGCTCTTGGATATAGCCTTGTTGAATCGGAGGTGCCGTACTATAAGTACGCACCTGCGCCAGTACTCGAAAATGGTCATGCAACGCTCTACTGGGATCGCTCTATCATCACGGACAGGACTATTGTCGCCAATAAGCCTGATATCGTGGTGGTCGATTGATCCCAGCGCCGGGCAATACTGGTTGATATCACCATACCTCATGATGAGAACCTCGTGAAAGCCGAGAAGGACAAGCTCAGTAAGTACCTTGACTTGGCTCACGAGGTTACCGCCATGTGGGATGTGGATTCAACCATTATTGTACCGATAGTCGTTTCGGCAAACGGTCTTTTAGCCAAGAGCCTCGATCAACACTTTGAGAGGCTCTCGCTGAAAGGTTGGGTCAAGGGTCAGATGCAAAAGGCAGTAATCCTTGACACGGCACGTATTGTCAGGAGGTTCCTCACTCTGCAGCCCTGACCACCGGTAGTTTGGGCCCTGCCTCGCTGCTGGCGGTACTCTAGGATTAGGTTTTTATAATGTTTTATTGCTTTTATATTAAAATATTGTAAAAATCTAGTTTTAAGGAAAAAAATGAATAAAGAGTATAATAATAAGATATATATAGAGGTTCCTGTCTCTGGAGCCCTAATCACCGGTAGTTTGGACCCTGGTTCCGATGCCGGTGGACCCCTATTTTTTATATTTTTAAATGTTTGTTTTGTTTTTTAGAAAATATTTAAAAATGTAAATTAATATGTAAAAAAATAAATAGAGAGATAATAATAACGACTCGATAATCATTGTGCCGATAGTCGTGTCTGCGAACAGTCTGGTAGCGAAGAGTCTCGACCAACACCTTAAGAAACTCTCGCTCAATGGTTGGATCAAGGGTCAGATACAGAAGGCGGTAGGCTCTTGGACACGGCGCGGATAGTCCGAAGGTTCCTGTCTCTGCAGCCCTAACCACGGGCAGCTTGAGCCCTGCCCCGTTGCCGGCGGTACCCTAGGCTAGGTTTTTTATAATATTTTTATGTTTTGTATGTGCTTTTGTATTTTACTTTTATATTAATATTATAACAAACCTAGGCTAAGAAAAAAAAGAAATAAAGAGATAATAATAATAATAGTGGGTTGTCGTAGAAGCATTTTGCAATAGTCATGATTTTACCACCGCGTAGGTTACGTGACCTATTTAAAATTGAAATATACTCATATACTCAACGTTTAGCAATATTATAGTTCTACGCTGGGAAAGATCAAGATCAGAGAGAATGAGTTTTAAGTGATATAATTACTGAAATAGAAATGATATGTTACAATGATGACATACGGGACTGAGACGTGGTCGCTCACTATGGGCCTCATAAAAAGGCTCAAGGTCACTCAAAGAGCAATGGAGAGGGCTATGCTCGGGGTTTCTCTGCGTGATCGAATCAGAAATGAGGAGATCCGCAGAAGAACAAAGGTAACCGACATCGCCCGAAGAGTTGCTAAGCTCAAGTGGCAGTGGGCAGGTCACATTGCTCGCAGGACTGATGGCCGCTGGGGCGGGATAGTCCTGGAGTGGCGACCGCGTACCGGAAAGCGCAGTGTGGGCAGGCCTCCAACAAGGTGGACCGACGATCTGGTGAAGGTCGCGGGAAGCCGCTGGATGCGAGCAGCACAAAACCGGTCGTTGTGGAGATCCTTGGGGGAGGCCTTTGTCCAGCAGTGGACGTCTTTTGGCTGAGATGATGATGATGATGATGATGATGTTACAATAATAATGTGTCATTTGGTTGATACAAGAATAATAAGGCACTTTAATATACCTGTTATTATTGGTTGATTTTCGTTTCTTACGAGTAGTTTTGATTTGAAACCTTTGCGATAGCAAAAACCACAATGAATAAAGTGTAGAATATTATTGATTTTACTTAAAAACTTACTCCAGCTTCTTAAGTCTAACAAAGTTTAACTATCTCGGCGTCATTAAAGTTCTCCAAAACTCAACACTGATATCGATACCCGTACGCCTCAATCACTTAGCATTATTCAAGGGTAATTAAAACCAACTTTCCCTAGTCCTCAGACTTCCAATCAGTAATGAACGAACGCTCTTTGAAGACTGCCAAACACATTTACTTGTTAAATCCTTCTTTACGCAGCTACGGTCCCCACCTGTAGCTTTGTTTCATTATGTAAGATTAATAAATTGGAGCGCTTTTAACGAATCTTTAAGTGTAGTAAACACGATTTTTACATATTATTTTATTTTTCTTGTAAATTTTTACCAGTTACTACAACCAACCGAAGGGTAAAACCACCAAACAGTTCGCAATAGTTCATATAAAAAAATACCAATAGCATGCAGGAAGTCAATAAGTACTACGGCCAACTTTTTAATCAAAATCTTATATTTCACTCCCAGTTCCTTTTTGAAAGCTTTGCGTGTCAGTATAAATAGCTACTCGAGAAGCTAGTTGGCGCAGTGGTTAATGCGCCCGGTCTGCGAGTGCTGAGGTTAAGCAACTTTCGCAAAGGTCACCCACTCTGTGACCGGTTACCGGATGAGTGACCAAAGATTTATCATCTCGGGCTCCTCCGTGCTTCGGAAGGCACGTAAAGCCGTTGGTCCCGGCTGCATTAGCAGTCGTTAACAACCACCAATCCACACTGGGCTCGCGTGGTGATTTATGGCCCTTTCTCCCTATCCATCCATAGGGAAGGCTCGTGCCCCCAGCAGTGGGGTCATAAAAATGAGCAGATGATGATAAATAGCTACATAATTAATCAAAAGATTTAGCATTAGATTATCTAGTATGATATGTGCCACAGATATAATATTATCACAAAATCATATCTGCTGCGTACTCTTTGGTAGAGCGTTCTTTTTGGTGGCTTTACCCTACCCTAGATTACAAAAGAAAACAAAAAACAATCGCCTCTAATGTCAGGTAGGTTCGCACTTTTCAATATGTGTAAGATTAAAGAAGGCTTTCCAGCACAAATGGTGAACAGTCATTGATCGATCTCGTTTTCCTCCACACGCGTACAATAGCTCGCGACGAAAGCTTTGTCCGTTGTTTCCACTTCACACTGCTCCAGTCGCTTTTCAGACACTGTAAAGCGGTCAACATGTCCTCGTTAATTGTTGCGACGTGTAAAACTCTTCACAAGTTTATAAGTTGGATACAGTGTACTAATTCTTATTTCAACCATTACTTAACCAATTTTGTGAACATGTATGTGTTTTTTTTATGTGTACAATAAAGTATTTTATTCTTATTCTATTCTAAAACTTAAGTTACTCATGACATTATATTTTGAGAGCTTGTAATAGAAAATTAATGAATATCGGTCTGTAGTGCACCAGATAATTGCCGCTGGCGAATATTGGCCACATGGGGAGATGGTTGGGAGGCGGTAACGTAAACGGTGGGATGAGATTCGATCCCACCGTTTATGTTACCGCACCCCGACCTGGTCGCATTTCAGATGCGTTTTCGTGCGAATTTGATTCGTGTACATGACTAGCTAAAGTGAGAGGTACCACAGAAGTCGAAGGATCGAGATGTATCGTAATTGTACGTATTCATACGATTTAACTTCGTATGAAATCATATTCAAACTGGGGCTGCCTAAAAACGACAACAGTTGGGACCACCAACGGTCACGAAAGAAAAAAAGTATCATTGACAACATTCATAAATAAATTTAACTTTGGTCGGTCACTAGAAGTCACTACAATGCAAGAGTAGGCTTTCTAAATTAGATGTGATACCTTTTGCATGCCCGCCGGTAAAGGTATGACTTGTTGCACAGTCACAAAATAGTTCATTCATCTATTGATGCACCAAATATACTTTAAATTTTTTTATTTATTTTATATTTAATATTACTTAATATTAGATCCTTACCTATGAAATTGACGTTTTTTTCTTACTTATTAATAGGTCTAAAAGTTCTAAAAGTCAAGACCGGTTGTTTATATTATTATACACCTTTAATTAGGACTATGTTACTTAGGCTTCAGTAATAACAATGATTATTATCTTTGTGCCTTTATCGCCCAATATATTTTTTTTAAATTGACTAGTTTTATGTTCGCGGAATTGTCTTTTTGTTTCATTGTAGCTTTGAAGGGACTTGATTTTTTTTCTTTTTAATGTCTGCTATATTTAGCTAGTGAAACAAACGCACTACTCTTCAATTTTTATAGTGTTAACTTAGATAGATGTTAAGAAAATTTAAAAAAACGTTAGTATGAAAAATAATATTTTATGAAAAATCTTCATACAAAACGTCAATTTCATAGGTAAGGACCTAATATTAACATCAAGTACAGATCCCGTTTTCCTAATATGTTTGTAATACAGGCATATATAAACAATACTTCCTTTTACAACGCAGTAGTGTGTGTCGGACTTATAATGAATTTACTCGCGGCAACATGAACATGGATATAGACATATTCAATGAAAGGTTTCACAATTTAATAGAATTGTTTCTGATATCATAAAATCCAAATGGTTCTCAACCCAACTTAATCTTAATTAGTATAATATTATTTTTCTCCATTGTTAGTCATTTCATTGTTAAGCTTTTGTTTTTGTTTTGTGCTGTGTTTATTTTCTGTTTGTTTATTTAAGTGTTTAAAATTTTGATCATACTGTGTACACTATTTAAGAATTACTGTTTAGACTAAATTTATAAGCAATAACTATTTATAAACACTGTATTGACTTTTATCTGTCAGTGTACCTCAAAATAAATAAATAAATAAATTCATGTCACTTCTCGCCGCCCCCAAAAAAGTCCGGTGACACTAAAAATGCCGCCTGAGATAATCAGCAACGCACTCCAAAAGAAACAATACTGTAACTCCAACGGATAGTAAAGGCCAATTACTATGGAAGCGTGGCGGGCCGGCAAAGTTCACTGTCGTGCAAGGCTGCATTATCCAAGTCCGCGTCTAAGTGTTTAATTACTCCTCCTTTGTTGTTATAAACAGTGCCACAAGCCGGCGCAATGGCGACCGCATCTGCAGAATACCGACATAAATTGCTGACCGAGTACGGGACCCGCCTAAGCAAATTCACCCGGGCCCCTCTAATCTGACACTTTTAAATGGATTACTTCGGAACTTCCTCCGCACACAGATGGCAAATAGCTTTAGCGAGATTTCGAGCTATTCGCAACTTGTCAGCTCATCTGAGCTGGGACTTTGAGTTCTGACTCGTAACTCTATGATAGTACCTCTAAAAGGATTTCTGCGAAACGAAAGTTTGAATCGTCTAAAACTGGTAGCAAATTAAGTTGATGCGTTTATTCGTTTCGGTCTGATTTTAAGTGTGTCGTTAACTGAGTGTGTTTATGTGAAAATAAATAATGTTTAAGTCAAATTATATATTTCAGAACTAGCCCAATAATTTATGGACGGTGAATGTCCTTTGCCAGTTTGTGGTAATCTGATGTACTAGCGTGTGTACATTCGTTATACATAGCCAGCCACCTCCTAAGCTTGTACTAAAATTTTGTACAATGCTGTTGTAAACGTATCATTAAAATAAAAATTATCGATTGACTTCGACGATCAAAGGAGATCGTGATGGTTTGAAATGTATCATATTTGTATGTCAGCATCTTAGAATAATTACGTATAGAAAGTAAGTCAGCGCGCCCATTTTGAAGCACCTTCTTTACGCCGAATTTTCAATGTACACTATGGAGTTACAAGTGTACTTAACAACCGTGTGTGTGCAATCGTTTTATTTGCAATTATTAGAATAGCTGTTAATGGTGAAATAAAAGTTAATTTTAACCGCCTGTCCATCTTTTATTCCTACCTATCTGTGTGTGTCAGTGTATGGTGAAATAAGCGTTATTACTATTATCATCATCATCAGCCAATATCAGTCCACTGCTGGACGTCAGCTTCCCATAATCATCAATAACACATTAATTCGTGGAAATAGACATTCGCGAAATTAAAACATTCGCGGATTTAGATATTCGCGGATTTAGACATTCAGGGAATTAGACGTCATCAACCAAACCGTTATCTACGTGTGTGTGCCGCTGAGCGCAAGCAAGTAATCGTCACGAAAGTGTGAATCGGTTTAGTGCTTCACTTTTGACAGAGCGCTTGTATGAAGACTATCTCTTTATACCGTAATTATTCTAAGGTCAGCATCTTATAACAATCTAGGTTTAAACTGTAATAATATGTATTTTTCCACATCCTTTGTTTCCGCTATAAATATATCTTTTTTTCTTATTTATTCCCTTAGTTATAATTTAATTGGTTGTTGATTTTATTAAGCGAACCCTAAATAATGAAAAACAAAATAGCTGTACCTAATTGCTAATGAATTACTAGCAGCTATTTTTTGTTACTCTTGCAGGCTATCTCTGGATACTTTCTGAATAATAAACAGAGTGACAAACATTTTCTGAAGCCTAATCCGCAAGCAGAGGTTTTTAATCTTCAACCAAATGAATCGCCTTGGAATCAACGGACGGTGAGCTTTAAATGATGTTACGATCTTTATACAACCTTAATTCTTGTTTTTGCTTGAGTTCTTTGTCCTTATTTTTTCTTACTTAGCCTTAGATGGCAGAAGCCTTTGCCCAGCAGTGGGTAGGTAAAGGCTGAAAATGTCGATGATGATGATGAAGCGGCGGGAAATAGTTGGATGCGGAATGTGGAGGTCCGGTCCGGTGTGGTCGCGATCCTTTGGAAAGGCAATGTTCTGCAGTGAACCTCTGTATGCTGATGATGATGATGATGAAACTTCCAAACGAGCATAGGGCCTGGTAAAAAGCGGCCACCGAAATCCATAGATGCTTGCCCCCTACCCTTACCCTAAAGGTAACACGCTCGTAGCGCTGACCTTGAAACTTTTGTACCCTGTAATTTCAATGGTTCTAGTACCCTACAAACCGGTACACATAAATACAAAACATTGGTGCTTGTCGACAATAACAGGTATTATACAACAGATATATTCCCTCATTTCTATGACATGGGTCTCTTCAAACGAGGCGTGAAGAGGCACCTTATGGGCCGGCAGGGTGAGGGTGACTGATGCTGCGATGTTTTCACGCTGCACCATTTGCCTTCGCGTCTGGACTCCATTTCCACTTAACATCAGGTGAAGTGGAGTCTGTAGAATGCTGACCAAATTGAAAAAAAATACATAGGTAAGAAAATGGATGTGTCATGTTTTACATAAATCAATACTTCCGAGTTCCGACTTCTCTAATTAACTGAAGTAACATTTCTAAAAATCTTTTTCAAGTAAAAACGGGAAAGATTCGACGCCGTACGCTTCAACATTCCTAATGTTTGTTAATTAGATGAAGTTATTAAGAAGTTTATCTGTCGCCGAGTGAGTACATGAGTACATTTGAATAAAAGCGAATTATTCAGTGGAAGAAAAAATTGGAGCAAGGTCCGAAAGCGGTCCCGTCGGTGAGCGGGTGTTAGCGGGATCTTCCCGGATTAGTGGATACGACACTCTCACTTTCCCTCTTAAAAGTTCAATGTTTTTTTGGCGGAAATACCTATTGAAAATGTCACGTAATACGTACCCATTGAAATTCAATTATCCTGTTATATGAAACCGGTCTTCTTGTTCTTCTTTGTTTAATTTATGAAGCCTAATGTGCTTTTACACAATAGGGATGACAACAACAACAAATAATTCCAGAACATTAAATAAATGAAATCACGTAACAGTTCTTTAAATCATTGACCTGTTTTTTATTTGTTTTAAGCATGAATTTCTGTAACCTATAAAGTTATTAATAAACACTGGATTGATTAAACAAAATAGTGACGTCATAGTTCACTATTCCTTACTTACTTATTTATAAAATTTCTATAACAAATCGTTTTGACAGTTGCTAAAGAGTTTGTAGAATCTAAGAATCTCTAAGAATCTGTAGAATTAGAAATGCGAAAGACTGGGAATCTGTAGAATTGGGAATCTGCTTAGTTAGGAATCTGTAGAATTGGGATTCTGTAGAATTGGAAATCTGTATAGTTAGGAATCTGTAGAATGGGGAATCTGTAGAATTTGTAATCTGTAGAATTGGGAACAAACCCAGTCAACTACCAATTCTGCCAATGGTAATTCTGCCAATACCACCACGTATCCAGAAAACGCACGGTATCCGTATATTTTTCTTTTGTTTTTGTTGAAGAACCACCACGTATCCAGAAAACGCACGGTATCCGTATATTTTTCTTATGTTTTTGTTGAAGAACCACCACGTATCCAGAAAACGCACGGTATCCGTATATTTTTTATTTGTTTTAGTTGAAGAAGCGATACTCGTATAACATAAACGACATAATTTAAGGAAAAAAGACACAAATGTTGAAAAAATTTCCACGAGCAGGATTTGAACCCGCACCCTTCTGACATACCGGGTCAGGTGCTCTCCCAATTGAGCTATCGTGGTTCTAACCAGCCCGCCGAAATCATTCAACACTATTTACCTACCGTCATTAACATCTGATCATAATATTTTTACAAATACTAAAGATAATTTAAGAAGTAGGCAAGCTATTTATAAATGTTTATATAATTTTTAACGCAAATTTTGTTGCGAACAAATTATAAAAACTTAAATGTTGAAAAAATCCTGCTTGTGGAAATTTTTTCAACATTTGTGTTTTTGTAATTTGTTCGCAACAAAATTTGCGTTAAAAATTATATAAACATTTATAATTTAAGGAATCAAAATTGAAGACCCGGTTCACACACTTGCTTTACCAGAGGCCTCGGCGCTTTTCGTGGCCAGATTCATCCTTTAGAGGCGCCCTCTGGTTGTTTCGCTCTTGATTCCGACCCTAATGCCTTGGAGAATCTAGTAAGGGAGACGCTTGCGTGATGCCAGGTCCTCTGAGAATGTTCCATCATAACGGCTTAAGGAACCTTTAGTTTTCACCGAAATGAAAATGAAAGGGAAATTCGTTCCTTCTACTACAGTATTTTCCAATGGAAATATTTGGCTACAGTATATTTGGCTTCTATACCATTAAATTTATAATAATTTAAATTTAATATTGTACTGTTGTTACTAACATCGTTTTAAAGTTTCAATTATTACTAACCAATGGATCCAATGGTTTGCAATAAATGATTTTATTATTATTGTTATACCATACATTGTTTTTTCAAGTACAAGGAAAAGGAAAGGTAGGAAAAGGTATTTATGTCCACTTTGTTGCAACAGTCAATTCGATGCGAATACACATTGTTTTTACTTTAAAAAAGCAGAGTAACAAAATTGGCGTGGAACAATATGTGGCTTTCGGGGCAAAAAATTTAACCAAACCGAAACGGTATTTAACGGAAAGGCCGTTTTTTATAATTACCCGATTGACAAATTACGCTTTTTGCAGACGTATAATTGTTCTGCGGATAACAAAATGCGACGTATGCCGCGTTCAAGCTTTGCATTCATCACACGTTTTATTTATTCCCAATAGCTTTGTGGTAAATGTTGGGAAAAGCTACAACGCATTTTGTAAATCCATTAGTGGTTTCATGACAAACGGAGATAATAAGCTTATTTTGCCATTGTTGCCCATGTATCATGGTTCAAAAGCTGGCGGCGTTTTTATGTGCGGTATTGCACTATGCTCCATAATTAAAATTACGCTATCATGCATGAGTATTATTATTACTACGTATTATTACTCTTACGATTCTTTCAATGACAAACCCTGTATAGATTATTCAAAATACATGCGCTGTGGAGAAGTGCGAAGATCCGGTGCACACAAGCTCTTTACCAAGTACCTTTCAATCAAAGACCTGTTTTTATTAGGGACATCGGTGGTTTTATTCCTTATTTCTTGAATTTATTATTTATTTTAATATTGTGGAAATTTCAGATGCCTATTTTTTGTTAGAATGATTCCTTCACGTAAAGGTGGATTATTTGCTAACCTACTTAAAAATACTTTGATTATCAAATAATGTAATGTAAATATTTAGAAAATACAGTGAAAAAATTAAATGCCTACCCGACCCAGCCAGGAATCGAACCTGGGTTTCCGCAATCCAGACGGCTGCACTGACCATTATGCTACCGGGAAGGCTGACGTAAGCACTGATTTATTTTTTCACTGCTTTTTTATTTTTGGCTGCTTTTTAGCGAAAGAGTGCATGTATGTACCTAATGTGTAAAATATAGAGGTTAAAATATATAGGGTAGACCCGTATTCCCGATACATTTTGTGTTGTTCCCGATACAATATGAACTTTTCACGTGACCTTTAGAAAACAATTGATGTTACAACAAACACAATATACGTACCAAATCACAATCAAGTCTTGCGGTTTAGGTAACCTCAATCGCATTAAGTATGCGGTGAATTTAATTTAAACACCCCAAGCAATAGTATTCGCATAACTATAACAAGTTGAACCGACGATCTGGTAGAGGTCGCGGGAAGCCGCTGGATGCGAGCAGCACAAAACCGGTCGTTGAGGAGATCCTTGGGGGAAGCATTTGTCCAGCAGTGGACGTTTTTCGGCTGAGATGATGATTTTGATGATAGCTATAACTTAATTGCCGCCTGTTTGTAATTCTGTAAGCCAAAATAAGTACTAATAGCTAACCAGTAAACGTTGACTCTTAATTTACTTCAAATCACTGTGATTAAGCTACTTTAACTTAATAAATCTTAATTGGGGTCGGCGCCATATTGCCGTCTTTAATTTTTCCCTCGATCCAGCCGTCTCATCATTTACTCCTTTCCTTACCATCCTATATTTCACACAGACTATTATCATCTCGGGTCTTCTGATGTAGTCTCAATAAATAAACTAATTATTTATGGAGCACCTGTGTTTCAGAGCTTAACGTATTATTAACTTATAATACTGACACACTACAAAGATAAACATATAAAAGAGATAACAATATAATTAGAGGTGTACGAAAGACTCAGCCCATGATGTAAAGCTTTGCAATTTTACATCGCTTTTTTTCAGCTAGCTTCGTCCGAAGCATCCCAGAATTGTAAAAGTTATTTTTTGAGTCTCTAAAAATTATCATAATAATCACCCCTTATCAGTTTACTTGTCTCTGCGGAGTTAGAAGACATCTATAGCCAATGCCTATATAAATATAATAATGTACAAATATAATAATCCTGACCATTAATGCACCATAGTCCGATGGGGGGCCCCGCTCCTTGTTGATGAGACTCACATGCCGTAGCACTCGTTATTTACGTCTTTCTTGATTAACAATTTTAAAGTAAATATTATAAAACTCCGCACAACCGATGCAATTTATGCAAATAACCGATTAAACAAGCCTTTGTACCGCGCACTGACCGACACGGCCTATAAAACAGAACACATGAGAAATGAAGTCTGAAAAATCTAGACTACAACAAGTAAAAAAGTTTTCTACCTGCACCGAACACTACTGCTGGCCATATGCCTCTCCTATTGCATACTACTGCACGCGAGCTTCAGCTTCTCATTAAAACACAAATATTCATTTTACATTTAAAATTGAATACAAACTACTTATTAAATCAATTGTTATTAGCGGCAGTTCCCATCGTGATAGCAAAGAAAACCGTCTAATTGCCCGTTTACCTTAAACGAGTATACTCGCACTTCCTCATAATGTTTATTCTGCGTACGTATCGCGTCGCAGAGTCGCCATAAAAAGATATCGCGCAACGCGAAGTCAACCGAGTACATTAATAACTGGAAACACCTGCAACGCGATATCTAAACAGTATCCCTTAAAATGATGGCAGTCATCTGTTTTTATCTAATTTTTATTCATGCGTTCGCTCTGTATAATTGTATCCTAATTTTTTGCGGCAAATCTAGTTATAGGTACGCTGATTTAGTGCATCCGACGAAGATCACCAAAGTAAACAGTGAAAGATTATTTTAATTAAGGAAACAACTTATTTTAAATTTATTTTTTCTTAAAAGGATTGTTCTATGCATTTTTCATACAAATCACAACAATCTCCTTCGTAGTCATGCATGCTTAGTGCTTTCTGAATAGCACTGAAGCTCTTCTACTAAATTATCTGACGATACTGAAAATGAATTGTAGCCTTATAAACACAAGTAAAAAAATCCTTAGCGGCTGCTGATCTGTAAGTACAGTCTGACAAGCACGTGCGCGTGACCGATTCGATAAGAACTCCTCGGAGAATCTAGTAAGAAATGGGAGCATGCATGCGAGATATTTCATCAAGAAACCCTCTGCCGGTGTTTCAATCACACGGCTTCAGTAACCCTTTAAGTTTCCGTCTCTCCTAAACTAGGCCGGTGACGCTTTAAGACCGTTTGAGGACAACAGCTAACTTTCTCGAAAAACACGTGTATGGGCGCTGCTGAACAAAGTCTTTCGAAGTAAACAGAAGATCTTATCTTATCTTAGTGGGGCCTGCTGAGGTTTTCCTCTATCAGTAAGACTTTGACCCATCGGGATCTTTTGTGCAACCCCATCCTTTCACTCTTCATCCTCTGTAAAGATAGATGCCATAAGTTTGGCAACGTCCTTAAGAGCAAAGAGCCTGAAGTCCTCCGGTTTCGGATAGGCCGACCCCAGGAGTCAAATTCTTTTCCTAGCCAGAGAGTCGCAGTCACACAGTAGGTGCTGCATTGACTTCGTTTCCTCTCCACATGCCCTACATAATCTATTTGTTGAGATGTGCATTTGCTTTGTGGCATAGTGCCCTGTCAAGGCACCGATGGTTAATCGGGCCTGTCTTCTGCTGCCTCCGCATATGAACTTACTCCGTCCTAAGGCGTTTTCGCCTAGGAAAACAGAAGATAATTAAGGAAGAAGATAATTTACAAGGCTGCCTATATTCGTAGTAGCAGATGTAAATGTTGATGAGCTATCACACCATCAACTAACAGAGAGAATACACATGCCGCGTAACACGAAATTGAAAATAGTGTTACAATTCATAGAAACAAGTTTTCTGCGCCGTTCTGGCTTTACAAAACAATGGTTTGTATTGAATGAAACTAATTCCGCAGACACGACGGCGGCGTGCAACGACGCAACGCGGCGGTGATTCGGCGGTGAGATGCGACGCTGTTGAATAAAGTACGATCTAGAGTCGTTAGAACTATCAGTTTTCATATAGCTGTATACTATTATTTATTTATTTGGTTCTTCAACATTACAATGAAATGATGAAATGAAAAAACAATCAAATTCTATAAACTAAATGCTCTGACACTTATAGAAAAACACAACATGCACAATAATAAAATACCCTTACTTTTTAAAACAGTTAGAAAAAAATTAAACTAAAGTACTAAAGTAGGTACTAAAATATTAAAACTATATAGTTGTAAAAAAAAAAAAATTATACTAAACTAAATGCAATCTAACCTTTTTTAAACTAAGCTAAACATGCTGAAATCAAGATACTTTGAGATAAAGCATTCTACGTCCTACTGTCCTTTGATGTCGTAACGGATATATATTTCTTTGCGTACAGTCGGTTGGAGAGTCGAGAATTGAAATGGGCTACTTTTCCTGGTATATAAAGTGCTCTCTGAGATAACAAAACGCGACATAATGCACCAAATTGGTCATACTCGTAGCTATATGTAATCAAAAATAATGTGCGTATAAAAAAACGACGGGTTGCACTCCGGGAGTGCCGGCAGAAGTGAAAACTTGAATACTAACGTTGTGCATTTTTGATATTTTGGAATGGTTAGGGAATAATTTTGCACGAATTGCTTCAATTATCAGTATAAAAGTACTATAATTTATGTGGTAGAATACAATATTTATTTATTGCGCTATCGTACACAAACATGACAATTTATATTACATTAAAAAGCACTCGAACATTCGCGCAAGCGCCGTGCGCCGCCTAAACGAAACAGCAGGCATACATTTTCGACGCGCCGTAGAAAGAGAGGGGGATACTTCCTATCCTACGCCGCGCCGGCTGTCATCCGTCTTACGAATTTTCGATCAGGCCACGTGTCCTGACGGTCACGTGTCCTGACGCGAATTTAACATTTTTTTCACACCACCTGCTCGACAATGCCTCATTATATATCATGCAAACCTTACTCAAAGTAAATCATTATAGCCCTTGTCTTTTGCCGGGGTGTAATGTTGTACTGAATTTCATTATAACCCGCCGGGCAGTAATGTGATTCTCACTTCTCTTAGTTCTTATTGTTATGCATTTAAAGTCTAATTTCGTCAAAATCGCGCGGCGCGCGGCTGCTGCAGCTGCTGGTGGCCGACGGCGAGGAGGTGGACGGCGGCGCGCGCCGCGCCTCATTTATTTGAAAATCGAACTTATTCGAAAATCGAGCTGGCCACGCCACGGCAAGCCGAACGAAAAAAAATCAATACTTAAAACAAAAGCCGCGAGTATATCAATACGGTGCAATCAGTATCAGACAAAACTGCAAAAGAAGATAGAATAAAACATTAAGAAAATGTCGAGTGACGAAAGTGATTTAACTCCGGAGTCCATTAAATTAGACGCCTTAGGTATTGTTAATAACCTACTACCAGAGAAGTCGAAGGAAAAATACTTGAAAGCTTACGACGATTTCCACAAATGGAAAACTGCAAAAGGCGCAAAGTCTGTGTTGGAGTCAGTGCTTCTTGTTTATTTCGAGTATTTATCGTGTACAAAGAAGTCCAGCAGCCTGTGGTGTATCTATTCGATGCTCAGATTAACAATAAGCATCAAACACGACATTAAGATAAATACATATAGCAAGTTATTGGCATTTTTAAAGAGGAAATCAGATGGTCATCGAGCAAAGAAGTCAAAAGTATTGACAGCGCAAGATGTGGAAACTTTTCTGAATGAGGCTCCTGATCACAGCTTTCTGGCCATGAAAGTAAGTATGAGTACTGCCTACTTTTTAGTTACGTTTCTAGTACCTACCTATAAGAGCTCTATAAAATAGTTAATGAATAAAAGGGTATTTAAATGGCACACATTTAAAAAATACACATTCTAAGGTTTTCTCGCAATCTTTTTTTATAATATAAAGGTCAAAAAATGTAGTAGTGTATCTATCTATTTACTCACAATCCTATTTTTTGTTACAGGTAGCCTTGATTTTTGGAGTGAATGGCGCATGTCGTGGAAATGAACTCGTAAACATAAAAGTCAATGATATCAAAAAACATGCAGATTTATTGCTGATTAACTTACCAGATACCAAAACAAATAGAGAACGTTCGTTCATAGTTCGTGAAGATTATGCAAGAATTGTTGAAAAGTACCAAGCTCTGCGCCCCTCTAATATAAACACCAACAGATTTTTTATCGGTTACAGTAATGGCAAATGCACCAGGCAAGTCATTGGCAAGAATAAAATCAGCGCCATGCCAAAAGAAACTGCAAAATACCTCAAATTGCAAAATCCCGAGCTCTATATGGGTCATTGTTTGAAGAGAACATCGGCAAGTCTGTTGGCAGATTCAGGAGCAGATATGGCCCAGATAAAACGTCATGGTGGCTGGAAATCCGATGCAGTAGCGGAGGGCTACATAGAGAATTCCATACAAAACAAAAACAAGATAAGCTGTCGTATTGGTGACAACATTCATCTGAAAACTACGTCCATTATTGATGATCCTTGGAAACCTTTGCCACCACAGCCATCTAGCTCAAAATATATCCCGTCAAGCCCACTGCCTCAAGCACCACCTTCCCCAACCTTTACTGTGCCAAACGACCCTCACACGCAAGGTTCTGATGTATTGGGTGCTGCTACTCAAATAAATTCCACCTCAACTAACATAAGCGTACCAAAAAATATAACATCAAACATCAATTTTAATTTTTAATTTACTTTTTATTGTTATTTACTGTGCCAATTATATATAATTAGTAATGAAAATAGTATTTTAATAAATGAAATACTTTTTCTAGCAGCCTTGGTTTTTATTGTCTCGCAAAAGGTGAGAAAAGTAGAGTATACTCCTCAGGGATAAAACTGATTTTGCCTTGGGCGCGCTTAAATCCTTCACTGCTCTCAGGACTCCATTTTAATTCCCTCGCTTCGCTCGGGAATCAACTCAAAACCCCCTCGCTACGCTCGGGAGTTAAATCTGGAGTCCTTCGTTACGCTCAGGATTCAAATATCGCGCCCGTGACATAATACAGTGCTTTATCCCCTTGGTGTACAATCTACTATTACCCATTACAAAAAAAGTGTACAACGCCGCTAAAGAAGTTTTCACTTCAAAAACTACCTTTCTGATAGGGTATGATTAGTCTGTCTAAAAAAAGTTTCACGATTTTTGATAGCTTACACGTTTAGCAATAGCTTATAGCTTAACAATAGCTTAGCGATAGCTTAGCAATATTTAGGTATTAAATGTGCCTATTACAATATATTTAATAAACATTGTAGAAATAACAACGATAACAATCCCGTAAAATACCGAAAACAAACTGCACAACATTTTGCGCAAAGTTTTAAACAAAGTTACAGCTGTAAAGTCGTATAATAGTGATTCAAATGGCCTGGCTAACAGGTAGTGAGAATTGCCGTCTACCGATACAACAATTGATCCCCAACTGAACGACTCATCGCGTCTGTTGTTCCACGGTGCGCCGGCAACGATCTAAAATTGAAAAAGCTTTGATTGGCCGCAGTCCGATCGGAACTCGCTCAAATCGGCACACCGGCACCGGCTGCCTGCACTATATTTTATGCCTCACATATATCAAAAGCCCGTGCTGGATACAATTGCACCTAAGTATACACTGCAACGCAAATTGTAAAATACCTTAGATAGCACATCCGCCGGCCGGCCATTGCTGCATGCATATCTACTTACACTAACCAACTCATAAATCGATGACAACATAAGAAAATTGTATTGCTTCTACCTACACACTTCAAAGTATTGTCATTGTATTTGAATAATTGCAAGGCACTGTGCCAAGTCTAATAATGTGTATTATGACGAATCAAGGTATTTACGCGGAAAACATTAAATTAGTTTATGCTGTACCTTTTTGTAAAACATATCTAATGTTTTGTTTTTTAAACAAATAAAATAAAAATGTATATTATACTATATTTAAATTATTTAAACAAATAGGAATTTATATTTCGCGGATAAATAAATATGTAGGAATTATAGTTAAGTCTAGGATGAGTATTATAGTTAAGTTTACATATAGAACCCTTGCAAGTTCTATCAGTTTAATAATAATTTTAATATAATGTTTATGTAAATTACAATACTGGTAGACGTATTTTTTTGAAAGCGTTTCATATTATTGATATGATCACGATATGAATGTAAAATCCACACTGTAGACGAAAATACGAGTAATGGGTACGCTAACACAAACCATAATACTAGTACCGACTAGAATTTCCTTTGTAATTGCATCTAGTTCTGTATTTGCATTCGCACCTGTTAGACTTACAAGGACACATTTCACTGAAAACCAACCGCACACATCTCCAATCCAAGTTTCCAAGTATTCTGATCCACGCTTCCACATAACTCGTGCGGTAGCTTAGAACAGAACTCTTTACCCGTTTCATATTGACAATGAAATTGAATTAGCTGTCTGGCGTCGACTCTTAATCCCATTGCGGTGCCGTCAACGGTGGCTTGGCTCCCAAGCCTGCGAGCAGCCCTACCACGAGTGTGCGCGGACTGAAATGAAATGAAATTAGGTAATCTATAATCAAGTAAACTTATTAGATAAGCGCTTTTGAATAGTCTCTTTTTTTTTCTTTTTTTTTAATATTAACGGGTAAGCACAGTGCTTTGATCTCACCTGATGTTAAGTGATGATAAGGCCAATGATGGAAGCGCACTTCACCCGGGATACTCAACTAGTGAGGCACTGGCTATCTTATCTCTAGCTGCCGGAACACAACAATGCTACAAACATTTGATGTTATGGCGACATATTTAGATAAGATGGTGGTAGCTAGCCAGGCGGACAAACAAGGCCCTACCGCCAACCAAATTGAGTACACAAACATGTACCCCCCGCTGGGAATCGAACTCGGGACCTCTGGGTGGTCTCACACGTGGCCTTAGCCACTAGACCACAGAGGCGGCTATAAATAAATAAAATATTTTACCTACCACCCGTTTAGGACATCTTTGGGCTATGCAGAAGAACTGAGTATTCAACGTGAATTTTATATAAGTAAGTTAGTAAGTAAACCTATAACTGTCCCATTGCTGGGCAAAGGCTTCCATCATTGAAATCAAGTCATTACTACAATTGACCACCACGCTTGCCAAATGCAGGACGTCCAACCTGGAAATATAAATGTTTATAAAATTTATAAAATACAGTGAAAAAATTAAACGCCTACCCGATCCAGCCAGGAATCGAACCAGGTCTTTCGCAATCCGGGAATTTTTACTAGAAAAATCAAAAAAATTAAAATTAAAATTCAGCGCTTACGTCAGCCTTCCCGGTAGCATAGCGGTCAATGCAGCCGCCCGGATTGCTTCAGTGCAGTAATTAGCACTTGAAAAAAAAGTAAAAAAATTACTGGCATTATAACCTAGGACCTTCGGGTATCGGGCCAAGCGCTTTGCCTTTCGGTCACCGTACACTGTACAGTACAGAAAACAGTACACTTGGTTAGTAATGCGTACGTACAAATGTCTAATTTCCAAAATACGGCAAAATAACCCCACCCTACCTTTAGTTACGAGTAGTCACTAGAACAAATGCATTTGTAGTAGTCACTAGAGCAAAAGCAATTCGCTATGTAAAATATAAATTAGCCCTCAGTCGCTAGCGAGTAGCATGTAACTCATAGTAGGGCCACACAGACGGCACTTGGGCAACGGCGACGGATTTAAAATCCACATGTGGGGTGACAGATTTGCTTTAGCCAGATCCTTCTTTTGTTTGATATGTCAATTCTGCGTCTATTGGTCATTGGCAGCTGAAAAGGGCTCTCCATTGTTTTTATTAAGGGTGCGCCGACCATAAAATGCCAAAAATGCAGTTACGGTTAAGTAAATATAATTGAAAATACTATCGTATTAAATGAACAAAATATATATTTAGTATCATAGGGAACGTGTTTACAATTTGTCAGAACCATAAATTCATAACACGCTATAGTTTTTTCTACAATATCATTTAAAGTTGGGCAAAGATCATGAAAACGAGTGGCGGCGTTTAGTAGATTTCTTATAGTTTATCTAAATTATTGTACCTCTGATTTTGTCTAAACAATCATCAATGGATAAACTACAAATTGCTAGACTACATTTTTGATTCATCAAGTGGTTATATAAATAATAATTTTTTATTAAGCACCTTAAATTCCCCATACAAAATTAGTAGCATCAAATAAATATGGACGACGACATTTCAAATAAAACATATGACACTTGTCACTTACGAACGGCGCGATAAATGTAATATATTAAGACTATTAATTGTCTTTTTGGAGAGAGTTGGCCTCAAACGGTCTTTTCAGCGTCACTAGACGTTTTGTGGGAGACGAGAAACGTAGATATGCAAAAAAATATGTTTGGCAGCAGGGTAGTGGTAGTTTCAGCCGAATCCCGCAATCAAACAAAAGTTTTTAAATATTTATACAAATTTTATGTACAGTTCAAGAATTTGTTAAAAATCATACGTTTTTAGCGACATGCTGAACCGACAATCTGAACCTGATCTGATCTGGAAACCGCTGGATGCGAGCAGCACAAAACCGGTCGTTGTGGAAATCCTTGGGGTAGGCCTATGTCGAGCAGTGGACGTCTTTTGGCTGAAATGAATGAATACTTTTTTATTGTAACTATATACTTTATTCAAACTATAAATAAATAGATTTGAAGTTATTGATCAAAAATTTCACTTGTAAATAAATGATATTGCCAATCTGCTCATTATTATTTAACACAAGCATGGACTAATAATTTAGAGACACCATGACACGAGCATGAAACTAGCTAACGGAACAGATTGCGTGTTCCTGACAGACATTACGTCGGAAAGGCAGTGCTGGTTTACAAACTAGATACAAGAACGATAAAATATATTAATAATTTTAATAGCATTGTACGATATTTTCAATTTATTATTAATTATATACGGAATGTTTATATATGTACCTACTCGTAAATCACCATACTAAGACACTGCATCTTGCAATTTTATTTATTGTAAGATCTTATCAAATATGTTGTTAATTGACCAAATTTCGTTAGTAGGCTTGTACTCGCATATACATTACATATACTTACCTTTTTATATAGAGTTAACAGGCTGAATAAATGATTTTCAATTTTGAATTTTGAATTCTAACAAAACATGCGGTCCGGTAAATCAGTGACATGGAAAATAAAAACTCATTACTATCAATATTAGTTATTTAACAAAATAGTATTTAATTAAAATAGACATGAGTAAAGCAATGACAGATCCGTACTTGCAGCTTTAAAGTAATGAGTTACAGAAGTGTTGAGCATAATACAGAATAAACTTAGCCAGGATCAAACAGCTACACATGCTTCTACATCTATATGCTATTATCAGTAAGCACAAATCACATAAATCACACCATCAATCACTTGTAATGTGTTTCAGAAAACAACTTCTTTCTTTCTTATCGACTCACAAGCTAAAATTATAAAGGTCAATATCAAATCCCCGTATAAAGTATTTTAACATATCAGCGCGTCTTGCGCAACATATAGCACCTTGTATCGAATATAACACTGCGAGTGTTCCGAGAGGTCTTTTTTCCTTATCCCTCCTTTTCCTTTCCATCATAGGAGAACGTGTGCTGATCAGCCTTCGGTGTCATATATTTACCGCGGCAAGAGAAGTTTTTTGTATGGTGAAAAATATTTACAATAAACATGAAAAATATGACTTCAGGCTTAAATAACTACAACTATGTATACCCGAGGAGCTCAATAGCGCAGTGGTTAACGCGCCAGGTCTGCGAGTGCTAAGGTTAAGCAACTTTCGCAAAGGCCGGTCATCGGATGGGTGACCAACAAATTATCATCTCGAGCTCCTCCGTGCTTCGGAAGGCACGTAAAGCCGTTGGCCCCGGCTGCATTAGCAGTCGTTAACAACCACCAATCCGCACTGGGCCCGCATGGTGGTTTATGGCCCATTCTCCCTATCTATCCTTAGGGAAGGCTCCTGCTCCAGTAGTAGGGACATAAAATGAGCTGATGATGATGATGATGTATACCCCCCGCTGGGAATCGAAAACGAGACCTGAGGTGGTTTGGATTAGTGATGGAAAAGCGTTTGGTCTTAAACTTAAGTGATATTAAATGACGATAAGGCCAAGCTCATAGCTCAATTCACCGGAAAATACATTTTAAGTACTTAATTGTTACTTGAACTATCATTTTCTTTAAAGTTTTGCTAACTGTACGTGTAACTTTGTACTATAGCTTGTCTTACTTACAACTTACAATAAGCTGCAGCTTTATGTGTCTACTTAACGCTCGTCAGTCACTAGGCTAAAAATTCGTTAACGAACAAGTCTTTCGTCAGGGTTAGTCCATCTAGTCATACTATTAGTTATACAATATAACAGAATGGACGAAAAAAGTATTATTTGTTATACTGCTCAATATCACCAAACTTTATTATTTTTATATCAGCTATAAGTGTCCCACTCCTGGGCAGAGGCATCACCGGGTTAGTCCATCTACTTATACTATTAGTTATACAATATAACAGAATGGACGAAAAAAGTCTTATTTGTTATACTGCTCAATATAACTTATTGGAATCGAAAAAAATAATAGAGGTTTGTCCATGTACGTTTACCTACATATAAACAGCTATAAAAGTCCGGTCAACAAGTTGAAAAACGTGAAAAATAAACATAAAACTCCTTTTCGTCATAGTACCGAATAAATAATGACAATTTATAGTAGGAGATATTTAATTGTAAAGATGTATTTATAGCGGGTTACCGGATTGGTAATCAAATTATGGAATAACTTTTTCGATTTTATACCAAGCGACAATTGTATATTTATGTAACACCGTGTATTTATATTTTTACATTACTTTTTGGGAATTAGTATTAGCAATACGTTGTTACAAGTCATTTGTTTTTAAAACAAATTCATTTATAGTATGCACATATTCAATGTCGCCCTAAGATTCTGCAATTTATTAAGGCAAAATAAAGACCTAAATTTAAATAGCCTTGATATTAGCTGCCTTCGCAATATACAACCGACAATAAAGGAACGCACCTACCAATCACACAAACTTCTGGCAGACCCATCGATAACGCTGCCCTAAAAACGTTCGGAGGAAGCGGCAGTTTCGCAATAAATTATTACTATCACCTTATTCTCCATAGATAACTTTGATTAACGAATTTCTTATAGGCCGAAACAAGATAGAATCCCCGAAGAGAGTACGTAGCTGCAGCGTCACTTCGTCTCGCATTATAAAATATGCAGATAAGTTACGGGAATTGATTCGAGGCACAAAGGGGGCTGTCGATAGGCGGCGAGATTCCTGTTATAATTTCCCGCGGGACGCCGCACCTTTATCTCGTCGCGACATTAACAAAAAATCGAGCCCAATTTAATGACTTAATTAGTTGTTGGGTATGTGATGAATATGATAATTAACAATTTGAATAAGGAGATTGAGGGCGCTGCGGTTTGCGCGTTCGGGTTGCGATGTTGCTAGTGAAGCTTCTTTCGCAATGTTGGGTCAACGATTGGTGGTCAAATTGAAATAAATCGAGATCCTTCGTGTTTTGGAAGGCACTTTATTCAGTTCCCTTTGTTGTCGTAAGATGGCATTTGTTAGAACCTACCAACTCGCATTGGGCAGCATGGTGGGCTCCCTATGTTCTATTGCTCATGTGGAAAAGCCAGAGCCTAGCTGAGGGACGTTCATAAACTGATGATGATGTGATGAATTGGCGTACTATGAGACTGCTCCTGAAAATGCGTTTTTAACACTTATTGTGTTTTACGCTGAGTCATTTCGTGCTTTAATAAGATGAGGTACTTTACAGCTTTGGAAATGCGTCTAAATATTAGTTATAATTATTATAAGTTTTTACATTTTTTTGATCGATAGTTTGAGAAAAGTTGAAGCAATTGCTATAAATGTAAATCATTGATTTGTAAGAAGCAGTTCTACAATATCATATGTAACAAATTTATATCCCACGGTACACTCTGGTCTAGACATATTTCTTTCAATCTTTCCAAAGTCATCTCACCAACTCTCTAACCGCCTCTTTGGTCTAGTAGTTAAGACCACCGGTTTAGACCCAGAGGTCCCGGGTTCGATTTCCAGCGGGGTTACAACTGAACCGAACCGACCGAACCAAACCGATTACACAAACATGTACCATGTTTGTGTAATCGGTTTGGTTGGTGGTAGGACTTGTTTGTCCGCCTGGCTAGCTACCAATATCTCATCTAAATATGTCGCCATAACATCAATGTTTGTAGCATTGTTGTGTTCCGGCAGCTAGAGATAAGATAGCCAGTGCCTCACTAGTTGAGGATCCCGGGTGAAGTGCGCTTCCATCATTGGCCTTATCATCACTTACCATCAGGTGAGATCAAGGCACTGTGCTTATCCGTAAGATATTAAAAAAAATGTTTTTGATATTGAACAAAATATACGGAGAGTAACATTACTAATTACGATAGGACGTAGAAAGTTTTAATTTCAGCGGATGCCGCTTAAGCATCCCAACTAGGCAAACCAGCGTCCTGTCCTTAACCGGCTTTCTATACTCGTATATAATCAAGTCATTAAAACTTGGTACGCCAACTAGTGCAAATCTGAAACGCGTACATGTCACGAATTCAACTAGAACCATAAGAGGAGCGTCGGCAGAAATAGAATGCTTCGCTCATTAGGGCTGGCTCTTCGATTAAGAAAGTTTATATATTTATAAAAGTCACAATACCAACGGATTGTAAGAAAGTAATGAAGAGCATTTTTGCTCTCTTTCTTTTACAACGACAGAACTTTGAATATACATCATACTAATATTATAAAGAGGAAAGCTTTGTATTTTTGTATTTTGTATGTTTGCAACGAATACACTCAAAAACTGCTGGACCGATTTAAAAAACTCTTTCACCATTAGAATGCTACGTTAGCGTTGAGTAACATAGGCTATATTAAAAAATAAATATCCCCCGTGCGAAGCCAGGACGGGCCGCTAGTTTAAAATAAAGATTATGACAATATTGTGTACAAATTTCTTATAGACTGTAAGATAGCTTAGCTTAAATGTAGTCTTGATAACGTCATTTTGTGTGGCTCATCTTGGCGTGGCCACCATCACCAACTGGAAATCTGACTTTATAGATAATTTGTCGATAATTTGTCGGAATTTGTCGTGAAATCTCAGAATTTGTCGGTCCACCGTTCAAAAGTTATAAGGGGTTCAAGGTGGCCCCGCCAGGATGAGGCTCATTCTGGCGTGGCCACCTTGTATCTCTGAAACTACGGGTCGTAGCGAAGATCTGATTACACCAATAATTTGTCGATAATTTGTCGGATTTTTGTCGTGAAATCTCAGAATTTGTCGGTCCACCGTTCAAAAGTTATAAGGGGTTCAAGGTGGCCCCGCCAGGATGAGGCTCATTCTGGCGTGGCCACCTTGTATTTCTGAAACTACGGGTCGTAGCGAAGATCTGATTACACCAATAATTTGTCGATAATTTGTCGGAATTTGTCGACAAACGCCAGAATTTGTCGATGCTTCTATGAAAAGTTATATCAACTTCTTTTTTTTCCATAGTAAATGTACAATCGCGTACATGAAGCTTATTGATGTTGTGAATAAACGACTTCAAAGGTATAAAGATTGTACTTACTAATATTATTAATGTGAAGTTTGGATGTTTGTTACTAAATCATGCTTCAACCACTGGACGGATCGAGATGAAACTTTGTACAATAGGTTTGGAACCAGAATAGGACATAGGATACCAGTGGTTTAAACGTGATTGATTAACAAACATCCAAACATTCGCATATTTTATAATATTAAGTAACTAGTAAGACCATACTTAAGTAGGTATTTACCTATCTATATTTTAAAAATTATTGCATTACTAATGTGACATACAACACCTATGTACCTACATAGTTGGTACTCATTCAAATTGACACAATATTTTTAATAGTGTCATAGTTTATTAACTGAGCCTATGTTTTTATTTATCGTTGAGAAAAATAGGTAAGTAGGTACTTTAGTAAAAAGAAAGCAACTTTATGTAAATCGATAATAAACAACACTAATGCCTGAGTTCACCATTGATCGCTAAGTTTTAGGTGAGCCCTAAGCCATGTTAGGTGACAGTTGTTGGAGCAAAACCGTCACCTAATATATGGCTTAAGGGTCACCTTAAACTTAGGGGTCAACGGTGAAAATGGGCATGAGACTATTAGAAAAATACTTTGGAGCTAACAGGGGTTCCAAGATCCATGTCCGAGAGAGAACGACATGTTTACACTAGTGTGAACGACTTTATTTCGTACGCTACAAGATTCACAATACCTTATACCTACACAAAAAAGTAGGCAAAACATTCCGCCGCACAATTTATAAACGCAGTAAATACCACTTACTGCGTTTACGATTGTGACATTTGATGTGCTTACATTACGATCTATTTTCTCGAAACTGTCACATGTTCTTTACTGCGTTCATAAATTGCGCAGCAGCATTGCACTTCGCTGCACTTGTAGTCTTTCAAAGAGATAACAGATGGCGCTGAATAGTAGTTTCATTATTTTCAATTGCAAAATAACCTTTATGATCTAACACAAAATGATCAACGGCGATGTTTGTTATTGTTTGGCACGGACCGGGTTAAGTACAAATAGCGAGTTAGAGAACTGCCTCAGTTCGCAGTGGTGTATTTGAACTTGTTTTGTAGTTTCGTTAGTGGTATATTGTGCGCGATACCTACTTAGGTAGATAAAATACAAGTAAGTACTTTTTTCCTAAAGATGTTTTAAAGAAACTTCTTATAAATGCAATTAGTCGACATGGGTGCTTAATTGCACCTAATTAGAAATACATATCTATTAATTTTCTTTGTAACTACTTGTGCGCCGTGTGGTGGCGGCTCCTTTTAAGAATACTGTCACACCATTCCTTGTCTTGGATGTCGTAAAAGGTGACTAACAGACTGAGAACTGCACATACATACATCCAACTGCTTATAGTGGCGACAGGCTCACCACCTATCACGCGAGCACAGGTGCAGTAGTAATTTGGTGAAACACGAACTGTGGCAGCAGTAGCTTTCGCGGTGCTAACTGCCTAGTCTCTGACTAACCCCTAGGGACAATAGTCGTGAATATTATATGTAACTACTTGTATGAGCTAAAGTCTTTAGAGTGTGTTGTTTATTTTAGTTTGTGTGTAGTTTTATTACTCAAGAGACACAGCATAGTAGATAGGTTTAATGGGTATATAGATTTATGTATGAAGGCGCGTGATTGTTGAATTATTGCTCATAATAATTATTTTTAGTTTTAAGATGACAACACATTTTTAAAATGGCTATATAATTATCTATTAGCAATAAATTAATGTCATGCATTGATTATATGCATCCGATAAAGAGTCGGACATACCTACTTACGTACACACATATCGAAGTTCCGAACTTTATTCACCATTTAATTCGTTCATTAAATCACGTTATCATTAAATGCTTATGAACGCGACTGTACATGTTGTTGTTTGTATGGGAAAAAGAAGTTGATATAACTTTTCATAGAAGTACCGAAAAATTCTGGCGTTTGTCGACAAATTCCGACAAATTATCGACAAATTATTGGTGTAATCAGATCTTCGTTACGACCCGTAGTTTCAGAGATACAAGGTGGCCACGCCAGAATGAGCCTCATCCTGGCGGGGCCACCTTGAACCCCTTATAACTTTTGAACGGTGGACCGACAAATTCTGAGATTTCACGACAAATTCCGACAAATTATCGACAAATTATCTATAAAGTCAGATTTCCAGTTGGTGATGGTGGCCACGCCAAGATGAGCCACACCGTCATTTCATTGTCCATTTATGGACGTTATAGCACTGTACCAATTTCCATTTTATATACCTACCTCTTCTAAGTTTACGAATTTTACGACACGAATATTACACGTTATTTACACGTTATAGACATGGGTGTAAAAAAAACATTGAAAATTCACTATTCCTTTTTTTTAGGTATTAGAAAAAATTGTCAGCTTAATATTCGGTAGTTTTGCTCCGGTATCCTTTTCGTTAGTGGTAGCCCTGAAACGCATAACAAGGCCAACTTTTATTCATTAGTGGGCTCTTGCCCATTACCGTCATCTAAATATTCAAAATTACCACAAATGGAGTTAAAACTGCAGCTATATATAAGTTTTTTTTCCATAATAACTCATTTCATAGCAGGTAAAACAACTTTCTAACATTTGATTTAAGCCCGGTGTTCAGGAGTAATTGTGTAGTAATACGTGACGTAATTCCTATAAGTTAAGGTTGAATTTCGCGTTAAGAGTTGAGGCTCAGAAAAGGCTTGTATATTATTAAATTGTAGACACTAAGAATTAAGAGGCAATTTAACTTGAAACTTGTTTATACTTAGTTGTGTTGCTGACAGATGGCAACCGATATGGCTTCATTTCTTTGGAGCCAAGATTTCTGCTTTGAGTGATGTGACGTTGTAATTAAGGTGAAACTACCCTTTCAACTTTCCAGACGTTTCTTGGAAGCCCTCTAAGTTGGACCAATCAATGAGAACAACTAAATTGAAGTGTTTTTGTATAAGACAGTAGCAATTAATTTCCTTTGTAGAATGTTTAATAGTTACGCAATATTGACGATCTTTGAAAGACTTTTCAATGTAACTATCGTCTTTGAAAATGCTTTTGGTGGACGTTTATATCAATAAGTAGGTACTCCTCAAGGAAGACTTGTGTAATAAAAATATAAGTGTGATTTTTAAATGAAAGAGTCGTTTAATTTTGATAATTGCTGTTCTTAGCTGTCATTAAGCTGCATTGGGCCATTGTGATGGTTACGGTCTCATATTGGCATGTAACCTGAACCAAGGAGGACTCTTTACTTAATCTAATCAAAAAAATTTTCATTCCAATAATTTTCTATATTAGTTTTAACAGTAAAACAGTCTATATAATTCTTACAGTCGGTGAAGCTAGGGTGTTTAGTCCACCCCAGGTTCAGGTAGAGAAATGAAAAGATAGATAAAACTTTACAATAGTTTATTCCCAGGGGTGGGTAACGTCGGTCGCATACAATTCAGTGGTGTCGCTCTGATAAGAGAAGAGGACTTAGCTTCTAGGGGCTTAAGTCTCGTGTGCGCAGTTCGGCTCCTAGGTCAGCCTAGACCCGGGCCGTAGACTGCGCCAGTAGATTCCGGAACCAAGGCTGGACCGCAGTAGTAGCTGCCTCCGGAGGTGCAGGCGGGTAGGCGCGTATAGTGAGCTGCCTCCGGAGACGCCGACGGTTATCACCAGACCAGAGTTATGTACCCGGTAGAAACCCTGTAAACAGAAAAGGTAATGAACAGATGTTCAATAAGTCCGGCCGCTACGCGGTCCGGTAAGAAGGTGCAAGCTGCTACAATTGAACCGGCCTCCTATTGACCACTAACGGTTAAGCAATTGCAACACATAAAGAACTACATTAGGTTTAGAGAATCTAATGAAAGTCATTTAGAAGGGAGACAACATCTGTGGTTAAATAAACCTTAATTGACTAATAAAAACTCCCAAAGAAGTAAGAAAGTATTATAAGTAACATTTACCAATAAATGTTAATTATAATATTTATGAAGGTAGGTTACCGACGCCATAGTAAACGGCTACTCGGACAAATGAAATTTAATGAAAACTAAGAACCGTTAGGGATTCTTACATAATAAAAGTAAATGTTAATTGTATTTTGTCCACGGGATCCAGTGGGAATCACGCTTCACTTCAATACAATTATCAAATTATGAAAACTACAATCGAACGATTCAACTCATAAGAGCATGAAATCGTCATTAAACAAAAAGGAATTACAATACTAATAAACTACATTTCTCAACCATTGTAGGTCACAAATAACAGTAAAACAGAATTATCAAAATCTAGCAAATCTAAGCAAAAACACTTTGACGAAAGAACACTTACCCGTAGGTTGGGGTAGTTGAATATGTAAATTCACAATTTCAATAACTAAAAGCTGAGAACCGACTAGTTGATGCGGTGGTGATCAAAAGAGTACGTTAACCTCTTTTTCACCCTTTTATAGTTACATTTCAAAATCAACCAGTAGTATGTTCTAGAACTCCCACGAAATAAAAAAAATGTTCCATAGAGAACATAGAGGTTTGCAAAAAGAACATAGACACGAGTGCAACAAACAGCCTAAGGTTTCACTCTACCACAAATACATTTTAAGTAAATGTATTTGTAAATAATACAAGAAAAACAAGACTGTATTTGTATGTGCTTTCCTCGCAAATAATTTATTTAATTATATAATTGATAATCCCTATATTAAAATTTATCAAAGCAACCTTTGTAAAGAAATTGCTGAACGAAACATAGACGTTCGGTTCCCGAACGGAATAGCTGTCAAAATGGAACTGTCACCTAGTTGTTTGTTTACAATCATGAGTTAAGGTTTTTGTTCATATTTATTTATTGTATTTCATAGTTAATAGTTTAATAAAATGTAGTTCTATCAAATAATTATTATAAAATGAATGGCAACGGTAAGTACTATGATAGGATTAGGATTTTAGCAAAACACGCGCCGTTCCCAAAGGTAAAATCGACGAAAGTGTTACATCGGCAGGAGTCGGAGCAATCGTGAGGGGTGTGCCGGGCGAGCGGTGCGGCTCGGGCTTGCCATACACTTCACTCGGGACACACGCATCAGGAGTGGCGCATTGTATTAAAACGCGTGTAGTGAATTTTAATTTATTTTTATAACATTAAAATGGTTCATACTACATGTGCTGTGAGAGACTGCATGGTCATCTTTTTACGTTAACTAAAATTAGAAAATTCTTCTGTCTGTGGAAACACAGATGAAAGGTAAGTATAATACAATTTTATTTTATTTTGTTGTTTCTAGAATGTGCTTGTGTTTCTGATCTTTGCATTATAATATGCGTAATGTCTTTTTTAATATGTTTTTTTTATGGATAAACGCCATTTTAGAATTCGCTAATATTAAGGCAAGATTTAATTAGCTATTAAAATCGGGATCAAAAATGGTGGACGCAACTTTTTGATATAAAATCAATATGGATATTATTTTTTGGTTTTCAGGGGTGCCGATTTCGAATACAACATCTATTTCGAGATCCAAGATGGCGGACGCGACTTTTAAATAAAATCATATTAATTTAATAGTAAAGACTTATTAGTAGTATAATATCTCTGTTTTAACTGTAAAGGAAGCTACTGTATAATATATTTTTATTTACCAAATGCAAGGTTTGGATTGAGGCATGTCCCACATGCCATGACCTGATTTAATAGGGAAAACTTCCCATAGCCTAAAGAACAACTATATTTGTAGCCTACATTTTGAAGAAAATATTTGGCATATATATGGCAAGAAGAAATTGATTTGAAAACAGCGATTCTTGTGCTACTTTTACCTGTTAAAGTCATACAATTGAATCAAATATTTCAATTGAAATACAAACTAGCCCAAACGTTGATATTTTAGGTAATGTAGTCCTAGATTTGACACATAAACGTATTCTTATTCAAAGTACTATTATTGTTATTTTGTTAAAAATAAATCATTTTGTAATCTTGTATTTCTTTTATTTAAGGATCCTAATATACATAAAAGTACCTACCAATAAGCAAAATATGAAATAGACTAAAAAATGAATGTGACAACCCTGCGACAATGACGAAGGTCTAGACGATGGCGGCATTTCACGCAACTTCAAAGGCGTTGGACCACTGTAAGTTCTAAAACTATGTATTCAAACAAAAATAAGGCCTACCTGATAGAAAGGGGCTGAGAATTCTCTTGAATTCTTTTTAATTTAACGTCGTTTAAGTTAAGCGTCCTTACGCTTACGACACCAAAGGCATCACGCACACGCTGTTAACCCAGAAGCCTCAGTTCTTACTATAATATTGAAGCTAAATCACTAGAGTTAGCTTCAATCCAAAACACAGTATTGCAAAACAATGCTTCTTGACGACAGACATAAGTACCATGGTGGGCGCCATCAAGTCGAATTTATGGCGAAATCCTCCGGCCGCGCAATAAATACCTCATACTGCCAACCATTTAAAAAAACTGGTTTATTTAACAATTCTTCAGCTCGTTATTGCAACGGTCATCCGTAATTACAGATCAATCCCTGCACGGCCCCACGGATAGTGTTTGCAAATGTCCACATTGATCCCAGCCCCCTCCTCGGCCGCAAGCCGCACCCGCCAAGCTCTACGCGTTTGAAATTCAAATCCAAGACAGTGGGAGCCCTCCATTCCAAATCTCCTCGCTGACATACATTCGTACCCTCTTTTCCTTCAGATAAAAACTTTAAAATCCTCGGCATTCAGCGGCAAATCTCCTCTGAACTTGTGTTGATTAAAGTGTCGAAATTAAGAACATTTTGTAGTTGTATTTCGCAACAATGTCTTCTGTGGAAGGGTCTTCCACAGTTTATTACTTTTCTGGTATGTTCCTAGGTATTTGTTTTTTTATTAAACTGAAAACAGTCGATTTGCTTGCTCAAGTTGTAATACTAAAAAAAATTGTTTTTAGAATTACCACTTTTCCAATGCATAGGTAGCTACCAAATTATTATATCTCAAGCTTCTGAGTGCTTCGGAAGGTCCATTAAGCGTTTGGTGCCGGTAATTTTCGTAAGATGACAGTGGTCAAGTCTACCAACCAGAAAATGGCTAGCGTGGTAGACATTAGTGAGTCATAGCCCCAACTAGCCTACCCATGTGCTATTCATATTAATATATATGATCAAACTAAAAAAATAAAAAATAAATTAGTAAACAGAAAACTGTTTTAAATTGCAATTGAAATCAAATGTTTTGAATCGATTTGTGCTATTTTAGTAGCATCGAATAGATTATTCTGGCTGTATGAACATTACATCGTCGGTGTTTCTAATAATAGAACTGTACGTTTTGTGTCTCCTCGAAAATAGAGAGCTAATTTTTATTGCGAAAAAACTTTTATACACAAAACGCCTGGACTTTAAAACGTTAGCTGTTTAAAATAGACACATTATGCCTTAGAAGTGGTCCAATAAATCCCCGCAAAGCTAGAAACGAAGCTCTTAATCTTTGCATATATGCACGCTACGAGAGTTACGTTTATCTTTTACAATTTAAACTTAGCATTCAGAGTTATGGCGAAAGTGGTATATTAAGTAGGAGACTACATGCAGCATGTAACATGCTATTGTTGAGAAAGTCCGTATCTATATTATAATATGTTGCTGAGCTTAAATCAAAATTTGTTACGAATTGTAACGAATTATTTATTGTTGTTAGTAGTTAGTGTTAGTTAGTATTAAAGCAGCTGTTAAACTATGTAAGTTTGTATGTCTCTAAAAGAAGCTTGGTAGAATTGCTACGTAGAATTTAAATTAAATCCTAAGCCTTATTTTGTTTTTAACACTGAGTACCTTTTGATGTTGCTGTGGTGGGAGTAACTTTCTTTTTAAATGGGTGTCCCAAAAAATAGGTAATATTTGCTGCTGTACAGAGAAGTAATATTTACAAAATTTTACGATAAACTTGTAGAACTTACCTTATCCTATCCTAAGCTAATAATTTCAGTCCAATCGTTGCCGTCAAACTTATTGTTAAATTACCATGAACAGATTTTTGAGGCACCCGTATTAATTACGCAAGTCGTGGAAGCCTATATTACAGACATCACTACAAAATGTGGCTTTCTAAGTGTTTTCAAGAATATTTTTACATACATATCTGAATGTTTTGTTGGTTGTCTTTAATTAATTAATTAATTTACATAACCTCATTTTGTTACGAACTGTGTTAGTGAAAACAGCAGTTTTAACACAACTCATTAGCGCATCGGCTAGCTTCAGGTTGCGATCGTATAAGTTAAGCTATTTTTACCACTGGTCTCTGGAAAGGTGACCAAATTAAAAATATTTGAGGGCCTCTCTACTTAGGAAGGCATTTTAAACCGCTGATCCGGGTTTGCTGTAAGATGACATTAGTTTACTACCACCGATTAGGCAAGCGAGGTGAGTAGACCCATAGACGGTAAGATTCTTAATAAACCAAGTTTAGGTAACCAGAAACCTCGAAGGTTCTCTTGGGACAATCCTACGCTGCCAATAAAGTTTTGGATTTTTTTTATACTTGTTTATTTATTTTCTATATTTATTTATTTATATAGTTAGAAATATATATTTCTGTATTTAATTCACGTCGTTTGTTATGCAATTTAATGTAAAAATGTACCTTATATCTATTTGGCCCTCTTTCAAATATTCGGCTAAGCGATTGATGTACTCTTTTCTTGACCCAAGAGTTGGGTCAAATTGGGGCGATTTGCACATAGAAAATTACTCCCACGAGGGATTGTCTTAATACTTTTGCATCTTCTATTGCATTTGAGCCGGAATAACGTAATCGCAAGTCTCGAAGAGCCCGTTGCTGAGTTTGTCGAATTCATTGGAATTGTAGTGAAATGTGTACTGAACCTTTGTCATAATAATAAAACTTGCACATAAATTAAATCGCCTTAAATATCTACGTTCCTAAATAATAGGTAAACTGCAATAGCACATATTGTAAGCTATGTAATTGTCATTCATAATCTAATTGAGCCGTGATCACAAGTGAAGCATTCAGCATTACGGTGTCACATTTCCCACTAATCAGTACTAGGAACCGGATCGATGTATGATGTAGGTACATAATGTTGGATTATACAGTACGGAACTACGGAATGTATCTGATTCTGGCCATCTCGTATCAGTGTTGCCACAGGTCACACATAATACAATGAGATAGGTAGACTTGATACATAGTAAGTAGACATAATATAATTATGTGTGTAGTGCATATTATAACTTGATGAAAAAAATTGTTTTTATTTATCCCGAAAGCGAAAGATTTTTAATTCTAAATAGAAGTCTTTGGAACAATTTATAACAAAACAGACTTTAGGTGCATTAATTTAGATTAATTTAGATTTAACAAGGTATTTTTTTCCTATAAAGATACTTACTTAAGATCAGAATTAGCTTTTCAGCAAGGACATAGCATTCGCATTTTAGCCATATGGACAAAACCTTTTACAATAAAGTACGTTTTTATTTTATTTTAATTGTAATAAAAAAAATGTATTATATTAATTTTTAAAAATTAAAAAGTAACTACGGATTGATTTATTATTAAAAATGTAATATAACATTATTATAAATATTGTTAGATATAAAATCATTATATAATTTGTAACTAGGCTGAAAAACATTGATAAACTATGTTGTCTATAAATTGTCTATTGCTGTACAACAATTACATTACTCGGCGTCTTTACTTGATTGGAAGTTTTGATTGTGGCTATAAACGGGTCGTTAGGCCGTTCGTACCACGGTATGAACTGAGAATTTATTTTGTATAGGTTTATAGGGAATAAACGTATACAAAATAAAATCTCAGTTTTATTTAATGAAAAAGCACAACCTATCAAGCCAAGTTCTTGAACTTGGCTTGATAGGTTGTGCTTTTTTTTTTGTTAGCTTGCTAACAGAACTGGCGAGCTTAAGCATAACTCAAAAACTATTTCAAATAAACAAGACTTGCGAGATACATACGTGCTCCAAATTTCATAAATCTCTAGATAACTCTCGTACTAGGTTATCTACCACCTCAATTGCCGTCGCTTCTACAATGACCCTATATCCAAAATGCGATAAAACACGATTATCGTTCTTGCCCGAATATTCCTGGAGTGGTCTGCTTTAAGTGCAAGCACCCTGGTTATGTTACCCGTGTCTATCCTAGTTGTTCTCAAAAAAGCAAAAATATCGGAGAGATTTTGATCGGTCTTCTAGTTTGAAGTCTATTTCTCCGGTTTTTCTTACCGACTCACCTGATAATCGTTTATTTGTTGAAATCTCTATCGCTGGCAAAACCTGTGAAGCCTTGCTTGACTCTGGTGCTCAGGTTTCTTTATTATCTTCTGATTTTCTTTGCACCATTCATTTTGAAGTTGATGCGGGTAATCTCCCACCTGTCTTTTCAGCTGATGGTTTCCCCTATACTTATTAAAAGTATCGTTTTTTACCAGTTACTTCTAACGCTGTTTCTTTTTCCCATGATTTTTTGAGCTGAGCTGACTGAGCGTACTTCTTCTCCTGTAATTCTTGGCATCGATTTTTGGAATAAGTTTGGTTTTACTTCCGTGTTTAGCAAAGCCTTTAACAAGAATGTCAAATCTAATTTATTACTTCCTAAAAGTTCAACTTCCCCAGGTCTTTCTGTCAGTTCTGTTCAACAGGTCCAACCTCGTTGTTCCCTCTCTCCTGATCAAAAATTTCGTCTTCAAGCCGCCGTTAAAGAGTTTGAAGAGATTTTTTCAGACAGGATTGGTCTCGGTAAGACAACTTGGTTATCGCATAAAATAATAAAAACAGTTGGTCCACCGATCCGTCAACAATAGAGACTCTTTCCTCCGTTAAACTTAAACTCTTAAATGAAGAGGTCGAAAAACAAATGTTAAAAAAAATCGACAATAATTGCTCCTTTGACTGCATTAATCGGATAGAAGAAAGGTCGTGATTCTGTTACGTGGAGCGATTCAGCTGAGTTGGCTTTCCAAGAACTGAAGCTTGCTCTTACTGACACACCTGTCATGGCTTGTCCTGATTATAGCAAACTTTTCATCTTACATTGCGATGCTTCTTCGGTTGGTTTAGGTGCTGTTCTTTCACATGAGTTTGATGGTGTTGAGCGTCCTATTGCGTATTATTCGAAATTATTTTCTAAGGTGGAACGTAATTACAGTATTACAGAGTGAGAACTTCTTTCTGTTCTGGAATCTATCAAAAATTTTAGGGGTTATTTGGATGGGATGAAATTTACAATTATTACTGATCACATAGCTCTTAAGTGGTTATTGACTTTGAATAATCCTACGGGTCGTTTAGCTCGTTGAGCCACTATCATCTCTCAATTTAGTTTTGATTCATCATGTAGTTCCTGACGCTTTATCGAGGCTGTATGTTTCTTTTCGTTCAGTGCTGGTCCTAATGCTACACAAGATCGCTGGTTTCGCAAAATTTATATTGGCGTTCGTGATACTCCTCGTATGTTTTCTTCGTATACAATCAGAGATGACATCTTGCTTCGTCGTATGGCAATCGACAACCCTTTGGATGGTTCTCCATGACTTGTGGTTCTTCCAAAAGAGAAAGTTTGCAAAGCGGTTATGGAGGCTCATTCTTCTTTCCCAGCCATTCATCCTAAAGTGGTGAAATGTTATCTGCATTTAAGGAAACATTTCTATTGGCCTGGTGTGTATCGCGACGTAACAGATATAATTAGTGAGTGCGATGTTTGCAAATCCTTCAAGATCGCTAATTCTCAGCCTCGTAGTCGATGCTATCTATCGACATTATCGGTCCGTCACCGTTAGCTTTTCATGGCTATCGTTATTATTATATTCTTTCTATGGTCGGTGTTTTTTCTAAATATTTGTGACCTGTTTGTCCACTTAAACGTGTTACTGCAAAGTCTATTTCAGAGGCTCTTGAGAGGGAAGTTTTTTTATTTTTGGTATTTCTCGGCACGTTCTTTGTGATAACGCGACTGTATTTCGAAGTTCTTTTTTCGCATATTGTTCCTATTTTTACTCCTTACTGTTCTCTTCGGGCCAATACTGTTGAGCGGTATAATCAATCTATTATTAACTGTCTCAGTATTTTAGTTGGTGAAAATCACTAAACTTGGGCTAGGTTGTTACCTAAGGTGAAACTTTACCTTAATTCTTGTATTAATCTTGCGATTTCCTTTTCTCCGAATTTCTTAATGTTTGGTCGTACCGTCATTGTTGATCCGAGGTGTATTGATAATCAGCCTCTAGTCTCGCCGAAGTTTATGCTAAAGTGGCAAATAATTTGTCCTCTTCTTTTCTGAAGAATTCAAGATTATATAATAAGACATTCTGTTTCTTCCAATACTGGAGATGTCGTTTGGCGTCGCAATTTTGTGCGTTCTTCTGGCGCTGATGCTTTTTCTAGTAAGGTAGAGCTTCGTTTTTTTAAGGCTCGTGTCCTTAATGTTTTTTCTCCTCAAGTCTATGAGATGAGAGATGTGGATTCTGCCCATTGTGGTAATTACCATTTCTTTTTAATTTTTCCACTGTCGTTTAGCCTACAGATTAGTCTTTTAAATTTGTCAGAATATGATTTAGACGTTTAGTTTTTTGCTTGGAGTTTTTTGGTGAATTGGATTAAGATTATAAAGAATTTTATTTTTTATTCGCAAGGTCAAATTCCCTTTTTCTTCTCCATCATCCTTACCATACCATCAGCGGTGGGAGTGTGCTATTTTCTCTTTTACCAAACATATATTCTACACTTGGGATACATTTGGTGTGCAGTGAAGTCATGCTTATGTTCCATGGGCTAGAGCCTAGAGCTAGCGTTCGCTATTCTCTTCATCTTGACAGTGTGTAAAAACCAAAAGTTTCAATTGATTTAGTTCAAAAGTACTTCATTGCCAAAGAGATACTGATGCTAAATTACGTGAACTGAAATATTATACATTCAAGCCTTTTAGACTATTTGATTAAAATGTTGTTCAATGTTGTAAGCTATTTTCTATTTCACTTGGAGTGTAGATGAAACTTTTGTGAATATTAATAAGTGGTTAATAATAAGTTTTATATTATTACTAGTTTGTTTATATGTCTTACAAGTTTTAATGAGGCCTGTGTACATAGCAGTTTATGTTAATTTTGCTGCTTCTAATTAAAGACTGCTAAAATGTTTTATATTGTAAAGAATTTGGCTTATGACGCTCTTTATGAATATGTAAAGTAATAAAAAAATAATTATACAAAAGAACATTAATGTAGCACGTTAGTACTTAATAATAATTCGTATATGAGAACTAGCCAAGTTAGACCTTAGGCTTCAATAAATTATCCTAAGTTACAAGAAGAAATGATATTTTATGTTGTTATAAATAAATTTCAGGACTGACCATTAAACTTGGCACCCATTTAGGTCCTACTTCTTTTGTCGTTGAAGCCTTATATTATAATATTGAACTTGGCTCTCATTTCACATTTATGTTTTTGAGGGGATTATACTAAATAGTTCCGAATACATTACCTAAAAGCTAGAATGCACAAACTAGCTCAGGTGGCCCGATATTACGTCGAATATTGAGGGCGATGTTACCTTCAGACAACGTACGTAACGCAAACACACTCTCGCCCCATCCTTAGTCGCAGTCCAGCATAAACTACATTATTACTCCGTATATAGTAAGTTCCTTTAGGAGGCACGCCATTTGCATAGCATAGGTGTCAATCAGGTGTTTGTTTATCCCGAAAGGGAGGCGGCGGCATGGCAGGCGACTCACGAAACTCAAACACGGAGCACTATAATGAATTAAGTTACCAACTCTCGCCTTACCTATACCCGCCCATGTCACACTCGTGTCGTGGGCCTTATAAATTCACTAACGTTGTCAATGAACTTTTGTATCGCTTTGAGCAACTTTGCAACGTAACGTGCCAAATAAATCATAATTGAGATGGTTTGGGCTTATAAATTATATGGAATATTAATGGTACCTTTTGAAGTTTTGGAGTAGGTATGATAAACGGATGTGTAATGTATACACACCCGTCTAATATCTTAACATAACAAAATATCGTATAATTATCAAAACATATACAATCAAAGGATTATAGGTTTGTTTAATATAAAACCTATTTAATATAATGATGGAGTGATATAATTTTAAAATACATAATTTTAAAACGTATAACAAACGATTGAGCTAAACTCATTTCATATAACAGCCGTTTAATATAACATTTACATGATATAATCATTCAAACACATAACATTTATCTAGTATAATAACATTTAGTTTTATTCATTTCAGATAACACTATTTTTGTATAATACTTAAAACATATAATGAATACTTAATATAAAATCCAATTCATATAATATCATTTAATATAAAGAATATTAACATATAATAAGTAATTCAAAATATAAAAACTTAACATTATTTACAAACAAGCATGCAGCTTGCAAGCAAGCATGCAGACAAGCATAAGCATGCAGCATGCAAGCAAGCATGCATAATGCAAGCAAGCAAGCATGCAGCAAACATAGTTTCTATCACGGCTCCGACGCTGCGGGGCTCTGGCAGTCCCACGCGAGCTTATCGTCGCAGATGGTTTTCGCTTACCTTTGAAACCACATAATTCTCAGCTCGCGGCCGATTTAAAAAATTCTTTCACCATTAGAATGTTACATTAGCGTTGAGTAACATAGGCTATATTAAAAAAGAAATGTCCACTAATTATATTGTTTTGTACCTATTGAAAGTTTACATAACATAGCTTTTTATACGCAAATCGAATTCCAACTTTTTTCTTGATTCAAATAAAAAACTTTAACAGTCAGAACCAGAACAATATATAGACTGAAAATTGTCCCATTTCATTACCTTTTAAAGGGATGTGTAATGACAAAGTTTAACTGAAAACGCTAACGAGACGCGTAACACGATAACCGTCAATTACTGAGCATTGATTGAATAATTGCCGGTAGACCTGATGAGACTGCAGGCAGGAAATCAAATAACTACTGAAAAGCGATTACGGAGAATGACTACGCAAATGTGTATTTAAATATTTTTTTAAAAATGGTTCATCATCATTATCATTCATCACTATCAGCTTACGTTAGTCCACTGCTGGACATAGGTCTTTCCAAGTGCACGCCACATAACATACAAGGTCAGGTGTACTACCAACATTTTCCCCAAACCCCGGTGACGCTGAAAATGGCGATAGAGGCAATCAGCAATCTCTTACAAGAAAAAATAACATTTACTATGTTATCGTGGTTCTGTCTGTTCTGTCCGACCCGCCGAAATTAATCAACACTTATTTACTCTTACTTTGTAAGTATAAAAGGAGTCTTATTCAATGTAGACAACTACCTACGTCATCAACATTCAAGTATTTTCTACATTGCATAAAGTAAAATGTAACCATTTATGTTTTCTAAAGTTGCTACAAACATACACAGTTTGTACCAATGATAAAATCAGTTGTTATGTGCGGTCTGCAGGGCAGTAAACCGCTTATGCCAGAGTGGATGGAAGGAGTTGGACGAGAAAAGCCGAAGATTGGCTCAATGGCATGCATTGGGTGAGGCATATGTCCAGCTGACACGAGCTGATTATGATGATAAAGTTTTGCGATCTATGTTTTTGTCTCTCCACGCATAGACAATTGCTTTTTTTATAACAACTTTTTCTTACTGTTTGTAAAGGAAAAAGAACACTGCGGTGGCTTTCATGGAGCGCTTTAAAATTATTGTAAAAAATTATAACCATCACGTAAAAAAAAAATTTATCAACATTAAAGGTTCAATATTAAAGTTTTAATTAGTTATTATTAATTACATTTCAAAAAGAATTTTAGCATGATAACATTTTCGAGAAGAACATTCTAAAGGCGAACAATTTAACTTCACGCTTGTACTAGAAAATATTCCAACTAAACCTCCTTAGCACACCCATTACTATGCAAACGGAAATAGGAGCAAAAAATCCTTTCCCTATTCAAGCAGATCTATAAAGATTATTTCACACATACCATAGTAGACGCCAACAAATTAAAATGTAAGTGCGGGGAAGTGCAGGCTTGGTCCGGCCGCTGTACTGTCATACGACTGTGGACCTTACCGCTATACGTACAAGGGTGGTATGTAGTCTGTCAGCGCATTGCATTGTACGGTATTGACAGTGGCACAGAATGAGTCCCGCCGCAGCTGCACACATGATTGCGGGTGTAATTCGGAACACTCACGGAAAACAGGACCGAGGGACGGGCGTTGTTCATTTCAAAAGTTGCCTGATAAGAATTATATTAATATGTTTTTACATATTATTTGATTAAGCACTTTTCTTATGTTTATTTAAATAAATAAAAAATACTTTTACTTTGCTATAGCAACATTATAAATTGCGGAATACGTAAGCGTCGGTAGCTCAATGGACAGATGCTCGGAATGAATGAAATCGTGGTTCAATCATCCTCATAGCTCCGTGAGACTACTAACGTGGTCTGCAAATAACACTATTGCAAAGACAATAAGGGTACCAGGAGTTCTGAGGTCAGTTTGGTCGACAAAAGTAACTACTTGATAAAGAAAAAACATAAAAACAATAATAGGGCATTAATTATAATCTTTACATAACAGTAGGTAATACAATAGTATTCATCGTATATAGGTTATTATGAATGCTGTCTCACTGATGGGCAAAGGCCTCCAATTTGATGGGTATTTACTTACTCATCTCAACGCTTGCCAAATTCTCATTTGGTCAGTGATCATACATAACCCAGGCTTGGCACCGAAAATTCGAAACACACTTTGCCTGACCTTGGAATATGCCACCGAAGACAAAACTAATACTATTTATTTCATCATCATCAGCTCATTTTATGTCCCCACTGCTGAGGCACGAGCCTTCCCTATGGATGGATAGGGAGAACGGGCCATAAACCACCACGCGGGCCCAGTGCGGATTGGTGGTTGTTAACGACTGCTAATGCAGCCGGGACCAAAGGCTTTACGTGCCTTCCGAAGCACGGAACTATTTATTTATTTATTTCAAATAAAAAAGTCCATACATTTTTTACCGACTCTACTACTCATTCAGCGTCTTTAAGCTGCGAAGAAGTTTTATAGGAGTAACGGCATTTACCAAAACAAAAATTGTGTGGATACCAAATCATACAATACGAGTATTACAATACATGATGTTACATAATTGTTCTTACCACCTATGTTTTCTAAGCATTATGTATACCTACCGTTACGGTAATTGTTTTTTTCGTGTTAACATCCACGTGGCAGTATATTCAAAACCTTAATTTACATTTCCAGATAATTATTATGTTACTAAGCCCTTAACGCTAACATAATACTAATGTTATTTCAATGTTAATATGCCTACTTGTTCCAAGTTACTGGGGTACGATGATATTTTGCTAACGTTTATTAGTCTTTGAAAAAAACAAACTGGTTTTTTTTATATTTCCTCTTCGATTTAGGAATGATGAGTTGTGATTGATGACTGATATCCGTTGGATGATTAATGAAGAGCTCTTGGCCCCGATCCCTTTGAGTTTCATTATTATTAGTTTCATTAAAAGACGTGGTACTTTATCGGGAGCTCGTGCGGACTTCTTGTAAGAATTTGAAAAGTGACCTTTCGCGCTGTTTTTTTTATTTGTTTTACACAAATTATGGAACCCTCGCTCTTAAACTAGTTTTGTTCGTAATATGGGAATATATTACGAACAAAACTAGTTTAAGAGTTAGTTATTACGAACATAACTAGTCAATGTCTTCCCAACTAAGTAACAAAGAAGGTTCTGAGTAGGTAAAGTATTATAATATAATACGATACGTTACGTTGTTAATATATGTACACGAACACTTTTAGTGAAACAATCCATTTTTTTACATAACATAAATATCTAAAAAAAAACGCATACTTAATAAAAAATAACAAAATGTGAAACATGACTTTTCACTTTTCCGATTAGTGATCGAGGGTTTACGTTTACGTCAATACAAACTTCAAAGTTTATCTTATAAACTAATAGACCATACTAATGGAACTTTCTCCGCTTAAGAAACCACCAAAACCTTGAACGGGCCGGTTAAATAAAACAGGGTGAAATTAATCTTGGTTGGCAGTCGCATGGGAATTTACGGGATTGAAATGGCTGATGCACTAGCTAATTTTTATAGTGTTAACATAAATAGATGCTAAAAAAATTAAAATAATGTTAGTATGAAAAATAAAATTTTATGAAAAAATCTTCATACAAAACGTCAATTTCATAGGTAAGGACCTAATATCTAAAACAGACATGAAGCTGAATTCAAGCCCAAGTCACCGTACTCGTAGAAAATGGGTACGACGCGGTTCTCCTCACCCCCACGACCCAGTCAACCCGAGCCGGTGTCCTAGCATTTAGAGGCGCTCTCGAGTCATTCCGCTCCCGATCAGAACCTTCAGAATCTAGCAGGGAACGGAGACACGCACTAGTGCGTGATGCCGTTCCCTCTACAAAACATCTGACGGTGTTTCGTTTCACATGGCTTGACCCTTTAAGTTTCTCGCCGCCCCTAAAAAAGTCCGGAGACGCTGAAAATGCCGAGGCCATCATCAAACTCTCTCCAAAAGAGAATTAAAGAACAGTTACGTCACCAAGCTTATGGCTGCTATCTTCATTAGTGTGAAAGGATTGGGTGTCACAATAGATCTATGCCTACATATTATATTACTTATTAATTATTTGAAAAAAAAACTACAGTCCATAGTATTTAATTGTATTTAACAAAATTAAGTAAGAACATTTGTCAATTTAACGAGCACATCAAAGAAAAATACGATAAATGGCCAAGCCCACACACCAGCTATGATTTTCAGAGTTTTACAATTCCCCTAAATAGTGCTGCAGTGAGTTGAGAGCTTAACAAAACCTTCAGAACAATGTTGTGTTTTTTTACGTACTCTTCAGCTTCAGTTTCTCTTCGGCTTCGCTAATTTGGCGTAAAAACTGACGTAAATAAAACGTTGTCTATGCAGACAAGATGGTGTTCTGTCCAAGAGTTCGAGATCTTACAGATCATTTCTTTCCTGTGATTATCATGAATTAGTTTTATTCAGCAGCCTTCTCAAACAAATATAAATATCATCATTATGTTACGCAATGATCAAATTATGTTATAAGTTAATCAATTAACAATACCTTAGAACCATGGGTATATCTGTGTGTAAAACACCGCTAGTTCCATGGTGCTACACCACACGCACGCAACATGTCTCAAACGAAATATATTTCACAGGTCAGAGGAAAACATTGGCTTTTTGTGAGGAGATAACTCAAAATATAACGGATTTGCGTAAAATATGTGATACCTTTTGTATGCTAATACGATCCCATTGTTCGGAGATTGAATTTTCGGGTTATCATGCTTAAGAATTATTCATGACAGATAGGTTGAGGTTTTTACGATTTTGCGAAAGATAAATAGCCACAGAATTAGATAATGGTTAATGAATTATGAAACGGCAACATTAATCCTTTACCTCTCCTATCTATTTTCGATTAAATAAATAAATAAATAAATGTGTTTATAAAGAAAAATCAAAATCTTTTGTTGTAAATTGTTAGATATTATAAAGGTTTTAATGTACACAGAATTATGCACTGTCGTGGCGTTTTGTCATATTTTTATATAAGTGATTAAATAAGACGATGAGAAATGGTCACACTCTTGGTCTTTCGTTCATCTAATAGTAGGTGACAATGAAGCCGTAGATGAGCACTTTACCCGGTCTTCTCCACCACTGAGAAGCTCAGTCTTCTCAATCAGAAAATCGTATATTTAACTATCAAACCACAAAATGCTGCATGCCTGTTGCGACGACAGACTTCAGTTCCCTGTGCGAGCGTGGCGTTTGTTCATCCATTAACTTCCGGTGAGATGAAGGCCAGCTACGAGTACAGTATCGGAGGATCGGGATGTTTCGTGCGAATTCGTACAATTCAAATTCCTACGAAAAGAATCCAAAGTGTGTCCAGCCTTAGAACAGCCGCTTCATAAGAATATGAGAAACCGCCACCCCGCCACCAGCAGTGTGCTCTTTCAATTCGTACGTTCAATATCGTATGCTTACGTACGATTAAAATTCGTACGAAAACTTTTTTTTAAAATTTATTCATGACCATGGATACTAGTCTTTCAGTGGAAAACTTAATTTATACTTTTCTCAAATGATGAAGAATGATAATAGAAGTGATACACCCCCCAAACCCCTCGAGTATCTCAGTAAAGATGTGGGGCTTTATTAGTAAAGTAGGACTTAGGTCCTCACGCAGAATTCTTGAGAGAATTTGAAAAAGTGACGTTGCACTATTTTGTTTCATTTGCAAACACTCATGCACACTCACGAACACTTAACGGTAAATAATCCACCATTATTTCACATTAATATTTGACATAACACAAATTTTAGAAAATAAAACAAAACCGCAGTCATGACTCTTCACTTTCCCGCCAAGAAGTCTCGTACGAAAACAAATGCAAAGTGTGGCCAGCCTTAAAATTGAAAAAATATGCGTTTGTTCTAAAATAAATAAATAACTCGCACATAGCGTACCTACATCTTACGTCACAAATCATGAATAAAGAGGCGGCCATCAAATCCAGAGCATACTACGACAAGTGGGGATCAAAGCGGGCATTCATTTGGGGAGGCACCGCACGTCTCCGTCGACGGGAAATTGAAACTTTATATTTGAGCGCTCCGTCTGACCGGCGGGCCTGCGCCCCCTGCCGGAAAATCCTTACTCGAAATAAAGTAAAACGCGACTTGTCCCACTGGCTGTACATTCAATATCACTGTCGCGAATTGAGCTATGATTTTCGAAATGTACTTACCTAACAAGATTTTTTTATCGCTGGAATCTGGAAGTGCTTGGCTATTATCTCACTTCATAGCTGATGGTATGTCGTGGTAAGGCCGAAGATCAAAGCGCACTTCATCGGGCATCCTCAACCGCTGAGGCACTGGCTATCTTATCTCTAACTGACGGAGTACAATAAAGCTCTAATGTCACGGCAGACTTAAGGAAGATGGTGGTAGCTAGCCAGGCGGACTTGTTTATTAATATATACCCCTGCTGGGAATCGAACCAAGACCTCTAGTCTGAGACCAGCTGTTAACCAATAGACCACAGAGGCGGTATAAACGAATGTTTTCAAGGTCACCAATAACGTTTTTGTTGTTCGATTTCTATTTCGATAACGATTAGAATCGGAACCTTAAGTAGATTCACTTCAATCAAACAAACAAAAAGTTTTGTGTTAAACAGTTCGTACGTCGTTCATTCTGTTTTGTTGGATTGGATTTTCGTTGAATTTAAAACTTCGCATTGAACGCTTAGTCAGACCAGCAGCGGCTGCGCCTTCTACCGGAAAATCCTTCGGCGAAATAAAGTAACAACTGACTTTCAACAACGGACTGTACTTACTTCCAAGGAACGGTAACGCAATTTGCGCTGCGATTTTTGAGTGCACATAACGTAATGAAGGAAGTTCACCTATTTTCAGTAAGATCTCTTCTGCTAAAGAAGATCCTGACTAATATGCAACACTTTAGTGAGCAGTTTATGAGACGGTTTTTTTGGCAGAGATAGTATACGATGTATGATGATATTGATGATGAATTTTATATCTTGCCCAATGAACTTTTGGCGGCGATGCTCATTATCATTTGTTAAAAAAACATTTTTCTCTATGTATAATAATATTATTGATATGATAGGTTATTTAAAAAAAACAAAAAAAAATATTATTATTTTTATATCAGCTATAAGTATCCCACTCCTGGGCAGAGGGCCTCACCACATTTTTTCAATATCTTTCGGTCATCTGCAACCTGATGTAATTTTTGCAAACTTAAACATTTTTTATTTTGTTGTTGTTTTTTTTTATTTTTATTTTTTTGTGTGTTGTGAATTTGTGATTGTCTTTTATTTTATTTTCTTGTCTGTTTATTTGTGATGGAAAGTGTCCTTTTATGATGGGGCACTTTCCAATTTCATTTGACGCTGTAAGGGAGAAAAGAGCTGGACACTTGCTGAGTTTCTTGCCGGTTCTTCTCAGTACAAGATCTCCTGCCCAGAGTAGATAGACTTACGAACCGATGGCATAAAATGACGTTCATAAGAGCTATTTGTAGCCTAAACTGAATAAATTATTTTGAATTTTGAATATTTTTTTTTAATTTATTGCTGGTTCCTCATGTACAAACCTATCAAAATCTTCCCGCAATCTTTGGAAAGATATTAAACATGAAAATAAAGCAATAAAAGTGATTGTTCTTCTTTTAAGAATATATTTAAAATAACATTTTATTATGTTATTTATTACCAATATAAAAAAATAATATTATAATATATTGTTAATAAATTCCAACACTGATTTAAAATAAACCTCAACGTAGCTAACTGTGTTGTTATAATTAAACAAAAGCCTTTCTTAGCCTTGAAGTGTTCGCACTTTTCTCTTTAAACTCCCATCTTGATAATTGTCCGTTTTATTTCAGGAAACTTTAATAAAGTTGAAACACTTGAAGAGCACAAAGCGACGACGGCTCTATCAGTTAACTATACTAACGATATTTAAAAACCACGCTTTATTATTTTATTTTAAATTGTCTCTGTGGTCTAATGGATCGACCATAGTGCGTGCACCGGTCTCATGTGTACCCAGAGGTCCTAGGTTCGATAAGAACGATGACATGTCAATGTACTCAAGGTTAGTTAAACTAAAACTTAAACTTTCCTAGACTCGCACCAATTATCTAGCCCAAGAGAAGCTTCGTTATGAAACTCGTTAAATGGTTACTAGACAACAGATAAACATACCTATAAATACATACTTTATTATACATAGAAAACACCCAGACCCGAGACAATTTAGAAAAACAATAATTTCTAAATTGACCCGACCGGGGATCGATCCCGGGACCTCAGAGATGGCGACACCATGAAAACCGGTGTACAAACCACTCGACCAAGAAGGTCGTCAGGAGGGGTTGGTGGCTAACTGCCACCATCTTATTTAAATCTGTCATGTCAGTAGTATTGTTGTGTTCCGTCAGTTAGAGATAAGATAGCCAGTGCCTCAGTGGTTGAGGATTTTGGGTGAAGTCCGAATGCTCCTTCTGCTTTTTTTTACTATACCTAGCACGGCAAACGACTCCATACCACCTGATGTTAAGTGGAAATGGAGTCCAGACGCGAAGACAACTGGTGCAGCATCCATCAACCTCACTCTGCCGGCCCACAAGGTGCTTCTTCACGCCTCGCTTGAAGGACCCCATATCATAGGAAGGAGGGAAAACGTGTGCTGCTAGACTATTCCATCTTTTGGAGGTGCGACAAAAAAACGAGTCACCAAGTTTCTTTGTGCGTGATGGGATATGTGTGACAGTGAAGAGATGACTCCGGAGAGCAGCACGTGTACTCCTATGGAGGAAGGTGACCTCTGCATTGCCGATAATGCGTACAGCGCGACGCTGCAATCTGTCTAAGACTACGAGAAGGTACTTTGCGGAACCGTCCCAGATGTGCGAGCAATACTCCACGCAGGACCGTATACCTGAGTCTTATCATGGGCTTTATCATCACTTAATGAGATGAAGGCCGAGTAGTTACCCAACGTGAAACAAATACATTTTTTATTAGATAAGATTGTGTTCAACTTACTTAAGAACATGTTTGTATGACTGTCACCTTAGTTTTACCGATTTCTATCGCTCTGATCCAGCAGTGTTCTAGGTAATCAATGCATATCGGTAGTGTCTGACATCCCGTTAAATTTCTATAAGACTTGATGTTGAGACGTGCAAGCTATATTTTTATATTTTGCTATTTAAATCAATATGCAATGGTGTACAGTAGATTGACTTGTTTGTTAATGGCAACCCACAAAACAATTTAAATTACGCTTAAGTATAAGAAATGCGCGCTTGATTCAAATTACTAAATATTTTTCTTTTTTCTTTTTCATCTCATTAAGGTATCGTTGTGTATATAAGTAGCATAATCAATTATATCGTAGTGTTGTCCTAAGTGTAGGAACATACTATGCCGAAATTACGCGACCGAAGTTCGGCGTTTTCGGCCTCAGAGGTTAAATGCTATACGCTATAACGCAACGTAATTTCGGTATTGTGTCGTCAGTAATTCAAATAGCATTGTAGGCGTAATCATGCCGAACTTCAGTCGCGTAGCTTCGGCATCATCATCATCATCATCATCATCTCAGCCAAAAGACGTCCACTGCTGGACAAAGGCCTCCCCCAAGGATCTCCACAACGACCGGTTTTGTGCTGCTCGCATCCAGCGGCTTCCCGCGACCTTCACCAGATCGTCGGTCCACCTTGTTGGAGGCCTGCCCACACTGCGCTTTCCGGTACGTGGTCGCCACTCCAGGACTATCCCGCCCCAGCGGCCATCAGTCCTGCGAGCAATGTGACCTGCCCACTGCCACTTGAGCTTAGCAACTCTTCGGGCGATGTCGGTTACCTTTGTTCTTCTGCGGATCTCCTCATTTCTGATTCGATCACGCAGAGAAACCCCGAGCATAGCCCTCTCCATTGCTCTTTGAGTGACCTTGAGCCTTTTTACGAGGTCCATAGTGAGCGACCACGTCTCAGTCCCGTATGTCATCACTGGCAACACACACTGGTCAAAGACTTTCGTCTTGAGACACTGCGGTATATCGGACGAGAAGATATTTCGAAGCTTACCGAACGCTGCCCAGCCTAATTGGATTCGACGATTGACCTCTTTGCTGAAGTTGGACCTACCTAGCTGGACCGTTTGTCCCAGGTAAACATAATTGTCCACAACTTCAAGGGCAGAGTCCCCAACCTTCAGAGGAGTGGGTACGACACGTGAGTTCGACATAACTTTCGTCTTCTCCATGTTCATTTTAAGGCCCACTTGTTGAGAGACTCTGTTGAGGTCACCGAGCATTGCGCCGAGGTCTTCCAGGGTCTCAGCCATGACCACTATATCGTCAGCAAACCGAAGGTGAGTGATGTATACGCCGTTGACGTTGATGCCGAGTCCTTTCCAGTCCAGAAGCTTGAAAACATCTTCCAGTGCAGCAGTGAACAGTTTCGGAGAAATCACATCTCCCTGTCTCACTCCTCGCTGCAACTGGATAGGTTTCGAGCTCTGGTCCTGAAGACGGACTGACATAGTGGCGCTTTCATACAAACACCTCAACACTTCGATGTACCGATAGTCAATTTGGCACCGCTGGAGAGACTGTAGCACGGCCCATGTCTCAATCGAATCGAAGGCTTTTTCATAGTCCACAAACGCTAAGCAAAGAGGCTGGTTATACTCTTCGGTCTTCTGTATAACCTGCCGCAGCGTATGTATGTGGTCTATGGTGCTGAAGCCTTTTCGGAAACCGGCTTGTTCGATAGGCTGGAAGTCATCAAACCTGCGTGCGAGACGATTCGTTAGGACTCTCGAAAACAGCTTGTAGACGTGGCTTAGAAGTGAGATGGGCCTGTAGTTCTTCAGCAGGGTTTTGTCGCCCTTTTTGAAGAACAGTACCACCATACCTTCGTGCCACGTCTCTGGCGTTCTGCCCCCCAGTACCACGGAATTAAATAGCTTCTGAAGAGCTACGAGTACCGGTCTTCCGCCTGCTTTCAGAAGCTCGGCCGTAATTCCGTCAGCACCTGGTGCCCTGCCATTTTTGAACTGTTTGAGAGCCATACTAATCTCGTATAGGCTGATGTCCGGGATGTCTTCGGTATAGTGCCGGGTTAACTTAGCTCTAGGGTCTTTAGCTAAGCTTTGTACAGGTGGCCGTGTGGATGTGTAAAGCTGTCCATAGAACTTCTCGACCTCTCCCATAACATCGGACCTGGTCGTGACAGTTCTGCCGTCATCGGTTTTCAGCGTCGTCAGTTGGCACTGCCCAATACCCAGATCTCTTGCGAACACTTTTGAGCCTTTGTTCCGCTCAATGGCCTCTTTAATACGGTTAGTATTAAATTGGCGCGTGTCGCGAGTCATAGACTTCGAGATCTGCCTATTTAGCCGCCGAAACTGAGACGCATCACCTGAGGAAAGCAGAACCATTGCGCGCCGCTCTTCCATTAGTTTTAGGGTATGGTCTGAGAACTTTTTGGTTCCTTTTGCACGGTGGGTTTTAAAGAACTTGGACCCAACCGTTTGGACAGTTTCCACAAACCTGTTGCTGTATTCGTCCACATTTTCACAATTATTTAGGCGCTCGAAGCGATTCTGCAATTCGAGCTGAAAGCTTTCGGGGTTTTGGATTTGGATGGGTGCAGGACGGAGCGTAGACCTTATCAATCGACGTCTTTCCAGCTTAACGTTGATATTCAATGTGCCTCTTACCAACCGGTGATCGCTGCCAGTTTTAAACGCATTGATCACAGTGACATCATTGAATATTTGCTTCCTCGTCGACATGATAAAGTCAATCTCGTTTTTTGTTGCACCATCGGAACTCATCCAGGTCCACTTGCGGTGTTCAGCTTTCCTGAAAAAGGAGTTCATCATAAAGAGGCCCTCCCTCTCAAGAAAGTCCGCCAGCAATTGGCCCCGGGAGTTCCGATTACCAACCCCAAATCGTCCCACTCTCATCTCATCGCCGCTTCGTTTGCCCAGTTTTGCGTTAAAGTCTCCCATGACAACGGTGTAATGAGTTTTGGAGGCTTGTATGGCTCTAGAGATGTCCTCATACGTAGCTTCCACCTCATCGTCAGGGTGTGTCGTAGTAGGAGCATAAACCTGTATGACCTTCAACGAATACCGTTTGGTTATTCTGAGTATAAGGTACGCTACCCTAGGCGACACACTCCCGGTCTCGACAACGTTGTTCACGAGGGACTTGTGGACGATGAACCCGACACCACCTTGGGACAGTTGTTCGCCCTCCCGGAAATAGAGCAAGTTACCGGACTTGAGGATTATCGAGTCCTCCCCCTCTCTTCGGACTTCAGATAATCCAACTATGTCCCACCGTATCTTGCTCAATTCTTCCTCCAGTTCGTGAATCTTCTCGTCAGTCCGTAATGTGCGCGTGTTAAATGTTGCCAGGGCCAGAGTTCGTTGTTGGCGGTAGCCAGGTCTCTGCCGGAGATTCTTAGCACCCCCTGCCCCGTCGCTGCCTTGGCCGCTACCGTAGCTAGGGCGAGCGGGGCCGCCGGGGACTAGGGGCCGGTTTTTGCTGTTGTGCATGTCATGGGGGGGTATTTGCCATAATCGCCACGCTTGGCAGGCGGGTTGGCGATCGCAGTAGGTTGAAGGTAACCTCGGAGAGTTGCTGCTGCCCATCCTCTGGAATGGTCCCTTAGTCGCCTTTTACGACACCCACGGGTTGAGATGGGGTGATGCAATTCTTTATCCCCGGCACCACACGGGGGATAGCTTCGGCATAGTGTGTTTTTACTCTTAGGCTCTTTCAAATTAGGCGTTTCGTGTCAGACCGCTGTCGAGCGTTTTCACTACGTTCCATATTAACAGTCATGCGACTGTCGTGCGGCTGTTGTGCGGCTCATGCGTAAGAGCCCTTTGTCATGGGTTGTCGACACGGGTCATATGTAAACGTAAACTTGAAACTAAAGTAATTATAACAAAAATGAAGGCATACACGTGTAATGGCACCCATGGCAACCGCATTAGCCTAACAAATAATGCCAGATAATTATCCTGGATCATGTATCACTTCCTAATGCGGGTGAAAAACAATTCCCCGAAATTATTTATACCTAACCGATTAACGTATATTTGTACAATAACAAAAATAAACCATCCTATCAGGTGGGTCATGTGTTTAATACTGTAATTACCCGATCCGAACCCTTCGGAGAATCTAGTAAGTAGGGCACGGGGACACGCACTTTTAAGTGTGTGATGCCGTTCCCTCTAGAATACCTCCGAAGGTGATTCGTTTCACACAGCTTGAGGTACCCTTTACGTACCTCGCTGCCCCCAAAATCCCGGTGACGCTAAAAATGCCGTTTAAGGCAATCAGCAATCTCTCTCAAAAAAAAATCGTAATTACAAAAACACAAATGTTGAAAAAATTTCCACGAGCAGGGTTTGAACCTGCACCCTTCTGACATACCGGGTCAGGTGCTCTTCCAATTGAGCTATCGTGGTTCTAACCAGCCCGCCAAAATTATTCAACACTATTTACGTTTTACTTTGAAAGCCAAACAAGCAGGCCTAGTTCGGATTGGTGGTTGTTAACGACTGCTAATGCAGCCGGGACCAACGGCTTTAAGAGCGTTTACGCCGCACACTAGCGCCACTAATGAAAAAAAATAACATATCTAGTAATTAGAGATAAAAAATCAAATTATGCTCAACAAACTATTTGAATGAAGTAATTTAGCATTCTTACGTCACCTAATGACCTCACATGTTATGGTTTAGTTAAATAAGACATTACGGCCACTTTTAACTACATATAACGCCATATTTAACTAAACCATAACATGTCAGATGTTCATTAGGTGACGTAAAAATGCTAAATTACTTCATTCAAATAGTTTGTTGAGCATAATTTGATTTTCTATCTCTAATTACTAGATATATTCTTTTTTTCATTGGCGGTGCTAGTGTGCGGCGTAAACGTTCTTAAGTGTTTTCCGAAACACGGACACAACACTCGTATGAGGTATGAGAGTAGATACAAACTGTTCCGAGTATTAAGCTTCCGCAATATCATAAGTAGGACGGGACTAAGCTCCACAATGCAATATTAATACATTATACATTTTTACCGAGTATATGACCCTTCCCTAAAAGGCAATCGACGTTTGTCGCAGTAACTCGTAAATCGTGCGTAAATATTGATGGCAAATCTCGAAATGCACGCTGCGTACGGGCCAGATCGATTCTCATGTTAATAATGCAGGCGCATACAATGTTCCAAGTTTTTAGGTGGTCTACCTTTTACAATAATCGAGGTACAAAATATAGACAGTCGAATTTATCCCTATAAAGCTCTAGCTTACCTATTTTTTTATATTATTACCCACATACACTGTCTTTTTAAATCAAACCAATTAAAAAACAAAACATTTTAAGCTCACATTTCATTTAGTTAAAAAACAAATTTAGAGACAACGAATGTGCGTACTTAAAATTGTAACAATACGCACTTTGCCCATGCTTTTGTTTTGACTTTTCTTTTGTTTTAGTTGTATGTATGTACTTACAATGAAATATATACTCGTATTAAATACACATTTTACGCAACACACACATTGGAAGCGCGTTTGATGTAAACGGCAAAGTTACAAAATATTTGCCATTCGATAGGGAAAATGTTTTGACTTCTGTGAATTTTGCTAACGCAAAAAGTCTTCCCTAAGAACCCAAAAATGTCTCCAGAATCGCGTACCCTTGACCTAATAAACACAACAAAAACCTGATGTTGGATTTTCGCCCCTGATTGGAACATGGAAGGCTAGCTAAAAAATTACTTAAGTAACTCGTTTCCTCGTTTTCCAACCAGCTTTTAAAGCACAAATAACTTTAATGATTTTCAAAAAATAATGATAGCTACTTATTTTTATGCAAAATATAATGAAAGTAGGTAGGTATATAAACGAACTAATAACTGATATGAGAACCATCACTTGTTTATTACAAACCATTAGAAAGTAAAATCTAAGTCGTTGTTTGTTGAACATAAGTAATTCAAAATGATTTACATCAAAATAATGCTTTGTTTATGAAAAAAAATTAAATAACATTTGCCTCCAAGTCACGCTCAATTTAAATTAATTCAACCTAATAATGGGTATCCGGGCACTTGACCCTGCTTGCCAGTAGGAGCTTAGAATTAAGCTCGCATAAAAATAACACTTTTTTGTATTCTTATAAGTAGGTATTATTCTATTTTAAGCAAAAGATCACTGTTTGATCAATTTCGCATAAGCTTTTAGTCCACGGAGAGTTTAGTTGGTAATATTATTGAAACTAATAATATAAATAAAACTTCGTACACAAAGGATCGAGCTTCGTGTGTTTTTTGTCTAGGTATTATTGCGCTTCCCACAACGGAAAAACAGTAAAAGTAAAGTAGGTAGTTATGACGTGGAGAGCCCCTGAAGTGAAATTAAAATAGTTTTCGCGGAAACAAGCGAAACGTTCGCCGCGGTACAACTCGAGAACGTCATAAAAATAAGGTTGGGACATAGACTTACTACACAGACGTCACGTGCCGTTTTATTAAATACCAAGACTTAAAAATGCCGTTTCCTTTTACACACACACCGAAGCAATCAGCCAACTCTCTTAAAAAAAAACACCAAAGGGACACAGGCCAGAGGGACATCGAGTTTGATCGTCTATCAATTGTTTTAAATTATAATCAAATAATTAATTCAATTCAATTCAAACATTTAGTCCATACAGCAGCGCAGTAATACAATATTATAAAATAACTAATAAAATTACAAATAAAAATTACAAATAAAATTACAATAAAATTACAAATAAAATTACAATAAAATTACAAATACAAAAATTTATTTAAATTAATGAAACAAACGAATAAAATAATTAATTATTACAAATAACTAAACTAAACAAAAAATAAAAAAAACTATTAAAAAATTAAACTACATGTGCAGCCGAACCCAATGCATCATAAAAGGGTAGTTTACTCGTTCAGCTACAACACGCAGAATGTCATTAGGGCTTCCACGAACACGTCTCAGCATCGAAGCTGCTCTTTTCCGAAGAATAGCATGAAATCCATCGGTATGAGCTTCCGCGAACATGCCTGATGCACGGCAGTGCCGTGGCAGCCCCAACAGCACCCTAAATGCGTTGTTGTACTGCACCCGCAAGGCGTTGATGGTTCAAAGCGAATAAAAGGACTGGCAAACAGCCTTAAAAAGTATCACCTTAACGGGTTCTTAATAATTAATAATAAAAAAATCCGGTGCCGCTGCCGTGATGCTATAAGATTTAGACAACATAGTAGAAAGCCAGGGTGTGTTAGTAACCGAACAGAGTTTATTATATGCCTCCGGTGGGGATCGAAACCGGGACCTCTGGGACTAAGATGTCACGGTGCACTACAAGTAATAGATCTAACAAAAATCACAGAATGAACTACAAAAAAAAGTGAAATTATACAGCTTGCTGTCACATAAATATTAAAGAGATAATCGGAACTTAGTTAAAAATAGAATTACGGAACATAAATACGCCTCGTTTTAAGTCTAAGGACGCAAACGAATGTTTGGAGATCATATTTCAATATCATTTGCGTTCTCTATTTCTGTGGAGTATCGGAATTAGTCAGTACCAGTTCAATGAAACTAGAGCTATATTTTTACTGTGATGTATTTTCCACGTACACGGACTGACCATAAAACCTCCCTTTACCACTAGTACAGTTTTAGGAGCAGTATTTTTATGTTGATGTGTACATCTGTTACGGGTGCTTTAAATGCAAAATAAACAAATTTTCTCCTTAGTAAAAATAAAACAGTCCTGTTAAGAAATGTATTGAGGACTGTTATGAAATGTATTGAGGGCTCCTCGTGATTGTATAAACATCGTAAGTAGTACTCTATCGAAAAATACAGATTTCAGAAGTAGGCCGCCGTTAAAAAGAAATCTTTGATCTTAATAACAAGTTGATAATAATCACTATTTATTTTATACACTCTGCAAAGAAAGGCGCGGAGCGTTTTAGCACTTCGTCAATTCTTTGGGACTAAAAATGTAAGTACGACTTACTGCCGCATTCAGAGACGTCAATTATCATTAATGATTACTTAGCACCTACAATTGTTCAGTTGAAAGTGTGCTTATAACGTCACTGTTAGAGACTATTTTACAATAGACAAATTTAGGTGCTAAGTAATCATTAATGTTTATTAACGTCTATGATTGCGGCAGTAAAAGTGTGAAGGTATGTAGTCACTTTGTCGTTAGGTTAAAATGACATGACTTTTACTAAAGTGTTCAGCGATTTTCCTTGCTGACCGTGCTTCGAGAAGTAGCTAATGAAGTTGAACCAGCATCAAGTGTCTGACAAAAAACACGTCATAAATGCTACCAGACTAGAAGGTCGGTTAAGTAATTTCATATTTAAAGCTTTACCTTTTAAATTGTCAACTTTCAAAAATTCTACATTCACAAAATGGTTCTTTAGCATCGATAAGAATAAAGACAAAGACGAAATAAATATAATAGGTAATGTAAATATCTCCACCTGTCACTGTTTTGCTCTGCTTAGCGCAGGAGTACATATAGGCGGGAAAGTGAAGAGCCGTGTTCGTTAATTTAATTTGTTTTAAGGCGCGAATCCAGTGCGTTGTATGCTGTGCACGCTTGTTGTATTTCCATGGAAATCCCCATAGCTACGCGTAGATCAGATGTGTGGCTCATTTGTGTTAAAGTTAAAATGTAGCGTAGCAGTGCATTAAGTGGGTTCGCACCTTCATTTTAAAGCGTGTCCTGCTAATAGTGTTATAATGACTAAGATATTTACACAATATGTCATACGACGAAGTTCAGTCCTCAGGGTATATTTTTTGCGTCATAGTGATCGGTCATCACATGTTACTTCTTAGTTTCCACGTATTTTTTTTATAAACATTTTTTTTATTATGAATTTAAATTCATTTTTGGTCACTTATCAGGTTACCAGCCTTTGCCGGAGTTACTTAACCTTAGCAATCGTAGACAGGGCGCGGTAACTACAGCGCCATCGAGCTCCTTAAATAAAATAAGTTTTTCTTTTAAAGTTTTAAACACTTCCATCGCAATTTGAAACCACGTAGTACAACACAATCCATTTCGCCTCCGCAGCTAATGGCCTAGTTCAGGTTCTATCCAAACTTCTCGTACACCAAACTCGTTAGTACATGGGTCTACCATGAAAATGTCTACCCAATCGTAGGTACCATAATGAAAAGCTAGTAAAGATGCTTGGTTGTTTTCTTTTATTTTATCATGTAAAGGCTAACTTACGCTAAATAAAGCTACTTTAGGACTTTTGGAAGTATTTCAGGATGAACAAGACATCACTGTACGTCGTCTGACTTTTGACCAATGGCAGAACTTCGGAATTACGTCGCATAGTTGACAAATAGACCAAACATGGTAGTTTTTTAAAATACTACAGCATTTTCATGAACAGATTATAACCTTATTAACTAACATGTAACGCGTGTGATAATTGTTTATGTTATACCTACAACATTTTCAACATTTTGTACTCAGTAGGTTATCCCCCGGGTTTGGTTGGTTTAAACGATTGCCATTGCCACAATAATAAACGAGACCAACGGGTTAACATGCTTCTGGAAGCAAGGCCCTCGAGCTACACTGATTTGATCACCCAACCGGTGACCCAGCATAGCCAAAGTTGCTTAACTTGTGAAATCGCAACACGAACGAGTAACCCACTGCGCCATTGAGCTCCTCCCGCTCGGCAACTAGTCGTGGCAACTGGCGGGGGGGTCGACTAATTTATAATTCCTAATACCTACATGGCGTCTGATGCCAGTTAAGGCGACGCATTGGAAATTTACGTGGCGGGGATCTTGATTTTTCCCAACAATTACAAATCATATTAAAGTGATATTTGATGACATAATTTTTCATTTAATTGACTTCATTTTGCTAGTTGCAGAAACTTTTTGTCAACTTTTATAACAGAGAAAAAAATATCAAAGTAACCTCTTTTAAAACATAGATTTGCATTTTACATGCTAACCAGACCGATTTAAGCATCTGAATTTTCTTAGTAGATTAGTCTTAACACACACTTCAATATTGTAGTTAATTTTTTTTAAATAATTTGTAGTTTTAATTTGAAGGAAAAAAAACAGTTTTTCTTATGGTACGCTCCGTATGAGATTTATTGTTTAGCGGTTCGGTGCCTTCACCGCATTAAAGTGAGCGTTTCGAACGCACAATGAAGAGAGTTTTCGCTAGTCGCATTGCCGGTCTCCGGGACTTGTGGCCGAGCGGCAGTCTTATTACCGATCTCTAAGTGACAATCGCAATCGCGACATATCGCTACCAAAACACATATTCGTATTACGGAACGTAAAACCACATGAGTAAATACCCGAACAGAGTCAAAGCTTCCCTAGAGCGCGTTGCGACAAGTACACTACTACAAGCACGGTTATGTGTGCGTGATATTACCGACGGGTTCATGTACGCGCCGCGAGAGGACAAACCGGTTTATACCGGCACACCTCTCGGACAATCTCTGTGAGTGTCACACGCGTTGTTTTGTGTTGTGAACTGCCATCGATCGTAAAATATTGTAATTATTTGAAGTTTTGTTATGTTTGATTTAAGTTAAAGTAAAATATGGTTAATTACTTTATAGTATGTATGAACAATGCCAGAAAAATAAAAATATTGCGTATTTCACGTAGTTTTGGGATCACTTCGATTTCAACCGCCTCTGTGATCATGTGGCTAAGACCACCGGTTTAGACCCAGAGGTCCCGGGTGCGATTCCCAGCGGGGGGTACATGTTTGTGTACTCGGTTTGGTTGGTGGTAGGGCTTGTTAGTCCGCCTGGCTAGCTACCACCATCTTATCTAAATATGTTGCCATAACATCAATGTTTGTAGCATTGTTGTGTTCCGGCAGCTAAAGATAAGATAGCCAGTGCCTCACTAGTTGAGGATCATGAGTGAAGTGCGCTTCCATCATTGGCCTTATCATCACTTAACATCAGGTGAGATCAAGGCACTGTGCTTACCCGTAAATATATTTTTTTAAATTAATGCAAACATTGTTCTTAGGACTTGTATAGGTATGACTGCACATTTGATCTGCCATGTGTGTGTTTTCCCATTCAGTATTTAAAAAAGACTTTATGTCCGATTAGAAATTATCTAAATCTGAAAAAAAAAAAAAACAAGTTATTGAAAAGAAAACTAATAAAAAGAAAATATTTAGAGTAAGTAATTTATAAATTTATGAATTTTTTTTTTTTTTTGTTTCATTCAACTTATTCTCATAGTCATCATCATCATCATCAATTTATACATAATTTGGTAAGGTTGTCAAACCCTACCAAATTAAATAAATTAAATTAAATTTTGCGCGCTTTAAGGAAGCTTGGACTCTGTTGGTATTTACTCATGTTGTAGAATACGTGACGGCGCGGTATAAAATAAATCGACTGATTGTAGCAATCGCAGCTAATAGCAGTCGCGTTGCAATTGCGCGATTAGCAACTGGTTGCTTTTATTTGGTAATAAGATTGCTAAAGTTACAATGTTGCCAGTCCAAATAAACGGTAGTTTCATGGGTTGTACAGCATAACGCTATGAAGAACTTTGCCTACATGAACTTCTTAATTGCTACGTCTTTACATTGTAGCTCAATATTTCGTCACTGCCCCCTAATTTTGTAAGACAAAGCTAAACTACCTAAAGGTCATCGACATTTCGTAAAGGTTTTAAAAACAATATAATACCTATTTTATATTAGGTACTGCACTATCTTTAAGTTTATTATGCTGCCCGCCCAAACCGATTTAAATCCTAATAATACATAAACTCTTATGTAAACCTTAATATCATTATATTACCTAAATAAAAAGTGTATCAACATAAAGAACTTTGCGTTGTAAATGTTACTAACTATGCTATGAAACTCCTAGTTAGTTGTGTTTTATAAGCATAATTGTTTATTTCCTATTAAAATTTATTATTTATTATTATTAGCCCTCACTGTCCCACTGCTGGGCAAAGGCCTCTCTTCATTTCTTCCACCCATTGGGGCCCCGACCTAGCTAATTCCAATCTTGGTTAAATATATCCAGTTCGTTCCGCGACATCTCCTTCTCGGAAAAATAAAACAGTAAATTAAATCATCCATATCTGAGCCTACGATTTAAAAGTTAAGATTACTCTTAGTAGCCAGTAAATACGAAGTACTTTAAATATGTTTAATGATAGGCAATGTCTGTCAAAACAATCAATGAAATTTTAACTGTAACTAAACGTAAAACGTAACTGTATTTTAACGTTTGCTAAATAGTCTGACTAAACTGTGTAACTTCCTTCTGAGTGGCCAGTTAAATGTTGCGGTGTGTCCTTATATTTACGGAGCTACTTTATGCGCGTTGTCGAAAAAGGACGGAGGTTTAAGACCCATTACTGTCGGTAGCACGTTTAGTCGGCTGACCGCCAAACTCGGGTGTCGTGCCGTGAGGGAGGAAATGGCCTCTTACCTGCGACCATGTCAGCTAGGGTTTGGTACCCGCCAAACTCGGGTGTCGTGCCGTGAGGGAGGAAATGGCCTCTTACCTGCGACCATGTCAGCTAGGGTTTGGTACAAGATTAGGCTGTGAGGCTGCTATTCATGCGGCACGAGCATTTTCTTTGGATGCGGGGAACGCGGATTGCGTAATAATAAAACTGGATATTAAAAATGCTTTTAATTCCGTTGAACGCGATGTGTTGTTGAATGAAGTCAGGGAGAGGGTGCCATCCCTCTATCCTTTTCTTTTTCAAGTTTACTCATCTCCTTCTAATCTTTTTTATAACGATCCCTTGTACTTTCTCAGGTTGGCGCGCAGCAAGGGGATCCGCTTGGCCCACTAGTTTTCTGTCTAGCCATTCAAAAAGCAATATCGGATCTTCAATCCCCTTTGAATATATGGTACCTGGATGATGGTACCCTCGGGGGAGAGCCTGAGAAAGTACGGCAAGATCTGGTCACTCTCCTTCCACGTTTTCGTCAACTGGGATTGGAGGTAAACACGACAAAATGTGAATTCTACCCCTGCAGTGCCGAATCTCGTGCTTTCTTTCCTTCTTTTTGTTTTTTACTTCCGGGTCTTAAAGAGTTATCAGATCAAACTTTAACTCTGTTGGGATCTCCCATTTTCCCGGTAGAGATTACTGAAGCCTTTGAGGTAAGAAGGCAGCTTCTCATGTCTGCTAAGGAAAGGCTTAAAAATCTTCCAGCACACGTTGCACTGATTTTGCTGAGGTTTTGCTTTGCAGTTCCCAAGTTAAACTATTTTTTGCGCACGGTTCCGACTTGGCTATGCCCCACGTACATTGATTCCTTTGACTCAGTGTTGAAGGAGACTGCTGAGTGTCTGCTGAATGTCTCCCTTAATACTGATCAATGGGACCTCGCTTCTCTTCCCATTCGGAACGGTGGTTTGGGCTTACGGCGTGCAAGGGACGTGAGTCTGCCGGCCTTCCTGGCATCAGCAGCTGGGGTCGTTGACCTTGTTACTGAATTCTTTTCTTTAGATGGTTGCAAGGCTACAATACCGTTCGCTTCTGATGCACAGGCCGCTTGGTTGGCACTTAACCCTGGTTCGAGCGTGCCCGAAAAACTAGACCGTCAGCGCTTGTGGGACGATGTAGGGGTGAAGCGGGTTTTTGACTGCCAGTTAGAAAGGGCTGTGGGTGTGGATAGGTCAAGGCTTATTGCTGTATCAAGGCCAGAGTCCGGGGCTTGGCTACACGCGCTTCCCTCTCCACATCTGGGAACTCTCCTTGATGACGACTCTATGCGGGTCGCCGTGGCTCTCCGCCTAGGCTGTGATGTTTGTGAACCTCATATATGCATCTGTGGCACTATGGTAGAGAGCAACGGTCACCACGCCTTGAGCTGTTGCCGTTGTGCAGGGAGATTTCCGCGCCATCATGCCCTCAATGACATCATCCGGAGGGCGCTAGTTTCGGCAAACATTCCCTGTGTGCTGGAGCCACCAGGCCTTAGTCGGTCAGATGGCAAAAGGCCTGACGGCTTAACCCTTGTGCCTTGGCAAAAAGGAAAGTGCCTGCTCTGGGACGCCACATGTGTTAGCACTTTTGCCGCTTCACACGTTAGTCGCGCCATGAGGATGGCGGCCGCAGCTGCTGAGGTGGCAGCTCAAAGAAAGCACGAGAAGTATTCGGTACTCACAAACTATTTGTTTGTACCCCTTGCCTTTTTTATTTATTTTTGTTTTATTATAATTATTATATAATATTTAGATTAACGAAAAAATAAATATAATTTATGATAACCTACTTATATATAATTTTACTGTAACTTAAAATCCACAATCATTATAAAATAAATTCAATCTTTAGTACTAAAATAATAAAGTCATAACGGAATGTCTTTAAAAATAACGCGAGAAGCACAAAGAACAATTTCTGACTTTATGAATTCACAAACAAGTTTATTGCTCGGAAGCCAAACGATTGCGAGCCCCACTTGTGAGTACATAAGCCATTGAAAGATAATAAAATCGCTGAAGTTTCTGATCCTGCCCCTAATCCCTTCCCCATGCCGATGCTGCCTCGCATTTTATACAACTTTCATAAGATATGATCTTGTTTTAACTAATTCCCTTGGAAAACAGTTGAACTTTTAATACAAATGTATACGTAGTCAATTCATAAGATACATATATTCTGAAACTGAATCTTATTTTAAAATGGTGATTTTGACATCAAAATTTTTCACTTCGAAATGGTATGCTGGTAATTATAAATGCATACAGAGTAGCGTGAGCAACATAGATAATAAATATTTAATTAAAAACCGTTAATAAAGTCTGTATACAATATATCACCAAGCTGTTCTTCGATTTCATCATTAGCTCGTTTTATGTCGCCACTGCTGGGGCACGAGCCTTCCCTATGGATGGATAGGGAGAACGGGCCATAAACCACCACGCGGGCCCTGTACGGATTGGTGGTTGTTAACGACTGCTAATTCAGCCGGGACCAACAGCTTTACGTGCCTTCCAAAGCACGGAGGAGTTCGAGATGATAAATTTTTGGTCACCTATCCGATGACCTGCCTTTGCGAAAGTTGCTTAAGCTCAGCACTCGCAGACTGGGCGCGTTAACCACTGCGCCATCGATCTCCTCATATTCTTCGACTTACTTATAACTCTATCTTTTGCTCTATTTACAATAAATAAGTAATTTCTCTTTATTTTGCCTATCAATCTAAAACTAACTTACCAATACAAACAAATTAAGAGAAAATGTTGTAGAATGGATTTAATTACTTCTACGCAAATTTCTAAAAATACAAAATTTGGTTTATTTTTTGTATTTTTCACACTGCTATTCTGCCTGTCTCCCTCTTGCTATTCAAACACTCCATTATTATAAGTTGTGTGCCTAATAAAACTGTTAGACGCGACAAGGCGTCGTATCTGTACATTATATACTTCATGAACTTTCAATCCATTTTATTATGCTCCTTTTTATGTCATATGTACCTATTGTCTAGTTATTTTTTATTGTTTTCTATTTACGTATTTAATAAATGTTTACTATTATTTTCTATTTTAATCTCACCTCGTTTGATATCTTTACTGTAATAGAGGCTTTAACTCTTTTTATAGTTTTGATATGTCTGTCAGTCAAAGTTCCATTGTTAAAGAATCACGCGGAATTTCTGAATGAATCTAATTAAAATCCGACATAGTTATTACTTTAACTAACCCTCGCTACGTAAACCACATGAGTAAATACCCGAACAGAGTCCAAGCTTCCTTATAGCGCGCAAAATGTATACCTACTATAGTGGGGTTGTCACATGAGGATATGATAAATGAAACAAAATATTTTATTTTATTTTTCATTAATTTATAAATGACATACTCTTAATATTTTCTCTTTATTGTTTTTGTTTTTCAATAACTTTATTTTTTTTATTTTCAGATTTAATTATAAATCCAATCTGAGATAGTCTTTTTAAAATACTGAATTGGAAAACACTCGCATGGCAGATCAAATGTACAGTCATTATTTAGTCATTATTTTACGTTCTCAGATTTCAGAGCCAATATTTAATGTTTGCTTTAAGATCGAAGTGTGTGAAACTACGTGAAATAGGCAATATTATTACATTACAGTAAACCACTGTAATTTAAATCAAACACAAAAAAGAACCTCAAATAATTACAATATTTTACGAGCGATGACACTCACTGAGATTGTCCGCTGGCTGTGCCGGTGCAGCGGTGTAAACCGGTTTGTCCTCTCGCGGCGCGTACGTGAACCCGTCGGTGCTCTATTACGTAAACTCCACTATTTGGATTTGAGCAAGTTTATATTTTAATTGTAAAAAATCGGAATTCCTTGGAAGTAGTTACAATTGAGACATCTGAAATACTGCAAAGCAAATTTTAGTTTATAAAACTTAACTAATTTTAAGAATACTTTCAACTTAAGGCATAATCTGGTTATTGTAATTTGTTTAAAGCAATAAAGGATAGGTTTAGCGCCATTCAGTAGTTACAGTTGAGACATCTGAAATACTGCAAAGCAAATTTTAGTTTATAAAACTTAACTAACTTTAAGAATACTTTTGTCTTAAGGCATAATCTGATTATAAAGTAAATATAATTTGTTTAAAACAATAAAGAATGGGTTTAGCGCCATTCAGCGGTTATAAATTCTGTTATTTTGCAAAAAGAGTCTGTTTTCTCTAACATTATTATAATGTAATGCGATATAATAATAATTTATAATAATTATGTTAGATAATAATGTTATGTAAATGATAATAAATAATGGTAAAGCCCTTTAAAAACGAAAATTCGTATGGCTTTGAAGCATTCAAAATATTCCTTTGCATTGCTTCTTTCTCTTCCTCTCCCATAAAATAACGGCACTTACGACTTACAAGAAACATCAAGAAGTTTAAATAAAACTAAACTTAAACCCATAAAAATACATAATTGTCGTTCAAAATATAACAGCAACACGAAACACAAACAAAACTTAACAGAATAAATTCTTACACCTTACTAAATCAAAAGCTAAAATCTCACAAAAACCACACACTGAATCATGGCAAGGTGACGACATTACACTACTGGAAGTTCAAATAATAAAAATTCTCTCCACAACAGCAGCGGTCCAAATCCTTATATTTCACAAGCTTTATGTCCCGGCGACAGTCCCGCGCGCGCAACGCACAAATTCCCTCCTGAAAAGGTGCCGCTAACCGAATCCGGGTGTTCCAGGTGTAACCGGAACAATGCAATTCCGGAACAAATCGCATCGCGTCGCGCACGCTACCGGATAAATAATACTGAAGCATTGGGTATGAACAAGTATTGATGGAATTGATGAAGTGTAGTTCTTGGTACTAGCTAGCTACTTCTTGTTGTGTTTCAAGAGATTCAAATCAAAGTAAGGACTAATTTAAAACTTATCCAGCGAATGCTTCTATCTTGCTGAATATTTGCCTGATGGGGATGATCTTGGGCATTTTTTTATTTATACTCATAGTTCGAAGTAGTTTAGATTGAATGGGTTTGTCTGCTAAATCACAACATGCTTGCTCACTTGCTAACAAGTTTGAATACTGAACATTGTTTGCAATTTATAACAGAAACGCCGAAGTCGTATTCAAAATTTTGATTTAACTATATAGTAACATAAAAAAAACACATGCCATTTTATTAATGTGACAACATAATGCAAGAACAATTTCGCAATTTACCCTAGCGCTTATCGTTCTAAGTCAATAAACACTTAATTAATACAAGACTCGGAATTTCGATTTTCTTTTACCCAAATCATACTGTCCCATAACTACGCTAAAGTGTTATTTAATTTTATTATTAAACTAGCTGTCCCGGCAGACCTTGTTCTGCCCTATTTCTCTAAAACAAAGTTACATTGATTCTTTTGTGTTATTAGCTGCCCCGACAGATATCGTTCTGTCAAAAGTTATTGGCGCAGCGCAGTCTAATAAAAATAAAATAATAACATTGAAAGACTAGTAATATCTAATGAGATGATATTTTTATTGCAATGCCTTATGGTACGCGATATTTTTTGTTTGAATACTTGGCACGTAAATAAATAAATCTGACCTCTAATCAACTTGAAGGCCAAAGTATACCAAAGTAAATCTTAACGCGCCTTTGTTTTGTTTTGATTGACGTCAAATGTTTGACAGCTGGGGACAGAGTGGTTTGTATGGGAAAAGAAAATTGTTGTTTCTATTTCCTCGTATTTTTTGGTTTTTCTCTCCATAAGAACCTTTATCAGACTTCATCAAACACAACAAAAAAGAAATCAGCCAAATCGGTTCAGTCGTTCTCGAGTTTTGCGATTAGCAACACATTTAGCGATTCATTTTTATTTAAATAGATTATTTTGTACTAATTTTTAAGCACACACACTCGTTGCATTCTATGACGTTTGAGGTTGTACAAACCAAGAGCTCCAGCTTTCCGCGAAAGCTATTTCCAGCAAATTGGGCTTCAGTAGGAGTGCTGCTAACTTAATCCAGGTTCTAGGTGTCTTTGGAACAATGCAATCCGGGGCGGATCGCGTCGCCTCGCCGCTGGCGCGTAGATTGCCTTTAACAGTTTACTGTTATTGCACTGTAACGGGTTTAACAAAGTGCTATCATTGGTTTTACATTGAAAAAAGGTTAAATAAAAATATTTACTTTATTAATTCACGCTTTTAAATTATTTTTTTAACAGGGTTTATGCGTCGGGTACTTGAAAAGGTATGCGTAGTATACCTATACTCGTACTAAGGGGACGTTAAAACTATCCTAGGTGTGTCCCCTCAGCCAGACTTTAAGAACAAAAAGGATAATCATACTAATGAGTTTACGTTAAACCCCGTTAGGCAGTTATTTAATAAATAAAAATATTTGATGCAACTGGAACGATGCGGAAATCATACAGTCGGTCGTAAACAGTAAAAATCATTTTCTTGAACTGTGTTACGTAAAAGTAATTAAATTATCGTAAAATGTAATCAATACAATCAAAATAAAAGTACTGACTCACTCACTAACTGACTCATCAACGCCCAGCCCGAACTCTGGAACCTAGAAAGCTGAAATTTTTTACAATGGCTCACTTTATAGTGAAGACAATAAATAAGACAGGATTTCTGAAATTCCCTACTGACTACGGAACAAGTTGCGGGTGATCGCTTGTATTTTATACACAATATTTTATTTCCAACCATAAGTGTTACAAAAGATGTTTTAATAGTATATTGTACACCAAGGGGATAAAGCACTGTATTATGTCACGGGCGCGATATTTGAATCCTGAGCGTAACGAAGGACTCCAGATTTAACTCCCGAGCGTAGCGAGGGGGTATTGAGTTGATTCCCGAGCGAAGCGAGGGAATTAAAATGGAGTCCTGAGAGCAGTGAAGGATTTAAGCGCGCCCAAGGCAAAATCAGTTTTATCCCTGAGGAGTATACTCTACTTTTCTCACCTTTTGCGAGACAATAAAAACCAAGGCTACTAGAAAAAGTATTTTATTTATTAAAATACTATTTTCATTACTAATTATATATAATTGGCACAGTAAATAACAATGAAAAGTAAATTAAAAATTAATATTGATGTTTGATACATTAGTTCAGATATGTAAAGATATGGTTATATTTTTTGGTACGCTTATGTTAGTTGAGGTGGAATTTATTTGAGTAGCAGCACCCAATACATCAGAACCTTGCGTGTGAGGGTCGTTTGGCACAGTAAAGGTTGGGGAAGGTGGTGCTTGAGGCAGTGGGCTTGACGGGATATATTTTGAGCTAGATGGCTGTGGTGGCAAAGGTTTCCAAGGATCATCAATAATGGACGTAGTTTTCAGATGAATGTTGTCACCAATACGACAGCTTATCTTGTTTTTGTTTTGTATGGAATTCTCTATGTAGCCCTCCGCTACTGCATCGGATTTCCAGCCACCATGACGTTTTATCTGGGCCATATCTGCTCCTGAATCTGCCAACAGACTTACCGATGTTCTCCTCAAACAATGACCCGTATAGAGCTCGGGATTTTGCAATTTGAGGTATTTTGCAATTTCTTTTGGCATGGCGCTGATTTTATTCTTGCCAATGACTTGCCTGGTGCATTTGCCATTACTGTAACCGATAAAAAATCTGTTGGTGTTTATATTAGAGGGGCGCAGAGCTTGGTACTTTTCAACAATTCTTGCATAATCTTCACGAACTATGAACGAACGTTCTCTATTTGTTTTGGTATCTGGTAAGTTAATCAGCAATAAGTCTGCATGTTTTTTGATATCATTGACTTTTATGTTTACGAGTTCATTTCCACGACATGCGCCATTCACTCCAAAAATCAAGGCTACCTGTAACAAAAAATAGGATTGTGAGTGAATAGATAGATACACTACTACATTTTTTGACCTTTATATTATAAAAAAAGCTTGCGACAAAACCTTAGAATGTGTATTTTTTAAATGTGTGCCATTTAAATACCCTTTTATTCATTAACTATTTTATAGAGCTATTATAGGTAGGTACTAGAAACGTAACTAAAAAGTAGGCAGTACTCATACTTACTTTTATGGCCAGAAAGCTGTGATCAGGAGCCTCATTCAGAAAAGTTTCCACATCTTGCGCTGTCAATACTTTTGACTTCTTTGCTCGATGACCATCTGATTTCCTCTTTAAAAATGCCAATAACTTGCTATATGTATTTATCTTAATGTCGTGTTTGATGCTTATTGTTAACCTGAGCATCAAATAGATACACCTACAGGCTGCTGGACTTCTTTGTACACGATAAATACTCGAAATAAACAAGAAGCACTGACTCCGACACAGACTTTGCGCCTTTTGCAGTTTTCCATTTGTGGAAATCGTCGTAAGCTTTCAAGTATTTTTCCTTCGACTTCTCTGGTAGTAGGTTATTAACAATACCTAAGGCGTCTAATTTAATGGACTCCGGAGTTAAATCACTTTCGTCACTCGACATTTTCTTAATGTTTTATTCTATCTTCTTTTGCAGTTTTGTCTGATACTGATTGCACCGTATTGAAATACTCGCGGCTTTTGTTTTAAGTATTGATTTTTTTTCGTTTGGCTTGCCGTGGCGTGGCCAGCTCGATTTTCGAATAAGTTCGATTTTCAAATAAATGAGGCGCGGCGCGCGCCGCCGTCCACCTCCTCGCCGTCGGCCACCAGATGCCGCAGCAGCCGCGCGCCGCGCGATTTTGACGAAATTAGACTTTAAATGCATAACAATAAGAACTAAGAGAAGTGAGAATCACATTACTGCCCGGCGGGTTATAATGAAATTCAGTACAACATTACACCCCGGCAAAAGACAAGGGCTATAATGATTTACTTTGAGTAAGGTTTGCATGATATATAATGAGGCATTGTCGAGCAGGTGGTGTGAAAAAATTGTAAATACATGTTGTAGTAAACACGCTTGTACATCACTTTCAGCTTAATGTATATCTTCCATATATGAAAGGTGTCACTGACACGATTGGACATATCTTAAAGCGAGTTTCAATTAACACTTACTTCAAGCCGCCGAAGAAGATCAACCAATTTTTACGACCTGTCAAGTGCAACATACCCCTTCAAGATGCAGGCGTGTACGTTCGTACACTACTACTGGACTGCGACTGTGGGCTCTCTTACATTGGGCAAACAAAGAGAAGAGTAAGAACCCGCGGTAAAGAACATATAGCCGACGTTAAGCATAGGCGTGAAAATAAGTCTACAGTATGCGAACATGCCCTAGAAGGGCCCAACCATTACATCAGAGTTGATAAACCACAAATACTCACTAGAAAACAACAATGAATCCCTAGGATGATACGCGAGGCTATTGAAATTAAAAAACATCCTAATTTCAATAGAGGAGATGGTTGGAATCTACCACCGCCCTGGGATCCCATCCTACAAAATATTAAATACCAGCCCCAACACCATACTGCCAGACCAAAAGATACTGTAAGAACTTTCTGCGTAAAACGAAACGCACCTGATTTTTAAATGAGGGTACACAAGCTACTAACTAATTATTAGACGACCAACACCTCAGTCTTCCTGTGACCACGGACCCTGCAAAGGGTTCAAAACGTAAGGATAAGCATTAGATAAAAGTAATGTGTAAAATAAACGCGAGTAGAATCATAAAAGTTGTTTCATTTCAATATTATGCCCCTATTTGAACATTTATTAAAGACATTTGACAGTTTTGGATAGGTCACATTACGATCCCTGTCGGGCACTGCATTTGGAAAAGGAGAGGTAGACGATTTGTTTTTGAAAATTAGTTTAGTATGAAAATATTTTTCTTAAAGGTTACTTGGTTAAATGGCAACTATTTGCTTCACTCTCTTTAAGAATATCTTGTTAGCTTTTTCGTTAGTAACCGTTTCATTAGTGTTATATATTTTGATAGCCATGTTGAAAGTGTTGGACGAACTGAATTGAAGGCGCAACTATAGGCATTGCCCATGGTCGAGCCGGATATCCATCATCCAGCACTCGATGTCTGTATTTGTATGGCAAATGTCCGTAATCATATTAAGGTAAAGTGTCTTCCTTCTCTCAATTATTCAAAATGTGATTTTGACGCAATCAATTCGGAACTATCACAGATAGCATGGTCGGAGGTCTGGGCTAATCTTCCCGAAGTCAATTCTAAAGTGGAGAAATTTTATGATATTATGTTGCCCATAATAAAAAAAAATACACCAATTCGAAAACCACACTGCGATAATTACCCAATTTGGTTCAGCACGCCATTAATAAAGTGTCTGAAAGAGAAAGCTAAGCTTTTTAAGAAACACAAGATGTTTGGCAACTCTTTGGACAGGTTAACATTTGAACTTCTGAGAGATCGATGCGACACGTTGATTAAAAGCTGCTTTGCCAGTTTTAAGAAACATGCAGCTGAAAACATGCGTTCTAATCCCAAATACATGTGGTCATATGTCAACAGTATAAAAAGTAACAGTAATACTTTACCAGCACAAATGACACTCGGTCCCAAAACTGCGAAGGGCGGGCAAGAGGTCTGCGACCTGTTTTCAGAGCACTTTCATTCAATTTATCCCAATAACAAGTCAACAACTACCTTGGTTTCCGATAGCGATGGAGATCGTTTCAAAAACGATACTTTGACTATCGATTCTTGTGTGATATCGGAATCCGAGGTATTCACGGTTCTGAAAAAATGGATAGCAAAAAAGGTCAAGGATTAGATGGTATGCCTCCCGTTATCCTAAAGAGATGCGCTAACATGCTTACTAAACCACTAGTACATATTTTCAATAAGTCGCTTAAGCAGGGAATCTTTCCAGATCTGTGGAAAAAGGCGCGGATTAGCCCAATACATAAAAAAGGGGACTCAACAGAAATAGCTAATTACAGGCCTGTATCAATACTCCCGGCGCCAGGCAAAGTTCTAGAATCACTGGTTCAAAAGAAAATTTACTGGCATGTGAAAGAGCGCCTGCATCCCGAACAACATGGTTTTCAGCCAAAAAAATCGTCTGTTTCCAACTTGATAGGCTTTGTTAATGACGTGTCAAAAGAGCTGGATGAAGGTGGAGAGGTCCACAGCATATACACCGACTTTAGCAAAGCTTTTGACCTCATAGACCACGATCTTCTTATAAAAAGGATCATGCACATGGGTATTCACGGATCTCTGCTTCGTTGGTGTGAGTCCTATCTGAGAAATCGCTCTCAGCTTGTTCAACTGCATGGATATTCATCCAGAGCAAAGGAAATCCCTTCAGGCGTCCCCCAGGGATCCCATGTTGGTCCTTTGTTTTTTTTAATTTTCGTAAACGATCTGGCGAACTTAATAAAATGCAATTTCAAAATGTATGCCGATGACTTAAAACTTTACAAACCTATTCATTCTAGTCTGGATGTGGTCTTATTACAAGAGGAGCTGGACAGGGTATACGAATGGTGCACTTAGAACCTTATGATTCTGAATACTAGTAAATGTTTTCACCTAAATTTGTCTAGGAAAAAGCATAAAACTACAGCCACGTATAAACTAAACAATGAGCCATTGGAAGAAGTAAGTAAAATTCGGGACCTAGGCGTTATTATAGACAGTTTATTAAGTTTTAGGGATCATGTTGACGCAGTTACAAAAGAGGCTACAAAAATATCGGGGTTTATATCCAGACAAATCAAAGCTTTTAAAGATCCGGGTATCATCCTGCCCGTATACAACTGTATAGTACGTAGTATTGTCGAATACGCTAGTCCAGTTTGGAACCCTGGTTACAAGTTTCACTCAAACCGAATTGAGAGGATCCAAAAGAGGTTTCTCTACCAGCTTTCTTATGCAAACAACCAGTGCAGAACTCTTCATTCATACGAAAGCAGACTGACTCAATACAAAATGGAGCAGTTATGCAAGCGACGAAAGACATCTGATGTCCTTTTTTTGTATAAGACGATCCATGGGCTGGTAAACTGCCCAGAAATCCTAAAAGAAATTGGGTTTGCGATCCCCAGGTCTAGCAGTCGATTGTGTAACAGGAAAACATTCGCAACGCCGCGCTGTAACACAGTAGCAGGTCAGCATTCACCCCTGTACAGAATGACCCCGTCTTATAATAGTATTAGAGCCTCTTTTGATATCTTCCACGGTTCTTTGGCCTCAGCTATAGCCAGCATTAGACTGGCAATAAAGTAACTCACATTTTCGTATTGTAGGTCTTACTCTAGTATTTAATACTTATTTGTTAATATAATAATTATCCAACATGTCCACACAATGCATGCTGTGTTCACTTTAATAAGAATGAACGTTATGTATATTTTTTTCTTAGTTTGTAATTATTAACTAGGCTACGTTACATTTCATTTGTGAACCGAAATAAAAAAAATAAAAAATAAAAAACTAACATTGTGTTCACTAATTTGTTTTTTTATTTCTCTAAGTATCTAAATATTTCATTGTGTCAACGAACGTTTTAACCCTATTGCCATAAGTTATTACGGTTTAATTCCGGTCCGATCCTCTAATCGGATCCCTCAATAAATATTATTACTATTTAATTTCTGCCTGATCAGCAGAATATTCATTACTTCCAATCGAATGCCCCATCATTCTTTAGAATGAAAGTACAGTCATGCGGTAAGACTTTTGAAGGAAAATAATACTAATAATCAAATTTTTGTAAAGTTAAGTTTTGCTCTGTTTTAATCACAATTAAGTTTGTTTTTTTTTGTTTTTGTTTTATGCTGTCATCTTGTTATCTAATATTTTTGTATACGAGTATGTTAGTTCTAAATGTTATTATTATTTGTTACAGTTGTAGTATGTTTATTGTCCTGTGTTTCTTGCGCCAAGTTGGGTCCCACTAGAATACCAGCAGCGCTGTAGCGGATTGTATGTCGTTGCAGCACAAGCTGAGGTTGGGACCTAATTGGCCACATGCACGTTGTCTAATTTAACTTTTATTTTTTTTGATTTCATTTGTTTTCGCCTTATCTTTTTTTTTCTTTCTCTCATGTGTATCTTCTGTGTATAAAATTGGTGGTTGTGGTCAATAAATGTTTGTTTCTGTTTCTGTTTTTGTAATAATAAATACATTACGATTACCAAAATATTAATTATCACATGACTGTGTGCATTACTAGTGTTTGTATAATCGAACAAAATATTATTGCCTCTAATATTTAGATAAGCTTAGACAAATCTACAGCACACAAATCACCGATAACAATATATATATTTGTATGAATTAATAAAACCGTTGGTCCCGGCTGCATTAGCAGTCGTTAACAATCAGCACTGGACTCGCGTGGTGGTTTATGGCCCGTTCTCCCTATCCATCCATAGGGAAGGCTCCTGCCCCAGCATTGGGGATACAAAATGAGCTGATGATGATGATGATGATGATGAATTAATAGTAAGTAATTATTCCATTAATTTATTCGTTTAAAAATCAGCTTAAGCTATTTTAATAGAGTTCTTTATGAATGTAATGTCTAATGTTACTATACTACAATCTCATTTTCAATGGCACAATATTTTCGAAGCGTTCATTATTTAATTTGATTTGGTTGGAAGTATACATGTTACCATACTACAATCTCATTTTCAATGGCACAATATTTTCGAAGCATTCGTTATTTAATTTGATTTGGTTGAAAGAATACTTTCGAATCTTATTTCAAAATTTAATGTGAATTGAACGCAGGAATTTACGATTATACTATTGTTACTTTTTAGGGTTAGCCTAAATAGTTTATTGATTCCAAATACATAGGGGTACTATAAGTAGGACAACGACAGAAAATTGATAACTCCCTTCTCGGACCCTAGAAGCAATTTTTTTTATTACGATTTTCATTCTTAGCTCATACATAAATATATACCCAATGGACATTGTAGATAAAATAGGAATACTTTATATTTTCAGGCAATTTACGCTTTAAGAAATGTTAGAAATATGTAAAGTCAATTAAAAAACTTTTCCTTAGATCATCAGATTTAAGGGATCAGACCGGAAATACCTCAATAGAATAAAATCAACTGTAAAACAATTTCTACGTAACTAGTAATCATGGAACTAATTAAAATTTAACCCCGGAACCCCTGAGAACTAATCCCGGGAATATTAGGTGGTAAGAAGCAGATTGATCTTTACATGTTTCTAAAATTCTATTCGTAAAATATTACTGAAAACACAACGCAAAAAATAACCAAAGATAAATCAAAGGAAAACAAACTCGGCAACAGTACACGTACTTGAATAAATCCACCGTATAAACAGGATAACATCCAATCTGATACTTGTTTATTGTCAGTAGATAATCAATATTTCCCATTTCACAATACCACGATTTCAATCTTTGTGAAATCAACAAAAATTTGCATACAAAAAGCGCTATCTGTTTTGCATAAATCGATTTACCTATCCTCTTTCAAAAGCTTTTTCCATCCCAATTTCAACGCCAAGTTTATTTGTAAACAAAGTGGGAATTGCTCTAGGGTATTACCAAATAAAAGTTGGGAGTGTTGGCGAAAATTACTTATTCGTTTTTTAAGTTTTTATGGCTGCCAATAAATAAGCGCTTAATGGCCACATTCTTTTTTGCCTTTTTTGGGTTACCGCAAATTATTTGACCGAAGAAACATGTCTTACTATTTTGTAATATATTATTAGATTTTCTTATATTTGTTGTAAATTTATATTAACCATTAAAAAATAAATTATGACTAATACAAATATAAGATCATAATAAAACTACTTAAAATTAAACTTACAAAAAACTATAAACTATATCTACATTATTTGATACAGCATCGAGGTATTAATTAGTCTTCATCTCGGCTAATGGTAAACAGACGATAAAGCCTAAGGTGGAAGCCCACTGTACCCGGATCCTCATCATTTAATTTAGTGTTAATTTTGTTGGTTGTCCTATTAAATAAAATAAATAAATAATATGAGAAACTGGCAATGCTACATAGTTGTTCTGACAGCCTTAGATAAGAAGATGTTAGCTAGCAGTTGAGGTTTGTAATAACAAATTGTAATAAATTGTAATAAAATTGTAAATTGTAATTGTAATTGTAATAACAAACCTCAACTGATACAAACTAGGAATCGAACCTGTGACTTTAGGGTGGCACATAGTTGAGTAAAATCATACTACATTTAGAGAATAGAATAGAATAGGATAATTGTTTATTTGCCATAAATAGGGTATAATACAGTTGGTCAAAGAATACAATGTCGCTTAAACCTATTTAGCCGTAAGCTACAGCATGCAAAATATTTTCTATGCATCCACCACATTGCGTCTTTCTACTTACGTTTCAAAAATTCATCAACCGAGTAAAATGTATTTTCAAGCAACCATTGACGCAGGACACTTAAATTTTCTCAGCGGCAAACATTTTATGTTTTCTGGTATGCGGTTGAAAATGGTAATTTGTTTTAGGCACTGTGTCTAATACTAATCTGTTAGGATCTCTGTTACTCCTACATGTTAGGTCCCTAGACTTCGGAAACTTATCTAAAAATTGGTATGTAAAGACTGCCACATCGAATACATATATGCATGACAATGGGAGTATATTTAAAAGTTTAAAATATGGTCGACAGGGTTCATTCGGCGCTATGTGACATATAGCGCGTACACACCTTTTTTGCGCAATAAAAGCCTTTTTAATTTCGGTACTGTTACCCCAAATTAGAAGCCCATATCTCAGAACCAATTCGACGTAGGCGAAATATGTAGCTAGCGCAGTGTTTCTACATGCTACCATGCTAAGTTTATATAGAGCATATGCAAATCTGTTAAATAGATTTAATTTAAGTTAATTTTAATAATAGTTGCATACCTTTTCAACATGATCCTTCCAGTCAAATTTTGAATCAATAATTATACCCAAAAATGTCACATTTTAGCCGTCCTTAAAGTTTGTTCGTTAAAAGTAATGTCAATAGCGTGATCCTTAAAATTATTGAAATTAATGAGGTTGGTCTTAGATAAATTAACTTTAAGAATTTTATTATGCAACCAGTTTGTCATTAACGACAAACTCTCTATTATATCTGCTTCGTGTTGCACTATAGAGGCATCAGAGTCCGATGCTACCACTATAAATATATCGTCTGCAAATGCAGATGCAGATGAGAGAGATGCAGATTCTATTAATTATATTGGAATCTTGTTATTTGAATGAGCTAGTAAATGGCAAACGGCTTTGCCGGATGAATCTAGTCTATTTGTAATACAGAAATAACAATAGCTTATTATCACCATAATTATTTACTGTATTTAACATTATACATATTGGTTATAGAATCAATTCAAAAACATAGTTGGATATAACAATTCAGGATTATGGCGGGCCAGGACCTGAACTGAAAGCATTCTGATTCCCAAGATATTATATACAAGTAAAAAACCATAAAAGTTTTGCGACAATTATTTTTGTTAAGAATTATACTCTACCCGTATACAGCCTCTAATTAGGGAGTTAACAGACCACGACATTGGAAATCGTTATTAATCTATAAGCGTCCATCCAACTGTAGAGCTTACGCCTTCCCCCATGGGAAGATCGGGCCATTACCCACCACGGTGGCCTAATGTGGGTTAGTGGGTTTTAACGACTGTTATCTTACGACAACGACGGGACTAACGGTTTGAAGTGCCTAGGAAATGCTCGAACATAATAACAAATGAAAGTGTCCAGATGATGAAACCGTTCTTCAATTATTTCCCGCCACTGCTTCTGTCTTTTACGAATACCACAGACAACTGTTTAACAGAGGTATCACCCGAGTTCTTCCCGTAATAACACGTGTTGTGAGACTCCATTTTAATTTCTATCTACCGTACAATTGTACCCTTACAATATAATAATATTAAAAATACTTAAAATTGACTAAATGCGCGAAGCCATTAATTAAGATAATTAATTAATTAACTGTTTAACAAAAAGCTTGAAAAAAAATAGTCAATTGTAGGACTTACTCATTCGAGTGCTCGACAAACAAGTGTCACTTTTAATTTGATTAACACTGCATTATTAATAAGATAGAATATTTAATCGTAGTTTATTATAAACGTAAAAAAGGAAGGCAAAGTTTGACGTAGTGACATGAGAATATACAATATTGTTAATGATAGAATCCTACATAAAGGTTTTATCAATCTCTCGTTATCCATAAAACCAGACACAATAGAAATTCAATTGTTCTATGGCTCCATATGGAGTCACTGGGAGATAAAAGATTAATTCAGTTGCCAATATTATTTTTACACTGTTAACTGAGAGACAAAACTGATTCTCGAAAGTAGGCAGCATATGAACGTGTATGAACTATACTTAGTCGTTTTTCTGTCTTTACTAACGAGTTGCACAATCGGGAGCTGTTGCCGTCCTGCAAGCTATTGTTCCGATTTTGACATTTTTTTATTTTGTTTCTGGTGTATTCATACTCTTTCCTTTGACAACTATTAATGTTACATTTAATATGAGGCCTTTTTATACATTCTGCATGTTGTTAATACAACCATTTTGCCCTTCTAATCTAAACTTAAAGTTGAACTTCTACAGTTAACGTGAACACAACACATTAAATAAAATACTTTATACGGATCTATAATGTTTATGTAACGTTTTGTTTATATAAACCTAGCAGCCCGTCCCTGCTTCGCACGGGTGGATATTTTTTTAATATAGCCTTATGTTACTCAGCGCTAATGTAACATTCTAATGGTGAAAGAATTTTTTAAATCAGTCCAGTTGTTTTTGAGTTTATTGGTTATACACATACATACATACATCTATATATTAATACGTGAAGCAAAAACTTTGTACCCCTTTTTACGTATTTTTTTAGTATGAAATTTCGCACACTTATAGTTTCTATAGAGAAAGAGTACAGAATGTTAATATTTTTTTTAATTATGCATAAAAAATACATTAAATCAATAAAACAAACATTACACACACTATCATGTATTTGACACACACGCATATAAACTCTTTTCAATAATTTCAAAAATGGAAGAGAAGCGGCTGAAATCTGTCAATACCTCAGAACAATAATTTAATTATTATTCTGAGAACCAAACTCACATTCTATCTTTTTTAATTTTTCATTGCTTAGGATACAATCCATGCAGCCTTTATAAAATTACGGTCGAATTTCGACTACTGGGCGACCACAAGTAGATACAAAGATACAAAGATATCCTCTTTATAATATTAGTATAGTAGATTATGCATAAAAATCATGAAATTATGAACGCTTTATCAGGCTTAAGTCACAAAACAATAATTACTTTGTCTTAGTGAACTATGACTATGAATAATGAAGCTAACAGATAGACATGTGAATCATTTGATTATCTTTATTCATCAAAAAATAGTGTAAATAAAAAAGCAGTAATAGCAAGAAAATCTCTTGAAAATTAAAAGAAGAACTTTTTATAGTATAGTTGTTATACTTTTTATATCGGGTTAGCCTTTGAAAAAAGATACAGAATAATCTTACTTTGATCTTTAGTTGAAAGTGTTAAGCCTATCCAAAACTATTTAAGAAACAACAAAGCTTTAACCCGTCTCAACAGTTTAGTCTCACCAAAGTTTTATGACCCAAAGAGTTCGTTTTGATGTAAAAAAGTGAAAGTATTTGATTGTGATAAAAATGCGCACATTATTTTGGAGTTAAGTTGATTCCTATTTGTCTCTTGATGGTGCTACAAAGTTTTTTTTTGTGTCGTGGGTATAAGTAAATGTTTAGACAGCGAAGACGGTCGGGAAGGTAAAACAACACCTCGCGATGAGAGGATGAGTGCGCTCTCGTCTCCATCATAATTAAATTTGAGTTAAGATACTGATGACAATCAAATAAAGACGACGGAAACATTACGGAGCGATGTGCCTCGTATTTTATTCAAAAGGGATCGCGGGTGCCATTGATGAATACGGAAAAATCTATATAAAACATACCTACTCTGTTACGTATTTTTATGCTGATGCTTTTGAAAAATACCAAAAACAACCCCTACTTCCTGACAACCTAGAAAAGTGTATAATTTTAAATTTAATTTAACATCTTTGCCAATTAAACAATAACAGAAATGCTTATTAATAACTAGTTTTTTCTCGAACATATTTTGTTGAACAGTTACAAACACTTCGCTATAGAAAATATCTATAAATTTTAATGAAACCACTTTTACGGATCCACGGTGTTTTTTAACCTAGAGACTTTAAAGTTTATTTTCCTGACGTTTCGAGCCCTTTACATGGTCACAGGGAGAGTAGTTTCGTTAACTTTAGAAAACAACAAGTACCTACCTACAGCAAAAAAAGTTTACAAAACATTTTGTCATTGAAAGCATGTACACCAGTTAGGACAAAAGGCATTTCCCAAATAGGAAAGTATTTTTAATGGTGACTGACAAGCTTAAGTTAATAGACACATAAAAATCAAACTGAGAAGTAAGTGGGCGAATCTCAACAAATGGGCTTAAAATGCTAATGACGCAATAGCGGGAATGGCAATCAACATCACTCAGAAGCTTTTTTGTTGTCAAACCAAATATCTTGAACATTAGGCACCGAGAATGATTACCTTCCAAATGAAACGACATCTTCATTTTATCAGCGTTATGTAAAGAGATAATATGATTTTTTGACTTTGAAAAGAATATAAAAAATATGTGTGTCTTGAGTAACTACCTACATTGATGTTCTTCTTTCAAGAGATATATCATTAGTAGTAGTAAATAAGCATTTATTGACTATCAATGGATATTTATATATCTGGGCACACGGGTCATATTGACAAGTTCTTCTATCTTTGCTATGCTTGGGCGTGACGTGGGTTAACGGGCGAGGAGAAATTAAAAGAGGAAGGAGGAAGGAGAAGAGAAAAAGTTTTCCGTGCGGTGACGGAGAATGAATACTATTCACCCCTCTCCTCCGGTGGGTGTCGTAAGAGGCGACTAACGGATTTTCGAGCTTCCATATGCTCTACTGCGTGGTAGGGCTTGGCCCGTCTGGTTAGTGACCACCGTACGCATGGTGTAAAACCCGTCAAGTGACCGCTTGTCGGTCGCGTTTCGGGATCAGCCAGCGTATAACCAGAGCTCGAGTGGATGTTGCTGCGATGCATTTGGTCTGTGGAGGCTTCCGTCAAACCAGTGCCAAGAGGACTTCGTTAACCCGCCGACCAGGGAGACCCGTAGAAACGGCTGTCCCGCTGGCCGCCCGTGGCACAGTACAGGGGCCCAAGCGAGCCTAACCAGCTCGTGAGGCTGCCTCACCATGCCACGCATAATCTCGGGGTGGCCCGTCGTGCCGGTCGGTGACCGGAAGGTGGGGTCCCGGCGGCCATTCCCGGGGGGGTTCGGGGGCCCTTCCGTTCGGCGGGTTAATGATACTCATCTGTAGGCTGCTCCCTGGTGAAACAGGCCGCCACACTTTAACCATTTGCATCGCGGTAGCATTCCCTCGTTTCACGCCTCCCTCCTTTTCTTCATCATGACAGCGCCAAACACTAAAACTGGTCTTACAGCGGTGCACACCCCCACCACAACCTTACCGTTTGAGGTCGAGTTCGCTAACATCCGCGGACTCCATGTAAACCTCAATGCCGTCCACCACCATCTTGAGACGGCGCGGCCAGCAATGTTGTTTTTGACGGAGACGCAAATAATCTGTCCGGCCGACACCAGCTACCTGCACTATCCGGGCTTTGTGCTTGAAGAGTCCTTCAAAGCCAAAGCCGGAGTTTGCTTGTTCGTTCGGACGGATGTTTGCTGTCGCCGTCTGCGCTGTCTGGAGGACCCTTCCTTTTCCCTCCTTGCGGTACACGTCGACTTGGGCTCTCATAGCCGTGTCTACGTCTGCGTCTACCGATCCCATAATGGTGACATGGAGACAACTCGACTTATGGAACACCTTAGTCGGGTAGCAGATGAAGCGCAGGAGCGGTTTCCATCGGCGGAATTGGTGTTTTTGGGGGACTTCAATGCTCACCACGAGTTGTGGTTAAGTTCCTCCAAAACTGACCATGCTGGTAGAACTGCCCACGCATTCGCTCTCACGCACGACCTGACTCAACTGGTGAACCAGCCCACCAGGATCCCAGATATAGTCGGTCACGCGCCCTCTTTGCTGGACCTTCTGCTGACGAGTCGCCCAGCTGGCTACCGAGTGGAGGTGCGAGCTCCTTTAGGATCCTCGGATCACTGCTTGGTATCCAGCAAAGTGCCTCTGGCCCCGCTACCGCCTTCAGCGGTATCGAAACGCCAGATTTGGCATTACTCGTCGGCAGATTGGGATGGTATGCGGGACTATTTCGCATCCGTTCCTTGGGGGCAGCGCTGCTTCAGCGGGAAGGACCCGACAGCTAGTGCGACTGCAGTTGCTGATGAGATAGTCTTAGGAATGGAGTACTATATTCCGCACTCCTATATCATCAGCAAAGGCAGGCGCAACCGATGGTTCAATCGCGAGTGTGCCGACGCTGTTGTTAACAGGCAGACGGCATACCGCGCTTGGATCAGAGGTTCAGCCCAAGGAGATCCTGAGACCAGCACACTGAAAGCAGCCTATAACAATGCCACCAAGTCCTGCAAGAAGGCTTACATAAGAGCGGATGCCCAGCGCGTTGCACGGGTTGGCCAAGAATTACTGACGCATCCTACGGGCAGCCGTAGCTACTGGCGTCTTGCCAAAGCCGTGCAATCTAACTTCTGCCAACCCTCGCTGCCACCTCTGAGATGTCCTGACGGATCTTTAGCTCACAAGCCGCAGGAGAAGGCCGATCTCCTGGCCGGACTTTTTGCGGCTAACTCCCGAATCGATGACTGCAATGCACAGCCACCAACAATTCCTCACTGTGGCCACACAATGCCTGATATTAAAATCAGACAGTGTGATGTACGTGCGGAGCTACAGTCAATCGATTTTCGGAAAGCTAATGGCCCTGATGGCATCCCAGCAATAGTTTTAAAAAAGTGTGCAGCGGAGTTGTCCCCCGTTTTAAATCGTCTATACCATCTCTCGCTTTCTTCAGGTTGTGTGCCGGAATCTTGGAGAGATGCTAATGTGCAACCGGTTCCGAAAAAAGAGATCGATCAGATCCGACTAATTACCGCCCAATAGCCGTTACTTCAGTTTTGTGTAAAGTCATGGAGCGGATTCTAAATAAACAGCTTATCCGCTACCTAGAAGAACACCCCTTAATTCACGATCGCCAATACGGGTTTCGGCCGAAACGGTCAACGGGTGATCTTCTAGCGTTCGTTACACATCTCTGGGGTGAGGCTATTGATAAGCGTGGCGAGTCGGTGGCTGTTGGCCTTGACATAGCCAAGGCTTTTGATCGGGTCTGGCACAAAGCCCTTCTGTCCAAGCTTCCGGCATACGGTCTGCCTGCTCAGTTCTGCAACTGGGTCGCTGGCTTCCTACATAAGCGTAGAATCCGAGTACTCACAGACGGATGTGCTTCGCGGTTCATGTCAGTGAACGCTGGTGTCCCTCAGGGGTCCGTTCTATCCCCCACGCTGTTCCTTCTGCATATCAATGATATGCTTCCACTTGGAAATATTCATTGCTATGCAGATGATAGTACGGTGCACGGTGGGTATAACGGTCACCCAGCGGCTGGGCAGGTCGAGACTGAAGTGAAGCGAGTAAATCTTGTCATTGAGCTCAATCGTCTATTGGACCTCATATCTAAATGGGGCTCCAATAACCTTGTTGAGTTCAATGCCAAGAAAACACAGGTATGCGCGTTCACGGCAAAAAAGTCGCCATTCCTACCCCTTCCCTCTCTTCAAGGCACATCACTCGGCCTGCAGAGCAGTATAAACATGCTTGGTGTGGAGATTCGCTGCGATCTGAACCAGAGGGACTATATTGAAACCGTGATAAAAACTGCGTCACGTAAACTCGGTGTCCTGAACAGGGTGCGGCGATTCTTCACGCCGGATCAGTTGTGCCTTTTGTACAAGACACAGGTGCGATCTTGCGTGGAATATTGCTCGCACCTCTGGGACGGTTCCGCAAAGTACCTTATCGATGCCTTGGACAGATTGCAGCGGCGCGCTATACGCATTATCGGCAGTGCAGAGGTCACTAATGCTCTCGAGCCCCTGCAATTGCGTAGAGATATAGCGTCACTCAGCGTCTTCTACCGCTTATACCACGGCGAGTGCTCTGAAGAGCTTTTTGACCTCATCCCACCTTCTCCCTTTCTCCATAGGAGTACGGGTGCTGCTCTCCGGAGTCACCGCTGTACTGTCTCGAATATTCCATCGCGCACAAAGAAATTTGGTGACTCGTTTTTCTGTCGCACTTCCAAAAGATGGAATAGTCTACCAGCGCACGTTTTCCCTCCTTCCTATGACATGGGGTCCTTCAAACGAGGCGTGAAGAGGCACCTTGTGGGCCGGCAGGGTGAGGGTGACTGATGCTGCGTTGTTTTCTCGCTGCACCAGTTGTCCTTACGTCTGGACTCCATTTCCACTTAACATCAGGTGGAGTGGAGTCATTTGCTGAGCTATGTATAAAAAAAAAAAAATAATAATTAAGCACTGATGTACAATCAACGGTCTATTTCATAATTACAATCAAAGTACAATTATAGAGATCTCATACGTGACCACAAGAAAACCGAGACTTTCCACAGAACGCATGGTGCATGTGCCAGATGCAAACCGATTTTCCAACTTAATCTGAATAACGTGGAAACAGCTATCTGGGTTACGTCAAGCGAGCTATCACTGGTCTGTAACTGCCAGTGTCATTCGCTTCACTATGGCTTGAGATCCATGGTATAATACAGAAGCGCCGTCACGGCCATTCTGACAATCGCACGTCCCAGTGCGTCTTATGGACGTCGTCGTCCCGGTCGGTCCCAGTGTCGTATCTGAAAAGAAGGATTCATCTGAGAGATATATAGCTCGTCCATCCCTGACTACAAATCATCAGTATAGTCACAGCAGAGATAATAGAACTACGATACAGTTTGCTAGTCCAAAAAACTTGCAGTGCCTTTACTTTTTACTGAACGGTTTTATACTATAGGACCGATGGTTAGGATGTAACTCTCACTAGCTAGTCCCTTCATTTTCCTTGCTTCACCAAAACGTGACACAGATGTAGCCTACTATGAGCCAGCCCCTTCACGTTTAGTTTCGCATAGAATTAGGTATGCTACATTTGGACCAGGGACGTCGACCGCTAAGCCAGACCCTTCCACACTCACACTAACACGAGTTAAGGCTATACAAATTCCTAGTTACTCTACACATACCAATCTACAATCAACACACACTACACGTACTGAACCGGACAACTACGAATAGGCGTCCCTTCCACTGGTGTTCATCTCCTATGATGACGCGGTCCGGACAACCTATCAGCGTACCTCTGAACAATAATAACAACGACCTCTCATAGATCAAACCAAACAACCAGCACAGTGACCTCATCCGGGACGTCAACCCTCATAAGCCAGTCTCTTAGACTATTCACTAACTTTGAAGGCCATAACTTGAAACCGGTAGTCTGATTTAAGACATCGACCTGCCAACCTATAAGCCAGTCTTTGAGTCAGTTACGCCATTTCACAGTTTTTTTTTTTTTTTTTAATTTCTGCTAGCTATCTTCTCCCACGGGATGGGAGGCGTTATATTCTAGTTTTTCTCTTTCATTCCAGTTCTATCATTTATTCCTCTCGCACTTTCATTCCTAATTCTCTTTGTCATTCATCATCTTATATACTTTACGGCTGGGTGTTGCCGTGTATGTACTTAACCATCTAACCTAGCTACTTTTTTATTTTCTTTGCTTATTTCTAATACAGGGTTGCAGGGGGCAATAACTTTACATCACACCTGAAAAAATTTATAAAAAAAAATTTTGACAACCAGATTGGCTCTTATTTTAACATTGTTTCTTATTTCTAACTTATCTCAACACTTATTACTATTTCTTATTTCTATTACATCTTTATTTATGTTTACTTAACTCTCATTTGTGTGTATACATTTAGTTTGTAATCTTATAATCTACTGTTTTATACCTTTTTATGTTATTTTAATGCATGAGCGGATTTACTGCGCATTCTTCATGAATGTGCATAAATCACTCTATCTTTTAATACTTCTATAATTTATCTATTATTTACTTGTTTCGCTTACAAACTGTTTTTACGAGTTTTGTGCCAAATTCAAGGAATTTGTCCCTAGTTTCCTTCGCGGCTAAGAGATCCGCGAAGTTCTTGGGGACAATACGGGTGCCCAAATCCGCCTCAATGTTGTACCTCTCAGGAGTGTGTATAGGGCACTCGGAGAGGATGTGTGTTATAGTTTCGTGTGTGTGTGGGTCACAGGCGCACGACGGGTTATCCTTACACTTAAAACGGTGTAAGTATGCGGAGAACCCGCCGTGACCCGTGAGCATCTGTGTGGTGAATTTGGTGTGTGTGAGTTTGCGTGTGATTCTGTAAGCAGCGGTGGTGTCAGTAAAGAAGTTTTGTGACTTCGGCTGTAGTTCCGGACTGGTACCTCTGGTTCCACTCGCCCAGCGTCCCATCTCTGATGAGGCGCTTTGCGAACGAAACAGGGCACCTGTCGTAGTCGGGCTTTTTCTTGGATTTTACAGCGGCTTCCTTGGCTAACACGTCGGCCCTTTCATTCCCTTCCAACCCCGCATCTGCTTTTATTCAAAACAAAGCAACAACTTTGCTCTGTATAAGTGCTGTATTTAGATTGCTTCGAATACCTACTGCGAGGGGGTGGAGGGAATTTCCGCCGGTGACGGCTTGCAGGGCTGCCATTGAATCGCTGTAAATTCCAAAAGAAACTCCTTTCCTACTTAGTACTACTTCCGAAGCTTTGTGGAGTGCTAGTAGTTCGGCCTGGAAAACTGTGCTGTACGACGGCAGTGCAAGTTTGAACGTTCTAATCTCGGCGGCGCCCCTCCAGAGAGATATCGCCGCTCCGACCTTCCCGTCTATCTTGCTGCCGTCGGTGTATATTTGAATGTCATGCATGTTTGTGTGTATTTGCGTTTGGTCTGTGATGTGTGTAATGTCAATGTGCATATACTCGGCTGAATGTGGTAGGTGTAATGCAGAATGTGGAGTCTCTATGTCTCTGCCCCGAAGGTCAGGCCAGGGCACCCCCCTCCTCACTTCATAAAGGGCTGCAGCCTCTTTAATCCGGAGGTCGAGGGGAAGCGTCCCGGACAGAACCAGGGCAGAGGTGAGTGATACTGTCCTATATGCTTTGCACATTTTCTGTGCGAATCCCCGTTGTAATGTATCCAGCTGTTTGCGCGTCATGATCTTGTCTGCCGCTGAGGCCCAAGCGCCAGCTGCATACGTCACAACGGGTTCCACCGCTGCAGTGTATATTGTTTTAGACACTTCAGGCGTCATCCCCCAGTTGACATACGCCGCTTTGGAAAGATGTTTGTAAAAAGCGGCGGCCTTCCGACAGATGTTATTGATGTGCGTATTAAATGTCAGCTTATGGTCTATTGTCAAGCCCAGGAGCTTGATCTCCTTCCTGCTTTCAACCGGTACTCCGTTCATGTTGAGGCGGGGGGTGTCATATTTAAGTTTCCTGGTTATTGGGAGGCTGTGTCTTATGTGCCGCAAAGTTTAACTTATTATGTCTGCCCCACGCCGCAACATGGTCGAGTACCAGGTTAGCTTGCGCCTGAATAGACTGGGCTGTATCGCCAACAAAGAGGAGGACAATGTCGTCTGCAAATGCCTGGACATGAACCTTCCGTTTCTCCAGGGCGTGCAAGAGGGGGTCGAGCAGCAAATTCCACAGAATGGGGCCCGCAATTTCACCATTTCACAGTTATGCATTCACAGTCTAAACTACATCACATTTATCGTCAGATTACACCCTATCTATTTCTTGACTATGGCCCGCCGTCTCGGCCTATACTATATCATCAATAAAGGTAATAATTTCCTTAAAACATCATAGCCCCTTTTCATTAAACTTTAAGCAACTAAAGAGCAAGCGTTTCACTACAAAATAAAAAGGCACGGGCTCACCGGATGATACATGATCCGACTTGTTGACTACAGTAAACATGCTCTTCCTTCTTTCAGGACACGATGACGTTGGTTGTCGTTGCTCGCCATGCCGGTGTTGCTGCTGCCGATTGCACCGCTGTTGCCTGCAACGCTGTATTCCCTTTAGTGGTAATATGATCGTCTGTTAACTGCGGCTCTACTTCTGAAACAAATAGTACCAGGCGTGTTTGATCGTTGTTTGACATAATGAATAGCACTAAAAGGAGTGGAACGCTCACATGGCCTTTTATTATCCTTATGCATCTTTTCACCAGCTGAACCCGCAGCTTATCATTTAATCTTAGTGTAGCTGGAATCTCCTGTCTTCTTTCACAGCAGTCTTCAACTTTGTGACCCAAAATATTGCAATAACAACATGCGCCTGTAAGTCTAGACTTATGGTCTCTGAGACTAGTCTCAGAGTATCGAGTTCTCTCAATCGTAGCTATCGACTCCATCTGATCGTCTTTTAAAAGAAACGCGTCCTCTCACTTCAATAGTTGCCTTTGAGCTGTCGGAATCGAACTGAATCGATTGCGTGGTCGATGTTTGTTGATAAGCCGCTTTAGAGAAAATTGGATGAAGATGGTCGATCACTATTCTCCTCATTTGTAAGGGGTATCCCACTGCTGATGTAAGCACAAAGGTCATATTGTTAAAATCTTCCGTCTTTGCTATGCTTGGGCGTGACGTGAGTTAACGGGCGAGGAGAAATAATTAAGCACTGATGTAACAATCAACGGTCTATTTCGTAATTACAATCAAAGTAAAATTATAAAGATCTCACACGAGACTACAACAAAACCGAAACGTTCCACAGAACGCATGGTGCATGTGCCAGATGCAAACCGATTATCCAACTTAATCTAAATAACGTGCAAACGCCACACTCCAGCGATCTGAGTTACGTCAAGCGAGCTGTCACTGGTCTGTAACTGCCAGTGTCATTCGCTTCACTATGGCTTGAGATCCATGGTTTAATACAGAAGCGCCTTAGTACCTTTAAAATTGTTTGGAAAGATGCATTTTTATGTGGTTCAAATGAAAATGCATGTCAACATTCACAAAGTACTTACTTACTTACACGTCGAATTGTTTGACAAAATATATTACATGAACGTCATTTTTGTATTTTTTGTATTTAATACGATTGATTGTATTTTTGACATAGAAACTGTCAAAGCGATACGAAGTCCGCTGGGGACTTCTCGGCGGGAAAGTGAAAAGTCGTGTCTGCGGTTTTGTTTTATTTTCTAAAATTTGTGTTATGTCGAATAATAATGTGAAATAATGGTGGAAATAATCCACCATTATTTCACATTAATATTATTATTCATTAATATTTAATACTCACGAACATTTAACGGTTAATAAACCGTTAAGTGTTCGTGAGTGTGCATGAGTGTTAGCAAATGAAACAAAACAGTGCAACGTCACTTTTCAAATTGTCTCAAGAAGTCGGCCCGAGTACTTAGTAAAGCCCCACATTTTTACTGAGATACTCATCATCATCACTCATCATTTCTCACTTCTCATTCATCATCATCATACATGAAGAGTAAAATACTAATGAAATTAAGAAACGAATGACATGACCAAACCAGGCAAGAAGTGTTTAGAACGAAAGAATAGGTTTGATGGATTCATCAGGAGCCGTCAAACAATACACACAAAAAAGTCCGCTAATATTAATATTTTTATTTGTTTTTTGTTTATATAATTTTTAACGCAAATTTTGTTGCGAACAAATTACAAAAACACAAATGTTGAAAAAAATTAATCTGATTTAATTTAAATTTGAACCACGATAGCTCAATTGGGAGAGCACCTGACCCGGTATGTCAGAAGGGTGCAGGTTCAAATCCTGCTCGTGGAATTTTTTTCAACATTTGTGTTTTTATATAATTTTACTTTTGGAGCGCTTGGGAACAAAATTTTGGAGCGGGCGGGCCAGTCCAAGAGAGTTTGTCTGTGTGTGCGTTTGCGTTGCTCGAAAGCGTTTGTATGAAGCTTACTTTTGGCAGTCTCCTTAGTTAGTGGTTAGGGACCATGTTGGTTGCTTGTCTTAGCTAGTAAAATGTTTCATCATCATCATCATAAAAGCTTGTGAAAAAATTCTACTATTCCGATTAACCCTGTCCTGCTACAAAACTGCCATATCCGCTACTTTCCTACCTGAGACTACTATTATGTATAAGTAGGTTTATTTTATATTTATTATGGTATATACATATTTATTGTTATCATCATTATGATTATAGATTTATCATCATTATTATTTTTATTATTTAGCTTCATTTATAAAATACACATTATTCTAGTATGTTTTAATAGTTTCACCTCTGATCTTACAGTTTATTAGCTCTCTCCATCCGACTGGTTTTTCTGGAAGAAATCGCTTAAAAGCGATAAGACCGCCAAATTGTAACTTTGTAAATATTTATTTTTTTTTGTTTATGATTATGTTTTGTAGTGTTGCAATAAAAGTATTATCTATCTATCATCATCAGCTCATAAAGTCCCCACTGCTGGGGCACAAGCCTTCCCTATGGGTGGATGGGGAGTAAAATGTTTACGTTAGTATAATAGCTTTTTGTCTCCCAAAACTCTTACAAGATGGTTATTTGGAACTTATTAGAAGTGACTACATTACTACTTAGATTATAATATTTCAATATGAAAAATGCTTACTTTTGTTTATACTGTACGAGCGCAGTTAGATCCTGGCCAAATAAGTTTTATTGTATTCTGTTGATCAAAACTTTTGTTATTATCTTATGTCTACTAGTGTGAATCCGTCATTAGTTTACTGGTGTTAACTGCATATCTACTACTTTGTATTAAGCAATGAAACTGTTTATAAATAAATAATAAATAAACTTTCCTACACTCGCACCAATTATCTAGCCCAAGAGAAGCTTCGTTATGAAACTCGTTAAATGGCTACTAGACAACGGATAAACATACTTAAAATACTTAAATACATACCTTATTATACATAGAAAACACCCAGACCCGAGACAATTTAGAAATACAATAATCTCTAAATTGACCCGACCGGGGATCGAACCCGGGACCTCAGAGATGGCGACACCATGAAAACCGGTGAACAAACCACTCGACCAAGGAAGTCGTCAAATTCAACTTTAAATTTCTTTATTTATTCAACTATAAATTTTATTTCGAAAGAAATATAAATTAATTTATTTTGTAGGTACCAGTATCTTGCCCACAACAATTTCTCAAAGCAATTCGGTCGCTAATTTACACTAACTCATCGTCTGCGCAGAACTAGCAACATGACGAAAATAGCACGAATTTTCAATTTTTTCCATTGTCGCAGACACAGAAATGTCAGAGATAAAACAAACGGCAGAAAAACAAATGAACCTCTGCTGTTTTTTTTTTCTTTAGCTTGCTCAGCGTGTGCATCAGGGTCCCTATTTTATTTAAAGAATGCCGAGCTTTGGCATTCCTTTAAAAAAATAGTGAGATACGAGTATTTTAATTTGGAATTCAAAAATAATCTTGTATAATATTAAAAATTTCCGCTTTAGAAAAACGCAAATGAGATCATAGTAACAAATATATAACCTAATAGACGACAGGCGGGAAAGTGAAGAAGAGTCATGTCGACAGTTTTGTTTTTATGTTTTCTAAAATATGTGTTTTTTGAAAATATTAATGTGTACTAACGGTGGATTGTTAATCGTTAAGTGTTCTTTGACGTTCTTGAACGTGCATTAATGTTGGCAAATGAAACAAAACAGTGCCAACAAGTTAAATAAAAGTGAGAATTAAGATTTGAAAAATATCATAATAATTAATAATATATATCTTTTTTTATAATTATCTTTTCGACTTTTTTCTTTTCTTTTTACTAAGACCTTATATCTATATACCTACTTTTCTATAACCCTGTCAAACCAGGAAAGAAAAATTGTCTCTCGAAATTTTGTTGGCATGATATTTTTGTTTTGTTAACGAACAAACGACTGATAAAAGCTAAAAAGTTTTCAACAATAATTTCACAACAGTTAAACTTATTTAAGAATGAAAATTTAAGCAAGAGCTCATAATTAGAATTTGTTTATGTTAAAAGTACTTTATTACAAGGCTCAATTTATCTTTCCACTCTACTAATTAAAGTTATGACATATGAATACTATATCCAATTAATTATTTAAGATAGCATTATGCAAGAACTGTACCATTCTTAAGTATACGTTCTCGAATTGCAACTCGAGGAAACGAAAGAGAGAAACTGAATGAACTATAGAGAAAAATATATTGTGGAGCTTAACAATACAAGTTCCAAGCGAAACTCCTACATACATGTGATATTTGGACGAACAACAATAGAATTGAGGTACGCTCTTGTTAGCTACCGTAGCATGTTGTAGTTAAAGTATGGAAATACTGTACACAACGTTATTTTTAGTTTAAACGAAACCTGAAAACTGTTTGTTCAGAATCAGTAATAGAATCGATTTCAATATTTTTTATACCATGTTACATTTTGACCAAACAATATTTACAAAATCTCAAATAAAGTACACCCCACTAAAAAAACAAAACGGGACAGCACAAAAAGCTTGTAACTTCGTGAGTTTTCAAGTTATTATTTTTTTTGTACTGATTCTTTAAATGAAAATATTTGACCCGTGTTTCGATTTTCGTATAAACTAAAAATAAGGTTGTATATGTTGTAGGTACTTAAAACCTCTTTGACTTGAACAATATACAGTTATTTTTGTCTTAATGAGAGTTATTGTATGATTATGGTTATATAGACAAAGTGTTGAATAAAAACGAGTGAGATTGGAACCTGCACCGCGAGTGACGATTTGTATTAATTGATAAGTTTTTTTCCCTTAGCATGTCCTACTTTTATGCAAAGACATACCCTAAGTCCTCCCACTTATTATTTCCAAGCAACCTCATGCCAGTCGAGTCTATAAAAATACTGATAAGTTATGAAATTAAAATTATGATAGATTTCAAAAAGCAGTCTACTCCACATTTATCAAAGAGCTTGCATGTTCCATTGGAATGCTTATAATCAATGGCTCCCGTCCGGCGCATGGAGTTAGATCGCACATCCTAAAATAATCTACCGATTAATCACGAACCTTCAGCTAATGTCAGTCAGAGCTCATATTACCCGACTGCCAATCCTGTTGCGGTTAAGACTAAATGGTATAACGTTATTTTTGAATAATAATAAGGTAAAAAAAACTTGTGTAATTAACAACCTCTTTTTTCTTACTATTAGAACCATGCAGCTCCAATTCTCATCAAAAATTTCAGTATTGTAGTAATTATTTGTGATGTTCTTAGTAGTATTTTATATGTAAAAAGCTACACTAAAATTATATTCGAAAAAAAATGTTTTCGCCGATCGTGCTTTTCTTTTTGACACGTCCTTGTAATTGTCACCAGGCAGCTATCTTTTGTTTTTGTGTTCTTTTTAGGGTTCCGTACCCAAAGGGTAAAACGGACTCCACTTTCCGTCCGTCCGTCTGTCACCAGCCTGTATCTCAAGAACCGTGATAGTTAGACAGTTGAAATTTTCACAGATGATGTATTTCTATTGCCGCTATAACAACAAATAAACAGAATAAAATAAATATTTAAGGGGGCTCCCATACAACAAACGTGTTTTTTGTGCTTGTTTTTGCTCGATATTGATAACGGCAACAGGTAGACGCTTGAAATATTCACAGAATTGAAGAAGAAATTAAGTTATATATATTATTCACTTTAAAAATAAATAATTAAATTAAAATTAAAATAAATATTTAAGTGGGGCTCCCATACAACAGACATTATTTTTTTGCCGTTTTTATAGATAATGGTACGAAGTTCGACTCGCACTTGGCCGGTTTTTTATTGTTCTGATGATTACCTATTAATTATTATCAAAATATTAGTGAGACTTCTAAATTAAAGAGAAATAATTGTGGATTATTAATCGTTACATGAATGAGTGTTAATTAATAGCTTATACCTACTAGCTAGAGATTATAAGTAGCTTTTTAAATTCTCTCAAGAAGTCCGCGTTTTAGTAAAGTACTATATCTTTTTTAAATTCAAAATATTTGTTAGCAATATTATACTCAATTAATCATCACTTCATTTAAAACTCAAAACCACGGGTCTGGTACTTAAAACGGTATACTTTGGGTACTTACTAAGCGTTTGCGTAAATCCCCATCAAACATTTTATTTATATTGTAACGCGAAAGTTGAAAGTGTTTATGCTCAAACTTGATACCGTAAGTATTTATGAGACGATTTCATCCAAGTCTTAAGTTACCGTTCCGTCAAGTAATAGTTTAGCTAAACTTCCACTTGATCTGGATAGTCAGTACTAGGTACCAAGACGCTGCCTGTGGCTAGCTATATATAAAACATTTCCACAACCTGAGAACGGCTTCCACAGTTCTTCTGAAAATAGTTTATGTTTTTATATATTCTAAAACTATGGATTTGAAAAGTACATGAATACGATATCTACTGAACCCTTTTTAATGTGTAAATAACTTGCTCCGAATACGGTGAACTTTGTACAGAACATTTTCATGAACTATTTCACCAACACTATAATGTAGGCACTTATTTTATATAGGTTGTTTGATAAATATAAAAAAAGATGTTGCCAAATATTTTATTATTTAAAAAATACAGTGAATAAATTAAATGCCTACCCGACCCAGCCAGGAATCGAACCTGGGTCTTCCGCAATCCGAGCGCTTACACTGACCATTATGCTACCGGAAAGGTTTCACTGTATTTTATAAATATTTGATTCAGCTTAAGTGTAGCAATTAGCACTTAAGATAAAAAGTAAAAACTATTTTAATCCTTTGCATAGTTGTTGCAGTCTTTTTAAACTCGGGTTTAAAAAGACTGCAACACTTCAAATTATATAGATAAAAATTTGGTATAGTTATCACTTTTAAGCGACTTTTGTTTCTACATAGAACTATATAGATAGAGTCGTACAAACGAGACGGCACAATTAATGTATTTTTACCCGACTGCGTCAGAAGGAGAGTTATGTTTTTCGAGCTTATGTATGTATGTATGTATGTATGTGATATGTATATATGTATGTATGTATGTATTTCTGCTTCTTTGGCACGCCCTACAGCCCAAATGGCATGGTGGATTTTAACATATGAGGTGTCGTTAGATTTGTTTTGACTGTAAGAGTGACATACCTAGGCTATAAAAATAAAAATTAAATAAAAAAGTAAAAGCATTGGCCGGGTTAGCTATTAGTAGTCTTGAATCCAAAAAACTGTTAGATTGACCACACGATCAAAGTGTACGGAATTTAAAGGATATGGCCAATTTTTCTATGGACGTAGATGTAGTTAATAATTTCCATTTACAGCATTACATGTTTTATGGTGTTTTGTTTTTGGGAATATTAGCAGATTTTATTCCCATGTTTAAAAAACTCAAAGAACTTGTCAGTCAAAAGTACTAGACGTCAAGAGTTTCGTTTTTACACCTTAAGGCGACGCACCGCTAAACAATAAATCATTACGTTTTGATACGAGCGTTTGCGCCCCGTACCATAAGAAAAACTGTTTTTTTTCCTTCAAATTAAAACTACACGATATTTTTAAAAAATGAACTACAATTTTGAAGTGTGTGTTAAGACTAATCTACTAAGAAAATTTAGATGCTTTAATCGGTCTGGTTAGCCTGTAAAATGCGAATCTATTTTTTAAAAGAGGTAACTTTGATATTTTTTTCTCTGTTATAAAAGTTGAAAAATCGTGTTTCTGCAACTAACAAAATGAAGTCAATTAAATGAAAAATCATGTCATCACATACCACTTTTATATGTTTTGTAATTGTTGGGAAAAATCAAGATCCCCGCCACGTAAATTACCAATGCGTCGTCTGATTATTGACAATTGGTGTATGCGCTATGGCTTTGATATTAAAAGAGTAAGGCGTTTTAATATAATTATTTCATGTAGCTTTTGAAATGCGTAGTTAATTACTTCACAAAAGTAAAAAGTTTGAAATAAACCAAATTATTAAAATAAAACAATACCCGACTGCTAAAACAACTATATAAAAAACAATTCTAAATCACATAGTGACACATAGTGACTTATGTGCTTTAGTCTGCCGGCCCTAAAATTATATACTCGTAAAAAACAGTCTAACAAAAAAAATAACGGCAATGAGAAAAAACTGAAAAGAAAAAAACAAGCTCTACGGGGACAATCACCAACCAAAGAGAGTGCGGATTTAATTGAGCAGCCACGGCCGCTTGGTTGTTGATTGTCCCCGTCTGCGACAACTATCAATATTCAATGTATTTATAAATACTCAATTATAGATTTTATTATTTAAATATAGGTATCGGACAAAGAAATATTTCACGTTGTATTCAACATTGCTCAAATTGAATACTGGGATCGTAGCGCTTGTTTTTTATTTTTCTTTGCAGTTATTTTTTGTTATTCCGGTTTTTACGAGTATATAGCTGTTTTTTATATAGTTGTTTTAGCAGTCGGGTTTTTTAGAAGGTATGATACCTTCTACCAATTAGTTTGCGTTTCCCCGTTTAAATTCTTTGTTAATGTATTTTTGTTTTAATATCATCATCTTTACAATGAGTGTCCGAGATTGTTAAATATTACGAAAGCTAATGTGATACTATCTAATGTTTAGCTAACACACAGCAACGTGAAATACGTGTCTTCCAAAGGATAATTTGTCTTTACAATCATTTGTCATATTTGGAGCTGACTCCCAACAAACTAGTTTGCTCACGAGAAATGCTTACTAGCGCAACGTGACGATACAGAAGTAACTTTTTGTACAATAATTAATAATCATGTATTTTATTTTTTTTAAATGCTAATCTACGAACACGGTAAAATATAGATCAAATTACGTTGTTTGTTTAGCAGTTACACTTACTATAGTAGAAGTATGTAAAGGTAGACAAATATTAAAATACTAGTTACCGCTCGCGGTTTCACCCGCGTGGTTCCCGGTTCCCGTTCCCGTGGGAATATCGGGAAAAAAAGTATTATTAAAGTGTTATTCCCGGTTATAAACTATCTGTATGCCGAATTTCATCCAAATCGATTCAGAAGTTTTTACGTGAAAGAGTAACAAACATCCATACTTACAAACTTTCGCGTTTATAATAATAGTAGGATATGACGGTAAGTGTGCTTGTTTACAATAAACGCTTTGAACAGTTATACAATGTCTCTTTTATTAATACGCTATAGCGTGTTACTTACCAATTTTTTAATTTGAGCGAATGATAAGGGAATATAATATACAAAATAAGTTCATTTAGGTACCTACTTTATAAAAAGCAGCTTATAAAATCAATCAACCAAAATACGGACCGACTACCAAACCCGTCATAAATGTCGTTTAAAGATAATTATTATAACAACTTACGACAACACTTTACGCGAATACTACACATTGAAATGAAACACATTACATGGTTCTATTAATATCTTCCGTCTTACAGTTTTCCTGTGGCCACGGACCAAAGGGTTCTAAAAGTCAGTAAAGCAACAACACCAGTACATTCGCGTTTCTTTTCAAAATATGATGAAATATGATTCGTAGAAAATAAAAATTGCACCGTGCAAAAAACAAATATAACCAGAATGGAGGTGTCATCACTGTCACATTTTTCTTTATCCCATTTTCCCTTATCCGATTCGCAGCCGTCACTCGCAGGTGGACCCGACGGTCATTAGGAGGTTTCAGCGGAGCTCCGGCCTTAATAAGCGCGACTCTTTCAATCAACACCGATGGCGCGATCCAATTATACAGCCTTACTAAACATCCTTCCCCGACAGCCCCTCTCACTCGTTACTTAACCCGAACATATTTATCGCTCGTTCTCAAAAAAAAACAAGCCGAAAGTCGTCCGAAACGAAACGGCTTCAAAGACTTTCGTATTGCCAACAAAAGGTTTTTAAGAAAAAACTTTTTCTTTTCATTATTCACAATGGCATTACAGGAGGGATTTCGCGAAATGGGATGGAAAAATCATTTTGATGCGTAAATAATTGAAAGTGAGCCGTGAAATTGGTAAAGCCGATTGTTGGTTTGCAATTGCAAAAACGTAGGACGGCCCGAGTTTACTGTAGGATTTATCCGTCGAATCGGCGCTATTGATGAATGTTGTGATTGCTCGTGGCGTAATGCGGGATGGGGATTGTCCAGCGGTGGCTGGCGATGAGCGCGCCGATCGATAGCGCACTAATGAGCCGTGATGCTGTGTTTCAACATGCGTGTATCCGACAATGAGCCGCACTCGGCAGTCTCGGTACACCGCACTATTCCACCGCTCATTCAAGAATTATACCAAATCCATTACGCCATTTGAGTACTTAGCATTCCGTGATATAAATAGATCTCTTGTTCTTGCCATTCACACTCTCGCATATATTATGGTTATGGTTAAAGAACTTTATTATTTCTCATTAGAATTACAATAGGTATTCACTTATTGAGAAACAACTTTTACTTACTAAATTAAATCACAATAACTCAACAATCGAGCGCACTTAAATCGAAATACACACCTAATTACTATAAACACGGTAGTTTTTTAAAAACGTCATTCGTGGTGTACCGTCCTAGCGGCGAATAATATTTCACAATGCTATGGCCACCCGCCCCGCCGGACTTACAAAACAAGGAGCAACAAAGAACGCGATATGACTAGATGCGGCATTGATAGGTTCAGTACGAAAATAGCACAGGGATCAGTAAGAAGAGATAAATGTAAGATTCAATTTGAATTTGTTATTGTTTTTGAATTGGGTTATGTATAGGTATCTTATATTTTTGTTGTTTTTAATCTCTAGTGGTTTATTTTAGTTATATAAGATGTTTATTTAGATTCAATTAAGTGATCTGACATATAGAAATGTGTAATATGTATTTTAATCAAACGTTTATTTATTTATGTAGATTTATATTATTATTTACTTAAATTAATGGTAGGTTTATTTATATGTCTTTATTCAAATATTATAGGTTTACACAATACTTTTATTTATATGTATACATGTATACACATACTCACTTAAATACATAAACACACACGCATATACATATATATATATACATATACAGGCAATATATATATATACATACACACACACATACATACATTTATGTTTTCATGTATTTATATTTTCTTGATGTATGTTTTAAGTAGTCTTTTATAAGAACCCATTGATTGTGCACTTTTAACCCAGATTGGAAGTTTATTATATAGCTGAGCACCTTCAAATTCAATGTTTCTTTTCCCATAGTTTGTTTTAGGTTTACGAATAATTAGATTGTTGGCACTGCGTAGTTTTATTTTTTGTACACGGGTTTTCTTAGTGAAGGTAATGTTGCTATTTATTTCGTTATTTAGTATTTTTTTTATAAGTATACATGTCAGGTACGTATATGTTTGTGTGACGTTCATTATTTGCGTTTGTTCGTATATTTTTGTTGTAGATGTATAATAGTTATAGTTAAATAAAATCTTTATTATTTTATTCTGTTTTGCCTGAATCATGTTAATATATTTTTTAGCCGTGGTACCCCAGATTTCAATTAAGTATTCAATGTGTGGTTTCACTAATGAATTGTAAATTAAATATCGTATTTTCCTAGGAAAACAATTTTTATTTCTGCATAATATACCAGCCAAAGACACTAATTTTGATGTGATATTTTCTATATGTGGCCTCCAGGTAAGATGGCTGCCCAACGTTAAACCAAGATATTTTTCCTTCGAGGCTTTAGATATTGTCTGATCATTTATGTTTAGTTCAAGGTTGGTATCGACATTTTTGTTTTTGGCGGAAAAGACAACATATTTCGTTTTAGAACTATTAATAGTCAATAAGTTAGACTGAAACCAGCAGTTTAATATATTTAGGTCCGTTTGAGCTTGTGTGATGATTTCATCTATGTTTCGACCAAAATAGAATACACTCGTGTCATCAGCGTAGAGCGTTATATCTCCCGTGAGATTGGTTTTGTGAATGTCGTTCACGTAAATTAAAAACAAGAGCGGTCCCAAGATGGAACCTTGAGGGATTCCACATGTTATTGGCATTGAACTACTTTGGGTTTCACCCATTTTTACGACTTGTTTTCTATTATGTAAGTAAGAATCAAACATCTCGAGTGCTTTTCCTTCAATACCTATGAGTTGTAACTTTTTCAGAAGTATTTGGTGGCTAACAGTGTCGAAGGCTTTCTTCAAATCGATAAATATACCTAAGGCTATCTGTTTCTGATCGATTTTTTGTTTTATCATTGTTATTAAATCTATGGTTGCCGCTAGAGTATTGGATTTTTGTCGAAAGCCGTATTGCTTTCTGTAGAAGAAATTTTTGAAATTTAGGTATGTTTCAAGTCGAGAATGAAGAAATTTTTCAAAGATCTTTGATATGATTGGAAGTACGGATATTGGTCGATAATTGCAAGGATCCCATTTGGGACCAGACTTGTGAATAGGACTGACTTTAGCGATTTTCAGACTATCCGGGAAGGTACCATTATCGAGGCAGTTGTTAATACACTTGGTAAGTGCACTTACGATTAGATTTATTACACATTTCAGAGCTTTTGTACTAATTTCATCAATGCCACAACTAGTGTTAGGGTCTAGACTATCTACTATTTTCAATATCTCGTCCTCAGTTGCAGGCGTGATGTTGTCCATTTTAATGTGTTGATCGGCTTCTAAGCTTGTAATGTGATATCTGTGATATATTTCTGGAATTTCATTAGCCAAAATTTTACCAATAGTAGAAAAGTAAGTGTTGAATTGTTCGCAAATGTCTGTTCTTTCTAGTATAGTCTTTGAATCTATTATAAGTTTGTCTGGAAATGATATGTGTTTTGTTTTATTACTTGCTAATTCATTTATTAATTTCCACATTTTACGTGGTTTGTTCACAGTGTCTGTAAATAGTTTGTTGTAATATGTAGCTTTCGTTTGCTGTATAGTCTTAACCATCTTTGATTTTTCTGATGCAAAGTTTTGTTCAGATTCCTTGTTTGTTTTGTCCATTTTGTGTAATTTCCAAAGTCTGTTCCGTTTTTCTATTCCTTGTATTATTTCCTTCTTTATCCAATCCTGTTTCGGGCTATTCAGAATTTTAATTTTGACAGTTTTATTATTTGTTATAGCATTTATCAGTTTTGTACTGATTTCGTTATAGGAATTAGTTGTTTCAAAGTCAATATTTGCTACAGTTTGATACAGTTGGTTGTAGTCAATCGTGGTGTACTTGACTTTTGATGGAGGAGGCGATTCATATTGCTTGATCTCAAAGTATATGTTTTTGTGATCTGACATGGATGAATCAACTATAGCGAAATGAAAGTTGTTGCTTTTTAGATCAGTGCAGACATGATCGAGAGTAGTTCTGGTCGTTGCAGTTTCTCGAGTACAATATTCTTGCTTAACGTTATTCAGTACCTTGAAACCGTTTTCTTTATAGACGTTCTTGTATTTTTTAGTAACATGTGTAGGGTGTATTAAATCGTAGTTGAAATCTCCGAATATGACTGCTCTTTTCAATTTATGAAGATGGTCCGAATAAGTCTCCAGAAATCGGTCTGAGTTAGTTTTTTCTGGTTTGTAAATGGCACCAATGTTTAGTGAGAATTTGGACACGCGAACCCACAAGTAGTGGTTATCTTCTTCACAGAGCTCTAGAACGAGGTTATGCTTAAGGTTATTGTGAGCAAATATGGAAACACCGCCACCTCTGTGTTGTTGTCTAAAATTGAAGTAATGTGTGTAACATGGTATTTGGATTCTACTTGCCTCATCTATACTCTTGATCCATGTCTCTGTCAGCACAATTATATGAATGATTTCTTTGAATGAGTTTATTACACATTTAAGTTCATCTAATTTTCCCGGTGTAACTATGCTGCGCGCATTGACGTAAAAGCATCTGAGAGATTTCTTACTTTGGCTAATTTCTGCATACGTGTCGGCCAGTTGATGTGTGGTTTCATTTCTTATAAAAAATTTGATTGCGTTGAAGTTTGGGTTGAGGGTACATCCTGAGTGTCCATCTGAGTTACGATAGGTATTGTCTGCTGTTCGGAAGATTTCACAATTTTAGGGATACCTTTTATGTATTTTATTTGTAAATTAGTTTCTCCTTTTTGTACTCGTGTTTCTAGTGCTTTCTTTAATTTACGTAGATACTTCTGTTGGTTGACTGTTTGATCAGAGAAGAATTTAATGTTGTCTTCTTTATTTCTTTTGTTCCGCAGTAGTGTTTTGGACGTTTCATCGGAATTGTAAAACACTTTGATAGGACGATTTGTGTCTGGTTTGAACTTTCCAAGACGCATGACTTTGTCTGGTTCCGGACAATTTGTTAGTGTAGCTCTGGTTGTCTTTAAAACTTCTTGTTTGTCAAATTCACGACGTTCTGTAGCATTTTTCAGATTGCTTTCCTTGATACCAACTATAATTATGTTTTTGGCACGCAAACTGCGCTCCTGGATTTCGGTGATAAGGTCTTCATAGTTGGGGTCCCTTTCGTGGACAGCGTGTGAAGATATGGTGTTTCGGAGAGTGACAATATCAGATTCAATAACTTCAATTTTTTTTCCGTATTTCCAGCGTCGTTTTTTAGGTCTTCTAATTTAGTATTAATATTTACCTGCTCTGAAATAATTTTCTCCATAGTGCTCCCGAAGACTTTCACATCCTCCTTTATGGAGGTGACTGTTTGACAGAGCCGGTTTATTTTTTCGTTTTGGGCATTACTTGAGGCGGTTATAAGCGCCATCATATCAGACATTTGTTTTCTCATTTCCGATATTTCATGTCTTATAAGAAAATTGTCATCACCGTGAGGATTCTTACGTTTATTTCTGCGTGTCGTTACTTGAGAAGATGTCTCAAATTCGATATCCCGGTCCGTGTTTTCTAAGTTCGGATCTGAACCGCTAAGTTTAGCAGTGCCGCATCCATTCGGTGAACGGAGCATTATAGATCTTTGATATGGTTACTCACTCGTGCAGTGGCGTCGGCAGTCGGCGGCTCGCGGCGTGCGCGCGGGATGAAAAATCAGAGGCCGTCTCGTTTCGTCGAGGTGGAGAAGAGCGGTTACCGCGACGTCGCTCACTCGCTGATGGTCGACACCGATAATAAAGGTTCTAAGTATTAAACAGCGCGTCAAACCAAAAGTAGTTTTAGTTATTAGTTATTAGAAGTTGAAATTGTATGTTCGTTTAGTGCACTATTTTATTAAAATTGTCAACACGTCCACTTCGTACACTCGTCGTCGCCAAATTTCGACGGCAGAAGAATTAAAAGAATTATTTAGAAGTTATAAATATGCTAAGAATGGTTTAAGTCTCTTAATTAGAAAAAGATTAGAGTCTCTATATTAGAAGTTATAAACCCCAATATGCTAAGAATGCTTTAAGTCTCATAAAGTCAGGAATTTTTAACAAATCTCCGTTACTTTTATATTTAATTGGAATTAAATGCAATGTTTATTTATGTTTCTGTTACAAAACCTATTGTTATAATAACAATATTTTATTAGCAACTGGCTTGTTAAAATTTAAGATTTCTTTCTTAAGAATATTATACCACTCAATTGAAACTAGAGGACCCTTATTACATATCAGAAACAGCCTCATACATAATAATGATAATGCTTGGTAATTGGGGTTTTCTCAAAGTCCACCTGACTACGTCTTACCATCTTATCTAAGTCTTTCATAGAGGAAAACATTCCCCTAGTAGAAAAATTTGCTAATTTTATTTATTTATTTATTTATTTATTACAACACATAACACATACGGTCAGTAAGTACAATAATATTGGGGAAACTTAAAATAATTGGGTCAGACTATAACCCAATAAAATGCGTCTGTAACATGGACTATGGTTACAAGTAGTAAACGTCACAACACAAACAATATTAAAATCAATAAATAAATTTAACATAACTCATCATAGTAATTATTTCAGAACTAAAATAATTAAAACTTAATTAAAATTTTCCAAATTGAATTCATTATTAATTATTAATCATTATTATTATAGGCATTAAAAGTAAACCAAATAACTTTACAAATAGAATTACAGATTACAATAATTATTAAAGATACGATACAACGAACAAAAAACTTTTTGGATTGACAAACTGGATTATGCAAATAGTTTACGGATGTTAAATAAAAAATGTCTTAAGTTGCCACAAAAGATATCAATGTCAGCAATGCCACTTCCTCATTGGTTAAAGATTCCTGGTGAAGTAAGCTTATATCTTCGGCTTTATTGTCACTTGCCATCAGGTGAAATTAAAGCCAAACACTTGCCCCTACTGGAAAAATTTGCTAATTGCATACATTTAAAACAGTAAACGCCACTCGATAACAATCCTATTAAAACAAAAACATTCTGTACGAGCCCGTATGAACCCGTACTGATGTCAAGAATATTATGTCAATTGTCACGGGACGTTCTACGTAGATGTAATTAAAATACGTCAGTAGAGGTCGAATGTCTTTAATACACTGTCAAACACCGTGAACACAAGCATTTACATAAAAGTAGGTCATTATTGAGCAATTACGCAATGCATTAACGCAGAGTGCAAGTTAGTAGAAATATTTAAATGGCTTGTACACATTCGCAGAAATAAGGTTTACCTGCTGTAGTACTATTAGTTATTCTGTGCTACTGTTAAGCTGTGTTACAAGCAATGCACTAATTGATTAGTACCGTAGTCTTTTGTGGTATTACGTTTACAACTTTGTTTATACATACTTACCAATTAACATTTTAGCCAAATAATATTACTTACTTACATATCATCCCCTTTTATTAAAGATACATACATACAACAATAACTTGTTTCAATTATCTCGTCCTATATCAAAACAATATTTACTCTGTCCCTATGTGATCAATTTAACAAAATAGGTTTCATGTTTCGGCACAATGTAAAGGTAACAATGCCACCCTGTCGTAACAAATACTACCTTAATACCTCCGGCATGATACTTATTAGTTATTACCTTTTAAATGGCCGCGTAACATTGTTAACCGTGCCAATTATCGGGCCATTGTCCGCTCGAAAACATTTTGTTTTATAAAATTGATTACCCGTAGGTACTACAGTTCGGCAGTTAATTTATATTCCGCGTGAATACGTGGACACAATAGAGGTTGTGTGTTTCTAGTCACGATTTCACGGGTTTTGGAATCAGTTATCAGCGCGTCCGCTCTCATTGGGGCCCCGTTGTTCCGGGTTTATCGGGGGATCTGGCGATATTTCTCGAGCGTCGGCGGTCGGCCGGCGGGCGGGCGGTCGTCTGCAGCTCCCGCCCTACGGCGCATTACTCAGCCCCTATCTGATGTCGTCTGCTAATTGACTAGAAATACAGATAAACGCTATTTTTATAGCAGCTAAAACTGTCTTCGGAAAATTTCACGATTCCGCTGATCGTGGCTTTTAGATGGGAGCTCTTTTTTCGGTTATCTCATTTAAGTTACTGCTACGTTAGTACGATAGCTTTTTATTTTTAAACTCTCCGTTAGTTTAATTGTGTGGAGCAGTACTTGACTATGTGAGTACCATTATTTTTTTACCAAATATCACAAAAGTTAATTACCACAAATTACTTGCTGCCTAATGCTAAGAAAAATTAATGTGTAATATAACCTCTGCCCAATGTGAAGCATCATTATGAATGAAGAAGAAAAATAAGGTCGCTAACTGATGAAGAATCAACAAGATTGGTATACATTAGTTACATACCTACTTGATCAGCAAAACGTCCTGCAGTACTGATAGCTGCAGATATCAAGCTATTATTGTACTCAAAGAGCCCACAAATATACTTTAACTATAGCTTTTTAGCCTATGGATAAGAATAATCGTGCTGATATATCTAATAGATTTGCGGAAATAAAAAAAATAAAAGAGAAGGTTCAAATGAAAAAACTTATGTCCAAAGGCAAGTTTTATTCATGGTCCAACGTATACTCAATGAACGGACCCTTTCAATGTAAAATTTCGCATTTATACTTACTTATATTACAATATTTACAAACGGATACACAATAATTGAACAACAAGGGCGGTTAACTACCCGCGAAAAAAGCGAGGGCGGTGACGGTGAGCGCGAGGTGCGGCAGCGCAATCGCGTCGCCGAGCAGCGCGCCTGCGCCGGCCGCGGCCCGAGCGCGCGCGCTGCCCCCCGCCTCGCCGCGGCACGCCGCCCCCGCGCCCGACGCGCTGGCCAGGCTGCGCCCGCGCACCTTCAACGGCGATATACAATAGTTCTCCTCCGCAAAGTCCTCCGTCAACGCTAAGGGATTAGCCAACGGATCTCGCCCGCATTCACATGGCAAATGGTTCCCAATTATTACAATACTGTCTACCTCCAGAATCACCGCTTCCGGCGACTCCAACATATGATTGCCGGTCAGTTTAAATGTACGGACGCTGTTATTTTGAACCAAGGCGAGCTCTTCGACTCCGTCAATTTTATTATTACACATCTCCAATATGTCAACTCTTTGGAGGCCATCGAACGCACCGACTCGAATGACTCCTAAATCGGATTCGCGCAGCGCGAGCCGACCGACACGCGTTAAGCCTCGAAAAGTGTCTTGCACAAGTGCCGGTAAATCCATGTACGCTAGCTCTAAAGTGCCAATGCCTTCGAGTCCAGCGAACGCTTGCGGTTCTATCGATTTGATTCCGGATGGCAGCTCTATTTGAACAACATCGTTTAATCCGGAAAATGCGTGTGCCAATATACGTTTGATAGGATTGTTGCGTAGAGAAATGAGTTTAATGAAATTGGTTCCAGCGAAGGCATAGGCTTCTATCTGAGCGATTCTGTTATGTGAAAGGACTATTGATGTGATGTTTTGGAGTGCGGCGAAGGCGAACGCGTCGACGGTGGCTAGCGGAGTGTGTTGTATATAGAGCTCGCGGAGGCGCGGGAGTCCGCGGAAGGCGAAAGGGCGGATCCTGGTAAGGTTGCAGGCGTCTAGCACGAGGCGACGCAGCTGGCGCAGATGCGCGAACGCGTCGGAACGCAGCACGCGCAGGTCCGCGCGCGAAAGCGACAGCTGCGTCACGGTCGGACTCAGCGTCATCGGCACACCGCGCAGCGACGCGCTGTTACACACTACCTGTAACAATACACGCCCTGTGTTAACGCATTCGCCCAAAACATGATTACTTGTAGAGAAAACACTCAGTGAAATTAATTTAACGATACTGAACCTGCTTCGGAAGCCGTTGGTAAACAAATATATATTTTTTAAAGTAAAATAAAAAGTCATATGGACTATTAAGTTTCGTACACTAGCAAATCATTCTAATCACAAAGAATTGAAAGATTTACTGTAATCGAAGTGACAATATCGAAAGTTAAGCCATCGCAATAAGTATTACGTACGTCCGATAAACAAAAAACAACCGCAGAGTACACATAAATCTCTCCCGCAAACCCCAATTGATATATCATATTTGTTTTGTAACAAATGCCAAACGCGAATTCCCAAAAATTATCAGTTTGGCCGCGTCACGGCATACGATTGCTTCTGTTTGTCCTGTCAATAAAATTAATCCTTACCGAAATATCCACGCCGGGCACAGAGGCGCACACCCATATTTTGATTGAATTGTTCCAAACTTAAGCTTCACAAATAATCGGCCAAAACAAATATCAATTCCAAACAGGCATATATCTACTGTCGCACGTAATATCCCCGATTTCAATTTGGTTTAGTAGATGTGTATGTGCCTATTTGATTGACATATTAACCGAATGGTTATGCATTGCGACGGTTAATCTGTTTAACTGGCCATTACAGTACAGTTCTATATACTATAATTGACTCGTAAATTTAATTGTGATCCTCATCAATGCAAAGCGTTGTTAGCCTGTAAAATAAACAACAGTTTTGTTAGCATTATTCTGCCTTGATTGAGGTGGTACGATGGAAAGGCCTTTTTTATGAAAGATTTTACTGTAGGCCTCAGACTTCTTTACTCTTTTAGCGACACTGGACTTTTTTGGGGGCGGCGAGAAACTTAAAGGGTTCCATGTGATCGAAACACTGTCAGAGCAATCCCCGTTTTCAAGCGAGTACTAGATTCTCCGAAGGGCTCGGATCGGGTCGGGAGCGGAACAACCCGAGAGCGTCTCTAAAGGCTATAGGGTTTGGCTCGGGTTAACCGGGTCGTGGTGGTGGGGAAAAGCGCCCAGGTACATATCTGTACCTGATGTAGAGCGTGTAAAACTGGTCGTCCTACCCTTATTCTACGAGTACTGTGTCTGGGGCCTAGGCGAGTGTGCATGTTTAATGGTATTTTGAGGTTCAGGCGCAGGTGTGAACTTGTAATAACATTGGAAAGGTCTTACTAAGACAATATAAAATTGTGGCAACTCTATAAAATAGATAGACAGAATAAACAAAATCACCTTCTAAATTATTATTTCTTTATCGGAGAAACAATACTTGCATTGTCTGGTTCGGAATAATATTTTTCTTTATAAAAATAATCAAACCCCGAAATTGATACAAGAATTCTTGCGAGTTATTTTCTATTACTCGTTTAACCTTTAAACAATCGTCAGTTATAAATAGTTTACCATTTGAAAATAGACATTTAATGAAGGTTATTTTAGAAAGGTATTATTATAAAAGTCCAATTTGGAACAAACTAATTCAATCAGATTTTATTTCACGAGTATTATTTGTAGCGGTTATAAAAATCTAACGACCCCGAATCTCGTATTTCAAATGCAATTTGATTATTGGCAAATCATTTGTTATAATTGAGAGTTGATATAAAAAATAAAATGTTTCTTCACTTGTATAAAAGCGGTCTAAAGTTGAAGTCAAAGTTTAGCGAGCCGGAGGGTGACCACCCGTTGTGCGCATTAGTTGGTGAACGCCATTCATTACAAAAGCGCACAACTCCGGAGCTCTGAACGGGAAACTTGACTCCTTTATGCTCGTTCATGTCCGATCCATGTAGACTAAGTTATCTCAATTATTACTTAATTATGATGTCTTGGCCATGTTTCCACTGTAATAAATTATTTATTTAGTACTACACCATAGGTACGTTTTGTGTCATTATAAGTTAATGCATAGTATAAAATAGTTTTGTGGCTGTGACAATATTGCCAATACTTTTGAAACAAATAAGAATCTGAAAAGAGGCCAGCTTTCTAGTGTATGAGATAGAGTAGTGCTGTAATCTGTACCAGAGGGTCAAGTAGCCCACGCCGCGGCTCTTACCAACCAATGCACCATATTACCTGCGACTGTGATAGGCAGATGCAGTGCGTAGGGCAGGGTGGTGCTAGAGACGGCATCAGGAGTAGAGAGTGCGCCACAGAGCATGGCCCAAATCTACGGCGCTCTCTAACCAATACATCATATTACCTGCGACTGTGATAGGCAGATGCAGTGCGTAGGGCAGGGTAGTGCTAGAGACGGCATCAGGAGTAGAGAGTGCGCCACAGAGCATGGCCCAAATCTACGGCGCTCTCTAACCAATACATCATATTACCTGCGACTGTGATAGGCAGATGCAGTGCGTGGGGCGGGGTAGTACTAGACACGGCATCAGGAATAGAAAGTGCGCCACAGAGCATGGCCCAAATCTACGGCGCTCACTAACCAATACATCGTATTACCTGCGACTGTGATAGGCAGATGCAGTGCGTGGGCAGGGTGGTGCTAGAGACGGCATCAGGAGTAGAGAGTGCGCCACACAGCATGGTTCAAATCTACGGCGCTCACTAACCAATACATCATATTACCTGCGACTGTGATAGGCAGATGCAGTGCGTGGGCAGGGTGGTGCTAGAGACGGCATCAGGAGTAGAGAGTGCGCCACACAGCATGGTTCAAATCTATGGCGCTCACTAACCAATACATCATATTACCTGCGACTGTGATAGGCAGATGCAGTGCGTGGGCAGGGTGGTGCTAGAGACGGCATCAGGAGTAGAGAGTGCGCCACAGAGCATGGCCCAAATCTACGGCGCTCACTAACCAATACATCTTATTACCTGCGACTGTGATAGGCAGATGCAGTGCGTGGGGCAGGGTGGTGCTAGAGACGGCATCAGGGGTGGCGAATGCGCCACTCCGGCGCCGCAGAGCATGGCCCACGCCGCGGCGCACACCAACCAATGCATCAACCATCTGTAAACAACAAACATACTAATTTAATAAATAATCATTTAAAAAAAACAAAGTGTTGAAAAATTCCACGAGCGGGATTCGAACCCGCGCCCCATGACTTGCCGGGTCAGGTGCACTGTCAACTATGCTATCGTGGCTCAATCCAACTCGCCGAAATTAATCAACACTATCTACTTTTACTTTATAAGCCAAAGGAACCCTATTCAACGTCGACAACTACGTTAACAACATCATCATCATCAGCCTACACACGTCCACTGCTGGACATAGGCCTCTCCAAGTGCACGCCACTGTGCACGATCCGTCATCAACATCCGCTCTTAATATTTTTACAAATATTGAAAGATCAGTTAAGAATTAGGCAAGCCTATATTTATGATTATTTACATATAATTTTACGCAAATATTGTTGCGAACAAATACAATTTGAAAAAGACAAAGTGTTGAAGAAATTCCACGAGCAGGATACGAACCCGCATGACTTGCCATTTGTTCGCAACAATATAAAAAAATAAATTAAAAACGTAAAATTATATATAAATAATCATAAATAATCATTGATTAAGATTTAGTTACGTTATCTAGTAGACCGACAGATGGAAAGTTTTCCACAAGTTGAGTTCCATGTAAGAAGTAAAAGTTTACGGCTAGTTTTGTTGATGAATACTTGAATAAACGCGCAATTTATTTCAACAATAGTTTCATAATGTTTGAACAGTATTTTACAATTGTATTTTAAGGACCAAAGACTTATCTGATCCAATAAAAAGAATACGTACATATAAAAAATCGGGTAACAAATGAATTTTCCACCTTAACGACATTTGTTCGGAAAATTGCGCACCCCTGCGATTGGGAAAAAAATGTCGTGTCGTTTACGAGTAGAACGATGAATGAACGGTGGAGTGTACAAAGTAACAGTAGTTCTGCCGCCATAATCATAGCTCATTCGAGCACGACAATGTTTGTCACATTCATATTGGAATAACCGAACTCCTTGGAACTTCGCCGAACAAAGGCGAATACGAGGTAACACATTTGAGTCTTTTTCCAATAGCAAAGTTGGAACTTGGTGCCGTTCACCAAATGTTAAGCCACTTCGAGAGTTGGTGACAAATATTGATGACGTCCTGCTTTGTAGATGCTTTTATACATGTTTAATTTAAAATTTTCAGATAACGAATATAGCTCTATAGGTGTGCATTGGCTTTCACTAAAATTTTCAGGACACAAAAAGGTGGTTACTGCGTAGGCCCAATGCGAGTAGGTTTTATCGACTGCCATCTTACGACTGCAACCAGAATCTATTGGCTAACGTGCCTTCTGAAGCACGAAACTTCACGTCTCAGAAAATTCAAGAAGCGAGCTGCTCACATTATGCTGAGACAGGGTCCTTGTTGACATCACTCACCCTATATATGATTTTTGTTTCTATTTTCTTAAACTTTTATATGTGTTTTTTTTTCTTTAATTTATGTTTCTTTTTATTGACATGCCTTAGTTTTAATATTGTTTTTTTATCTTATTATTGTTTCTCTTTTCTTTTTTGTTGTTGTGCTTAGTATATTTGATATTTTTTGTATCGTATCATATTGTACATTTTTCTTAAATTTAATATCAAATTATGTGTAAGTGTCAATAAAAATATTTCTATTCTATTCATATTAGCTGCACACCTATACTGAGCTGTTATTATGATTATGGACATAAAGTCTGAATTTGTTTCAGAAAACTATGTCACCGCTGGCTATACTGACTAAGGACCAACTATGTTCGAGATAACCGCGCCTACCACATAATTATCACAACAGCCCGTCAGAATTTTTAAAGGCTGTCAACATGTTTCTTCAAATATTTATATATTATTATGTTTATTCAAGTAATACCACTTTATCTATACTATTAATAAAGAGGTAAAGTTTGTGACTTTGTTTGTTTGTTTGTTTGTTTGTTTGTTTGTTTGCGGAGGGTAATCTCTGGAACTACTGGTCCAATTCCAAAAATTCTTTCACTGATAGAATACTACACACTTTGCGGGTAACATAGGCTATAGTTTATTTAAAAAAAGTTTATTTTTAAAATCTCATATCCACGCGAACGAAGTCGCGAGTAAACTGCTACTTATAAAATAAAGCTGGTCTGTCACAATGTAAAGTTTGCTGATTTAATAATTAAAGACTATATTGTGAGTAAATCACAAAGAAGCTAATAAATATCTGTATATGAATAACGTAATATACGTATTAACGACAACGACCTTCTATCACAATCATGAGTAGATATAGATATATGTATTCACTACAGAGTACAAGCTGCCTATAAGCGGCCCGCTGCGGTACACTAACACATAGCGCGGCCAAAAACGGTTTTAACGGCGGTAAAAACTGGTTTGCGTCGGCTCAGTTGCGGTATGACTGACAGGGCCGCACCACATAAGTCGTCGCGCGCATTAGACAAGATTCATACATATCTACACATGTGCTTCATGATTAAAATCAACCGTAAAATATTTTTTTTTTCTGAGAAAGACTTCTTTACACATATATTTTGTTGTACTATGAATGAGCAGATATATTAAATGAGTAATCTCAAGACAAATACGATAAAGTACTTTCATAAACCTAAAGTTTTCAATTAAGCCCACTAGCTGATCAGAGATATGTGCCGAGAAAAATGCAAATGAAATTCTCTCCTTGGAGCTGACAATTACAAGACCATTTTAATTTGACGCAGCAAAGGATTATTAGATTTGCGCCACTGCTGAGCTTGCACTTCAACGCTGTCCGAGCTAAGAGAGGGTAGTTGTAGATTTAAAATTCATTCCTAGGTTCTCCTGTGTTTAAGTTTTAAAGTTTTTAATCCAAGAAAGTTGTTTGTGGCATCACAGATATTCCAATGTGTATGATTTACTTAAAATCCCTTACCTGGGGGGTGACTTTTTGGAAGTTTTGAGTCATGTAAGAATAGCCGTTTTCAATATGATCAGCTCTTAATATTAATAATAATTAGGTTTGATAATACCCCGTGTGGTGCCGGGGATAAAGAATTGCACCACCCGATCTCTTCCCGTGGATATCGTAAAAGCATGATTAGCAGCAGCAGCAGGATGGGCAGCAGCATCTCTCTGAAGTAACCCTCAACCTACTGCGATCCCGCCTGCCAAGCGTGGCGATCCTTGGGGAAAGCCTTTGTCTAGCAGTGGACGGCTTACTTGCTATTACTGGCAGGATTAAGTACTTGGGTGTTATAATTGATGAAACCCTTGCTTTTAGGCACCATATTGAAGCTTTATGCGGCAGAATACGGAAATTAATATTTGTTTTTAAAAAACTCCGCAAAATTGCGGATTTAATATTATTCAGGCAAGTTTACCTAACTTTATGTCAATCAATAATAACTTACTGCATTACGTCATGGGGTGGCACTGCTAAAACTATATTACTAACCATTGAGAGAGCCCAACGAGCGGTATTAAAAGTCTCTACTTTTCGTCCTTTCCTTTTCCCCACTGACATTCTTTATAAATCCTGTAAAGTATTATCGGTTAGACAGTTATTTATTTTAACACAGTTATCAAACAACACGTCGCACTTCCATACAGCACTGAAACTACTAACAAAAGACGAAAAGATTTAGTTCCCTCAAAATACAGCAACAAAACATGCCTTCTCTTCTAGATTTTACTTGTTCTTAGGTCCACTTCTTTATAATAGGTTAAACGCTAAATTAGGCATATATCATCATTGCTATAGTAAAACAAAGAATATACTCAAAGAAGCCCTTCTCAATATGTCCTACGAGGATACAGAAAAATTATTAGTTGTCCTAAGATGAATGTTGCTTTTATCTTTATACCTAGTAGTTTAAAATGAATATTGTTTAAATTTTTATACATGAAGTAGTTAAGTTTATAAATAAATGTTGTTTTTGCTATTTATTTATTTAGTCACAAAGAATAAAAGAGTAGTTTGCATTATTAATATTATTATTTAAGAATTTAGTAAGGTTCCTATTTCGAAATAAATAATATTTAATTTATATACATTAGGAAGATAAGTTTATAAATGAATATAGTTTTGTTTTTATTTTTATTTAGTCACTAAGAATTAAAATGTATTTTGCTAATTTAAGATTTTAGTAAGTCCTTTACTTTTGCCTGGAAAACAGGATAATCCTAGTTCAGGCACTTGTGTATTTTTGAGATTATATAGTATGTTTAGTATTCTGGTTATATTGTAAAATAAGTTATTTAATAAAGATTTATTATTATTATTATTATTTTGGCTGAGATGATGAGATTTAATAATATGATTATTCATTATCACCTTAAACGCCATTTGACCGACAAACAATTGAATTTCTATTGTATCTGGGCCCGGCGGCGGCGGTCTACCTGTTAACGATGCTTTATTTACACCTATCAAAACATGGGTCTCGTGATGATCAGTTTAGGAATACCTGGATTTAGTGAAGTAAAAAATAAAACTTAAGAAGATCGATAGAGAATTACCAAGACATGACACAGAAAATTGTTGTCTTGGTAATGAAATGAAACAAGATGTGAAGATATTTTTTTTAATAAATAGTACCGATTGTGTCATAAGGCGTACAATACACAAATTCGGATCGACACTGTTCGTCAAAGCGGCGCGGTTGAGCTGAACATGTTGCATAGTTGATAACGTTCCACAAAAAGGCCGCTCGGCATGATCACACAGCACTGCGAGGCGAGCGACTTTTGTTTTTCTTTTTGTTTACTTGATTTAGCGTTCAGACGAACTGAATAGAAGTCGAAAGTTGCAGCGGTTTACTTCGATGTATCTTTGTTGTTTCACAAATAATGCCGAGTCGAATGTGTCGGTCCGCATCTGTGTGACTCTACTGACTGGCATTTCTTAGCCGCTGATTAATTACGTTCAAATGAAAAGAGGTCTCATAAATTCTTATACCAACACCTTTTCAGCTGCAATTTACTTAATTATGGTCGTCAAATAAATAAAAGATTTTTTTTACCTGAGTCGAAAAGTCGGGGCCATGGGCGGGCGCGGCTGGGGCGCACCGCCCCGCGCGCACCCTCACCTACCAGCCTCCATCACAGTTGCACCCTCTGTGGACAAATATCCTCCTTAAGCTTCTCCAGGGGAAACATAATTTAATTCATTTTTTACTTATACTCATTTGTCGTCACGTCGTCTTATCCTACCCGAATTATAATTATGAAAGTTAGGATGGTTTTTATAGGGTAACGTCGTCAGCTGAATGGATTTTACTGAAATTGGTGTGGCTTTATACGCCGTTCGTTTTAAGTGCCCCACTTAAATTATAATGAATTTCTCAATATCCTAAAATCGGCTACTTTGTTTTCATCGTTGGTTAAGAATCTAGATAAACCAAATCGGATGAGCTACTTGCCACAGACAGACAGACGCAGCAAGATCAACTAAATGACATCTCCCACTTTTTGTTAATGGTTAAAATGACCCAAAAAAAATTGCAATAAAAATCATTTTCATAGAAAAAAAAAATTGTTTCAAGTATCGAACAGTATCAAATACCAAACTGTATAAAAATTTAAAACATTTAACCACAAATAACCAAAATCAAAAGCCAACAGGTAATATGTCACAAAAGATTAAGCTCTTCATTTATTCCCGTCGTACGTTAACAAAGACACCTCGAGGACCCCAACTTACCCTAAGTACTCGCCCTAAATGAATAGGTACGGTAGGGAGAGGTCAAATTGTGTCGCAGCAGAATACTATTCTTGTAGGACAAGTTGGTATTAAAATCAATCACACTGAATCACTACGTAAATACAAGAGCACACGACATACATATCCATATGATAAGGTCTTAGTCCAATTTGGACTTTTATAGATTTACTATGATCTGCTTTCATGTCAACTTATTCTTAAGAGCGTTTACGCCGTTTTGCTCAAAAACTGTAATTTTCAAACCTCTTAATATCTATGAATATTTACTTTACAAATATGTTAATTACTTATATCATTAGGCGATCTTGTCATCAAAATAGTTTGTTGAAAACATTTTTAGATTTGTGGATATTTTGGAATTTATAACCAGATAATTGAACAGAGGTTTTCATAATTTGACTTTCCGCGTCAACTTCGAAGCTTAAAAATGTGTTTAAATTACTGACAAACCTAAGAACAAAAATTTTATTTCAATTTGAAAGATCTTCAGCAAAATAGTTTGTTGAAAACATTTTTAGATTTTGGTTACTAACAAAAACTATAAAAATCCGAACATTTTGAATTTTTAAAGAAATTATAGGTGATAAAATAATTGTTTTCTCTATTAAACTTACTATATAAATATAAGATAAAAGCTTTTTACTATGGAAAAAAGTGTTCTTTAAATTATGCGCAAAATTCTTTTTACTAAATTAGCTCTATAATTTTTCTATAAATATTTTAAAACTGCTCTAAAACTACTACAAAACTCTGCGTTCTATTAGTATCAAATCAGTCCGCCGCGAGGCCTCTGAGAGAGTGGTCACGTCGCTCGACGCTCTACCCGACGATTTCCGAACAATTGCCGTAATTTCGAAGATAGTTCAAATTTATAGCGCGATAAGCAAATCTTAGTACTTTAGTGAATAAATTATTTTATGTTACTTTTGATGAATTGCAACATTTTTAAATTGGACGACCTCCGTGGTCGAGTGGTTAGCGCGCCGGGTCGGGCGTCGCGCCGTCTCCGAAGCCCCGGGTTCAATTCCCGGTCGGGTTAATTTAGAGAAGGACTGTTTTTCTAAATTTATTTCGGGTCTAGGTGTTTTTTCTATGTTGCATGCATGTCCATGTCTATGCATTTATCCATATTATCTTACTATACTAACGAGTTTCTTAAGAATACTTATCTTGAGCTAGATAATTGGTGAGAGCATAAACAAATTAAATTTTTAAACTGACAACGTATATTATGTTGCAGAGATAATGGGTAATAAATTCAACGAAAATTCAAAATTCTCCGAATCGGGCGTGGTGAGAAGTGAGCTTTAAGTAACTTTCGCAATGCTGGCCCACGGGATGGGTGGGAAATACCATCTATGTGTGTTTCTCTCGGAGGAGGGAAGGAGTGAAAAGGAGGGGATCCTTTGCAAGACACGTAAAACCGGTGGTCCCAGTTTTTGTCACGACTGCTCCGCACCCGTGCCAGTGTGCGCTATGGGCTATGGCCCAATCTCCTCGCCATATCCTAGCAGTGCGACTTTTGTAGACTAATTATTTATTTTGTTAGTAAGTGTATTCCTTTTTTAATTTTTTTAAGTATTCTTGCCTATTATTATGTTTTTTAGAATCCTACTTATTTAAGTTTTTCAATCAACAACAAAGAAACGATTAATTGTATGGGCAGTCAAATAACTTGACCGAGTTTTGACAGCACCTATTTTATTGCTGCATGGTGCGCTTTGTGCTTATGTGGCTCATATTTTCCAAGTAGTTTTTATACAAAATTTATTTTAAAAGGAGATTAGCAAAATTGGGCTTGGTAATAGACAACAAATTATTATTGAAATATTCTAAAAAATCGGTCAATTTATTTGACTGCCCATACAATTAATCATTTCTTTGTAAAATATTGGAAGAAAAACTTAAATAAGAAGGATTTTTAAATGTTTCGTATCTCAAACCATCAACAAACTGTCAACTGTCAACGTCATGCAGGGAACAACAGGGACTCTATTTCCACTTAACATCAAGTGGAGTGGAGACATTTGCCGAGCTATGAATAAAATAAAATAAAATGTGTCGTCGTCAAATCAATTCGTCCAAAATAAATCGTTGAGGAACAGATAGGTATTGATTATAATTTTGTGATATAAGATTAATTACAACATTAATAAAAATACATACAATATAATATTATAGGTACTTATTTCATGTATCTGTAGTTTAGCCATCTGCTTACGCCCATAGTTAAAAATAAAAAAACGACGGGTTGCACCCCGGGAGTGCCGGCAGAAGTGAAAACTTGAATATTAACTTTGTGCATTTTTGATATTTTGGAATGGTTAGGGTATAATTTTGCACGAATTGCTTCAATTATCAGTATAAAAGTACTATCATTTATGTGGTAGAATACAATATTTATTTATTGTGCTATCGTACACAAACATGACAATTTATTCGCGCAAGCGCCCTGCGCCGCCTAAACGAAACAACAGGCATACATTTTCGCCGCGCCGTAGAAAGAGAGGGGGATACTTCCTCTCCTACGCCGCGCCGGCTGTCTACTCTCCATCCGTCTTACGATTTTACGTCTTACATTTTCGATCAGGTCACGTGTCCTGACGCGAATTTAACATTTTTTACCCATTACAAAAAAAATGTACAACGCCGCTAAAGAAGTTTTCACTTCAATAATTTCTAAGTATACCGAAAAACTAAATTCGAACGGATCAAAGTAGTGAGTTTGACTATAGTGAGCAGAACTAGCCTACTCTACGCACACACTCGCGCGCGCTCACAGCCCGCTTCTGTGTGCGTGATATTTGGACTTAAAAACCTAAACTTAAGGTCTCGCGCTCGGCGTAAACGCTCTTAAATAACATCGTTGGTAAGCAAAGGAGATCAATCAACTTTCAGCATTCGCTATGTAATAAAACAACTCTGTTATCGGCTCAGTAAACTTGCGCATGGGTCGTTCTTGCACCATTAACGTTAGTAATTAATGATATTTAGAAAACCGGACTCTCTTCATCAGGAAAAACTTAATTTTATGTTATTTATATTCGGTAACTATTTACATGTGAATTTTACTTTTTAATTTTAAGTGCTAATTGCTGCACTGAAGCTAAATTAAATATTTATAAAATGGCTGGGTCGGGTAGGCATTCAATTTTTTTATTGTATTCATTGTATCTGTATATAACCTACCTGTCCAATTTTAAGATTGTAGGCTATTATAGTTCTTAAGATTTCTTGTCAGAACTTGCCAGAACTGTACACACTACAGTTCAGTGTATAGTAACAGTACTGTTACAACACCGTAAATTTTAGCTTTAATGTTACTGATCAACAAAATGTTAAAGTTATGATAAATTCTTAGCTACAGACATAAATAGCTATAGGTATATGACATATATTACTATAATAAAAAAATATGTTTGCCGAAAGCTATGTGTAATATTTATCATCATCATCATCATCTCAGCCAAAAGACGTCCACAGCTGGACAAAGGCCTCCCCCGAGGATCTCCACAACTACCGGTTTTGTGCTGCTCGCATCCAGCGGCTTCCCGCGACCATTTAAATAAATAATAAAAAATATAATAAAAAATATAAAAAAATATATTAATAAATACTTATGGAGAAAGCTTAATGGATATCATAACATATCAATTGCGTATAAAGCCTTTAATAATGTTTATGTGTAGCATTTAATAATAACATTAAATATAACAAAGCACTTAAAGTATCAAAAGACACCATGGTCATCTAATCTTAAAATATAAACTATCGCTATTTGTATAATAATAATATTATAAAATAATGTTACCAAATATAAATGTTATGCAGCCCCGCGAACATAAACTGTGGATAAAAGAGGTAACATATTCCGATATCCCCACGTGCTAAGTGCCTACTTGCGAATCGCATAACGACTATTAAAACGCCCTATATCTTCATACGACGATGCTTTATGTCTTTGTCCGACAATCTCAAAAGAAAAACGACTTATATTCAAGATTGATTCAATTATACTTAAACGGAAATTGAAAACGAACTCCTAATAGGTATTCGCGTCTCCGGGGAGCACACTTGCGCCGTTACAATTTAAAACCTTTTGTACATTGAACGTTCGCGAATAAATTCTGTTGTACCAAGAATCGTAGTGTCACATTTTAATTTCTCGCCGGGAATTTGCTTTGTTCCGCCCTACTTTCTAATTATCGCCGTTTATTTAGTATCGGAGCTGAAAGAATAAGTGCTGCATAAGGAGTTTTCATAAAAACTATTTATAACGAAGCCTACTTTGTTTCCAATAATGATTGCAACGATGGACCAGTAAATTTTACACACGTTAACACATTAATTTTATTTAATACTGTCCCAATACTCTACTGACGTATCCAATATGGCATCGGCTGCAATTAAGCTGGCACTAAATAGTTACGGCAATTTATAAACGCACTAATTTATGATAAATTAATTGGCAAGGACGTCAGTTTTGATTTTCGTGTATGTGATGATAGAAATAACCAACAAAGGAAGTTAATTAATGGTATATAGGTCTCATAAAATGCTCAAAGTCACACAAAGAGCAATGAAGAGCTACGATCAGGGTATCTTTGTGAGATTGCATCGAGATCTGGAGAAGGACTTTATTCATCGATATAAGAGAAAGAAATTGCCAAAAGATTTGCCAAATTTAGGTGGCAGTAAGGGGGACAAAAAGCTTGTAGAACTGACGGCCTTTAGTGCAGAAAGGTTGAGTGGCGACTGCGTACCAGAAAACGCGTCGTGGTTCGCCTCTAGCAAAGAGGACGACCACCACCAACCTCACAGTTATAAAGTTAGGTGTCAGACATCCCTGCGCAAGCACAAGGGACCATCTACGTCAGATCATAAAGCCAGATCAGAACGCGCCGGTACGCATCCTTCATCCGGTACTTTTAAGACTAGTGTCTCGAGCTAGTTGCCCCGTGGACCCGTATAGTCCACTACCTAATATCCAGATAGGTTACCGGAGCTGTAAGTTCGCTCACTTCTCGTTGTACTAAGAGTACAACTCGCAGATTCCACTGCTCGGGTCGTCAACTCTAAAGTCGACTACCAAATGTCCTCTTTGGTGGCGGAGTTGTAAGCCCACTCGCTTCTCAGTACCCATCCAGGCAACTTATCAGTTACAAAATCCTACGCGGCTGATTTAACCGGAGACATTGCATCAGCACAGCTGAGGGACAGTTATTGGCTATTTAAAGTTAAAAAGCTTCAAAAATACAAATGTAAAAAAAAATCCACGAGGAGGATTTGAACCTACACCCTTCTGACATACCGGGTCAGGTGCTTTCCCAATTGAGCTATCGTGGTTCTAACTATAGCCCGCCGAAATTATTCAACACTATTTAGTTTTTCACTTTGAAAGCCAAAGGTTTTGTTCGCAACAAAATTTGCGTTAAAAATTATATAAACAAAACAATAGTAGATTGTACAACAAGACCATAAAACGAGTCATTTTACCCGAGTCGTGCATATAGCCACCCGAGCCGGTACGGCGAGAGTAAACAGTCACGTCGAGGGTAAAATGGGTTTTATACTCGAGTTTTACACTCTGCTTTTTACTTCGATTGCAAGGAAATAAAACAAACCGCAACATAACAAAAGCTAGTTTCTTGACGGTATAATTAGCTTCCCGCCACACAATTTTTCTTATTTTTTTTTAATTTTCAACTATGTGACGTTCGACTATGGTCTGAGCCGTAATGCCAAGTTATTATAAATATTTGCGTTATATTTTTTTTACGTAAATGCACGGCCGTATTAATCGTAAATTTGTATTTAGATAGTAATACATAATTATGTCGTAATTAAATTAAGATATAACCTAAATCTCATAAAAATATATCAATTAAATGAAGGTGTATTTAATTGTGTATGTGGCTGTAAGGCCTAATTGCCTTAGTCTTATAAGAAGAAATTACTTTATGCACAAGAGCATAAAAACACATTTCATGCAGCCTTCTCTCGACATAAAAAACAACTTTACGAGCATGAGAAGTGAAAAAACATTTTAAAAAGCTTCATTGAAATGAAGTCATCACTACAATTGACGGGTATTGGAATAATCACCACGCTTGCCAAATGCGGGCCCGGGACATTCGGGTCTCGGACCGAGCGCTTTGACACTTGCCCACCGAGGCTTTGACCCAGAAAACCGCTGGGTGAGGGTAGCGTACGACCGGCACGACCGTTGGAAAATCCTTGCGGGAGACTTTTTCCCAGCAGTGGTCTTCTTTTGCTGAGATAGTGATAATGATGACGATTTATAGAAGTTACATAAATATATTATGTAACTTCTACTTACTACTTACTAAAAGATTTAAAATATACCGTTATATTGATTAGCAGGAATGCAATTGCATTTTGACATTCAGCTGAAAATGTTAACCAAATTACAACTTATTAAACGGCATCCGGGTAAGTGGTGAGCAAAAGGAAAATTTAGATGGCTTATATCAAGAGCTATTCCGGTCATTCAAATGTGTGCTCAGCGGTTTTTAATGGTTTAAAAAGTTATAATGGTTGTATATACCTATACACTTTTTCATAATTTGGACTTTACTGCGGTTTTTAAATTTGTAACGTGTAAGGGTTTACAAAAACCATTTCGTTTTAAACTACTGCCAACTTTAAAAATTTAATGGTTTACCGAAGTAAATCAAACGCGGCTTAACATTTTATTAAAAGTTTACAATTATATTCAAGTGTTATTATCTACAGAAATCTAGTTTGTATGAAAGAATTTAAGATAACGCCAATAAGATTCGAGTATTTCCAAAAACTTCTATTTATAGACTCTTAAGAAATCAGAACAATAGGTCATTCTAACAAAGGAAAATTCTCAAAAAAGAAATAGCCGAGATAAAAAGAATTATGAACAAGTTATCTATATTGTGAACGTGAAGCAAAAACTTCGAGGCACATTGCTATGGAGAAGGAGTCCAAAAAGATAAAATTTGTAGATATAAAATGTGTTACATTAAATTGTATAAACTTTGTATATTTTGTAAATTACAGTCGTATTTCAACCACTAGGCGACCACTAGTATACAAAGAGTTTTTTTTAATTGGGACAGTATGGGGAAGTCCGAAACCATAATAATAATAATAATAAGCCAATAATCCAGACATTGTGGTGATAGATCGATTAGCGCGCCGCACGATGATTGTCGATATCACCAAGATAGAGCTGACGGCCCAAGCAGTGGAATACTACGAGTTATGCTCTTAGTGCAACGAGAAGTGAGCGAGCTTACAGCTCTGGTGACCTATCTGGATATTAGGTAGTGGACTATACGTGTCCACGGGGCGACTAGTTTGAGACACTAGTCTTAAAAGTACTGGATGAAGGATGCGTAACGGCGTGTTCTGATCTGGCGTTATGACCTGACGTAGATGGTCCCTTGTGTTTGCGCAAGGTTATTCTGACACCTACTTTGTAACCGGAAGGTTGGTAGGGGGTGTCAGTATAAACTTTAAAGTAGTGTATAGCGGGGTTGTATGTCGATATCACCATTCCCCATGACGAGAACCTCGTGAAAGCTGAGAAAGAGAAACAAATCAAATATCTCGACTTAACACATGAGGTTGTCGACATGTGGAATGTGGACTCGGCTGTCAACGTGCCGATTGTTGTTACGGCCAACGGCCTGTTGGCCAAGAGCCTCGATCAACATCTCATGAGGCTCTCGTTAGGCGGCTGGATCAAGGGCCTGATTCAGAAGGCAGTTCTCCTCGATACGGCATGCATTGTGAGGAGGTTCCTGTCTCTGGAGCCCTAACCACCGATAGGTTTGGACCCTGGTCCCGATGCCGGCGGACCCCTATTTTTCAAATTTTTAAATGTTTGTTTTGCTTTTAGGTAATATTTAAAAATGTAAATTAAATGTAAAAAAATAAATAAAGGAAATAATCCAATAATCCAAGTAACATCTAAGCAGAGTACAGATTAAAGTCAAAAGGGTCTATGGCTCAGTGATTGCAAGAGACCCATAAACCCTGTTATTCTGCTATAGCCTAACATCAGAGATACAGAGAACTGTCTCGGGAACTATCAAGTCTTTTTCTGTGAAAACAGTTTTGGCATAGCGTAATTCTTTGGTTAAGTGGTAGGTAGGTACATAAAGACGCGAAAAATCGATCAAATTTCTTGTAATAAGAATCAACTCTGTTTCATGTTAGAATCGTATCGGAACAAAAATCGGAGCAGTACAAGCTAGTTAATTTTAATTAAATGTTTTCTGTTGCCTTCTTCAAAGATTTATGTGCAAGCACAACGTACATAATAATATAAATAATTATTATAAATGCTTCACGTGTTAATTATTAAATAGCCTACATTACACTGTCCCACTGCTGGGCAATGGCCTCCATCATTGAAATCAAGTCATCGCTACAATTAATGGGTATTGGATTAATCACCACGCTTGCATAACACAAATTTTTCATTGCAATAATTTTCTATATTAGTTTTGACAGTAAAACTTGCGGGTTGGTGATCACAAACCCGGGCTATTTATCAAAAAAATCCGAAACACACTGCCCGACCTGGGAATTGAACCCGGGACCTTCGGGTATCAGACCGAGCACTTTGCCACTCGGCCACCGAGGCGTTAATTACGTGTTAATTACACGGATGATATCAAATTTTCTTGTTGAATAAATATTCATACACTATAAAGATTTTTTTGTAACAAAACAGATTTAATATTCAAATGTTTCTGTTTTGTTTATATAATTTTTAACGCAAATTTTTTTGCGAACAAATTACAAAAACACAAATGTTGAAAAAAAATCCACGAGCAGGATTTGAACCTGCACCCTTCTGACATACCGGGTCAGGTGCTCTCCCAATTGAGCTATCGTGGTTCTAACCCGACGCCTTGGGCTTTCAAAGTAAAAAAGTAAATAGTGTTGAATAATTTCGGCGTGCTGGTAAACAAAAAATATATAATAAATAGTAAACGTAATGTAATAGTAAGCACACACATCTACATCTACACAACCACTCATCACATACCTACCATACCATGCATAAATAGACCTGTATATGCACACCTTAGACATCACTCACAAACATACACTAAACACACACATATTTAATTTAATAAAACAGAAATCACTCACTTTACATACACAACATAGTATTAGAAATACGTAGCTTAGTCTGAAAATACTGTCTGTACCTCAATGCATGCTGAGTTCACCTCGTTCCCTGGGAACGGGCGTAAGTGCCCGTTCCCAATAACCTATCTATCTGTTGTTTTGCCTAAGATACAAATTTGACATAAGCTCCATACAAATTATGTCAAATTTCTAACAGTCTCCAGTAAGTAAAACAACAGACAGATAGAATATAGGGAACGAGCGTATAAATGTAAACCACATAATGGTTTGTTGGTGATCCAATGAATTAAAAAAAAACAAACATAATAATATGCTTGCGCGAAAAGCAAATGGAATAAATATTATGCGAAAGAATACTTACGACGTCTTTTGTGCCCAGCCTAATTTAGTTTTCGTTTCGTGTTCGTCATATAGGTAATGCTTTCTTACGAATAGCTCTCACAACATGATTCTCTGTACTCGTGGTTACGGTTAGTATATGAGTAAACAACATTTTCCGCGCATGTTTTATAATTTTCAACAATACTTTGTCTTTACGTAATTTTTATTTCTACCACAAATCTGAATTTTGTCTACGTATTGCTCTAAGACGTGAATACATTAAAAAACAATATCCTCTAGAAACGAAACGTCAGGATAAACATTAAATGAGTAATATGTAAAATAAACGCGAGTAGATCCGTAAAAGTTGTTTCATTTCAATGTGTAGTGTTCGCGTAAACTTTAGAAACAAAATCATCAGAGTCTAGCAGATGAAACATCTTCTGGGTTTATATTTGTTTGTCTCTAGCTCTCTAGCGAGCTATCTCTAGCTTTAGAGCTAGAGTCTAGACAAACAAATGTAAATGGAAAAGACGTACGGTAGTATGTCACTGACACACCGCGGTTGCCCAGCACTTTAGTGTCGTTCTATTTTTGCAATCTATTCGTGTCAGTTTGTTTGGAAGTACAACAGGAAACCAACGATGTTTACAGTTAGGATGTTGGCACAATAAAAAAAAACGACGGGTTGCACTCCGGGAGTGCCGGCAGAAGTGAAAACTTGAATATTAACGTTGTGCATTTTTGATATTTTGGAATGGTTAGGGAATAATTTTTCACGAATTGCTTCAATTATCAGTATAAAAGTACTATCATTTATGTGGTAGAATACAATATTTATTGACAGCCATCAGCTGTCACCATCCATGGATGCGCATGGCACGCTGTAACATAAACACACACGAACATTCGCGCAAGCGCCCTGCGCCGCCTAATATAAACGAAACAGCAGGCATACATTTTCACCGCGCCGTAGAAAGAGAGGGGGATACTTCCTCTCCTACGCCGCGCCGGCTGTCTACTCTCCATCCGTCTTACGAATTTTCGATCAGGTCACGTGTCCTGACGCGAATTTAACATTTTTTACCCATTACAAAAAAAGTGTACAACGCCGCTAAAGAAGTTTTCACTTCAAAAACCGACTTCAATAAAAAGGAAACTAAAAAATTTAAAACAGCTCTAAAAAGCAAGAAATAATATTGAAATCATATTATTGATTACCTAGATACGCATATCAGTTTTAAAGAAGGTCTATTGAAGTCGGGTGGTTGGTGGTCGGCTGGGGGATAATTTTGTTTAATTTAAACTTTTATAGTTGTCACTTTTTAAATGTAAAAGCGCCACCCGACTTCAATAGACCTTCTTTAAAACTGATATGCGTATCTAGGTAATTCATAATATGATTTCAATATTATTTCTTGCTTTTTCGAGCTGTTTTTACTTTTTTGTTTCCTTTTTATTAAAGTCGGTTTTTTTTGTTAAAAATTATTTTATTTTACGATTTTTAGTGATGGATAGATAACAAGGATGCTTATCGGATGAGGAAACGACGGCCTAGTAAGTAGTGGTATTCCTATGTAAAACTTCAATCCTAATTAGGTATTATTTTTATACAAACTGAATATTTTGGCATATTGAACCGTATGAATTATGCCCAACAAAAGGTAACTGCTGTAAATTGTTAAGGAATTCCCTCGACTGTCTATGGTCTCCCTCCATCATCAGACCTGTAATGGCCTTATAACCCATATACGTGCAAAGTTCTCATCAATAGAAATGAATTAAATCCAAACACATGGTAGCTACTGTAAAACGTTGAGGAGTTCCCTTGACTGTCCTTCGTCTTCATCATCAGACCCCTAATGACAGTCTTAACCCATCTAGGTGTAAAGTTCTCATCAATACAAATTAATCAAGCCCAAATACCATGTAATTGCTGTAAATCGTTGAGGAGTTCCTCGACTGTCTTTCGGCTCCATCACCAAATCGACCATACCTTCATTAAATAGTAGTAGCTTTAAAATACTTAATGAAAACATTAACAAACGCACTAGTCGCCACTACGATTTTCGAAGGTTCCCTTCGATTTCTCTGGGATGCCATAATCAGATCTTGGTTTCCTTATCATGGTACCACCCTTGGGATATCTCCTTTCCAACAAAAAAGAATCATCAAAATCGGTTCATAAACGACGAAGTTATCCGCGAACACACATTAAAAAAAATATACAAGTCGAATTGAGTAAACCTCCTCCTTTTTTGAAGTCGGTTAAAAATAATTTGTAACAACAATATTGTTATGAACAGATTGATAACAATATCTGCACCAAAATAGTACTCTTCATATTCTGTCTACAGATACAACAAAACTACACAAAAAGTGTGACTTTGAAGCCAATGTCCATATTGTAACATATCTATCATGACCATACACATGATGTCACTTATTCACAATTCTTCAGAACATTATTCAGTTTTTTGATTTGACGAACAAACAGTTGTTAATAAACACTCAATAGATGTATTAATTTTGACAGTTAACAAAAAGTGTATCTGGTAATCCGATACCAGCCAACCTATTATGTATACGCTGCAATATTGCATCAACAACCTCCTTTTTCCGATGAGCGTGCGAATTTATCCGTACGTAACGCATTTACGTAAACACTTGCGCCTGCCTCATACAAAAGTCGCGCCACATGCCAAGACTTAAAATTGCAGGAGTGTGTTTATATGACGACTCCCCTGCCGGCCATTACGCCGCAGCGACGCACACGCTTTTAAACTGAGCCAAGCTTAAATTGCGCCAAAGTATTATGAATACACTCCTTTTTCTTCCCGCAAACTCGTGCTGCTCCGTTATACTTATTCACAATATATATGCATGGCTGTTTTGGATAATACGAGCAGTGAGATATGCGTGTTTATATAAGGATGACTTACTAAACAGAATTTCAAGGTGGTACAATTACGAATTTATATAAAACTTCGCGCGCAAAAAGATAAAAGTTGAATAAAACAAAACGTGTTTCGGATCACATCATTAGTGGTAGATTCACAATATTGAACTTTTCACATGTAACAGTGCAACGATTTAACGAAACTATTTCGAAATATATGTTATGTATAGTTTATGCCAAAGTTGCAAGTGAGTGTAGAATATATTTTCTTTACATGCCAGTACAGCAAGTTCCGTGCCTGATGCAATATGAAAGATGAAGCCCAGAACATCCCTTGGGGAAACTAAACTTTCTGGGGCCGCACCGCAAATAATCTCTGAGAAAAATAGGGATTCTAACGTACTTATCAGAACCAAATCAATACTATATGAAGGTTTCTGTAAATGATAAATTCATCGTAAAGGAAAACTTATACGAGTAACACTGTCCGTAATATTTTAATTTGACAGTTGACACTATAATTATGGTAGACTTTTTGGAGGAAAAGTAAATAGTTATGCTAGATAAATATAGTTTTTGTTTTGTTTTAATAGGTATTTACGAGCAGTAACGGTAGATTGTAACTAGTTCAGTGTTCAAATATTTTAAGATCAGGTAGTAAGTACTCAGAGCAAAATGTCCTCAATACATGAGTGTAAGTTATTTAAAAAAAACTATAACGGAAACTTAATTTCTCAAATACTCTCAAATACGAGTATACCGCGTAAGGTCTCATTTAAGTCACATATCACACAAACTCAAAGCAGTTTCAGTAACGAGCCAATTGGAAAGGACATGGCTTCATTAATCATGCATCATTTAATTCATAATTCATAATTTTATTGTCTCACGTCTGGTGTACAGATATTAACTTATAGGTACATTATAGGCATGACATGAACCCTGTTAGGGCACTACAATATTTAACATTTATTTTAAATTACTTAATATTACATTTATTTTTATATTATGTTTACTTTAAATACATAAGTTATTCCAAAATCACATAAAATAAACATTAAATTATTTCATTTCATTTCATTATTCATCATTCGTCAATCATCACTCTATTCCATTAAATCACGAAAAATTACGAATATTTATATGCATTAGCCAGATGCCTCCCCTAAATGGGAGAGTTAAACCAAAAAATATATTTTAAAACCTCAGATCAAAACTATAGCTATTTTTGTCCTATGTTTGAAACAGACTATATGTTACATGCATAGTCGGCAACATGTCAAGTTACACTTTTTCAGTCTTTTCTTTTGCTTTAGTCGAATGTGCAGTATTTGCGATAGAACGAGTTAACATGACCAGAAATAGATAGCTTGGATTGTGACCACAGCCAACTGTACAGATTTTAAAACGCTTTTTTATGTAACAAAAGCTTACTCTGGTGACGTGACAATTGACACTGCTATCTTGCATCTGCTCTCGATGAACGCGTGTTGTAATTTATGTCCCTGTGTTATTATTAACAAATAAATCTGCACTTATTACTGACTGGTGTTATTTACCCTATTTTATGGGTCCAGGTTCGGTGGTGGCGTGTGCGTTGGCATAACGTTCCCTTAAATAAAGTTTAAGCGAAGTGATGGCTGATTCACATGACATACTTAGAAACGGGGTTTACTTACTTAAAAACTTTTCATTTAACTTCGTTTAACGTTTCTGCAGCATTCTTCAACATTTTATATTATTTTTTGTTTAAGCCAAAAAATTTAATAATATAAAGTTAGAATTTATGATTTTGATTACTCCTTGCTATTACCTACATAAAAAAAATTAAAAAATCTTCTTTCAATCCTTCTTAATTTGAAGTATCATTGCAAATATTTACAGTCAGATGATGATGATGATGATGATGATGATGATATTGACATCATCATCATCATCAGCCTATGCTAGTCCACTTCTGCTCCAGTTTATAGTCTGAACATTATTATTAATTTATGAACTGTACTATAAATCATAAAAATTATTTGTCAGGATTAGGACTTTCCACAACAATGTCTACTCGTAACTAGTAGAAACTTTTTCTTTATTGATCAAATACACTGAAGACACTCAGAATTGAGCTAGCAAATAGTCCTTTATAAATAGGAGGTAACAAATCCATGTCGCTCCTACAATCCCAACATCTAACATCAATCGCACAGCAATGTCACGTAGCACTAAAAATATTTGTTGTCCAATTTATCTTGTTGCATTTTACGTCGCCAGTGTAGTGGACAAGTTTAATTGGAAACCAGCGCACGATCAATCATACCAGTGTCGGGCCGTGTCATCGCTGCAAGAGCTGCCTTTACCATGTTCTACAAAACGAGCCGACTATCTTAGATAAACGACAATAAAGATCGCTCCGTATCCCACAGAACGGTAACGTGGTATAGGACATGACACATTGGGCCGAATCGCACATAAATTCAGCCTAATACAAATGTTCATTCGACCGTCACGTGATTACAAACCGGACGGGGGACATCTGTTAACGATTTCACGTTCCCATAGGTACGTACATAAAAACCTCGAATAATTTCGCGACCTGGTGACGATATAAATTGTTACGCCCCAATAAATATGTAACGAGGAAGATCTGTTTTATCTGTTTCAAATTATAATGAATTCGGGTAAATGTTTAAAGGCTTGTGTACGGATGTAGCTACTAATTAAATACTTTTATTATAGGCACGAATAATTGGGTTTATCATAAAAAAAAAGGAAATGTTAAGTTAGCGAATTAAGTGTTACTGTAATCGTCTGTTGATGATTCAATCATTATATTGAAAAAAAAATCATTATATTACAGTTTGTTGTTGGTAGTTAATATTTTATCATAATGTAGGGTTATGATGCATATTTCTTATAACACGTATGTATTTTATAGGGACTTAAATATATTCTATATTCACCAGCTGTCTTCACATAGCGGTATCTTGTAAACATTTTTACATAAAACTAGGCGCACGTAAATGTTGGATTTTTACCATTATCCCAAGATAAACGGCAAGGTACACCTGCCATGTATAATCTTCCAAAGGACGAGTATAAGATTACATGTGTCAACTAATACCTCCTGCGTCTCCCTTGCAACAGAGAAAAAAGTATACACTTTTAATAATAAATTCCGAAAACAGAAGAAGGGCGTAGAACCCGCAATGGCGTGGGTAGAAAAAAATGTTTTATTAAATCCGTATTAGTATCGTTGTTTTGAATATGATGCCTCAAAACGGTTTTCTTTTGTTACAATAAGTATTTCGCTAGAGATATTCCGCACTGGTTTTCTTTAATGAAACTGTCAACATTCCGGCTCAATCTCGGGCGTTTTCTTTCATTTAGATCTCACAAAACGTATCATGAGTCCGCTTTTCTAATGTATTGTTTTCCACATTAGATTTATTATTCTTCTTGGTAATAAAATATATAATTTATTGTACTAATATTTTCATTGTTTCACAATTCGTTTCACAGGAAAGTGTGGATTATTTTAAAAGCCGAATGTATTACTTTAAAATAATATTATTATCTTTATTGCTCTCCATGTTTTAATCATTTAAGCCGCGTTGGCAGAAGAGCTTACACTTAATTAAAAGCAATGTGCCATGCCAATGTCTATCGCTTGGGGCTACTTTCTCTACGTCTAAAAGTGCCTGGTATCTAAACTCACTAATCGCATTAGGCTAATCATATTTAAACCTTATAATGCTTACGAACTTTAAACTAATGACAGGTAAGCATTAATATTTAAAAAGGTATAATAAGAGTTTACCCTTGAATAATTATCCATCTCGTAATAATTAGGGTGTGTTTGTTTGTTGGTCAGAACAGAGCCACGGTGCGACGTGATTTTTCATACAGAGATAGTCGGGGGGTCTGTGAGACTTTATAGGATGATGAGGTTGATGATGATGATGATGATGATGATATGGGATACGACCACGCAGCAACATTAAACATCTCCTTACTCAAACATAATACCAAAGTTGTCACGGGAACATAGCAAAACTTTTCGCATGCCTCACTTTCCTGTATTTTACTTAACTCCTACATCGCGGCGGATGAAACTTGTATACATATGGAGTAGGCAATTGTATATACAGGTGGGAATAAAGAATGCCACCTGACAGGAAAGTGCCTTCAATATGATAAAGTATACTTCACGCAAAGAAAGTTTTTAAGTAAAAAGAAAGCTACTTGATGTTAATTTTTTTTAAATAGTTTGTGTTACGCTGAGTTTTAACATTCGCGTCCATTTTAAATACAATAAATTACAGGGTTTATTACAAACGGCTAGGTTTATACTGTCTAAACCTAGTTTAAAAAAATATTTTATCTTATTTGAGAATCTAAAATTTAAAAAATACCTACATTATGTAGTATTTGGCTATGAAATTTATCTAAAAAATATTCTATGTTCTTTATGAGAAACGAATTCAAAATTTTGCCTGTGATAAACAATAACAGTAAAATTAAAATTTTGAAATGAAACTAGGAATGCAATTTGTTTTCTTAATTTTTTATTTTACAAGTTGGAACTACTTGTTACTTAGTAGATAAATATATTATTCAAAATCTTAAAGAAATTAATTGTATTACATGTGGAATAAATAAAATAAACTTAACTTAAACTATTACTAAACTAAAATATGGCGTCAAAAAATTCCTCCGCGTCGCTGTCGACTGGTAATGTACCCAAGAGACTGGCGGCATTGCCTCGTTGTATGGCAATGCTTAGCCTCTGGCCAAGGTAAAAGCCAGCCTTTGGGTCATGGGAAGAGTCAACCAGCCGTTTGGAGATGTCATTATACAAAGCATGAGCACTCGGACCCCACGGCCCGAGGGTTTCAACCCCAAACGGCTCGAAAATATAATTGCCGATAAGGTTATTATACTTTCGCCGCTTAAGGTTTTCTGCAGCCGCAGCAGCAGCACCAGCACAGCACGCTGTGCTAGGAAGATGGGATGGCGCAAGAGTATCGACACAAGTTGCATCCCACACTAGAGGCCTACCCACCTTCCATGGAAATAAAGACATGCCGTCCGGTCTCTTGCCATCGTCACGTGCCAAGCCATTGGGTTCTAATACAGCTGGAACGCCGACGGTGACAAGAGCACGTCGGATGATGTCATTAATATTCGCGTGCCGGGCTAAGCGGCCCGCACTACGGCTGCAAGACAGGCCGTGGTATCCGAGGCCGTTGACAACTTCGCCACAGTGACAGCGATGGGGAAAACAACAAGGAGCTCCTAGACGCAGGGAAGCAGCGAGGCGGAAAGTAGTGTCGTCGAACAAAGTACCTAAGTTCGACGACGGTAGTGCATGAAGCCAAAGACCCGACTCCCACTTGCCCACAGCCAGCAGGCGCGCACGCTCCGCAGTAGTAGCAGACGTGACAAGTAAATTATTCAATACTACTCTGCAAAGCGGCTCATCCCACCGACTCTGGGAAGATGGATTGTCGGGTGTATCTGAATTCGGGCAAGCGAGTCTCCAGGCATCCATAGCCTCGGTGAAGCACGGCACATCAAAATTAATCAGTGTGGGGGCTAGGATTTTCCTGATTAATTTTTCGGTGCCATGGACCGAGGATAAAAAAGCCGGTAAACTAATACTTGAAATTTTGCGGACGCCAAGGCCTCCCAAGCGAATGGGAAGAGTAGCTTGTGCCCAAGAACGATCGTCCAAGGCCACATTTAAAATCGACGTTAATGTATGCCGCATAATTTGGTCCATTTTATCTAAAAGATGACTGTGCATCCATAAATGGGAAGAGCGAAGGAAATATATTAATTTAGGGCCGAAACAACAGTAACGAATTAAGGTTATAGCCGAATGCATGTTAATTTGGAACAATCTTTCTGAAACGTCATTAAAATTTTGTATTTTTTCCTCGATAAAAACGGGAAAGGAATTTTCAAATATTGGAGACCCAAGGAGACGAAGCGAACTTTTTTCAACAATTTTGATTTCCGGAGCTATTGCGTTAAATTGAGGAAGTGTCAGAAGTCTGTCCGTACTGTCTGGTAAGTAAAGTTCACATTTCGAAAGGTCGAGATCAAGGCCAATGGAATGAAGTTCATTTTTAAGGAATTGTAGGTCACTTAAAACAGATCCTACGTCGCCTCCCAAGGTTCCATCATCAAGATACCAAACGTTAAATTTGGAATTTAGCTGACGAATAATTGGGTGAATTGCTAAACTGAAAATCACAGGCCCGAGGGGGTCACCTTGTTGACAGCCAACAGCTGATTCTTAAATGTGTAAAAAATGTGAAATGTGAACTACGCTTGCTCCAGCAAGTGTGGGTCACATTTTTCATCAAAGTCAAAGTCATATTTTTTATTCAAATAAACTTTAGAAAAGTGCTTTTGAATCGTCCAAAAATTTCATCCACCCTGTATGTACGTTGTGAATGTCATCGTCGTTGGAAATACAACACAAATCTTCTCCCTCACTCATTCCTACCCACACTTGCTACCCATTATTATAAGTAGGTATCAGACAGAAAATACAAACATTTTATAATTTAAGAAATTTACTACAGCGTTTTGTTACCAAATTTGTGGAATTTCATCTGTAAAGCAGTGTTGCAAAAGTCAAAAACTTAAAATCGGTAAATTTTCCAGGCAAAAATCGGGAGAAATCGGGAGATTTAAAAAAAAGTATTTTTTTTATATATTAGAAGGAGGCAAACGAGCAGGCGGGTCACCTGATGGAAAGCAATCACCGCCGCCCATGGACACCCGCAAAACCAGAGGAATCACAGATGCGTTGCCGGCCTTTAAGGAAGGAATAGGCTCGTTTCTTGAAGATTCCTAAGTCGTATTGGTCCGTAAATACCGCCGCTGAGAGCTGGTTCCACAGCACTGTAGTTCGTGGTAAAAAAATACGTGAGAAACGCACAGTAGTAGATCGCCATCCATCAAGATGATGATGATTTTATGCTAATTACTTTATTCAAAAATAAAGATACATACATTTTAGGTTCAGTGATTACTTAATAACTTATTATTCATGCTCATACCATTTCTTGGTAGCTATTTTTTCAAACATTTTATGGTCTAGGTATATTAAAATTATAACAGCTTTGGTTTTTCTGCTATACATTTTTTTGTGTGTAGGAGACCTATAATAGATTTAGTGGAGAGTTTGTTACGCTGAACATTTATTTTTTAGGGAATTTCCCCCATACACTCACTAAACAATAATGAACCTTATTTTAAAGTCATTTCGATATCCCATTGCATTGTTTTAGTGTTACCAGGTTAATTTTAGTGTCGTCGTCATAAGAATTGTTTGCCACCTTAGTAGTAAAAAAAAACAAAATAGAAATTCGGGAGATTAGGTCGTGAAATCGGGATATCGGGAAAGAAGAGCCGAAATCAGTAGATCTCCCGATAAATCGGGAACTTTTGCAACACTGCAAAGATGAATCTGCATAGCCATCGGTTGCAATAACCGTTGGATAGATGGCACTCTGCCGTTAAAAAGCACTCAAAAAATTAAAAAGCAGTGGAAAAAAAACACTGCTGACGTCTGCCTCCCCGGTAGCATAATGGTCAGTGCAGCCGCCCGGATTGCGGAAGACAAAGGTTCGATTCCTGGCTGGATCGGGTATAGGCATTTAATTTTTTCACTGTATTTTATAACTAGCTGACCCGGCGGACTTCGTACCGCTTTGACAAAACAAATCCTTTTGTATTGGAATATTAAATTGCCGTTTTTAGTATTTTCAGTTATCTATGTTTCTCACCGTTTAAACCTTCCCTGAACTTCCACAAATATTTCAAAATCAAAATTATCATGATTCGCGCCATTTTATTAGAGCTTTAGATATTTTATTTGGGTATTGCGATAGTCGATTGCATGATTGATGAGACTTTGAAATTAAGATTTCCTTTAATCTGTCAACTAATACAAGAAAACTGCCAATATTGGGAATTCCTACTCGATGATTTAGTTACAATAATAATAATATTTTTTAATTTTTTAACATTGTTTTATTTTTTGATAGATTGTACAAATGTAGAAGTGGTTAAACAAAGTATTACAGAAGCAGCTTCTGTGTTTTTTTATTTATTTATTATAAAAGTTAAGAATGTGAATGCACATATAACCAGTTTCAATATCAATTGTATAAGTAATCTGGTGGTATTCCAAGAAGGTAATATTACTGGCTTCCTTTCAGCTATACTATTAAGCTTAGTTGTTAGTAACCTAGGTGTTATCTTCACAAAGGGGCTTACCGTTATCTCTAAAGCAGCGCTGCCATAACCATGTAATCTTTTGCAGCAAATCTGACACGATGGATTGCATACATAAGAGTAGTTAAGAGTACTGTGGGCTTAGCCAAAGTAACATTAAGAAAACGATAGCGAAGTTCGAAAATAATAAAATGTGTGGGATTGACATAAGATTGATCACGTGATTTAGCGCGGCTTATGGCAATCCCATACATTTGTTGTTTTCGAACTTCGCTATCGTTTTCTTAATGTTACTTTGGCTAAGCCAACAGAGACATGTAAATATTGAATTTTTAATATGCGTTGTATAGTGTTTTTTCATTCGGACGGTATCGTACGCACTGTTAGTCACAATAATATAATTTTAGGAGTTGTTCCACATCTGTCATTTTAGAATCTCGTCACACCTAAGAATGAGTCACATTTCGTCACATCTGTATTGACATTTAGCAACGGCTATGGGGTCTATACAGCCATTATTTTTCTCAATTTAAGTAATGATGTTAAAGGTTGATAAGTTGAGTAATGATGATAGTGATTAGCAAAGCAGTCGCCTCACTCAGATTTCAGAGAATTTGAAAAAAGATGTTCCGCTCTTTTGTTTTATTTGCACTTATGCATGTACATACAAGAACCCTTAAAGTGTCGCTATTCACGATCAGTACATTATAAATATAGCCGAAAACACAAAATAAAGTAAAACATAAATGCCATACACTTTTCACTTTCCCGCCAAGATACGCCAAGTAATAATAAAAATAACCGGTGACATTTCTTTTTTTTTTCTAAATTTGCTAATCGTTCCAGCCAGCTTTTTTGAAACAGAGTACGTCATTAAGCGCGCTTAAAATTAATGATATAAGGCGTCACGTCGACAGCCAAGCGGCGTGATACACGGGTTGAACGAGATTTCGTGGTTCAATTCCAATGGCCGCGTTACGCTGCCGACGTGAACCCAGTCCAACCTCAAACACATTAGCTTAGTTGAACAGGTAAGTACAACATTTTCTGTAAGCCCTTTGCAAGGCAGTGGCAGCTATTTGGCACCGAATATTGAACCCTATGAAACCAGAGTAAGATTGAAAAGCGGTACAAAAATAACTACGTGCTCGGCATTTTAAATTTATCAGTGGGAATAATCTAAGTTGATGTTTATTTACGCGATAGCGCCGATAATACCGAATATAGAAGGGCAGTGCACCGGAATTCCTTAACCACTGACCAACTATGGCTTAAAAAATTAAGTTTGCACAAAATGTCCCGAATGGGACGAAGTGCTACTAGAAGAGGTAATCCTTGGTAGGCCACACTAAGATATGACTAAACCAAACTGTTTAACAAGAGATCTGTCGGAACACAACCACGCTAAGACCATTGTTTTAGGGCAACAGAATTAGATAAGTTAGTGGTATTCTATTCAAGTGGATTAGAACAAATAATAATAACTGTATGGCTTTAACTGGCGGTTTGGTTGGTTTTACACATCATCTAATCTAAACCAAGTTCTCCATATAGAAAGAAGAACATTTATTGACACACACACACACGCACACAAAGAACAATACAGTTAAAACAAAGCCAGAACTAATAAGAATAGAAGGAAAACAAAAAAACAATTAAAAGAAAATATAAACAAAAAGCAGTGTGTGAGGCCAACAAGGACCCTGTCTCAGCATAATACCCCCACGACACTCAAAGATGGTATAGGAATCAAACTCAGGACTCCTGTGTCTGAGATCGGTGTTATATCCACTTTTTATCTTACCACAACTTTATCTAACCGTATCGGAAATACTCCACTCGTCTTATCTACTAAATAACAAAGTATATAGATCTATTTCTTGTCGTAGGTACTAACTTTGTCGGCGCAGTGAAGTGGCATACGCTGCCACCGACACTATAGTTTTGCAAGTAGGTGACCAGTGTCAACGACTTATATTTTCACTTTGTCATCATTATAGTATAATAGCCAATACGTGTCTTAATTATTTATATTATTAATAATTTTACCTAATAATATTTATTTATTTCAGGCTACGATCGCACTACCAATTCAATACTGTGGTAACACTTGATATTTGAGATTCTACCTTATTGTAGAAACAATACGGCTTAATCTCAAATTTCAGTATTTTTGGAGCTACAACAGTATTGTTATGGTAGTGCGATATAGTACAAGTACCTTTATTGTAACGGACAAATATCTTTACCCATAGGTAATAACAAATAATTAAAGGGTAAGAGGGAAGCTCGTTAGCGCAGCGGCTAGCGTGTTGGGTTGTGATGTTGTAAAAATCTTTTTCAATGCCAGCTCACCGGGTGGATGACCAAATAAAATACCTCGAGTTCTTTCGTACTACAATAGGCACGTTAAGCCATTGGCCCCAGTTGTTATCGTAAGATGGCTGTGCTTAAAACAGCAACACATTTTGGGCCAGTCGGTATGGCCCGTTCTTCTCATGTGCTATTGTTCATACGAGAGTGAGAATTGAAAATGATGAGACTTATCAAATTATTTTACCTAAACAGTAATTATTCGAAATTACAATTTGAAAAAAGGATCGTGGAATGTATTTTCAATTTTGTTATCAAATTTGCTTAAACAGATTCACGGGATTTCGTAAGTCAAGTGGAAAATAAGGTTATCTTAACATTGACAAGACTCAAACGAACAACTTTCTTAACGCCCCATTCGGGTGTCGAACGAAAGCGACGCGAGACAGAGCGAGATCCACTAAAAGAGTTTCAAGAGAAACGTCGTTATGGCATGAATAACTGATGGACGCCGGCCTCTCCCGCCATCGCTTGATTAACATTCAGAGTCGCGAGCGACTCCAAGCTCTGTATTCTAGTAACAATAGACGAGCGCAAAATAAAAGCTTGGCACGTCCACTCGCTGAAAGGCGGACTTCCCGAACTTACGTCATCCGAGTTTTTATTTCACGTACCTATACCTGCCTGTGCGCTACGACAGCCGAACGAATGTTGAATGATTGGCCGAAAAAAAGGTTGGACGCGTGAAATCGTAGGTCAGTCAATGTGATAGGAACTTCTACTGGACTTAGTAAGCCCAATAACACGCGTATTAGCTTACGAAGCTAGAGTAATAATAAAAATATTAATAGTCTTTGTTGAACACTGAACAATAGGTATTTACGACGTAATCATAAAAACACTAAAGCTTGGGTAGTACGAACAGTACAGAGTGCCTAGTTTGAAATTTATTACGAAAAGAAATTTGTATTGTGAAAAACTAAGTGCCTTGCAATTTCCCAATATAATTCTCGTTTTCGTGATTAATTAAACGAATTGTGAATAAAACTCGCACCATGCGCCTAGACCGAATCTCACAAGCAATAAATGGTATCGCTACACCATGCTGAGTGTTATTTTTTATATTCTACAATTTTCATATTATTATTATTATTAGCGCAAAAACAATAATATTTTCTAACAAAAGATACGTAAAGAAATATCAACTACTAGCACTCTGTTGGTGTTACATATTGTTAGAACGTTCCGAGCGACGGCTAATTTATCAGATGTTAGAACGAAGTTAGAGAAAAATCAGATTTATGATCTTAGGAAGAGGAGGACGCGTCGAATAATACGAGACACCAGTTATTTGGCACTCAAGGAAAATATGATAGAAAAAATTGTTACCCCAGTGTTAGGGAAAACATAAAACACAATACCTTACACGCCATGTTTCTCCCGTTCTTTTTGACATCATTATTTGCTATCAACTCGACTATTTTCAGAAGGTGGTCCCATTTCTGTGTTTATTCATAAACAATGTTTTTTCCGCAAAAGCTTTTATAAAAAGTTTTTATGAACGAAGAAACCACAAGAAATCATAGGTCGTCAAATTATATGCTAATGCAATATTATATTGATTTGCGAAAAAAAAATTAGATAAATAAAAGCAAATTATTTTTTTTAGATTATTAAAAAGTACTGGCATCTTTTGGTGCATGAGGCCAAGATCCTCTTTGGGTAGCTGAGCCATCGAAAGTAAGTAATTAAATATAAATTGATTTAGTATTTTGTTTCGTTTTGTGGGAAACAATCAAGAAACATGAAAATAAGCAGTGTTATGTAAAAACACTATCATCATCATCATCATCATCATCATCATCATCTCATTTTATGTCTCCACTGCTGGGGCACGAGCCTTCCCTATGGATGGATAGGGAGCACGGGCCATAAACTACCACGCGGGCCCAATCGGGTTGGTGGTTGTTAACGACTGCTAATAAAACACTATAATATAAAATACTAGCGGCCGCTCACGGTTTCACCCGTGTGGTTCCCGTTCCCATGGGAATATCGGGATAAAAAGTATCCTATGTTTTAATTCAAGTTAAAAACTATCTGTATACCGAATTTTATCCAAATCCATGCATCCGTTGAAGCGTGAAGAAGCAACAAATATACACACATACATAGACACAAACTTTCACATTTATAATGTTAGTGTGATTAAAAATAGCTAAGTGAAAAAGTATTCGACAACACTATGAGTAACCTCAAAATCCATATGAAGTTGTGCAAATTCAATTTCTGCATAGATATTTAGAACTAAACACTTACAGGTGAATTTAATTCACAAAGCCATTCATTAAAAGTAAAACAAAAAGTTGACTTTGTTCCTAACTGCGACTTTCGTCAAGCAAAGCGAGAAAATACAAAGCAAATGACAAGAGCCATACAGCCTACAGCCGCGGTGTTATGGTAACATGGGATAATATTCATAAAATTCGTTTTGGCCAATCCCCTTCCCAGAAGCCGTTTAGCATCGCTGTTGTCACCCCAGGCTTATTAGACGACATTACCCTCCTGTTATATCTTAATTAAAACATTTTGCAAAAATGGCGCTGGTACAACCAGCTCGTGAACTCACTAATTGAACTTTGTATGGACTGTATTCCGCTTTGCCTTTTAAAAAGGCCAAATAGCAACGGAAGTCGTTGATTATACAGGTTGTTAGGGAAAGGGTATTACACCCCGATACACGGGTAACAGCCGCGTGCGTAGGATATTGTAATGATGTCAAAAAGTGAGAGGTTCCGTTATTTTTATATTGATATTTCTGTAAGTACTTTACAGAAATATCAAAATAAAATATTTATATGTCGTAACTCCAATTTTACGCTATCTAACAACAACGTTAACCAAAACGAGGAGCTGAGTGGCGCAGTGGTTGCTAGAGTTAAGCAACTTTCGCAAAGACCGGTCATGAGATGGGTGACCAAAAAATTATCATCTCTAGCTCTTCCGTGCTTCCGTGCTTCGTGGCCCTGCAGTGGGGACATAAAGATGAGCTGGTGATGATGGTGATGATGATGAACGACAACGAAATTTTATATGGCACAATTTTAAATCTCCTCGTTTGTTACTAGAAAGCGCTAATAGAATATAAGCGAAGGATACAAAGAAGTTCTTGGTGTTAAATTTAACGTGCTCTTACGCCATAAAAAACTAGGTTAGACAAGAAGACTAAACACAAGTACCTAACACATTTGATCTCGCTGTTTTCCGCGATTTAACAACTTTCTATAGATAAAGAACCTAATTATGCAAGTGTGATTGAATATAAACGACTAAGTCACCACATAAAGTTTGATAGAGTTGTCTATGTACACACCTCATGTGCCTGCACATGAGACTACCACAAACAATAAGACTAAACACGAGTACTTAATTACACACTTGATCTCACTGTTTTCCGCGATTTAACAAATTTTTATAGATAAAGAACCTAATTATGCAAGTGTGATTGAATATAAACGACTAAGTCACCACATAAAGTTTGATAGAGTTGTCTATGTACACACCTCATGTGCCTGCACATGAGACTACTACAAACTGAAATTTCCTCAATAGACTTTGAACATTATGTATATGGAATATGGTTGAACATTTATTGAAGAAAATTTTTGATACCTATCCAATTGATGTACAGATCTGTACAAAGTCCCTACCAATTGTGTTGTTCATAGCCGTCGGCGTTGGCAGTCGCATGTTCTGTGCCGAACAAGCTTGCGAATATCAGTCTCATTAACCGAAATATCATCTCTATTTCGCTTTGTAATTTAGTCCAATTATACGTTTTAGTTAATTACATTGAAAACTTTAAATAACACTTAACTTAATAAACTTATACCTACCCTAGAAATAATTCGTTTTGAATTGGCGACTGAATCTAGGGTATCTTTAGAAAACTAAAAATTACAGTTACTCTCAGTTACAGTTAAATGAACTTTCGAAAAAAACGAGGTTAAAAGGTTAGACAAAGGCAATAATGTTTTTGAGATGTTTACTTAATTTTTATTTAAACAGAAAATAACACCTGTATTAAAATGGCGGAAATTGATTCAAGTAACACATTCTTAGCAATCTACTTTTGGTCTCGGATTTGCATTTATTATGTTTCATGTTATTTTTTGTTGTTACTTTAGTTGTTGTTGTTGTTGTTGTTGTAATTATCGTAGTGGCCCAGAGTTTGACACAGTTTTAACGTCAAAAAATCAAATAGAATTTCATTGAAATATTACGGCATGACAGCAGGGACTCATGGTGGTTCGTGGTCTGAATTCAACTGTTGCTAAAGACTTAAATCAGTTGCTAACCCCATATTTTTAATGATGAAAGGGAAAAGAGATGATTACTGGTTCCTGTCGGCGACTGGTGCTTCTATCCTACATTAAAAGATACACTTTACACGTATTAAGGCGACGCACCGCTAAACAATTAATCTAATGCGGAGCGTTTGCGCACCGTACCATAAGAAAAACTGTTTTTTTTTCCTTCAAATTAAAACTACAAATTATTTTTAAAAAATGAACTAGCATATTGAAGTGTGTGTTAAGACTAATCTACTAAGAAAATTTAGAAGCTTATATCGGTCTGGTTTGCCTGTAAAATGCAAATCTATATTTTAAAAGAGGTTAGGTACTTTGATATTTTTTTCTCTGTTATAAAAGTTGACAAATCGTGTTGCTGCAACTAGCTAAATGAAGTAAATTAAATGAAAAATCATGTCATCAAATATCACTTTCATATGTTTTGTAATTGTTGCTAAAAATCAAGATCCCCGCCACGTAAATTTCCAATGCGTCGCCTTAACTCTTGCTTTTTTAATGTGCTACCAAGTGTTTCGTACGTATCCAAAGTTTATGGTTGGTTTTGTTTACTTGTTTCAGTGATGTTGTTTCAGAATGTTCGAATTAGTTTTCGTTGCTCGTTTTGAGTTGCTGCTACCTTTCTGCTTAGTTAATTAAGTTTACCCCTTTACCGACTGCTTATCTGTTTTTCCGATATTTTAATTGAATAGCCTCATTGCAACGGTGCTTTTAAGTAATTGGGGTTATTGTAAATAACTTTTTTATTCCACTACGTGGAGTTGTTTGGCTTTCATCGCACTTGATCGTTGGTGATGATAGGCTGAAGATTGGAGCGTTATCACTCGGAATCTTCAATAAGGATGTTGACAAGACCAATCATTAATTGCAGAATATTAAACATGTCGACGCTTGAAATTGTATATTGACTAAGCGACATCAAACGACATTACGAGAAAGTAATTTAAAGTTTAGATTTTTAGAAAATAAAATCGTTTAACTTTTTAATGTAACTTAGTTAATATTTCCTTTCAAGAGTCGATATAATTGAAATCACAATTCTTTAAAACAAAACAGAAGCGCACTTCATCCGAAAACTTTGATTACTGAAGAAATATTTTCTCAATCTGTCTCGTAGCAAAAATAAATACTATCATTGGTTTCATGGTGAAAGACTCAGGTAAAACAGTGGTAACTAGCAAGGCGGATTGAATACATAGAGTTCGTAGCCCGGTGATCTCACCACAAGACCACAGCGGCTGATAATTACTATGCATTTGTTAAAAAGCAATAACCCAGAAATTTATTACCAATTATTACCAGAATTTACGGTAACAAAATTGAATTTCGGACGTGTCCCTTACAGAGAACATGGCGGAGTGGCTTTCTATAGAACGTTATGTTTTTGGCAAGTTGTTAACGGACATACAGCCGATGTCCTGAAACGCAGCGGCGCTGTAGTTAGCTATTCCAGTGCATTTTGCTAAGGTAACATAAACTTGGCAGCGGCTATGAATAAACCGGGAGTCGTGCAGTCACTTTGAATGGGTGACGCTAATATGCTGTGCTGCTTATTGAATAAGTGGCGTACACTCGATATACAACATTTATCAGATAGATGTGGTCATAATTAATTATTAATTAAGTTATTTTAATGTGACGTCACAATATAAATATTTAATTAAAAATTGCATGGCAAATTAAAGTTATGTCCATAGTATAATATAACCAGGTATGGCATTCCCAGTGACAAGTGACACAAGCCTACGTCATCACCGCTATCGATTGCTTGAATTTGCTTGTACTGCCCTCAGAATAATAACTAAATCTATAGAAACCGGACTAAAATAGCAACACTCATTCATCAGTTCGTACTATTTTAACTAATGAACCTAAGTGAAGTATTGGAAAGAGATCGATTGTCCCTTTTCTTTCGTTATTTCGAAGGTGTCACCAGATTTGTGACGTCATATTTGAGGTAATGTAGTGAGTGACTTTATAAAGGACTCAAAGATTTTTTTTGATCACCGATTATCTGATGACCGTTTGACATAACAATACAAAAAATAAAAACTAAGTGTCAACCATTTGTCGCACTCCAACTTCCTTTTCTAGCCATAAGATAGAACGGAACTAAACATAGTTGCACGATTTTTATTTTAGCCATCCTTCTATAGCTTTAGTTATTGTTCTGAGGTACCGCCATACTGGCTGTACCTGTGATGACGTAGGCTTGTGTCACGTGTCACGGGGAATGCCATACCTGGCGTAGTATTTTATTATACCATGGTTATGTCTAAGTAACTCTGCATACAAGATCTAGATCGCATACACATTCTTATACACGTTGTATTTATGGCAGGTATTACACAGGGTTCGATACCCAACGGGAAGAACATATTATTTAACTCGGTTTGGATGGTAATAGGGCCGATTCTAAAGTTGTTTTTCTAAGGCCTTCTAAGATCAATTTGGTAGAAGCTATGAATATACCGGGAGTCGTGCAGTCACTTTGAATGAGCGAGGTTAATATGCTGTGCTGCTTATTAAATAAGTGGTTACACTCGATAAAGGTATGATGTTTACCACTGTGATTCAGTGGTTATGATAAAAATATTATTTTGTTTCTTTCTCAAGTTTACGCGAACACTTAACATTATACTGAAACGTTTATATGAATCTACTTACGTTTATTTATTTATTAGAACTGGTACACTCGCACATTTATTTTAAACATTATTTTATCCTGATGTTTCGAACGTTTGCATGATTTGCATAAACCGTGGTGATAGATGTGAAGTGTTAAATCTAAATGTTATGATTATTTAAGATTAAGTTTAGCGGTCACATTTTTACAAATAAACAGAAGTTCAACAGTAATTAGGGCATGTCATTTAACTTCTCAAGACCCTTGGGGTTGTGACATAAGTTTTTGCGGCAAAGTGTTGATACAGCTTATCTTTAATCATTGCAACACAAACGCCGCAAAATAGCAAAAAAACTGACTGTGGACACGGGTTGTGACAGTGACTTATGCGCCGCCCGCCCTCTCGCCGCCCGCCCGTGCAGTTGTCCCCACTTATTTTTCTGTAAATTGTTATCTAAATTTATATTTTTGTCGCCGTCTAGCGTCTCTATATATAGTCTTTTTTTCTCCTATTTTCTCACAAAAATTAAATGGTAGAGTATTAACCTATAATTATACTGTCCCACTGCTGGGCAAATACCTCTCCATCATTATGATAAAGCTATGCATCATAAAATACTAAACGCACTTTGCCCGACCTAAGAATTATATATAAGAGTATAGAATATTCTTTATTTAAAATAAAAACACAAATGTTGAAAAAATTTCACGAGCAGGATTTGAACCTGCACCCTTCTGACTTACTGGGTCAGGTCAGGTGCTCTCCCAATTGAGCTATCGTGTTTTTAACCAGCCAGCCAAAATTATTCAACACTATTTACTCTTTTACTTTGAAGGCCAAAGGCGCCCATTTAATGTCAACAACTACCGCGTCATTAACATCCGATCATAATATTTTTACAAATACTAAAGATCAGTTAAGAAGTAGGCAAGCTATTTATAAAATGTTTTTGTTTTGTTTATATAATTTTTAACGCAAATTTTGTTGCGAACAAATTACAAAAACACAAATGTTAAAAAAATATCCACGAGCAGGATTTGAATTTGCACCCTTCTGACTTACCGGGTCAGGTGCTCAAATTATTCAACACTATTTACTCTTTTACTTGGAAAGCCAAAGTCAAATCCTACTCGTGGAAATTAAAAATTATATAAACAAAATAAAAACATTTTATTCTTTATTTGCTTAAAAATACGGTAGGTATTACAAGGATCCCAGATATCGGGTCAGGGGTAGAGACATTTAAAAGTTAAAGATAAACATTTTACTATACCAATAACCGAGCGATCTTATTTTAATTTGAGTTGACCTACTTCTTAATTCTATGAAATAATTAGAGTAATTACAGGTAGAAGCGTACGCCAAGTAAGCCAATTTACTTGGCGTACGCTTCTAGGTAGAAATAGGTCATATTTTAAACTAAAATATTCAACGACTAAACTAATAGAAATTATTTAGAAATAATGCTAGTATTCTTCTTCGGTTTTCATGCAATAATCTGTTCTGAAAATGAAACCATAATACAATACCAAATACAACCTGGCTAATACAGCCAAATAAAATCCGAACCTGGTTAAAAGACACTTACAAGATTTTTTACCCTAAAAAATTGAACATCCTACCAGTATTGAATATAAGATAGTGGTAATATTTTTTCAATGAGGTATTTACTACAATGTTCATGTAAAATATGTCTGGCAGATCAGCCGCTTATAAATAATTGTGTATTGTGTGTCCCGTTATGCCCGAGGGAATTGTTAAAAATCCCCTGTCAGATCTCTACACCCTTATAAGGAAACCACCTGCCAAATCTCAAAACTGTAAAGATTCTGGGATTTTTTTGATTAATCAATCATATTTTGAGATTTAGATTTTGACAATGTCTGAGTTTAGCTTTACACATATAATGTCACCTAACATAATACTTTAAAACAGACATCTGGTAATGTATTGAATATAAAAAATAAAAAAAACTCTAGGCATGAGGATGTAAGAATTAAGTTAGAAAAGCGCGAAACGAGTAGGCATACCACCTTATAAGAAGTCGTCATTACTGCCATTGCCTCCTTTGAGCTTTGAGAAATATACCTATGTGATCAAAGTTATTATGTATTCAAGTTATAAAAAAACATTTCACATTTTTATGTACATAAATGACCCATGGGACTTAGAATTGGTTAAGTGTAAAGGCAATTAAACCAACCATAAGTATCTTATCAGTTGACAGAGGTCAGATAAAAAAGACAACGCAGTCATATATTATGTCAGTGGCATATTATGTGACCCCCGTCTGTTCGCTGCTGCCACCCGCTCTTGAGTTATGTCCCAAATTAGTTTTAGGGTCAAAGAGAGGAGTGTGTAAATAAAAACTGAGTGTGTTTCCCGACAATGCGAATTTGCTAAAGTGGACACCCCTACCATGTTTCCCTTTCTCACACAAAACAAACAAAAGAGAATAAGGAAGGTAAAAAATTTAAAAGGAGGAAGGCTTTCCTTCTTAAAATTAATAAATCAACTAGAAGTTGAACAACAATTAGGTAAACGTAATTTCTGCAATAACACTTTTTTAAATATTATCAAACCCTAGTCCAATATAGTTATACTTTCACGTGCTTCAAAAGAACATATTTCGACCCCTATCTCGTATTTTATTCTCTGTAGAAATCACGTTCACCTCAGAACTACGAAACTTGAATAGTCAAAGTTCGAATAACTTGAAGAACACACTAAAAGTTTTAAATAAACAAATCCTTTGTTTCCCTGCAACGAATAAAAATGAGCGCAGACTGAAACGATGAAATACTACGAGTTTGTAATAATATTAACCGTTTTTTATGGATGTTATTGGATTGTGATGTTTACGTTATTGTAAAAGTAATATAATGAAAGGAAGGAAGGCAGTGAGGGCAGCGAGTCGGAGTGTACGGTGGTTAGCGGCCATGAGCGGCGTTATATTTCTACGGAAAACCGTCAAGTCGCATCACGAGCTGCGTGAAGCTGAGCACAGCCCCGCTCCAATAGGTGCGTCTAATGCCGCTCTGCCCAGTTCAGCCCAGCTCAGCACAGCTCAGCTTAGCTTTATTAGAGTGTCAACCTTATACCTAGCAGTGAGTGATCACGGGCTGAAAATATGATGAACCTTTTTTATTGACAGTGAAAAACTCGTCGCCTGAGTACCACCGCGCCCGAAGAGGCTATGAAGTTATTTGGGGTTCTCCCCTCTAGCTCCCGCCTCCCTGCCCAGACAGAGATTCGGGAGGAGGGGCCTACCCACTAAAACCACTGTACATCTCCTTCACGTGCCGCTAGGGTGTGGGATCACCGGTTTAGCATTCACCAGGATTCATCCTAACGGCGACCCGCCAGAGGGAGCACGCCCGTGGATGTTTGAGCGTGCTCCAGACGTCTTGAGGCCAGGGGACTTCCAGGGATAAGTTACGTGTCACATTACTCGGACGCCTCAGAGAATGTAGTTAGGTACAGGAAAATTTGATGCCAGTCCTTAGTAAACCTACGGGTATTGTTCGATCACTAAGTCTTAGGAAACCATAAATTTCTCGCCGCCCATAAACCCGGTTATGCTATAAAGGCCCAAAAAAAGTCCTTAAAAAAGGTTGCGTTTTCTTTGTTCATTGCTTTCTTTCTACTGCCGTTGAATAAGACTCCCGTAGTTATAACATGCAATAAACTAGAAATTCGCTTGCCGTGTCGCAAGACGCTTATGCTCGTGGTCGTGGCCGACGCCTTAGGCTTAGGCTGCGGTTCCACTAAAGATATGTGAGGTAGCAAAGCGGTGGGAATATACAACCAATAAGATTACTTCAAAGGAGCTAGTAGAAGGAGCTCGATAGCGCAGAGGTTAACGCGCCCGGTCTGCGATTGCAAAAGTTAAGCAACTTTCGCATTGGACCGTCATCGGATGGGTGACCAAAAATTTATCATCTTGAGCTTTGGAAGGCACATGAAGCCGTTGGTCCCGGTTGCATTAGTCGTTAACAACCACAAAACCGGACTGGGCCTGCAAGGTGGATTTTGACCCTTTCTCCCTACGGTGTTTCCTCCATAGGGAAAGCTAGTGCCTAGTGTTGCCAGGTCCTGTGTGTCAAATTTCGGGACGGAAGGCAAAAATATTTGGGATTTGGGATTTCAAATCGGGACAGCTACAATTGCTAAAAAAGCAGGTTTTTGCGAATCGTCATTTATTTACGAAACGAAAACAATGAAACTAACACTAGATAAACTTCTACAACAACAACAGCATGAAATCTGTTCATTTTTGCTGTCAAAATTATCGATCTGGGCACATACTAAAGAGGTTAGTGAAAAATCGGGAAATTAGGCGTCCCGATCAAGGGTAAATCGGGACCTGTCACCAGACCCCTCAAATACGGGACGTCCTGCGCTAATCGGGACATCTAGCACCGCTGGGGCACGGCACGAGTCGTGCCCCAGCGGTGGGGACATAAAATGAGCAGGTTGAGCAGGCAGATGGAGATGAGGATTACATAATTTTACACCGCCCAGGCCTCCGATCGAGCGAAGAAGTATAAAGCAATCCTATTGGTGGTAGCTAGCACATCTCTGATGGAAACCCACCCTTAGTGAATTGAATATACTCCGGTGATGAGTCTGCAGCTAATAACACACGACAACGGCATGAGATCGATCTCTATTGCCGTATGACTAATTACACTTACCAAGCGAGTACACACTAATGCCTAATGGGATGTAGGTGATAATGCAATATCGCCCGTCACTGGTACATCAGATTCAATCAATGTTCCTCAAATGCGATTGCTCCGAGGCGCTAATATTACAATATGAAAAGGCTTAGAGTTAATAACCCATTTGCGTATTACAGTTTCTGCTGTTGATCATCAAGATAACAATGTTAGTAAATTTTTAATTATATTGGCATGCTATTAATATTATAAACGCGAAAGTTTGTTTGGATGTTTGTTACTCTTTCACGTATCTAAAACCTACTGAATGGATTTGGATGAAATTCGGCATACAGATAGTTTATAACCGGGAATAACACATAGGATACTTTTTATCCCGATATTCCTACTGGAACGGGCACCACGTGGGTAAAACCGGGAAATACGAGGGTAAAACCGCGAGCAGCCACTAGTATGGTATAATTATTAAAACAAAACAATATCAGACTTATGATGTAGTCATTTATGACCTTAGAAAGTTAAGTAACTTTTACTATGGTAGACCACCGTATGTATAACTCAGGTGTTTGGTTTTGGTGGTCTTAGATCACCTAGGCTATGTAGTAGCACGAGAGGGGAAATTCAGTTCAGTTCTAGTGGATATGCCTCCTTAAGAAGGGGAGAGGATTGATTGGAAGAGTCCCACGTAACCGTCTGTTACTCCCTGGGTGCAGTGGTATGCCCAGTGCAATTTCTTATGTATAAAAAAGCCATTTAAAATGATAGAATAAAGAATAAAATACTTTATTGTACAAAAAAAAACACAGACATGATAACGAATACTGCCGATGGTATGGTTCACGGAACTCGTCTGGAAAACTTCTACTCTCAAGTAGAAGTTATCCAGTACCAAATTCTTTCGTTAAACACTAGTTGCCTGCGTTGGTATTTTTTTTTATACCTAGCTCGGACAAACAAATGACTCCACTCCACCTGATGTTAAGTGGAAGTGGAGTCCAGACGCAAAGACAACTGGTGCAGCGTTAAGACAACGCAGTATCAGTCACCCTCACCCTGCCGGCCCACAAGGTGCCTATTCACGCCTCGTTTGAAGGACCCCATAGCGTAGGAAGGAGGGGAAACGTATCCAGTATAATGAGTACTACACTCAATATAGCTACTAAGTATAAGACAGCACCTATGGTGTAGCAAGCGTCATTAGGCTGCGGTGAACTTACCATCAGACGCATAGAATGCTTGCGTGTTGTTTTGTTGTTCAAGACGAAAAAAATATTTATCTTTTGTTTCTTAGTATTCATCCAAGTCTGCCCATTTCTTCGCATGCGAGTGTTCGTTATAATATCTTCTACGAGTAGCAGCATAACTCAAGCTAAACTCCCATAAATTGACGGAACGCCCAACCTGTATCGAGAAGTTTTGTATGATTTGTGTGTCGGGCACCTTACGTGGTTAAAACACTGACGGAATATTAACGTTTCAGTAGTAAGTTTCATGCAAACACATCTTGTTCGAACGGACAGTATCGATATATATCGTACCGGATATGACAGTAGGTGTAAGCATATTAGTCCATGATGTAATTCAGAAGAATAATTGAATAAATGCATATAACGCAACCACGTCATTGTCTATCTCGCTTTTATGTAAGCAAAACATTCTCATCATACTAATCAAATAATTAAGTTGCTTCTAACATAGTTATGTTATTCTTTTATCAGTAGGTATCTATTTAGTTTTATTCAATAACTCATGACTAAAGGTAATCGACCGGTGGCTTTTATGTTTTACGTTACGCTCTCTATTCTCGGCCATTTAAATCATCATCATCATCATCTCAGCCAAAGACGTCCACTGCTGGACAAAGGCCTCCCCCAAGTATATAAGGGGTGTTTGCCGTAATCGCCACGCTAGGCAGGCGGGTTGGCGATCGCAGTAGGTTGAGGGTAACCTTAGAGAGATGCTGCTGCCCATCCTCTGGAATGGTCCCATAGTCGGCTTTTACGACACCCACGGGAAGAGATGGGAATTTAAAAATCAGCTTCTAAATTAACGAATTAACCTGACAGATCGACCGATCTGTCAGGTTAACTCGCGTTGTAATCTAACTCGACCTCTCTTTGTTTCTACCTGCTATTAATTAGTCTAGCCAAATGACCAAAGTACCTACTTAAAATAAGGTACCATGACGCACCCTAAGTTTACTTACGCCCATGAATATGTTTAAAAACTTTATTTTGACGTTTTTCACTCAGTTTTTACGCCATATTGAAAGGGCTAAAAAGTTGCCGAACAAGTTTTTAAACAAATTGTCCTTTCTCTCTCCAGCTCATTTTATCCAATGCTGGGGCACGAGTCTTTCTTATGGGTGGAAACACGACAGAGAGAAAGGGCCAGTGCAAATTGGTGGTTGTTAATGACTGCTAATGCAGCCAGATCAAACGGCTTTATGTGCGTTCCGAAGCACGTAGGAGCTCGAGATGAACAATTTTTCATCACCCATCTGATGACCGGCTTTTGCGAAAGTTACTCAACTTCAGCAATCGCAAATTAACGCGCATACCACTGCGCCATCGAACACTAATACGAGCTATTTAGAGTCAAATCTAATTTCCCGGAAACGTATAGTTCGCTGGAACGTGCGAGCCGGCGTTGGACGGACGGACGTGTCAATTATTTTAAAGCCATATAAAAGTCAAACCATTCAGTACGTTGCAATTGTGTACGGTTTCAGTCGCACAGTCATTTCAATAAAGCATCCATATCGCTCGCAGAATTTATATTTACAATGGGCAATTATATGAGTTTACAGGTTGATTGATATGTGAAGAGGAGTTTGAATGTTGTAGCCTTAGTTGTAGCTTTGTGTAATTAGTGGTGGAATTAGTTTTCAAGATTATGCGAAAACTACATAGTGATAGTGAACGCCTCGGTGGCCGAGTGGCAGAGCGCTCGGCCCGATACCCGAAGGTCCCGGGTTCAATTCCCAGGTCGGGCAAAATGTATTTCGGATTTTTCGATGTATAGCCCGGGTTTGTGATCGCCAACCCGCATTTGGCAAGCGTGGTGATTAAGCCATTACCCATCAATTGTAGCGATGACTTGATTTCAATGATGGAGGCCTTTGCCCAGCAGTGGGACAATTATAGGCTGTTTACTTACTTACTTACATAGTGATAAGGAGTGAATGGGAATATTGTAAAAGGCTAATAATTTAATTACTGATACTAGCTTTCGCTAGCGGCTTCACTCGCGTGAAGTCCTGCATTGCTGGAATAATGAAATATACTTCTAAATAGTTACATTTGGCACTTTCAGACCCTCCAATATGTTTAAAAAACTCATGTCGATCCGTTACTTCGGGAAAGAACCATCAACAATAACAACTTATTTACTCTAATGTAAGTGACCATGATAGTTCAAAAAGTTATATTTTTATTCTTGCATATCTTAAAAAGGCCTATGAAATTTAAGCTGAAGTTGAGGCTTAAGTTCTTATACCATAGGATATAAGAACTGAAATATTCTGAAGCCGCGTGTAAACACATTGGACCCACTACAACCCTCCCAACCGAAACACAGCAATGTAAGACAAAACTAAGTTGGCAGCATAAATAGAAGATAGTTATCATCCGTCATTGTGATGACGATTCTGGGCAGATTCTGGGAATGTCATCATCAGATTCTGGGAGTCAGATTCTGGGAATGTGTCATAATGATTTTATTAAGACGGGTTTTATCGCTGCATTTTTTCACTTATAGATTATTATAACCTAACGTTTCAAACCATGTAATGTAATAAAAACAAGTCCTATAAAGTAAAACTGATGCTACAACAACCCGAAGCTACAATTATTGTCATAGGAACATAAGAGCTTATGGCAGAAACACAGCAAAGCAAAACAATGCTGTTTGACTTCAGAAATAGGTATTAGGATGGTTGGCATCCTGTCGGATCCTGGGCAGACTTCTACCCACCGGGCAAATGTGTCATAATAATTTTATTCAGCAAATAGCCGTAGCCTATTACCGACGTGTCAGTTAAGCCGCGCCGGCCACAATGCAGCAGTGACGCGAAGTTTTATCGCTGCACATTTTCATAAAGCGCCGCCAGCCACCATTTATCAGGTGTTGTGCCGTGTGCGAGCAACAAACATTTTTACAAAACCGTTTATTTCCTTCGCGAGATTCAGGATGAAAGTTCGCTGAACACTTTAGCACTCTGTCAGACCAACTAAATAATCTAACAGGCGTTTGCTAACTTCCAGTAACGTTATGATGACATGGCACTAAAGTGGTCGGCGACTTCCGCTGCTGGCTGTACACCGATTTGAACCGATCTCCAAGATTAGTGGTATCACTTTAATTTACAATGTAAATTTAACTTTTTTTGTTTTATTTTTTAAGTGCTAATGTAAGCACACTGAATGAAACTTTGGATTTTTTTGAAATGATTTATTTATTTGTGTAAAGTACACTGACAGATTCTAGTCAAAATTAAAGCGTGGAAACATATACCACATAACTTAGCGCACAAAAGCAAATCAATTAAATTACAGGAATTATTCCTGTAACTTATTTTTTTTTCATAACTTCTCTTTTTTATAACTTATTTAGGAATTTAGTAACCAAAGGTGAATCACTATGGATTTTGGATCAGGAAATGGTGATAATTTCTTACTATGTGTCAGAAACTCAGAAGGTGGCTGGGAAAAGCTATCGTGCTCAGTGGCGTGCACATGGAGAGGCCTATGTCCAGCAGTGGACGAATAAAGGATGATAAGTGTAATTTTTTTTTTTATATTTTACGGGTAAGCACAGTGCCTTGATCTCACCTGATGATAAGTGATGATAAGGCCACGGGAACCTCAACTAGTGAGGCACTGCTATCTTATCTCTAGCTGCCGGAACACAACAATACTACAAACATTGATGTTATGGCGACATATTTAGATAAGATGGTGGTAGCTAGCCAGGCGGACAAACAAGCCCTACCACCAACCAGACTGAGTACACAAACATGTACCCCCCGCTGGGTATCGAATCCGGAACCTCTGGGTGTAAACCGGTGGTCTTAGCCACTAGACCACAGAGGCGGTTAGAAATGGCCTATTAAATGAAATTGTTATACATTCTATGTGTTTTATCTTTCCGTGAGCCATTGAGCTATCGTGGTTCTAACCAGCCCGCCAAAATTATTCAACACTATTTACTTTTACTTTGAAAGCCAAAGGCGCCCATTCAATGTCAACAACTACCGTCATTAACATCTGATCATAATATTTTTACAAATACTAAAGATCAGTTAAGAAGTAGGCAAGCTATTTATTAATGTTGAAAAAATTAAATTTTTTTCAACATTTGTGTTTTTGTAATTTGTTCGCAACAAAATTTGCGTTAAAAATTATATAAACATTTATCAATGTTTTAAGTTTGAGTATTAGTTTAAAAAGGGTGGTTGTTATATAGTTGGTAATTGATGTACTAAAAACGTGGTAAGACTATTCGTTTACGAGCCAGTGACCATGCCGTAACGTGGATTAGCATTAACCTAAATCTAAAGAGAGTCCGAGCAAGTACTGGCTGCTCAAATGCTCGTAGAAAAGTAGTCAAAGCAGAGCAAAATAAGCTAGTAAAATATGGCCTTGCCTTGCTCGTTTTAATTGTAAGACGAGGCTGAGTGGATATCTTAGGGTTCTGCGGTAAACTAACAAATCTTACTAACAGATATTCACCTTTTGAATAAAATAATAGTTCAAGAGAATTCTTTCGAAGACAATACGCAAACACATTTTTGACAGTGTGTAGTGTAATTCAAATTGCAAGGATAACAAACTATAGATAACTTTACAAATAGAAACTACACTTTCATATACCTACTAACAGCTTTTGTACCGGCCAAATACACGGCCAATCTCACGTTCGAATGCGTTATCGTTACAAAAGTATATTGTTGTTTTCGTCAACATCTGAAGTACTATCTTATCTCTTATTATCAGAACAAAACAATGCATATCAGAGCTTCTAACTACAATTAACAAATTTGACGACCTCCGTAGATGAGTGGCTTGCACGCCAGACTTTCGGCGACGCTAACTCTGAGGTCCCGGGTTCGATTCCCGGTCGGGTCAATGTCGAAAACGAACTTTTCGTTATTGTGTCAGGTCTGGGTGATTATGGTACCGTGTCGTTGATTCTGATATCCATAATACGAGTGCTTTAGCTACTTACTTGGGATCAGAACAATGTATGTGATGTTGTGTATTTTTTTTTAACAAATACCTCTTCATAATAATAGTGTAGCTGTTTGTTGTGCGGAACCTGCATTGCGATTTAAACTTCAACTTATCCAGATTTTCTCTCATTGCCCAAAACATTGAAAAAAAACGAGTTCCATGGGGAATGTTTACGGCAGTATAAATTAACCTGTTCATTACTGCGTAGTTGCGCCACTTTGTTCCCGTTATCCGGTTGACTCTGGGAGAAAATTTGCAGTTTGCTATTTCAAAAATGTATACAACATCATCATCTTCTTTATGCCTCGACTTTTTTCTAACAGCAGTTAGCCACGTTTCGATTTAGATTTTATAAAAGCACATTTGTTCATATATAAAATAAATTGCACTATGCAATCAATACACAGGGATGTGAAAAACAAACTCTACGTATACCTACATACGTCATAAATTTGCTTAGCTATTGATATTTTTTTTTAAAACTGATCAACAACAGTACAGAAAGAAAAATTGTATATGTATAATTATGTGTTACATTACATTGTAGATACATTGTATATTTTGTGTATGTGCCACTATGTACTTATGAATATAAGATACAATAAACATAATCTAGGTACATCGCTAGAGGTTTTAGCTAAGTACACATCTTAACGATTTATCTGAATCCAACTATTATGATTTCAACTAAACTATAAGCGAATAAGCACAGTGAAGTGGGCAACAAGTTTCTATTTACAAAATACTCTGAACATTTCTGCTTTCAGTGGCCAATTTTAAGTCAACACGACAAAGCAACGATTGCGCGTCGCAATAAAAACTTTCAAATGGCTCGCATTCATTTCTGAGTAAACATTTCAGCCGACGCAACCACCAACTTCCACGCGAGGCTGATACTTGTCTAAAACTTTAACGAAGTATTCTTATTGCAATTACCATTTAGTACTTTGTCTGTCGTTAAAACAACACAAAGATCTTTATCTGCTCATGAATATCTACCCGCAGTAACTTCAGTACCTACATCTATAATAAAGGAGCCATGCAACTGTGGCGAAATCTCGGATTAAAGACTTAGAACCTTTTTCATAAAATTTAACAACAATACGTTACGCAAAAACAAAAGATAGAGCACTCTTGACAACGTACAAATTTAAAGTGTCTAAGCCCAAAAGTTTCAAGTGCTAAAGTTTGCGTTGCCGTATATCGATCTTACCACAGCGCAATGTGGCAAGCAAGTTTGCTGACAAGGTATGCTATAAAGAATGTATGTTAATTCAAATGGATATATGAAAAACCATATAATAGGACTTGCGCGGGCTCCACGTGGACGAGTGGCAGGAGGTGGCGCAAGACAGACCCAGCTGGAGACTCTTGTTATCGGTGGCCAAGACCCACGTTGAGTCGCTGAGCTAGCTTAGTTAGTTTTTTTTTTAAGAAAACAATAACGAGAAAAGGCATTTTAAAAGAGCAATGCAGCTAAATTTTAGAGCCGCTCTGTCTCTATTGTAGATATAGACGGATACGGCAGGCGTTGAGCGGAGTCACTCAACCAAAGATTGGATGGAAATTGGATTGGATACTTTCGCAATATCGAATAACATAGGTCCCGATTTCTGATATTCCTGTGCTCACTTAGATATTCTTTAACAAAATACATGGAAACAACAATGGTTGCTGCATGGTGATTATTTTTTATTCTTTGCTGAGTAGGAGCTTAGTGAAGTGTTATTATTTGTATTGATTCACAAAAATCGGAGTTTAGCAATCTAGTAATTATTTAAAGTTTTCGAGAACACTTACCATTAAAATTAACATCAAACGCAAATACTCAATAATATTTGAAATCAACGCTAATCATAATAATATTGTATAACAAATAATCCGTCTCCACTTTCTGACTCTTGAAATTAACACTGAAATTATCATAATTCAACTTTAATTTGATGTAATGTAAGTAGCTTATTTAGTTACTTTACCACCTAGGTACTACGGTCTCTTTCTTTAAAATCAAGTCATCGCTTATATTTATGGTTATTTCTTTAATCACCACACTTGACCTTTTAAAATAAAACAAGATAGAAGATAACGAGTAATAAAGACTTATTTATACAGAATGTTACGCAGAACGATGTTGATGTTGAAGTTGGGAGTCATTAAAAAGTCTTTATGCGATCAAATCAAACCACATACACATGCCATTGTGTTATTATCATCATAATAATTGTAATAGATTAGTTTTATTTATTTATCACGGCGCAGGAAAAAAACCGGACTAGTGCGAGTCGGACTCGCCCACCGAGGGTTCCGTACAAATTTATGGGTACATATTATATAGTTCAGGAATCGGGTCTTGAACTTTTCCCGAAATTAAGTTTCCAAGGTATTTCTTTTTTCATACTTCGTCATAAATCGAAAACTATACATCATAAAAATAATAAAAAATCTGTTTAAGCTTGTGCAAATGAAACCGTTTCATACAATACCCTACATGACACGGTTAACTTACTTCAAAATCCTTGCATAAAGACCCTGTTTTTTTGTGATTTAATAAAATATGTATAGTTTCAGATTTTTAGTAAAATTTCATAGTTCTAGGTCAACGGCAAGTACACTATGAATTTTGATTCCCTTGAGAGTGTCGAAATATACGTTTTTTGCGACATAAACGGCTGTACTTTTTTTTTCGTTAACTTAGAAGTTTGATTTTCACAGCTTCAAGGGACCGCAGACTTGAGTATATGGTTCTAATTTCAACTCGATACCTCCACGCGTTTCCGAGATTTATCTCGGAATTATTCTATTATCTTAAACATAAGACCCTTTAGGGTCTTGACAGACAGATAGACGGACAGACGGATAACAAAGTGATCCTATAAGGGTTCCGTTTTTCCTTTTGAGGTACGGAACCCTAAAAATACTGAATAATTAAATAGAAAACTAAACAGGCCTGTGTTTTTATGATAATAACCAAACTTAATTTTAACTTAATATCTGTACCTACACTTAACATAGTAACAATAATTGTGCGTTTTAAAATGCTCCAAGTAGTACCCTTAATCGACTTTCGAATTATTTATTTGTAATCTGTTTAAACACAGAAAACTTAATACAATCACTAGTTAACGTTTCGTTCGGTTGATTGGTTTCCCTATTAGTAGTAATTTGGTAATTGGTCAAGCCATAGACTAATAATACCATAATCCTATAATAATCAGTCCATGGTAGAGCGTAGTTACTATTACTTAATCTGTGGTAGATCCTGAACATAAAAGAAAAAGAAATAGTAGGAGATTGAATATTGATTTTGTATCTATGTCAGAATAAGTAGCATAAACACTTGATCACATAATATCGGTATCCCTCCCTTTGGCCAAATTATTTTTCGTCAAATTTCACTTCCCAAAAAACTTTTCGCCTAAGTTTCATTTTCCAAATGAACCTTAAGCAACTGTACATTTATCATTAATTATCATTTGGCAAAATTTTACTTAGTGAAGTTTTATTAAGACGAATGTTAAAATGGCAAATGTTTTATTTTGGAAAATATTATATTCCAATAAAATATTTGATCAAATTGTCACTTCACATACTTAGGTACTTGCCCTGGACAATGATGAATTTAGAGATTATTTTTTTTAATTAGAGGTTAATTTTTTTATTAGACAACAGGAATCTAGCTCCATACAAACATATGTTTTTTTATAGCTACCCACTTAACAAAATATAAAAATAAAGCTAATTTGTATTCTATGCACAACTCAAGTTGTTTTGTAAATCGTATGCCATGCAATATTTTGGGAAGAGTAAGTTGTGCTAAATGAAACATTTGATTAAATAATATTTGATTAAATGAAACATGACCAATCATTATTTGTTAAACAATAATATGCAAAAAAAGAGATTTGCTAACTAAAAATTTGCAATAAGTTGTTTTGACAAATGTTTTTTTGCCAAATAAAAGTTTGCGTAAAATAGTTTGCGATGTGATATTATGGGAAACGTTTTTTGGCCTAACATTAGTAATCCCATATTATCATATACATAATAACATCTAAATCCAATACAAATGTATGTTTCACGAACATAAATTTGGGACATGGCCATAATAGACACTTAGCGTTCACCCGAAGTTGATACCATATTCCGCTGACCCAATAAAAGATAAAAGTCAACAACACGAAATATAATCTTTAATAAAGCTATCTTGGCTAAATAAAGTAAGCCTTCTTTATGGCAGCGGGATAATCTACCGAATATTTTCACCTCGAATAAGGTGCCAATTTTTATGTCCGCACTGAATTCCAAATACCTCACCCAATAGAGTTTATATGCGGGTAGGTTGGTAATGAGATTTGAAAAGCCTTCCTCTGTCGTCGGATGTGCGGGTCGGTCACTCGAGAATGATCTATTGATCTGTATACCCGTTTAAAACTATGCTATACATACAGTTCGGTGATAACGCCCAGAGTTACGACTGATCGTTTGTTTTCGCCATAAATGTAACTGTGAGAAATTCCACACGTGCTCATAGCAGACAGTCCGGTGTCCACTAGTTTATTATTGTATAATGTTTATGTAATTACATCTTTACGACTGTATACTCATATATCTTTATGGCATTAAATTACTAGTGTCTCTTTTAGCATTAACTTGAAGCATGTTAGTGTTTAAAGATCTATTAATTTATTTATATAAATATATTTATCGGTTATCAGTGGTCGATATGACAAGAACTAGGCCAGAGTAGCATATGGCAAAATGAGAGATCTAGTTTGAAAAGATGGTTTAGAGAGAGGGAAATGTTGGATCTAGTAAGATCCATTGAAATTACAGGGAATAAACATATGAACTGAAGCATCACAGCAACGCGCGCGTGATACCATTTGGTACCAAACGTCCATGGGCTGTGGTAGTCGCATCTGATGGGGCGGGCCTATGCTCGTTTGCCGGCACAGTAACATAAAAAACAACAACTTTGTAAGCATGTTAATTGAGCAGCGAGCGCGAAGCTGCCGCCGCCATTTTTTCAACGCACGTCATTGACTTTTTTTATAAACGAGTACGAGTTAGTATGAGTAGTGGTTATTATGACGCGTATACTGTACTTAATTACCTAATTCAATTTGATTTTTTACAAACACCGATTAAGAAAACATAATTTTAAATTGTATTGTGAACAATCAAAGTAAATCATTCTTACAACAACAATATAATACGAGTATATTATGTGTTTAATTTTACATAGAGGGCGGAGGCGCCTTTGCCCTGCAGTGGGAAAGTAATGGTCAGCCATTACTTTCCCATCATTTTTTTCTTTTATCAGTAAAATAATACAATAATAATAATTTTACATAGAGCAGTTTAAAATCTAAAAAATAGAAGATCTGGATCTTGAGTTAACTATTTTAAGATGTCCAGAATAATGATTTCATAGCCTGATTTTGACATTGAGTCTATAGAAACATTACAGAATCAGGCCACTGAGACTATGGGAAATATTACAGAATCAAACCGCTAACAGTATGGGAAACATTAGAGAATCAGACCACCAACACTATGAGCAACATTACAGAATCAAAATCGACTGAGGCACGATTGTCGATTCTTTAAGATAGCAGAATCGAGACCCTAAACTGTTCAGACGTGAAAGATAACTCTATAAAAAATGATTGTCAGTCACGTGATCTATCAGCGTGGCGCACAACTCGTGTATGACTTCGCTGGTCTAGTAGTTACGTGATATTCATAACTAGTTACAAATATTTGTACCCCAGGTAAATCAATGAATACTATAGTACGTAACTTAACACAGCACACGCTAAATAGTACATCTCATGTTATTTTATTATGTGGTGACAGTTCACAAGTAAAAAAACGTGACATAATAAATAATATTAATATTTTGTTAAACCTGCAATCTGAAACAAATTGCAGGCTAATAATTAGCGCTTTTCCCTATTGTACAAATTTAACCTGGGAACAAAATAAACGTATTTTTTACTTAAATTTATTATTATATAATTTGATTTGTCGTCATAGTGACACTATTTTATTTTTTGATATTAATAAATTTATTAATAATTTTAGTTTGACTTCAGATACTATGTATCTTTTTAAGAAGTCTAGGACTCAAATAGCTAATTTGTTAGCTTATAATTTACAGGATACAGTTATAGCGGCTATAACTAAGTCTATACATAATAACATAACCATTAGTAGTTCTACTAATGAAACTTTTAAAACTAGGTTAAAAAACTTAAACTTAGGTTAGGTTACAACCTCTGGTTTAAACTAAGGTCTAAGACAAAAGCCAAGTCCACATTCATTAATATTGTCCATCAGAACATTCAGGGCTTGGCTGGCAAGGACTTAGAATTAGAACTGTTTGCAAAAAGTCAGACTATTCATATATATTGTATAACTGAGCATTGGCTAAGAAGTCATGACTCGTCATTCCATGTTAACAATTTTCAAAGAGCAAGCGCGTACGTGCGAAGCACAGCAATACACGGCGGTTCCCTAATACTAGTAAGAAGTAATATTAAATACAAAAATCGCAACAATATTGTAAACCTTTCAGTGGAGCGTAACATTGAACTATCGTGTGTGGAGTTCAATAGTTTCGTAATAGTGTGTGTATACCGACCCCCATCGGGCAACTTCAGTATTTTCGAATCAGTAATGGAGGATGTACTTAGAAAATTAAAATTAAAAAAGAAATTTGTTTTAGTGTGTGGAGATTTTAATATAAATATTCTAGAAATTACCTCAATGAGTGTTCGTCTTGTTGCGTTATTTAAATGCTTTAATCTTATGAATCTATTTCTCGAACCTACTAGAATAACTTCACATTCTGCCACTTGTCTTGATAATGTTTTTTCAGACTATGACCCTGTTTCTAAGTCAGTATTTGATAATCTTACGTCTGACCATTGTGGTTTAAAAGTGACCTATGATTTTGATATTAAGGATGAGCCAAAAATAGTAAAATGTAAACCAGTAACAAAGAAACGAATGGAGTGTTTCAAAAATAATGTAGTTTGTAAAATTGATGCGTTACCCTTTGTACATGATGACCCAGATGTACTATATAGTAATCTTTTTGATTTTATAAAAACAGAATACAACCAAGTTTTTACTACTAGAACAATTAAAAATTCCCAAAAACTTAAGTTCTGTGATTGGGCTACAGCAGGTATTTATATCAGTAGAAATAGACTGTATGAGTTATATAACTTGAGGCAATGTAACCATAGCCTTAGTTTTACAGAATATGTAAAAAATTATTCTAAAATGTTTAAGAAAGTGTGCATATTAGCAAAATCTAATTTCATTAAAGACAAAATTAAAAACTCTAACAATAAAATTAAAGCCACTTGGGACATAATAAACCGTGAAACAGGTAAATTTAAACCACGGGACAATACTTTCACTCTGAAAGTTGATAACACCCTTGTCAATTCGGATTTAAATATTGCTAATATTTTTGATGACTATTTTGTAAATATACCAGTAGTAACAACTTCAAATTTAGATTCATCACCAGAAGCTGCACAATCTTTACTCAAAAAACATGTACCAAAATCTAATCTGTCTTTTCAATTTGAATACATTGATTCTATGAATATTATAAAAACATTCAAATCACTCAAAATGAAAAACACTAGTGATTTGTGGGGCATAAGTATTAAGGTAATTAAGAATATTATATTTTCTATTGCGCCCTATCTTGCAGACATTTTTAATTACTGTATCAATAAGGGTATCTTTCCAGAACTTATGAAATTCAGTTAGGTTATACCTTTATTTAAATCAGGAAACAAAGAAGACCCTAGTAACTATAGGCCAATTTCAATATTACCAGTACTAAGTAAAATTTATGAAAAACTTATACTCGAACAATTAATGGCATACTTTAACTCAAACAAGCTTCTACATAAGAAACAATATGGTTTTACAAAGGGTCGTTCCACTACTGACGCAGGTGTTGCTTTAATAAAACATATATTCGATGCCTGGGAGAAGTCTCAGAACGCTCTTGGAGTTTTTTGCGACTTATCCAAGGCTTTCGATTGCGTTGAGCACAGGACTCTGGTGATGAAGTTGCACTACTATGGTCTTAATGATTTTGCACTTAAATTGATAGAGTCGTATCTCAGTTCTAGGACACAAACTGTCGATATCAATGGAACTAAATCATCTGGATCTCTTGTAAAAATGGGAGTTCCGCAAGGGTCAATCCTCGGGCCCTTCCTGTTTTTAATTTATATTAACGACTTGCCATTCTTTGTGGAGAACTTCTGTGAAATTGTTTTATTTGCAGATGATACTTCACTCATTTTTAATGTTAATAGGTGTAAGAATAATTATGATGATGTAAATAATGCTCTAGCAAAAGTACTCAGTTGGTTTACTGTTAATAATCTACAGCTTAATACAAAAAAAACAAAATGTATTAAATTTACACTACCTAATGTTAAAACTGAACCAACTGATATTAGAATAAACGGTGATAAATTAGATTTGGTAGACTCGACAGTCTTCTTAGGTATAACACTTGACTCAAAACTTCAATGGAATCCTCATATATCGAAATTGTCCGGTAAACTCAGTTCTGCTGCTTATGCTATCAGAAAAATTAGACAATTAACAGACGTTGAAACTGCTAGAACAGTTTACTTTAGCTATTTTCATAGTGTCATGTCGTATGGTGTCTTACTGTGGGCTACAGCAGCTGATGTTTGAATCTATATTTATTTTGCAGAAACGAGCAATAAGAACCATTTATAGACTAGGTTCCCGAACTACTTTAAGAAATATTTTTAAAGAAATTGGTGTTCTTACAGTTGCATCTCAGTTTATTTATAATTGCATAGTTTTTGTGCGTTGCAACATCAACTCTTTTACTAAACACGGTGATGTACACAATTTCAATACTAGAAATAAGAAAAAACTTGTAATGCCACTGTTCAGGTTGCAAAAGGTTCTTGGCTCTTTCTTGGGGCAAGGTATACACTACTATAATAAAATACCTAGTACTGTACAAGATTTACCTTTAGATAAGTTTAAAAAACATGTAAAATCTTCTTTACTTAAGAAAGGTTATTATACAGTCAAAGAATATTTAGATGACAAAACAGCTTGGTTATAATAAAAAATAAAACTACTCTTTATTTTATTTTATTGGGATCAATAATTACTTTAAAAATATCTTAGCGCTGATATGATAGCCTTTATCAGCAATGTCCTACAGTTTACAAATAATATTTATGTTACGTTAAACTTTTCATTAGGTTTTTATTTAGAGTATCTTGAGTGTGTCATGCTCTCTTTAGTGTCTCTGCGGTGGTGGCGTGTGCGTCGGGTCGTTACATTCCCTAAGACATGGTTGAGTGAAGCGATGGCTGATTCATATGTCATACTCGTGAACGGGTGCCGCCTGTGGAGGCTGGTCTGCTCTTGCATACTATTATTTTTATTATTATTAACTATAGTTTAATTTTGTTTTCTTTTTTATTTTTTTCTTAGACAATTTTTGACCTTTATTAGTGCTGTATGACATTGTGAAAATTTTAACTGGTAACTGATGTTTTGCAAATGTAGATATTATTATATCTTCTCTTTTGTTTTTTTTTTATATGTGTGATTGTCCTTTATATTTTGTGTTTTTATTTGTGATGGAAAGTGTCTTTTTATGATAGGGCATTTCCAATATTTTTGACGCTGTAAGGGAGAAAAGAGCTGGACACTTGCTGAGTTTCTTGCCGGTTCTTCTCAGTACAAGATCTCCCGCCCAGAGTAGACTTACGAACCGATGGCATAATGACGTTCATAAGAGCTATTTGTAGCCTAAACTGAATAAATGATTTTGAATTTTGAATTGAATTTTGAATGATTTCAACAGGTTAGTCAATAAAAAGTCCCTATAACGGAAGTACTGTCTGTACTATCCCGCTGCTAAGCAAAAGCCTCCATCATTGAAATCAAGTCATCATTCGATTGATGGATTTATTGGCTTAATCACCGCACTTGCGGGTTGCGGGTTGGTGATCACAAACTCGGGCTATGCATCGAAAAGAATCCGAAACACACTTTGCCCGACCGCAACCTGGGGCCCGACCGCCTAACCGATCGCTTTGACTTCGTGTGTGGTTTATGAAGTCATCTTGTTGTTTCGTGCCGCCTATGAAAGCAATATCGAAAGCTATAGCCTTTAGCTTTTGATATTGCTTTCATAGGCGGTACGAGGTGGCAAGATGACGTCATAAACAATACGCGTAGTCAAAGCGATCGGTGAGGCGGTCGGGGGGCTGGGAATTGAATCCGGAACCTTCGGGTATCGAGCCGAATTTACCGCTCAACCACCGAGAACTCTCTCTCTCTCTCTCTCCCTCTCTCTCCCTCTCTCTCTCTCTCTCTCCCTCTCTCTCTCTCTCTCCAACTCTCACCAAATGCATCAGTTCAGATTATGTTAAGATTTTATTCAATTTAATGCAGTCTTGCAGCCCGGTTCCACATTTGACGACTGCAGTCTTATCCGTCGAATAAAATGATTACATTATTAGTCTCCGAATAAGGCTAAGATTGTTGATAGCTATTGAGTATTGACCAGTTTTTTTAAATATATTTTTAACATATAAACAAATTTTATTAATAATCTTTAAAAATGTTACTTTCAATAACTCATAAAACATCTAAATAAAAACAATAATCCAACCAAAGTCTAGATTATCTAGGTTCAGGTACCCTTAGAACTAAAGGATTTAAAAACATCCTACATTGGTAACTCGCTAACCTGGGAAAACGTTGCTTTATAGTAGCGAAATAACTTTTGAATCGGTTAAGTAGTTACTGAGATTACCCTTTACACAGATAGAAACAAATAAATTTTACCCCTTTATAATATAAGTGACGTTAATAATAGAATTTAACTTAAATTGCATTAACAAAGCATGTTTAATATTACCCCAAATGTCTAGGTAGATCGAAAAACGGATTACAAAATGATATTGCAAAACCGCGAAGATAATTTCAAACAGAAGCTATTTCACCATCCAAGAGTTAATTGGAATTGGTTGATGCCAAATATAAACTTTAATGTATATACTGCGAGACGGTACTGTTCTTACGTCGCGATCCAGCGAGCAATAACACACAGCTCAAACAGCGCTGAATTAAAACATAACTGCTCCTTTATGAAATAATAAATAAACCAAACAGAGATAATTAACTTCACTTCACTGTGATATGCTAAAATATTATTGTACCGTACCGTTTCTCTAGGCAGAAAAGTTACATGTAATACTATGAATACTATGAAAGAATACAGAATACAGCTTACAAAAACAACACTAATAATATTTTCACGAAAGCATTGGACACATTACTAGATTACTAAAACAACAGACTAAAAGCAGCGATTAGTTAAAAGAAAAAGAATCCATCGCGTTGTGCAAAAAAAAGTTGTCAAACAACGGCCGATGGTTGACTGAAAGTTTAAGCTCCCTCGGGCCAACAATACGAAATATCTAAATAAAAATGCAGCCGCAGTGGAAAAACATTGAGCCGTAACTTAAGTAAACTTCACCTGTTTTAACTGTAATATTAATCACTTGTACAGTCACTGTTAAGTAGTGTTAAGCATGGAATCACGCGCGAGCACTCATTACGCGAGACGCGATCGGATCGAGTTACTGTAGTACCACCGAGCGACGTACCGTTCGGCAGCTTGCAGCCGACTGGCTCGTCCTCAGTTCCCAGCTCTCGCCTAACTCTGTCCGCGCAGTCGCAGGAATCCTTCAAGTCAGCGTTGAAAACTCAGACAACACTAGACAATAAATGAGTAGGTACAATAGTATCTTTAGACGGCAAAACTTGTTATATAATAAAGTGTAATGTTATACAGGTTCGGGCAACATTGTACGGGAATGAGTAGTCGCTTTTTTGGAGCTCGTAAAACACGCTCGGGATTCCTTTGTCGTGACTTGATGATAGTAGCTGAACCAGTGGAGGGGTCACACGCTTGATCCTACACTGACATCGCACTACAACAGAAACTTTGAATGATTTATCGGTGTAAAAGATTGTTGGTACACACACATTATGTGTACGGGTCGCAGTGATATTGTTAATGAAATCGTAACGTAACTAGGCAATTTATAAAGCATAATTATGAAAATAATATTATAATATTATAACCATGTTATTGGCTCCGTAATAAGTATGTACAAGTAAAACAGTAACTCCAAAAGTCGAATGTTGAAACTGTGAATCTATTGTTACACTTCTTAAAAAATATTGACTATTATTTCTTATTGTAAACATTTACTGGCGTTTTTTTGTAGATTGATTGTGTGATTTATTTATTTTTAATTCTAGCCTTTTCTCTTTGTATTTTTCTCTATTCAGCTCATTAAACTACTCTTTACTATTTTCATCGCCTTTTCTATATCTAACGTATAAGAATAACCAGTAATTTTATACGATATTTGAAATTTATCTAATAATAAAACGGATTTGCCCACAGATCTACTTAGATATTTGGTCTGTGAACTTTGACTATATTACTGCAACATTGACACACTCTCGTGTTTAGTCTTACAACAAAATTACCTACAGGAGCACGCAACAAATTCTACTTCGCGTGTAACACTGCTCTGTGTGATTGTTATAATTAGTTACTACTTACTATCAATAATAGCATACATAGTTGCTTCACTGTATTTTTAACTCGTAGTAGCCCTCTACTACGGCACTACGGCACTCGTAGTTCGTAGACAGACTAGCTACGCCGTAGCACTGGCGTTTTGTTATTATTGCTAGCCGGTTGCATTACAAAAGCTTAACATTTTATATGTTTTCAGTTTAACTTTCTACAAGTGCTTCACCTGTTAATGTTACATTAAAAACTATTAAACGCATATCATAAGGTTCTGGACGACCCAAATTGTGTCACTTGCATAAAAGTATGTGTTAAAATTACTTGGTTTTGACAATGAGAACACCTGGCCACAGCGTTCTTAATTTAAAATATGGATATGTTATGACACCCTAAATGTGTCAAACTCTCTGCTTAATGTACCCTATGTGAATACATGTAATATTCCCAAGTTACTCGTTTTACTTGCTAAATCCACACCAAACCAAGTGGTTATGGGCCTCACCTCCTAACAAGTGAGGAGTATTTCACGTGAATAGGCGAAAAAGTGAAAAAGTTGCTATGGAAAACGGAGAATTTCCATCGGCGTCGAAGCCGGCAAAATCTTCATCAGGTGAAGGTATTTCATTTACCAAGCTGAACGGTAGAAACTTCAGCACGTGGTCATTCGCAATAGAATGTTTGCTGACAGATCTGGACCTATGGGACGTGGTAATCAAAGAAATCGATGCGAATGATACGGAGGCAAAACGAAAGGATGCGAAGGCACGTGCAAAGATTTGCCTCTCATGCGACGAGTCCATCTACCCGGTAATACGACCTGCCAAGACTGCATTTGCCACATTCAAAAGCCTTAAGAAGGCATATGCCGACAGTGGCTTAACTCGCAGGCTACAGCTGATGAAGAAGCTGATAACCAACACGTACGACGGGAATTTACAAAGGTACATCAATGTAGCACTAGCTACTCAGCAGGAGCTACAGAGCATAGGAGCCGGAGTGGAAGATGAGTTTCTCGCCATAATAATATTGACAGGACTCCCGGATAAGTTCCAGCCACTAGTTATGGCCCTAGAGCACTCGAACACGAAGATGACATCGGAGAATGTAGTGTCAGCCCTACTTAAGGAAGACAGTCGGCCAGCAGCCACCAATACAAATACTACCAGTACCCACCGACTACATGAACCAACTACGGCGCTCGTTTCAAAACAGAAGAAACCTCTTTGTATACACTGTAAAAAATCAGGGCACCTAGTAAAAGACTGTAGAAGCAAAAAGAAGTTAGATTCGGCAAAGGTTAATTCCAATAATACATCTGAATTTACACTTTCATTTTGTTTATCTACACTTTCATCCACAGGTTCACAAGATTGGTACATAGATTCCGGCGCGAGCTCTCACATGAGCAACAGGAAAGACTGGTTTGAGTCCTTCTCTCCTCAGGTTATTTCTGTTACCGTGGCCAACAAGGACCAATTATTGAGTCAGGGCAGAGGTACTGTAAATTTGTATATATCAGACTGTGTAAATAGAATCTCCAATGTTTTATAAATTCCCGGCCTTGCCACAAATCTTTTATCAGTTAGTAGTTTAGTAGGTAAGGGCTACGACGTTTCATTTACGTCAAATGGTGCAACAGTCACTTCACCAGGTGATTGTCAGCCTCACTCTATAAGGGTATGTATAGGCTTGATGTTGATAGATCTCATGCTCTATACACATCTACGAAAGAGTCCGCCGCCCTGTGGCATAGACGTCTTGGCCATCTGAACCCGAATGCCAAGCGAATTATAAAAAATAAAAGCATAGGCGTAGATTTTAAAGGTAAGTTTACGGAACCATGCATTCCGTGCCTTCAAGGCAAACTATCTAAAAAACCATTCCAAAAGTCTTGTAGCAAATCGAGTAAGGTCCTCGAGCTTATTCACTCGGACCTTTGTGGGCCAATGAGCACACACTCGTGGGGCGGAGCCCTATATTTGCTAACATTTACAGACGACTTTAGTCGCAAAACTTTTGGGTATCTTTTAAAATCAAAATCGGACGTTTTTAATAAATTTATAGAGTTTAAGCACCTCGTGGAGAACCAGACTGGCGAAAGAATCAAAGTTCTGCGATCGGATAACGGACGTGAGTATGTAAATAATGATATTTCTACCTTTTTAAAGGAGAACGGCATTATTCACCAGACCACGATCCCGTACACTCCTCAACAGAATGGAGTCTCCGAACGCGCGAACCGAACCATCATTGAGAAAGCCAGGTCCATGCTGCAAGACTCCAACCTACCTCGGGCATATTGGGGTGAAGCTGTCAATACGGCTATCTACATAAAGAACCGTGTGCCTACGCAAGTGTTACGGAACAAGATTCCAGAGGAAATCTGGACCGGGCGCAAAGTCAACCTCTCCCACCTGAGGACATTCGGTTGCGAAGCCCACGTTCTAGTGCCAAAAGAAAAACGTACAAAACTAGAATCGAAAACACAAACGTGCGTCTTCGTTGGCTATGCCACCGAGAGTAAAGGCTACCGGCTAGTAGATCCACAATACCCACGCAACATTATTGTTGCAAGAGACGTCGTCTTCATAGAAGACAAAATGCAGTCGACTCCATCAACATCCTCTTATCCGCAACCCTCATCACCAGTATACCCGCAAGAAGTATTTATCCCGCTTCACGCAGAACCAGTTCCGCAGCCCACGCAACCACAGCTCCCTGAGCCACAACCAGGTACACCTGTGACGAATGAACCGTCAACTTCAGAGTCACCTCTGATAGATCCAGGTGAACCTGGGACTCCTGAAGCCTTGTCAGACGTTCAAGTTCCTGATGTTGAACCTAGGGTAGAGCCAGAACCTGAACCTGAGAGGAGGTATCCAATCAGGGAAAGGCGCGCTCCTCAACGATTTGAGGAACAACTCTACCTTACCTCAGATCAGGAACCTGAGACTTACAAGGAAGTCGTCGGTCACCCGCAGAAGGAGAAATGGCTTGAGGCAATGAAGGCTGAATTTGATTCCCTTCAAAAGAACGGAACATGGATTTTGGTCGATAGACCAAATGGTAGAAAGACTACCAAATGTAAGTGGGTCTACAAAATTAAAAAAGACACCAGTGGGAACATTACCAAATACAAAGCCAGACTGGTAGCGAAAGGCTTCACTCAAGTAGCCGGAGTGGACTACGGGGAAACCTTCTCGCCAGTTGCCAGACTGTCTTCAGTTAGGCTTTTATTTGCGTTCGCTGCCCATCGAGGACTAACGGTGGATCATTTGGACGTCGAGACCGCCTTCTTGAATGGCGACCTAGAGGAGGAGATATATATGGAACAACCGGAAGGGTTTTCCACCGATCCTAAAGAAAAAGTGTGCCTGTTAAAAAAGGCCCTTTATGGCTTAAAACAAGCACCGCGTCAATGGAACGTGAAGGTGTGCGACGCTATGCGTCAACTGTCTCTTAAGCAGACGGCAAATGAGCACTGCCTCTATTACAGGCGAGAAGATGAGGACATTCTAATTGTAGCTGTCTTCGTGGACGATTTTTTCATTGCCAGCACAAATGAAAGCATGAAACACGAGTTCAAAGGTATACTCAAAAAGGTTTTTACTATTAAAGACCTTGGCTCTTGCAAGGACTGCCTTGGAATGAGAGTTGAGCAAAGCTCTCAGAAAATTTCTCTTGACCAGACCAATTATATTGAGAAACTGGTTGTTAAATATGAGATGGCAGATGCCATTTCAGTCACAACCCCATTAGAACCAGGCCTTAAACTGACGGTTCCCACCAAGGAGGAAGAAAATTTAGAGCTTCCGTACCAGGAGCTTATCGGCTCACTAATGTACATTGCGATATGTACGAGACCCGACATTGCTCATGCGGTCTCGTACTTATCTCAATTCAATGCACATTACGGGGGGGTGCACTGGAGGGCCGCTAAGCGGGTCCTTCGATACCTCAAAGGGAGCAAAGAACTCCGTCTGAATTTTCTCCGTACCTCCCAGTTCTGCCCAACCGGATACGTCGATGCGGACTATGGTAACAATCTTGTGGACCGAAAATCATACACAGGATTTGCCTTCATGATGAGTGGCTCCCCTATCTCTTGGGAAGCACGTAAGCAGCGTACTGTCGCGCTTTCCACCACGGAAGCAGAGTACATGGCTCTGTCAGATGCTTGCAAGGAGGCCTTATACCTCCAGTCGCTCATCACAGAGGTCTTCACCATCACACACCCCATCGACATACATACCGACAATCAAAGTTCATTAAAACTTGCACACAACAACACATACCATGCACGCACGAAACATATAGACATCAGACACCACTTCATTCGGGACACACTTACACACCACAACATAAAACTACATTACATACCCACACAAAACATGATCGCGGATATACTCACCAAACCTTTGCCGAAGCCAAAGCACAACAAATGTTGCAGCTCTTTAGGTTAGGTTAGGTTGTTTTTTTTTAAGTGTGTACAGTTCTTTTTTATCAAGTTGTGTTTATTTTTTGTTTAGGTAGTTAGGTGTGTATAGTTAGTGTTAGGTGAGTGTTTTTATTATGTTTTTTTTAATAATGTGTTTTTGTGATAGTGTTAAGTTTTTATTGGTATGTTTTAACCGCTTTTTGGAGCATATATACAGGGTGTTCTCATTGCGGGAGGGTGTTAAAATTACTTGGTTTTGACAATGAGAACACCTGGCCACAGCGTTCTTAATTTAAAATATGGATATGTTATGACACCCTAAATGTGTCAAACTCTCTGCTTAATGCACCCTATGTGAATACATGTAATATTCCCAAGTTACTCGTTTTACTTGCTAAATCCACACCAAACCAAGCGTATGTTTACGAGTTTTCTAAACTATAGTAAAAGAAGGTATGTCTTGTCTTGTGAGGAGCTTGATGGCACAGTGGTTAACGCGCCCGGTCTGCGATTGTTAAGGTTAAGCAACTTTCGCAAAGCCCGGTCATCGGATGGGTGACCAAAAATATATCATCTCGAGCTTCTCCGTGCTTTGCCTGACACGTAAAGCCGATAGTCCCGGCTGCATTAGCAGTCATTAACAACCGCACGCGCGCCCGCGTGGTCCGTTCTATCTGTCCATCCATAGGGAAAGCTCGTGCCCCAGCAATGGGGACATTAAATGAGCCGATGATGATGATGTTAAGACGTGTAGATGGGTCCGCATTAACCACTCCACTGTCGAACGACAAATTTTTGGATATGTCATAGTTAATTAAAAAAGATCTTTGAATTCTCCTCTTTGCGGTACTGCATTCTTTTTATTTTCAGCCACTTCACTTGATCCCCATAATCCCCATTACAATCCTTAGACCGATTAAAAATTGTTTCTTCAGCAATTTTTTTCAAATCTAATTTAAATTCTTTTGTTTTATAGGGTACTTTTGTAAAGGATTCTTGTCCAACAGTTACTTTTATCAAGCATGCAATATATTTCAGAGTTTTTCTTTCCTTTCTTTTTTTCTACTTAAATAAGCTGTTGATAATGGTGATTATGACTTCCTTGTGCTCTAGTGGTTTTGGCGGGCAATCTACCATGGTAACGCCGATACACCACGCCCTTCGGCCAGAAGTCTTGCTTCATGGGCGTCGTCAACTTCTTTTTAGAGAGGTTGCTGATTGCCACTTGACATTTTCAGCTTCACGGGGCTTTTTGGGGCGGCGAGAAACTTAAAAGGTTCCTCAAGCCGTGTGAAACGAAGCACCGTCGGGGGTTTTCTAGAGGGAATGGCATCACGCACTAGTGCGTGTCCCCGTGCCCTATTAGATTCTCCGAGGGGTTCGGATCGGATCGGGGTTATAAAAAAATAAAAATGTTTATTTATCAGAAAACATAAAGTCCATTTAATGCTAGTAACAAGACACTTATCACTTATGTTAGTACTTAATAAATTATTTTTAATTTTGAGCGCGTGACTTGGCACATGTGCTCGATAAATGGACAGTCCCCACTATCGGCGATTGCTAGCAGGACGTTGTTACTGCTGCCGCGAACTCGCTTCAAAAGTGAGCCTGCTTTTTACGAATGATGGTCGGGAAACTGTCGACCTCTGTATACGCAAACATGCTGGAAGCGCTGCAGTATCGCGGCAGCCCCAACAATGCCCTGAAAGCATTATTGTATTGTACGAGCTGGGTGTTGTACGATTTTGGGTGTAGCTAACCCACAGACTGCTCGAGTAAAAAGAGGTGCAGTAGGCTTTAAAAGCGTGACCTTTACAGGTGCTGAACATCGAGCAAATCTGCAAGCCAACATGTTGGCCCTAACCGACAGCGCCCTGCGCTCTCTCTCCGTATCAATGTCGTCTTTTAGGTTCTCTGTAACTATGTGACTTAGGTATTTAAACTGCCTGACTCGATTAAGGGGGATCCATCTATATGGATGGATCAGACTATTCTGATGGGGGGTACAAAATCAGAAAGTTTATTGCCGAACCTGAAAACCATGTACTCGCTTTTCCTGCAATTGTACATTAACCCATGGGCGATCGTATATGCTTCACAGAGACCTAAGATTTTTCTAATGGCATTGACTGAGGGGGCCAGCAGGACCATATCGTCCGCGTAGCTCATATTGTTGTTGATATGACACCCAATCTTCATGCTGCTGAGCCCCTCAATCAGCGCGTTCACATAGAGGTTGAAAAGCTTGGGGGAGCTCAATCCCCCCTGCCCCACACCGCATTCTAGCTTATAGGGGTCCGAGTACTTGTCCGCCCATCTGATACTGTTCAGCTGATTCTCATACCAAAAACGAAATAGCGATATGGTTTCAGACGGCAAGCCAATCTGATTCAGTTTTTTTTATAAGATCTCGTACACAACCAGGTCGAACGCTTTGGAAAGGTCCAAGAAACAAGCATAAACAGGTGTGTTTCTATCTGTATAGTATCTGACAGTGCGCTTCGGGCTCAGGATTGCACTTTCTGTTGACAGCTGTGGCCTAAAACCAAACTGGAGCTCATGAATCTTTAAGTGACAATCTAGCTGAGAATTTAGCACACCGTCAAGCACTTTGGCGATTGTTGCCAACGAGGTGAGTCTGTAGTTGGATCTGCTTGATGCGTCACCCATTTTACATTTAGGAATAGGAATTACAATGGTCTTAATTAAGTCTTGTGGCAGGTATGAATGTATCAAAAATATGTTGAAGAGCAATCATTGCAAGTACCCTAGAAAGGTGGGGCCCCGCGTTCTGAAGGTGCTCGATGCTGAGGCTATCTTGACCAGGTGACTTGCCCCTGGTCATTGACTTAATTATTTTGGCAACATCCTTGGCTGTATATGTAATAGCTTATTTATTTGCTCACAATTAGTCCCAGCATCGGTCACTCCCCTCCCTGGTCCCAACAGAGACTTAATAGTGAAATGCTCTTTAAATAAATTAGCTATCTTCTTGGGTTCACTAACACCCTCTATGACAGTAGGCAGGCCAGGTCGCGAGTCTAACCTATTGGTCGATTTCCAAAAATTTTTAAAATCACCTTGACTATGACAGGTAGCCAGCGCGTCTATTTTTAATTGTTCTTGGTTCTGAGACTATTTACCATCGCCTCTTAAAAGGTCCCACATCTAGGCCGACCGTACCTTACCCACAAAAGAAACTCAGACCAAGCCTCCGTATAAGCCTTCTTCATGTCTTCTTATGTCGTTAGCTTAGCTGTCGGGACTCGCACCACAAACGACTTGAACCTTTCATTGTGTTTCTCGCAATACAACAACAATATAGCTCGCACCTATGGGATGACTCCGCTAAGTACCTACTCGATGCTTTGGATAGATTGAAGCCCACACTAAGGAGATATGCCTATCTAGTGCATACAGTCGCTGTAGCCGAAATCGATCAGGAGTTAATATAGATATATATATATAGATGGCCGCATCAAGCAATCTGCATTATTGGCGACGTATATGCCGTCAAAATATAGAGTCTCTACAATTACGTCGTGATATTGCGGCTCTCCCTTGCCACTATGCCTTGGCGTGTGTACCGAAGAACTTTTTCCCTTATCCCTCCTCCTCACTTCCTTTATAAGACCACGCGTGTTTGTCATCGGCGCCACCGATTTACTGTAGCAACTATTCTATTAAAAAATTATAAGTAATTTTTCATTTACTCCTTCCAAGAATAGATAGTGGTAATAGATCTGGAATTGAAACAAGCCCTACCATCATCACAAACCTAGCATAGCATCACCCTAGCATTACAAACAGAAGATTTAATAAAAATTTATAAGTTGAAGCGGTTGCAAGGTAAGATCGGTCTTAGACTCAGGGTCTCGGGTTCGATTCCCAGTGGGAGGTACATACATTTTTCGGTTTGGTTAGGTTAGGTTAATAACCGACTAACGGTATTTTGTGATTATAGAATAGAATAGAATAGAATATGTATTTAATAAAGTGACCAAAACTCAAAATGTGTTAGTATACCTAATTAAATAAAAAAAATAGTTTTCTTGTTTGATAAGAAGAAAATATTAAACCGCAGTGGCGATCATAAAACGTTTAAGCAGGAAAAGAAAATGTTAATTGGCACGACATACATATTAAAGTGAAACATACATAGCTTATGACCCCAGCTGCCTACTGACCGTTTTACAGACCCTTTTTATAACGCCTTGCATAATTCGCAAGTGCTAAATAATAACGTACTTACCGGAATAATAGAGTCGTCTAACAGTCATCTAACACACTTGTTAATTGAAATTATATCTATTTATTTAGGTACATACACAAGACAAATTATGGGTATTGAACCCGGGACCTTCGGGTATCGGGCCGAGCGCTCTGTCACTCGGCCACCGAGGCGCTCGTGTAAAAAGGTCTAATATATCTGAAGATTCCGGGTTCTGGGTGGTCTAAGTGAAGTAGTCCTCCTTTAGCATTAACGTCATAACGGGAGACATAAGAACCAAGTACTACCCATTGTAGAATAAAAAAATAACCTAACAAACTTTTACATCTAAATTGAAACCGTTTTATTATTAAAGGGCGACTAAGTTTTAAAGTTACTTATATAATGTTAACACCTCTGTTCACACTTGGTTAGCAAGATTTAATTGTTTTGTTTAGATTAATTTAGATAACTGATAACAATTAACTTTAAATTATGTTACGTCCGGTCGTGCAAAATGTATTTCGAATTTTTCGATGCATAGCCCGGGTTTGTGATCGATCACCAACCCGCATTTGGCGAGGTGGTGTTTGAGCCATTACTCATCAATTATAGCGATGACTTGATTTCAATGATAGAGGCCTTTACCCAGCATTGGGACAGTTATAGGCTGTTTACTTACTACACGTTCGATGTCGCAAGCGGCCAAATAGTTTTCACTAAAATTCGATAACCCATTATTAAGTTATCGATAACTTTACGTGGAAACTATTTAAATGTTAACATTTCCATAAAGATAAAACGGATATCCGGTAACTATCCGGTATCCGGCCTATCCGGCCTTGTTTTCACTATCCGGCCGAATACCGGATAGTAATTCAGTATCCGGCCGGATTCCGGATAGTAAAATTCAAAAAGCCTAATTATTCTACACAAGGCACACTTCTAAATAGTTACAATAAGTTATGGACATCGTTTATTTTTATAATCGCACGTTAAAATATATGTAAAGGTCTGAATATCCGGTAGCCGGATATCCGGCGCTCTGGCCACGTAGCTTGCCGAATATCCGGTATCCGGTATCCGACCCAACAACTATCCGTTTCAACACTATGATTTCCATAATTTACATAATATTATCTAATAATATCACGACTTTGAAAATATCAAGCCCTGCGACAAACATACACTGTTGTGCTTACCTACCCATAAGAGTCCTATCCTAAGATAACATTAACCATAGGACCACGCTACCAAACCTACTTCTGTTTGTGTTTAATGTTATTATAATTTGAGTATTTAATTATATACCTATATCCAACAAGCGGCGGTAGCCGATCGGATAGATACTTGAGTTCAATACGAGAAGTCGTGGTTCCAATCCCCATAGCTCTCTTTAACTACTGACGTGAACCCGTACCTATATAACATCGACTACCTGAGCCAAGCAGTTGACGACGTACAGGAGCGGTTTCCGTCTGCCGATGTGGTGCTTTTGGGAGATTTTAATGCCCACCATGAGACCTGGTTGGGCTCTTCCAAAACAGACCACGCAGGCCGAACTGCCCACGCATTCGCACTCACGCATGATCTAATTCAACTGGTTCTCCAGCCCACCAGGATTCCGGATATATCAGGTCAAGCGCCCTCCTTGCTAGACTTACTGCTGACGAGTCAACCAGCCGGGTACAGAGTGTCGATAAGTGCTCCGTTGGGCACTTCTGACCATTGCCTGGTTGGTGCCACCGTACTGCGCCGTAAAAGCTCTCCCTCAGTGGAGTCTAAACGGCGTTTGTGGCACTACTCGTCGGCAGATTGGGATGGTATGCGCGACTATTTTGCGTCCATCCCGTGGGGCCAGCGCTGCTTTGTGGGAAGGGACCCGTCGGAGAGTGCCTCTGCTGTTGCTGACGAGATCATGTTGGGGATGGAATATTACATTCCTTACACTGATGTCGTCAGCGGAAGTAAGGCGCGCCCTTGGTTCAATCGCGAATGCGCCAAAGCTGTTGAACTTAAACAGGCGGCGTATCGCGCTTGGACCAAGGCTCGCACGCTCAACGATCGTAACACCCCTTCACTCAAGGTAGTCTTCAACAAGGCCACCAAAGTCTGCAGGAGTGCTCTCTCAAGAGCGAATGCCCAGCGCGTTGCCCGCGTTGGCCAAGAGCTGTTGTCCCACCCAACGGGTAGCCGAAGTTATTGGCGACTGGCCAAAGCGGTGCAAGCCAACTTTTGCGCGCCTTCTCTGCCCCCACTGCGGTACCCTGATGGCTCGTTGGCCCATCAGCCGCTAGACAAGGCTAACCTCTTAGCGAAGCTCTTTGCGGCGAATTCGCGCGTCGATGACTGCGGCGCGGAACCACCTACCATCCCTCACTGTGGCTCCTCAATGCCTGACGTCCAAATCAGGCAACGTGACGTCCGTGCTGTGCTGCAGTCACTTGATGTGCGGAAGGCTAGCGGTCCTGACGGTATATCGGCAGTCGTTCTAAAAAAATGTGCTCCCGAGTTGTCTCCAGTATTGACACGCCTATACCACCTCTCGTACTCTACTGGGATTGTGCCGGAAGCTTGGAGAAAAGCGAACATCCAGCCGGTCCCCAAAAAAGGGGATAGGTCCGACCCAGCCAACTATCGACCTATTGCTGTCACCTCTGTCCTTTGTAAAGTTTTTGAGCGAATCATAAACAGGCAACTCATTCGCTACCTAGTAGATCATTCCCTGATTCATGATCGACAATACGGGTTCAGACCGAAACGATCAACGGGCGATCTCCTAGCGTTCATAACACACCTGTGGGGTGAAGCAATGGACAAGCACGGAGAAGCACTGGCTGTTAGCCTGGACATCTCCAAGGCTTTCGATCGAGTTTGGCATTGTTCGCTTCTCTGCAAGCTTTCGGCATACGGCTTGCCACCTCGCCTATGCGATTGGGTCGCCGGGTTCCTGCATGAGCGCAGCATTCGCGTACTCTGCGAAAGCAGTGCCTCACAGTTTCTGCAGGTGAACGCCGGAGTGCCGCAGGGTTCTATAATATCGCCCACGCTGTTCCTTCTGCATATCAATGACATGTTATCCTTGGGTAACATTCATTGCTATGCAGACGACAGTACAGTTCATCGGCGTTATTTGGGTCACCCTGCGGCAAAGCAAGCCGATATAGTGGAGTCAAGACGTAAAATTGTCATTGAGCTGGACGAGGAATTAGACCGCATTTATAAATGGGGCTCTGATAACCTCGTCCAGTTCAATGCCAAAAAGACACAGGTCTGCGCTGTCACTGCCAAAAAGTCCGCATTTCTCCCCCAACCCTCCTTCCAGAGCAACCTATTACCCATCCAGACTGGTCTCAGTCTCTTAGGTATGGACATACACAGTGACCTCAACCCGAAGAGCTATATTGAGAGCATCATAACCACAGCCTCACGTAAACTCGGAATCCTGAACAAAGTGAAGCGGTTCTTCACGCCTGAGCAACGTTGTCTTTTGTATAAGACTCAGGTGCGCTCCTGCGTGGAGTATTGCTCTCATCTTTGGGACGGATCCGCCAAGTACTTGCTCGAAGCTCTTGACAGGTTGCAGAGACGTGCTGTCCGTATTATCGGTAACGATGACGTTACAACCAGTCTGGAGCCGTTACAGCTACGTAGGGACATTGCTTCCCTTAGTGCTTTCTACCGCCTTTACCACGGTGAATGCTCTGAGGAGCTCTTTAACCTCATTCCTCCCTCTCCATTCCTTTCCAGATCGACGCGTGCAGGTCTGAGAAGCCACCCTCATACCGTGCTGACCATCAAGACACGTACCAAAAAGTTTGGACAATCGTTCCTTTGCCGAACTGCCCGTATGTGGAATGCGCTTCCCGCACACGTGTTTCCCTCCTCTTTCTCTCCCGGGTTATTTAAGCGGGGCGTGAAAAAGCATTTATGCAGGCCGCCATAGTGTGAGCGTTCGGCATAGCGTGGTAGCGCTGTGATGAACGCTTTCACTTCTTGGGCTTCACTGGCTGCTTTTCATCAGGCAGGGTGAAGCCATTATGGCGTGTCACAATAAAAAAAAAAAAAAAACATAAGCGAATTATAATAATAATAATAAATATGATATAGTATTATAATATACATATAAATTTTTCAGATGGCTTGATAGAACTATTAATAATGTGTTCATCACACATCACATCACCATTCATTTTATGTCTAATCTTAGCCTTCCCTATGGATGGATAGGGAGAACGGGCCATAAACCGCCACGCGGGCCCAGTGCGGATTGGTGGTAAACGTTAACGTTAAAGAGCTTGAGATGATATATTTTTGGTCACCCATCCAATGACCAGCCTTAGCGAGGTTACTTAACATCAGCAATCGCAGACCGAACGCGTTAACCACTGCGCCATTGAGCTCCTCCTAAACGGATAATTACTAGGGTTCAATACGAGAAATCGTAGTTCAATCCTCACAGGGTATAACCAGGATAGTTACCACTTTTTGAAGAGCCTCGTAACTTAAAACTACAAATTTGCCAAGAATAATTCTTATGAAGATAGCTAGTTTAATTATTTATCATGAGGAAAAGGCAAAGTACAAGAAATTTTCACGTAGCTTCCACGTTAAAAAAATAAATTAATAATTAATTATAATAATATGCAGTTGTTATTTTGTTTGTATGCCGTATCTCAAAACAATGTTAACAACAACACAAAATGTATTATTTTCGCTAATAATGAAATGAAGTGTATGTAAGTAATCATTTAATTAATTTTACAGATAATTTGATTTGTCTGATCATAATTAATGTCGCCTGTTTAACAAGCCCTTATACATTTCACCATTTCAGTATGTAGATATTCCATACAAACTACAAAGTAGGTACCAACTCGTAATTTATTTTTAAAGCAACATGCTATTTTATATGAAACTTTCTATGCAAATTGCAAATATTGAAAAATACCGAGATCTTTAGAGTAATCATCATCATCATCTCAGCCAAAAGACGTCTACTGCTGGACAAAGGCCTCCCCACGGTTTTGTGCTGCTCGCTTCCAGCGGCTTCCGCTTCCAGCGGTCGCCACTCAATGACTATCCTGCCCCAGCGGCCATCATTCCTGCGAGCAATGTGCCCTGCCCACTGCCACTTGAGCTTAGCAACTTTTCGGGCTATGTTGGTTACCTTTGTTCTTCTGCGGATCTCCTCATTTCTGATTCGATCACGCAGAGAAACCCCGAGCATAGCCCTCTCCATTGCTCTTTGAGCGACCTTGAGCCTTTTTATGAGGCCCATAGTAAGCGACCACGTCTCAGTCCCGTATGTCATCACTGGCAACACACACTAGTCAAAGACTTTCGTCTTGTGACATTTTTATAGTAATACATGAAAAAAAAGCGTTCGTCTAAAGTTCGTCTTATTTGCGATTTCCTTAAACTTTAAATCCTGTTAACGTTTTTTTAAATGTTCTCTAACTTACTACGTAGATACCACGTTATCAAACTTATTATTATGCATATCAACCACCATTTCTGTCGTTATATGTACCTATATCACTTAGACCATGGAATCAATAAAAAAAACTGAAAGTTATGATGCATGGGCAAGATCACTTTGTTTTGAAAATGGTTGTTGTTAACAAAAAAGTGTAAGTTGCCGTAATGTCGTTCAACGTTCATTGCGGAGGTTCTTGTCGGGAGAGTGAAGAGTCATGTCTGCTGGTTTTGTTTTATTTTCTAAAATTTGTGTTATGTGGAATATTAATGTGAAATAATGGTAGATTATTAACCGTTAAGTGTTCGTGAGTGTGCATGAGTGTTGGCAAATGAAACAAAACAGTGCAACGGCACTTTTCAAATTCTCTCAAAAATTCCGCGTGAGGACTTAGTAAAGCCTTACATCTTTACTAAGATACTTGAGGGGTTGGGGGGTATATCATTCTCACTTCTCATTTCTATTATCATTCATCATCATCCTATATAGTTCATTATACATATATAGTCTTACTAATGAATTTAAGAAACTAATGACAAGGCAGCATGGTCTATGACCTTAGCCGGTTCCTCAGGGAACAAAGTACACTTAAAAAAAAATCAACGTTCATTGCGTCAACTGTCAAATTCAATGTCAATCAACAAGCTCCAAAACAAAGCTGAAAAGTGTACAAAAACTTGTTTCTATGAACGAACACTGCTAACGAAAGTTTTACGGTACTTTGTCGTCAAAACTGCTGCCCTAAAATTCATTAAACTTTATTTCTCTCTAACAAATACTTATAATAATGAGCAACCGTGGTGCACTTACTAGATTTTTTAATTGTTACATTTTAAGAGATAAGAAAATAATAAGAGAAGATTTATTAATACGTGATGGTAAAATAGAGAATCCTGAACATATTTTCTACGTGGAACAACAACAACCGATCGTGAATATAAATTGCAACAACATGCTCTTTGCACCAGGGTACATTGACATCCAGGTAAATGGTATGTGAGTTTTAATAACATAAAAAGCTACCTCTATTGCTTATTATAAAAACTATTTGGGTCACGGAACAAAAGTTCCGTTGCCGATAATTCGATTTATAATGGATGATTATGAATATGTCTAAGTATTAACTTAGTGACACTAATATTGTCAAAGTTACAAAAAAGTTTTCAAATGTGTACAAAAAAATTGTTTCCTTTAAGGTGGTAGTGGAATAGATTTTTCTTATGACTGTGAAGATGTTGAAAAAGGAATACAAAAAGTTGCAAAAGAACTTTTGTCTCATGGAGTAACATCATTCTGTCCAACTATGGTGACATCATGCAAGGAAAAGTATGCAAAAATATTGCCGAGGATTAAAAAATCGCAAGGTGGGTCACAAGGAGCTACTATTCTTGGCGTACACCTGGAAGGCCCTTTCATTAGCTTAGCGAAGAAAGGTGCTCATCTTGATGAGTACATAAGAACACCAGACAAGGTAACTAAATCTATACAAACCTTTTCCTTCATTTTTATAAGATCTTCCTATTGGATTTCACATGGTAGGTAAAGGTAGATAAGTAAGGTAAGGTAAAGTAAATAATAGGAAGTTCTTATAAAAATTAAGGAATATGCCACTTTTCTACATTCCCATTCATTTCATTAATTCATGCCCTTTCTACAAACTATTGAGAGTATTTCATAAATCAAATAAAAGTTTACTATCAAGTTCTAAGAAGAATATGAAGCAATCTGTTGCAAAATGTATTTATCAGTAACCTACTTTTAATGAAGTGGTCACATGTCACATGTATTATTAGGGCTATTGAACTTATTATCATTCTGATAACTTGTATATATTTATAACACATGATATTAACAGTGAATAATGAAGATGGTATGATTTGTTATTTCTTATTTTATGTCCACATAAAAATCTGAGGCTTCCAGATTTGATAAACCTAAGTGAAAATATTACTAACAAGTTTAAATAAGAATTGTTAGTTGTTTTGAAACAAAAACGGACCAAATATTATTAATCCTAAGGTAGTAGGTAATTTACCCTTATCCTTTAAATAAAACAGTTAAATATATAGTAAACAGTAAACAGATTTTATATTATCACAATTATATCTTCATTTCAGGGTTTGGAATCTATTCGTGAAGTATATGGGTCACTTGATAATGTTGTATTAGTCACTCTGGCCCCAGAATTACCAGGGGCAACAGAAGCCATTAAAGGACTTACAGATTTGGGTATAAAAGTGGCATTAGGTCACTCTACTGCCGGTCTTACGCAAGGTGAAAATGCAGTAAAGAGTGGAGCCAATTTAATCACCCACTTATTTAATGCAATGCTTCCTGTAAGTATATCAGAGACTCCTGATAAATTCTATAATTTATTAATTTTACTTTATTTTATTTCACATTCAATTTTACTAGAAAAAAAACTCCCACTGGAGCTTTCTGAGGCTGGTTGATTTTTTCTTGTAAAATTTTATCTTGTAACTACATTAGTTTTAGTTTTAGTTATACTGGGCTGTATCCGCACTTAGCCATTCGATTTGGCCATTGTACGTATTGTACCTTCTGCCTACTCCAACCAACCCAGATTATCCCAGAAGGCTTGCAGCCTTTTCAGGCTGCTGCAGGCTTCCGCAAGCGTTCTGGGTGTTTGGAGAAACCGTGCCCGTTCGTCTGCCACACTCCTGCACTCCATGAGCACGTGTTGTGGCGTTTCTTCCGCCTCCATGCATCCTCTGCATAGAGGGCTGTCGGTCACACCTATCGTAAATAGGTGCTTGTTTAAGGGACAATGACCAGTAATAATACCGATGATTTTACGGATCCTGTCCCTGTTTAATCTAAGGAGGTTGCGGGCAAGCTTTTTTGATGCCACCGGAACTGCATTCTTGGTTTGCCTGCTACCTACACTGTTTCTCCATTCTGTTAGATGTTCATCTTCGGTTAATTTGCGCAGCCACGTTTTTATCTGGGCCTGAGGTATGGGCAGCAGTGGTTCCGGTCCATAAACTGCTGCCATCGATCCTCTTTTGGCTAGTTCGTCAGCGGCGTCATTACCCTGTGAGTTGCTGTGTCCTTTGATCCATTGCAAAGTTACTTTGTTTGCCTCTGCTATGGATTGGAGAGTGTTATGACATTCCAGTACAAGGACAGAGGTTATGGTGTTGTTTTTTAAAGCTTGAAGTACGGATGCACTATCTGAGACAATTTTTATATTTAGGTCTCTGACAGCTCTGGCTGCAACCGCCTGTGCCGCCTTGGTGATACCAATACATTCTGCTTGAAAGATTGTATTTAACTTGTCTAAAGTTGTTGAAATTTTTATATTTAAGTCATTCGAGAAGACACCCGCTCCAGTGCCGTGTGCGGTTTTGGACCCGTCTGTGTATATCCTAACTTCATTGATGCCAGAGCTATCAACTGGTTCCGCAGTAAGTTGGATATTGTATCTTCTATCGAAGACGTGGTGACATGGTATTCTGTCCATGGGCGCTTCAAGAAACGGTATTTCTTTCAGGCTTGCCTGCAGAATCTTTGAGTGTGTAGTTATGCTTTGTTTCCATAACCCGTTAGATCTTAGTCTTAAGGCTGCGCCCTTGGCTTCCTCTTGAATGACTAGATCTAGAGGTCTTAAGTTCAATATATACTCCAGAGCGGCTGATGAAGTTGTTCTCATGCACCCCGTGGCTGCTACGCTTGCTAGGCGTTGCAGACTCTGGAGTTTTGCTTTTACCGTGACCAGTTGGGTTCTGGGCCACCAGACAACTGATCCGTAGGTTAAGGAAGGTCTGATAACTGATGTGTATAACCAAAGTGTGATTTTTGGATTTAGACCCCATTTTTTCCCAACAAGTCTTCTACACTGCCCAAACGCTATACAGGCCTTCTTTATTTTTGCATCAATGTGCCTCGCCCAATTCAGTTTATTATCCAGGATGACTCCCAGATATTTTACTTGAGTTGATAGGGAGAGGTTGGTGTTAAAGAGTTTTGGTGGTTGGAGTTCTGGTAACTTCCTTTTGTTGGTGAAAAGGATAAGTTCTGTTTTTTTCGGGTTTACTGACAATTTGTGTTCGTCACACCAGTCTTCCACAATCTGAAGGGCTGAGCGCATCACTTTGCATAACACATTTTCAGCGCTCCCATTTATCAGTATTGCTAAGTCATCCGCATAACCAATAGTAGTGTATCCTCTATCATTGAGTTTGTTAATGAGGCTGTCTACTACTATGTTCCATAGAAGTGGTGATAACACCCCTCCTTGAGGGCACCCTCTAACTACTTTAGCCCTCGTAGTAGTGTTCACCACTATCTGAACCGCCCTTTTGCTAACCAGCGCAGTGATCCACTCTCTTAAGGCTGGTTCTACGTTCCGTTTTCGTAGGGCGTGGTTAATGCTGTTGTGCATGGTTTTGTCAAAAGCTCCTTCTATGTCTATAAAAGCAGCCAGTGTTGACGCTTTATTTGTGATAGCCGATTCTATTTTGTGCACTACCATATGTAGTGCCGACTCTGTTGATCTGCCTTTCCTATAGGCATGTTGTTGAGGGTGAAACGGTTTGCTTTTCAGTGTTCCATCCCTAAGGTGTCGGTCTACTAATCTTTCCAGAGTTTTTAGCAGGAATGATGTTAGACTAATTGGCCTGAAAGATTTGGCATGTGTGTAATCCTCCTTACCCGGCTTCGGTAGGAAAATTACTTTTGCCTCTCTCCAAGGTTGGGGAATATATTTAAAGGCTATGCAGGCCCTGTAGATTGGTAGTAAGTGCTTAATAACATGGTTGGGCTGCCACTGTAGTAATGCTGGGAATATCCCATCCAGCCCCGCGGACTTGAACGGTTTGAAGCTGCTCAGGGCCCATTCTATCCTGTCCGCGGTTACTATCTTATTTGCGACTTCCCAATCCTGTGCTGTTGGTGTGCCGTATTGCTCATCTACCCAACCAGGGGCTGGCGTTATTTGGCATCCTGGAAAGTGTGTTTCTAGCAGTACGGCACTGGTTTCCTCGTCTTTATTAGTGTAGGAGCCATCCTCCTTTTTTAAGGAGCCCAAAAGATTAGAGTTGTCCTTAGCCAGGATTTTCTTTAATCTTGCGGCTTGGTTTAATGAGTTAATGCTACTACAGAAATTTCGCCAGCCTTCCGTTCTCCGGAATCTGATCCGTTTTTTGTAGTGCTGTTGTGCTGTTTTATATTTGTCCCAGTCCTCATTGGCTCTGGTATTTTTGGCCCTGTTGAAAAGTGTCCTGAGTTCTTGACGAAGGCGGTCAAGTTCTGGCCCCCACCAGCGGCTTTTCTCTAGGCGTTTCGGTGTTACAGCAGGACATGCCAGCTCATAACTTCTTACGAGTGTAGAAGTCAGGAGCTGTACGTTTGCTTCTATTTTGTCGGTACTTGGAATTACGTTATTTACTTGTGTGTTACCTAGTACTTTGTTTGTTAAGTTTTTATACCTTGTTATATCTGTTTTGCGGGGGTTACGATATGGAACAGGGTCTGTTAGTTTATATTGTATTTTAAAGCATACCCGGCGGTGATCCGCAAAGGATGGTTCGTTTGAAACATGCCATCCCTCAATGAGGTTCGCCGCCGCATGTGTTGCTAAAGTAATGTCTATGATGGTTTGATACCTTGAACTAACAAAAGTAGGTTCCGTGCCTATATTCATAATGTTCAAGTTTGTTTGGAAAATATATTCGGTTAGTAACTCACCCCTTTTATTGGTATCCTTACTTCCCCACAGAGAGTGATGTGCATTGCAGTCTGCAGAGATGATCAGGTCCCATTGTTGTGCTTCGCAGTGTTGCACCAGCTCGGCTAGCTCTCTCGGAGGAACTTCACCGTCGCTCGGCATGTACACTGAGGCTAGTACTAGGACAGTTTGTTTATCCGTTAGAATCTTCACAGCAGTGAGGTCTCTAGAACAGAATTGGTTAAGCAAAATGGCTGATATGGTTTTAGGCATAAAAATGCAAGTTCTTGGTTTATCGACGGTTGTATCTAGGAGCAACTTACCGCCTATGTTATTTAGACCGCAAATTCTGTTGTTTCTGATCCAGGGCTCTTGGATCAGAGCGGCGGTCTTGTTGTCTGCCTCCAGCACTCTGCGTAGCGTGGCCGCCGCTATTTGTTTGTGCTGGAGGTTGGTTTGTATGATGTTGAGGTGGTGGTTACGGGCTACGCAGGATGCCATCTTCATCACTGGAAGTGCCCCCACCCTGCAGCATCGAGTCTGTCTCCATCTCGCTCAAACCCTGTTGGGGAGCTGAGGTGGACTGCTCGGGAGTCGAGGTCTCCCTTACAGTGGCCGCGACTGAACTCGTTGCCGTTTTTGCGTCCTCGGTTTTTGTTATTTCTTCCGAGGAGAAGAAACGGATATACCCACTACCCGACATGTGGGCTATCCGGCGTTCTCTGTCGAGAATCGACTGCCGCTGGTCTTCGGGAATTCCCAGCACGAGATGGACGGCAGCCTCCTTGGAGCCTGCTTCCGTTGCCTTCTCGTCTACTGTCATTCCGTAGCACTGCCAGGAGTCAACTTTGTACCACGGGTTCTGGGCACAAAGGACTCTGTGCAGCGTAGCGGCGTCGGTGATGCGGGTGTGTAAAAGAAGCCCTGCCTTGAGCCTCTTCTTCAGCTCGGACTGTCGGATGACAGCCAGAGTGGTGCTTGGTATCGGCGATGGAATGGTCTTGACTGTTCTCTCAAGCCAGCTGAGAGCGTTCGCATCCTCGCACCACATCGCCAACACTCCATCCAAAAGGAAGGGGCGTCCGCGGAAAGATGGAGCTTGCGTGCTCGGAGACGGAGACAGAACGGTCTGTAGGATGCTATCATCGATGGCTTCCCTCAGCTGATCTGCCTGGCTTTGCGAGAGGTCCCTCGGCGGGACGGTGATGACCGCTACCCTCAGATGCGATTTACTCGCATCTGCATAGCTCTCCGTCCGCCTCGGTCTCGCATCTGTCTTCGCGCGTTTGGCATCCCCCCTGGGAGACCGGGTCTCATCCAGACGAGTCCGCTTCGAGGAAGCTAACTTATCCGGACAGTCCCCAGTCCCAGGCTGACCCTTTTCAGGGGCAGTGGGAGCCACCGCAGCGTTCGGCCGACCGCGAAAACCTCTCGGCTTCCGCCTCCTTTTCGGCTGGCCAGGTGGTGGTGGTGGTGGTGGGTTCGTTGGGGCAGCCGTCTGCGCCGTTGCCGACTCCGTGAAGTTGGCCGGTACAGATTCGCGCTGCGTTGAGGAAGCCGTCTGCGCCGTCGCCGACTCCGTGAAGTTGGCCGGTACAGATTCGCGCTGCGTTTCCGCTGCTGCGTCGGCTGTCGTTGTTGGTGTGGTTTTTGCCTGAATAGCCTCCCTTCTCGCGCGCCTGTTGGGGCGACTGCGTTTCGGTCGGTTCTTCGGCGGTTCCTTTGCCGTGGCCACGGGATTGGTGTCTCCCCTTTTGCAAGGGCGCTTGTGAGCGACCGTGGTCCATTGTGATACGATGGCAGTATCTACCATGGTTGGTATTGCCTCAATGAGGCCCGACAGGTCCAGACTTGCGCCTGTCCCTGAGCACAGGTTGTCCCCCCCAGAATACGTGGGACTGACCAAGCTGGGCTTGGTGAAGGATTCTCCGCTACCGGAGGCAGCGGTACCTTCCTGGGGTAGTAATTCTTTACCATGTGCTGACATTGCGGTTGTTGGGGCTGAAGGAAACACACACTACCCGCCCGTGGTGAGTGTGGACAACTTTTAGGGGGGATTTAGTGCCCCAAGGCTCTGCATGCCTGAAGGATTGTGGTTTTGCGCCGCCACTGTTCGGCTCTGCAGGAATTTGTGAAAGGAATTAGGATAGGGGTAACTTGTAACTACATATAGCATGGTGAATGTTAAAAAATAGTAGCTAATAGGCCGCAGACAGAGCAACTTAAGGTGCAAACTTTTTAGAGTTAAAGATAGAAGGTTTTACAAGAAATGTTTGCTACATTGGTGACATAAAATCCCAAATGCTTTTACTATAATTAAGTTTATATAATTTTAAAACATAGTTTTATTCAGTCATAAAGGGTTCTGAGGCTTCTCCTTAAGACTTTCAAAGAAGACGTAAAATTTTTAATTTCATGATTGCTTTGAGTTAACATTGTTTTGGCGACACAAAGTATTTTATATTGATTGATTGATTCGAGGCTGTTGTTGTTGTAGTTGAGCTTTTATGTAAATCACTACATTGTTTGTTTGTCTACCGTCTAGACCTTGTCCTGAGAACTGACAAAAAGTTTAGCAAAGGCTGATTTTCTTTTGTTCTAATACAATTCAGAAATATTGGTAAAAGCTATGTCTGCGAAATCTTAAGAAAATTTTTTTTCTTTTTTAGTTCCATCATCGTGACCCTGGCCTGGTCGGTCTATTAGCGTCAAAGACTGATAAACAAGTATACTATGGCATTATATCTGACGGGATCCATACACATCCAGCAGCACTCAGAATTGCTTGCAGAACTAATCCTGAGGGTAAAATAGAAATATTTATAAATGTGTGTCACTGCCCTGTTAATAAGTAAAATGTTTTACAGAAGACTAAAATATGACTTGATACTCTATATCAACCTACTGCTGGACAAAGGCCTATCCAAGTACACGGCTACTCTCATCCAGTACTTGCCGGCCACCTTGCGAAGATTGTCGCTCCACCTAGTCTTAGTTACCAAGTGGAGATCCAAGCTCCTTTAGGCTCCTCGGATCACTGTTTGGTATCCAGTAAAGTGCCACTGACCCCGTTACCGCCTACAGCGGTATCAAAACGTCAGATTTGGCATTATCGTCGGCAGATTAGGATGGTATGCAGGACTTTTTTTGCATCCGTCCCTTGGAGGCAGCGCTACTTCAGTAGGAAGGTCCCAACAGCTAGCGCGACTGCAGTTGCTGAATGGAATACTATATTCCGCACTCCGCAAAAATCACATCAGCAAAGGCAAGCGCAACCGATGGTTCAACCGTGAGTGTGCCAACGCTGTCGATAACAGGCAGGCGGCATACCGCGCTTGGATCAGGGGTAAAGCTCATGGGAATCCCGAAACTCGCTTGCTGAACGCAGTCTATAATAATGCCACCAGCCAGCCGTAGCTACTGGCGTCTGGCCGTGCAATCAAACTTCTGCCAATCCTCGCTGCCACCACTGAGATGTCCTGACGGGACTTTAGCTCACAAGCCGCAGGAGAAGGTCGATCTCCTGGCCAAACTCTTTGCAGCTGACTCCCGAATCGATAACTGCAATGCACAGCCACCTTCAATTCCTCGCTGTGGCCACGCAATGCCTGAGTTTAAAATCAGGCAGTGTGATGTCCTGAAAATGTGTGCAGCGGAGTTGTCCCCCGTGTTAACGCGCCTTTACCGTCTCTCGCTCTCTTCTGGCTGTGTGCCGGAATCTTGGAGAGAAGCTAATGTGCAACCGATCCCCAAAAAAGGAGATCGGTAATTAGATGGGTCTGACCCATCTAATTACCGCCCCATAGCCGTTACTTCAGTTTTGTGCAAAATCATGGAACGTATTTTAAATAAACAACTTGTCCACTACCAGGAAAAACACTCCATAAATCACGATCGCCAATACGGGTTTCGGCCGAAATGGTTAACGGGTGATCTTCTGGTGTACGTTGCACATCTCTGGGGTGAGGCTATTGACAAGCGTGGTGAGTCGGTGGCTGTTAGCCTTGACATAGCCAAAGCTTTTGATCGGGTCTAGCACAAAGCTCTTCTCTCCAAGCCCCCGGCATACGGTCTGCCTGCTCAGATCTGGTGCAACTGGTTCGCTGGCTTCCTGCATGAGCGTAGAATCCGTGTCCTGTCTGATGGATGTGCTTCGCGGTTTATGACAATGAACGCTGGTGTCCCTCAAGGTTCCGTTCTGTCCCCCACGCTGTTCCTTCTGCATATCAATGATATGCTTCCACTTGGAAATATTCATTGCTATGCAGATGATAGCACAGTGCATGGGGGATATAACGGTCACCCAGCGGCAGAGGGGTTGAAACCAAAGTCAATCGAGTGAATCTTGTCATTGAGCTCAATCGGGTATTGGACCTCATATCTAAATGGGGCTCCAATGATCTTGTTGAGTTCAATGCCAAGAAAACACAAGTGTGTGCGTTCACGGCAAAAAAGTCACCATTACTTCCCTTTCCTACGCTTCATGGTACATCTCTAAGCATACAGAGCAATATCAACATGCTCGGTATGACGATTCGCTGCGATCTGAACCAAAAGAACTAAATCGAAACCGTGCGACCCATCAAAACAGCCTCACGAAAACTCGGTATTCTGAACAAGATGCGGCGATTCTTAACGCCTGACTAGTTGTGCCTTTTGTACAAGTCACAGACAGGTACGGTCTTGCGTGGAGTATTGCTCGCATATCTGGGACGGTTCTGCAAAGTACCTTATCGATGCCTTGCACAGATTGCAGCGTCGCTCTGTACGCATTATCGGCAACGCAGAAGTCTGAAACACTCTTGAATCTCTGCAATTGCGTAGAGATATTGCGTCACTCAGCGTGTTTTACTGCTTATACCATGGCGAGTGCTCTGAAGAGCTCTTTGACCTCATCCCACCTTCTCCCTTCCTCCACAGGAGTACACGCGCTGCTCTCCGGAGTCACCGCTTCACTGGTCTCAAATATTCCATCGCGCACTAAGAAATTTGGTGACTCATTTCTTTGTCACACCTCCAAAACATGGAATAGTTTGCGAGCACACGTTTTCCCTCCTTCCTATGATATGGGATCCTTCAAACGAGGCGTGAAGAGGCATTTTGTGGGCCGGCAAAGTGAGGGTAACTGATGCTGCGTTGTTTTCACGCTGCACCAGTTGTCGTCGCATCTGGATTCCATATTCACTTAACATCAGGTGAAATGGAGTCATTTGCCGTGCTACGTATAAAAAAAAGAAAAAATTCAAAGGGCGTTCTACACTACGTAGAACTAGACCCCAACGGTTATCGGTTCTGGGACTAAAAAGCCGGCTCACTGCCACTTCAGCTTGCTTATCCGGTGGGCTATGTCGTTTACTAGATGACATGACCATACTGGGGTCAAATCATCAAATGTGATAGTTTCGCACCTTATTCATAGAATGACATTTCTTCGATGAAATATCACCTAACAAGTATATCACTGAATTTCTTACAGGTTTGATCTTGGTGAGTGACGCGGTAGCAGCCCAAGGTTTACAGGACGGTCAGTACCGGATCGGACCGCAGGCGGTGACGGTTGTGAATGGTCGCGCTTACGTCACGGGCACAGACACCCTCTGCGGCAGCACTACCGCCATGGACGAATGCATTGCTACCTTCAAACAATCTATAGGTAAGGCTAGCGAGAAATTGCTTTATAAGCGATCACCGCATGACCTCTATTAAATAGTACCACCGCTAAAATAACTCAGAGGCACAATTAACCAGCCACCTTTGTTTAATAAAAAAGAAGCTTTATCAATTCTTTTTTTCTGCAAAAGCAATTTCAATTTTATTTAGATAACTAACTTTCCAATATTAATAATAAATAAATGTATTCCTAGAATAATAATTTTATTAATTGTTAATAATATAAGTTTTAGTTTTTAAGAAATAAAATTACAGGGTGGCTAATAAAATTGTGTCTCCGAGTACCTCGTATTCATATTTACAGTTCAAACTGTTTCCGATCCGAACTCCTTTGGGAATCTAGTAGGCAACGGGGTGCGGGGGTTGCGTGATGCCATTCCCTCTACAAAAGCTCTGACGGTGTTTTGATCACATGGCTTAAGGAACCCCTTTAGTTTCTCGCCGTTCCTTAAAAAGTGCGGTACCACGTGACAACAGCAAATTCAAACCTTTCTCTGTGGTCTTTTGGTGGTCTACCACCCATCTCAGACCAAGAGGGGCATACTATTGTGCTCAATTTGGGCGTTGTAGGGTCTCAGGCGCAGAGGTCCCGGTTTCGATTCCCAATGGCGGCACATAATAAATATAAAAAATAAAGTGTTTCAATAAATATTGCAGAAGATTCATTTCAGCCTGCGTTTGTTAATTAATATCTTCTTTGTTGCAGATTGTTCGTTGGAATACGCTTTAGAAGCGGCTTCACTGCACCCAGCTCAAGCGTTGGGCATTGATGACAGGAAAGGCAAATTGAATTATGGGTACGACGCAGATTTCGTCTGTCTGGATCCAGAAACATTGAAAGTGCAATCCACCTGGATAGCAGGGGAATGTGTATACAACAGCTAACTTATGTTAAAGCTAATACTTCGTAGATAAGTCACAGAACTGAAGAAAAAGTGCATTTTTATTAAAATTATTTATAAAAATTTTACCACTGTTAACTATGTTATATTTTATAGTAAATATTAACGTAAAATTTAATTATTGTTAAACCAACATAATAACTCTTCCAATCTGTAATGGAAATCAAACTTTTATTTGGTTATGTACGTGGTTCGGTGCTCAGTGCTCACTATTTTTATTGTATTTTGAATTACTTACTTTTTAAAATTTTACAAATTTACAAAGATAAGCAAAACAGGAACAGATATAATCAGTTTTGTATTTTCTCACAATGACAGCAGAAGTTAACCGTAATTGATAATGTTTTATATATAGTTTTGTTATTTTTTTATTTTGTTTATTGCAAGGAACTTTTATTTCTTTTATACATTGTAACATATACAGAACTTCTGTTCTGTTAGCTTAAGAACAATATGTTTATCATGAAATCATGAATAAAATTTATACCTGTGTAATCAAATGTTTTCGTTAATAATAATCCCACTCAAGTTTTATTTAATTCCATAGTTATTATTATACACATGGACTAGGGTTGATGCTAGTACCTACGCTACCTACTGTGCTTTTTTCTATTAGACTACTCAGTTTGACCACGTGGACGAACACACTTTGCTCCGTCAGCGACCAGGAGGTACGTAGGGCCTCTGCCACGAGTACGAGCGTTTTGCGACGCAGCGAACGGATTTCTAGTCAATTGCGCGTTATACTACGGCAGTTATAGTCAGCAGCGATAGAAAAAACGCAATTAATTAGAAATCCGTTTGCCGTGTCGCAAGACGTCAGTCATGGTCAAGCGGTAAGGTGGTAGGTACACACGTGATCATTTTAAATAGATCACTTTTAGCTAATACTTAATTACTTATTATATTACTTATTATTATATTAAGAACTTAGTATCTAGACAAACCTAACATAGGCTTTAAGATACTACTAACCGATATTTGTAATTATATTTTTGTTGATAAATAAATAAATAAATAATAGGTAAAACAAATCAACGATAAAACAACATTTTCATACGTAAGTCTACTCTGATCTGATCTAGTACAGCGGCACGAGCCTCGATCAATTAATCGAATCGATCGAATGGAAGGGCGCGATAATGAAATAAAATGTATTGTAATTTTGCTTGATTTGGTAACGACATCAGTAATTTTTTTTAAATGTCGTTACTTATATGTATAAAAGCTGTGTAGTTTCTTGCGCCTATTCTTTTCTCCACAGCTAGGAATAATAGTAATAATAACGAAATTAGTTTGCGATAATCCCCGTTTAAATTGGTTTGTCTATGGAACTCGAAACATTAAAAGTGTAATATAGACGCTCTAAATGGGTAGTAGGTAAAAAATGTTCGGAGGTTTAAAAGTACCACCTCTAATTATAATTGCTTATCTTCAGATGAATCTTGTTAAAATTATCAAGTGTGTACCACCTTACCGCCGGCCAAGACCACTGACGTCTTGCGATGAGGCGAGCGATTTCTAGTTCATTGCGTTATTTCTGTAACCGTTGACTATGATTTCAGTTGTATAGCGCGCAATGAACTAGAAATCCGTTCGCCGCATCGCAAGTCGCTCGTGTTCGTGGCAGAGGCCCTACGTACCGCTCTGGCTGACAATGTCTAGTCTCCTACAAAGTCCAATATGCTAAAGAGTCCAGTGTCCTACTACGTCCAGTCTCAAAAGGTCCACTTACTAAAAAGTTTAGTGTTTCAAAACGTCATGTCCTAACACGTCCAGTGTCAAAAGGTCCACTCACTAAAATGTCTAATCTTGATTTGGGACCTTCGTTAAATCTCTACTATATCGCGTTTCTTTAATTTTAATAAATTAAAATAAAACGTTGGCTTTCAATTGTTTCTAATTAAAAGTACTATGTACCTACACATTTTCAACATTACACTCCGAAAATAAATCTTCATTTTCTCTTAATTTTAATAAAATAAAAACACGTTGGCTTCCAATTGTTTCTCTTACACATTTTTAACATTAACGAGTTAACAGTCGTAAATATATCATTTTTTATTAGAAATAAAAATGGTTGGTTATTTGGTTATCATTGACCAGTTGTAAGTACATAGATATTCCATTTAAGATTATTTTTTTCCACATTTTTAATTTAGTTTTTTATTTTCAATTTCCATAACATAGTCAGTTCCTCAGTGGTTGAGGATTCCAGGTGAAGTGCGCATCCACCTTCGCCTTATCGTCACTTACCATCAGGTGAGATGAAGGCAAAGCGCTTCCACGTCGTAGAAGAAAAATATTAGAGACAAAAAAAATTGTAAGAACCCAGCGGAAATGTCAAATGTCTAGCAGCAAAAAAAATAAAAGCGGCATTTCGCGCGACTTCAAGGCGATGGTCCAGAAATTGTCTATTTTGGAATAAACTTTTTAGGAAGTTGTCGTTTTCGGAACTTGTCATTTTAGGAAGTTGTCGTTCTCAGCCTGAGGGCACTGTAAGTAGTTACATTGCCTTTAGGGACCATAATGTCCACTTCTTAAAATGACCACTTCCCAAAAGGACCACATCCCACAATGATCATTCCCAGATCGTCCACTTCCCGTAATGACTATTCCCAAAACGACCTCTTCCCAGATCGTCCACTTCCCAATACCTATGTCCATTTCCCAAAACGTCCACTTTTCAGGCTACTTATAAAAAGCAAAAATTTAAAAGTGGTATAATACTTGTTTAACAAGCTGGAAGGGCTAGAAGTTCGGAAACAAGTGATTATTTTAATTATAGTGATAGGTACGCTATTAAAACATGAAAATTATATTGAATATAATATATATTTCAAATGTTGGAGGTTATGTTGTTTCAATAACTGTGAGCTTAACGGGGTCTTCCCTGTCCTCCGATCGGAACTCCGATTGGTAGGAGCGGGAATATTTTTTCCCATTCATCCGATTTAATGATTGTTGATTAATATAAAAGAATAATATAGTCTTGTAAATACACTAATAAATAGCTTAGGATGATAACAAAGATTATACGCAATAAAAGTAGACAATGAAAGCAACTAATAATCAGAAAACGAGGATGTTCTATTTTGTTATATGCAAATCTCTAAATTTAATAGTTTTTATTAAGGGTGCGCCGACAAAAAAATGCCAAAAATGCAGTTACGGTTACTTAACAATTGAAAATACTATCGTATTAAATGAACAAAATATATATTTAGTATTATAGGGAACGTGTTTACAACTTGTCAGAACCATAAATTCATAACACGCTATAGTTTTTTCTAAAATATCATTTAAAGTTGGGCAAAAATCATGAAAATGAGTGGCGGCGTTTAGCAGATTTCTTATAGTTTATCTAAATTATTGTACCTCTGATTTTGTCTAAACAATCATCAATGGATAAACTACAAATTGCTAGACTACATTTTCGATTCATCAAGTGGTTATTTAAATAATTATTTTTTCTTAAGCACCTTAAATTCCCCATACAAAATTAGTATGGCCGCACGGCATCAAAAAAATATGGACGACGACATTTCAAATAAAACTTAAGACACTTGTCACTTATGGACGGCGCACCCTTAAGTGGTCATCATGGGAAGTGGTCGTTATGGGAAGTGGTGAATCTGAGAAAGTAGTCATTTCAGGAAGTGGACGATCTGGGAATGGTCATTGTGGGATGTGGTGCTTTTGGGCAGTGGACATTATGGTGGTGGTAAGGTTACATTGTGATACGCTGAATATTAGTCATTCTGAGACACTAGAAATTACGGGACTGGACGAATTAAAACACTAGACACTTGTCATTTTGAGAGACTAGACATTGTCAGCCAGAGCGCTACGTACCTCCAGCCCCGCATACCTACCGCAGGCGAGGACTCAGTTAAGTGGTCTTGCTATAGACCCCATTTTGTAAGTTATCTAATGAAAGTTGCAGTTGCAAATCAAAAAAGGTTTCGCCAATAAATTGTATTCGTGTAATAAAGTTAATACATGAATTCATATCCTTATGCTTTACAATAAAACATAACTATTTAGTGGCATGGAAAATCTTTATTGAAGTAAATATATTTATAAAGTCAGTACAATTTAAGTTCAATAGTTTCCAAAAATATTAAAGTGCAGGTTGCTGATCACCTGGCAATGTTAAATATGATTATTTCTTAATTAAAATACAAGCTAATATTGAGAAAACTGTAATATGTGAATAATAACATGTATATACCTAAATAAAATCATGACAAAAATATATTTTAGGCAGGCTCCGTGTTATACTGCTCTGTGCTGTTGTTATCCTGGCCACAGTTCACGATAATAAACTTATAATTATTAAGAGACCACCGCTCAGGTCACGTGAAAACCTGCTCTCGCCATAAATACAATGAGTGCGTGAGTGCTAAAAGACAAAGTGTCCAATTCTCAAGTAACTTCAGCGGCGAAAGAATTTGGTCAAAATAAGATGTGCAACTAGTTAAAATAAAAATAAAACCCTGTCCACAAATAAATATAGAAACTATTCTCCTGTTACGATGGATAATAAACACGACTCTAATATTAACTCAATTCCTCCACAGCTTCCAAATCGTGGACAGACATAACCAGTTGGGCATCTTAATTTTACAATAAAATTAAACATCAAGTTACAAACCACGCAATGTATATTCATGTATACAATAATATTACTAAGTGTATGTATGTATATAATGTAAATACATTTTCATGAAAAACAAAATAATATCATGGAATATTCAAAGAGCCAAAATATTGAGATTAACTCTACCTTGATACCATTAACTTCTAAGATCTAGGCACAATGCAGCAGAGACTCCTGTATGGATTACATAACAATTTTTCGTTGACTGTGGGGCAACATAGTACAATCTTGTCTAGTCAACACCACCACACAAGGTATACTGAAGATATTATCTTAACTGCCAATATTACATATGATAGGAGATATGTGGAGGAGAAACTGGACCGATACGGATAAAGCTTTACATGGTAGGTATGTAAGCAGTATATTAGTACATAGAACAATGGTCAATGGGTCAGTGTTACCATGTGTCGATGCTGCTGGCCCCTGCAGCCCGCCTTGGCAGTGGCTGCCTTGAAGGCGAACAACTACATCTAATAAAACTAACTTTTACAATGTTTTCGAAATTTTACGGAGGGTATTGTCTGTTAAGATATAATTTCGTGTCGCTGGAGTCCACAGTCACTACTAGACACATAGTGTGCACTACCAACTAGTTTAAAACACTTTTTTAACAGAAATAAATTATTGAGCAATATATTCTTAAGAGAATATAGTAGAGATTGCTCGGCTGCACCAACTCTACAGAAAAATTCTTGTTAATCCTAATACCAAATACCAATATGCACACTCCACAAATGTCATTTTCGTATCATGAGAAATAATAATTATACATTAAGAAATAAAAGAAATCTTTGGATCAAAATTAAAATATGCATTTGGAACATGCACCTCTCACACAAAGCATACAATTTTCTTTTACTTTTCCATCAATCAACATAAAAATGACAAGAAACTTAATATTGTAACTTAGGACATAGGTACTTAAATCTAATTTGAAAACAAAAAGCCATTTTTATATAAACTTAATTATTGAGGAAAATACGGGAGTTGCAGACAATTTCTATGAAAATTAAATTGATTCGGCATGATATGTTTTGTTACTGAGTAATTTGTGAAATGAGAAATTTCTAAATGGCCGCACATGTGAAAAAAATTATGCTTACAGTTATAGAATCAATTAAAAAATAAGATCACTACAATACGTAAATACCAAGAATTGTATATTAAAATATTTGTACTTTTACTGACTAAAGGAAAAAACATTGGCAACTGCTAATAATCCTACAATTGTAAAAAAAAAGTAACTTGTATAATGTAGACTGAAAACGGTCATCTCAAATTCGTTCACTCTAAATGTGGAATGCAATTAGAATTCTTTAACAATATTAAAAGGTATAATAATATATTAAATTTTTATATCAGCTCAACAATGTATATAATCTATAATAATTTAAAAGCCTAGATCCAAACTGTGATATTTATTGCACAAGCACACATGTGGCTTAAAATTTCAATGCGAATAGAGTTCACAACCTTATTATTATTTAGGTATGTTGTTTAGAACAGTGGAGACCAACTGATGAGGTGGGGTTAGGAAATTAAGTAATCATCTTCAGTCATTTGAGCATGCTGTCTTTATCGCTTCTACAATATTAATGGAATTATTCAAGATATAGGTAGATAATAATAGTAGCGTTATTCCCACCCACAGTCAAGGATACGGTCCTTATAGTGATTAAGAGAATTAAATGTTTCATGCCACAACACGCCGCCGGAACCATCTAGCTGTGCTTGGTGCCACAACATAGGCAATACGCCCACCTCCAATAGGGAGGGTAACATTAGAGCTCACCTTGTGCGCTGCGAACCCTACATCATCACCTTACCTGGCACAGACGCTGCGCACGTCCTTGACATTACCACCCAACACCCAAAGCTTATGCATTCACGCACAATCAAAATATGCCAAGGATATCGCATTTATCAGCGCCATATAAGGTGATACTACACTACTGAAGTAATTTATTGCTGGATACATAAGGGAATAGATTCAAGAGAAATATATTTACCAAAAATTGCTTTAAAGTGTATATAGGTAACTTTAAGATTTTCGAGAAAGGCTACTGTTAATGTACTCTAATGATACAATTATTATCGAGTAATGTCAATGGACAATAGATACCATTTGACCTGCCACTATCCCATGACAAAGTTCTTACTTGCTACGGCAAGAATATACAGCCAACAGACACGGCGAATATCCGCCACCGCCCGCACCAACCTCTAATAAACATCTCTAAACAAGATCACCGTATAGGCAAACATGTGATACTGTTATGTTGTGTATATCCAATTGAAAAACACTAATTACTACAAAAAAGTCATACCACTACATCAACCACTACATAAGATACATGGCAAGAACAAAGGAAACATTGTCGTTGAGATATCACCAAAATGGATACAGGAGGATAATATAAACAATAATAATACTTTTTAAAATATAAGACAGAATTATTAATGTCATTGTAAATATTTGGAAAAATTACATATATAATAATTATGACATTTCAACTTCAAATTTATTCATATTGGAATTCACACATAAAATAGTATAATTTGTAAAATTATCCAAAACTTATCACACCACTTTTTAATATTTTTATGCAACCCTAAAGCAATTAGTTATTAATAGCGTCAAACGCTCCCTTTGGGGCAATAATAATAAGTTCTATTTCGGTTAATTTTACTTTACTAACACACAATAATTTTGATCAATGACAACAAATTAAAATTGAACATTATAATATTTAAACCCTGAATATTAATAATAAAACAAAAAAATTGGCAACAATTAGTAACTAATTTTTACAAATATAATACAATAAAATAATTACTATGTGCATGCACAAATATCGTAAGAAAATAATTTGGCAGTAAAAATTCGTAACTCTAAAGGCCTGACACACTGGCCAAAATACTATTCAAATATAGGCCCGGAACATATAATTAAACAAAACAGTAAAATGACAAAATTAGAGTATTAATCACACCTACTCATTTGCGAGGGGTATGTAGACTCGTTATTTTAAACCTAATTAAAATAAAGAAAATAAAATTCCCTAATGCTATCGGGACAAAAATCCTGAAACAAATAACTTAAAAACAATATGAAAAATAAACCCAAAAGTAACTCACTAATTAATAGAGGATTCAGACTCAAAAGTCAACTTATCACTGGCTCCGACATTCCTCCTAATCTGAAGTCGCCTCTCTCTAGCGACTCGCGACTCGCAATCATTTTCCAAATATTGAGTCATGTTAAGTCTTAAATTGTTGGTTCATCGTCTCTCTATTATTGCTCATATCACATCAAATGTTGCTTATGTATTCAATATTGTAATTGTAGAACTGTTCCAACAACAAAATAAATACCTATTACTAATTAAGTACCAACGTTATACATATTACTTCTGAATAACACTATGACAATTATTATTATTATTTAATGATAATAATATGGTTGTTTAATATATGTAATAATGAATAAAGTGCCATACTATTTTACTTCACAAAGATTTGCGTAATACAAACCGCAAATTACCTTTTGAATATATCAAATACTTTATATGTTACTCTTGTAGTACCCCCCTTTAAATCATTATTTTTATTCAGGAATAACATTTAACGTTTCATGAATTTCAAGACGTACCCATAAAAATTAGAGAGCAATTGGTTCATTATAACAAAAAATATAGGTATTAATAAAATATCACACTTATTATTAGGTGGTCTGGTTAAGTACCGAAGTATACTTTTAATGCAAAACTAAATAATGGTCATCTACAACATAGGATATTAGGTATAAAAAAACCTTTTCAATTTCGTTGGCTCGCGTTTGGCATGTAACAACAAATAACATTTTAAAATAAAACAATATTATAATGTCAAAATTTCAAAAATAGACAATGAGATTAAATGCTTCCTCTTTAGATAATTACCAAAAAGCCTAAATACTTGGAAGACTGTAAATTCGCGAAATTACGTAATTTTAGTATAGGCGAAATTGTACGTGACCATTATCTGTGCATTTATAATACTATTATTTTACCATATATTATTATCAAGGTGTCTACTTGCCAAGTGCCACTAGTCCCTTCTGCATATAGTTTAAAAATTATATTAAAAGGGACAAAGCTGTTGGTAAAGTGAAATTCTAAATACAATGTGGCATTTTGTGAACCGCAAATTTCTAATTGTATCTACAATCTAAAGACTATTTAATTTTGAATATAAATGTGGGTAGTTATAAAAATATACATATAATTTGGCGAAAAGTATACGAATAACGACCTCATCAATTAAAAAAATGCGTATATTATGTATAAGCAATTTCTAATATATAGCGAAGTGATGTGTATTTTATTGTCTGAGAAAGGAGAGGTAATATTCGAAGCGGTGGGTCAAAATTAATTAAAGCTATCTAAACGACTAATAATTGAATAACATATAAAACCTAATAGTGTTATTAATGTCCTGTACTGAATTTGCGACAGGAGTTGTGACAAATTTCGATAAAAAAAATATGTATCAAACTGTAACACAGTATCTACAAATCAGTAACAAGAGCCTACACATACTTTACTCCAAAACATCACTTGCATACCACGTGTCTACATCATTCGCTATATAAGGAAATGCTACACAAATAGTATAAATACTTCGTTTCAACTATCAATATGACATTGTACAAATTATTGCAGAGTTTATTTAAAGCGGTTTTCCAATAATACAGCTCTGTGGTTCACCTAGTTAAATTTATAATGAACCAAACATTAAATGTATATCATAATGCCTACATGAAAAACCTTTCAATATTTAATAGGCTCTCAAAACAAGAGTACATGAAAACATTTTGTATAGACACAAGAATTCTGTAAATGGTAAATATATTTTAACGGACAATATATAATATTGTATACGAGTTTAACCTAAACTAGATGGCACGTAATATTAGTGTCGCCTCCTTTGGTCACAACAAGACTAAAAATTTTGTCTACAACAAACTCAATTGTGCGTTCATATTTGTTTAAGCAAAACCGATTTTTATTCAATCACTTCTAAACATACGTATATGGGTTAACATTTTAAAAATAAAAGCTTTTAGATTCGAGGCGACACCCCACGCAGAACCCTAATTGACATATTCAACTTCACTCGAACTAGGAACCATACCAGCTGCTAAATTTAGAAGTGAAAGTAACAGTCCAGTCAATGGTTACGTCATAGTAATCAGATTTGGTTGTTAGTTTTTGCCTTAAGTATTATTCGACATTGTTTTATAGATTAACGCACTCCTACACAATAATAATAATACAGACTACAATATCGATGATAATTCCATTATAATTTGTCATCTTTTAAATAGACAATATACATAGGTGACCCATCGCAATACATTAATGCAGGAGCGTGTCAAACTAATGAGGACTAGAAAACTTTAGGACCCACTTAAACCAGATTAAACAAAACCGTTACTCGTAACCAGCTGGACAGTTAATACATATAAAATTAAAAGTTGAACATTACACTAAACTTTGGATTTTCTGTTACTATAACTAAATGCAACCATATAAAAAATGAAGATGAACAAACCAAAAATATAGATAAGTATTCAGTACTTTGGAAATAATGACTTACAAGATCTATCCATGAGCAGTGACAGAATATTATTATTCTCTAAAATGCCACAAAACAAAAAACATGAAGCATAGTAAATATTGGGATTACTAATTTCACTGCACATGGACAGAATTTTAAAATCAGACTAACATGAAATTTAACACAAATATAACGAAATAAGTAGTCAAATACTGGTTTAGCAAAAATGTTAAGCTTTGTAAAAACAGCAATTAAATATAAAATAGGGAATAAATGTGAGATCTTGTAGTATGCAGACTTACAGCCATCGAGTTACTCCTCATACAATGTAAAGGGTGTTGAGGACTAGAACATGATGATTATTCTTAGCCAGAGTGACAATGTAACCTTCGGATGTTATTTTCAATCCACAGCAGCGAGATACCTGGCAACAAATAACAAATTTTATTGATATGTTAATAGCTATAAAAAAATAACAGCGTGTTCGTTGAAAACTAATATAGATAGCTGTCGTAAACGTGACTGCAGCATAAATGTATTACTTAAAAAATGACTACGTTCTCGACCATAGATAGCTTACCTAATTAAAGTACAATTTTTTTTTAAGTATTTAAACTATCATGGTCACTTGCACTAGAAATATTGGATACTCACAAATAATAAACATGGTAAGAATCCCGTTAATAATTCACTCTAGTATTTTTTAAGTAATTAACAAAGAAACAAATTATGTAGGTTATCCATATTATTAGGATTCGACGCTGGCTGTCACAAACGCGTTTTGTCACTTACGTAATTCGTCATGCAGCTCGTCATTTACTCAGTTGGTCACATTTGCGTTTGGTCATATTCGCAGTTGGTCACAATCGCAGCTCGTCATTTACGCGGTTTGTCACAATCGTATTTCGCCATATACGTTATTTGTCATGATTTTTTAGCCGACTTAAGTGAGGTAAATATTACTTTTTTCGTCGTATTTTACTGTTACATGTTAAAATAAAACATTGATTAATACGTGCATCTAGCGTGCGTTAATTTTATAGTTATAAAATGATGTAATACCTGACCCATTTTTTCAGAATATAATGTTAAAATTGCTTATTACTAAGGTGGTTACACATCAATAAGCGACTACTGTAAGGCTCACTCTTTTTTTTTTGTTGTGAATTAATATATTTTGTGCTTAAATGACTAACAAGTTATCGAAGTAGATTTTGTAAATCTGCCCTAATACGAAATGATTATAAAAAAGTTTTTTTATGTGACAAATACATACTAATATTATATCCGAATGGTTTTATTCTTAGACAAAAATTTACCTAATATACCAAATTTACTATAGGTACTGAATATGACTCAAAATTATACTAATCAGCAAACTGAGGCGAATGTGGCGAACTGCATGTGTGGCGAACTGCGTGTGTGGCGAACTGCGTGTGTGGCGAACTGCGTGTGTGGCGAACTGCGTGTGTGGCGAACTGCGTGTGTGGCGAACTGCTTGTGTGGCGAACTGCGTATGTGGCAAACTGCGTGTGTGGCAAACTGCGTGTGTGGCAAACTGCGTGTGTGGCAAACTGCGTGTGTGGCAAACTGCGTGTGTGGCTAACTGCGTGTGTGGCTAACTGCGTGTGTGGCAAACTGCGTGTGTGGCAAACTGCGTGTGTGGCAAACTGCGTGTGTGGCAAACTGCGTGTGTGGCAAACTGCGTGTGGCAAACTGCGTGTGGCAAACTGCGTGTGTGGCAAACTGCGTGTGTGGCAAACTGCGTGTGTGGCAAACTGCGTGTGTGGCAAACTGCGTGTGTGGCAAACTGCGTGTGTGGCAAACTGCGTGTGTGGCAAACTGCGTGTGTGGCAAACTGCGTGTGTGGCAAACTGCGTGTGTGGCAAACTGCGTGTGTGGCAAACTGCGTGTGTGGCAAACTGCGTGTGTGGCAAACTGCGTGTGTGGCAAACTGCGTGTGTGGCAAACTGCGTGTGTGGCAAACTGCGTGTGTGGCGAAATGCATGTGTGACAAACACAGTTTGTGTGGAACTGCGTATTGTGACCTATTGCGTAAGTGACAAAACGCGTTTATGACATCCAACGTCGAATCCATTTTTGTTGGCCACCTGTAGCCTTTATAGCTAAGCCGGATTTTGGGGCAGCGAGAAACTTAAGGTTTCTCAAGAGTACATTTTGGATTACTTTAAAGAGCTTTGTGGATATTAGTTTTAGCCCTTATACATTTATGCAATGTAGTTTTACTGGATTTCTAGTACCCTTCAAGCTGTAACAGTCATGTAAAACCATGCTGTTTGACGTGAGAAATACGTATTAGTTAATTACATAACCCAATTCTTAAAGGATTTATAGAGGGAATAGCATCACGCAAGCGTGTCCCCATCCCCCACTAGAATAGAATAGAAATAGAAAAAATCCTTATTTGGTATAACTACACATACATACGTTTCTATCTGTCGCATAAACTTTAGTGGGTGCCCACGATACGGGGCTCTCCTGGTGTGGGACCCACGAGTTATGCTTCCTGTATTGTTACAATGTTCTTTTGATTTTGTTTTGTTGTTCCATGTGGTACTTAATTTTAGTGTAACAAAATTTTTGAAAAATAAATTATTTGTATTTGTATTTGTAATACCCGAGACATTCCAGTTGGTTGATCAAATCAATTTAAATCTTTTTTTTTGTGCAAAAAGAAACCAAATAATGGCTTTATTTACGCTTCTTATCTTCGCATAGTTACCGTGCGAGTCACTGATGAGCACTTCGCCCGCGTCCAACAAGTCAGGCTATTTCAATCATTTAACCAAACAACGCAGTGTAGGCAGGCTTCCAACAAGGTTGACCGACGATCTGGTACCTGGATCTGGACCGAGCGCGCGTAGCTGCTGGATGCAAGCAGCACAAAACCACAAAATTTATCCAGTCTTTTGGCTAAGATTACGATGATGATGAACCAACAATGACTAACCTTCCCATAGGGGCACTCGAACTCAGTGACCAACACGCCGTTGCATGAGAACACGGCGACGTGAAACTTGATGCCATGCGATGCGAGCCGCCGATGAGCACTAAACAATGACTAACCTTCACATAGAGGCACTCGAACTCGGTGACCAACACGCCGTCGCGCGAGAACACGGCGACGACGTGAAACTTGATGCCATGCGATGCGAGCCGCCGATGAGCACTAAACAATGACTAACCTTCACATAGGGGCACTCGAACTCTGTAACCAACACGCCGTCGCGCGAGAACACGGCAACATGAAACTTGTTGCCGTGCGAGTCGCCGATGAGCACGTCGCCCGCGTCCGACACGTCGATGCCGTTGGGGAAGTTGGTCACGTTCTCGCAGCCGATGCGGCGCAGGAAGCGACCCTCGTCGTCGAACACGACCACGCAGTGGCCCTTGAAGTCGCACACGTAGAATTCTTTACCTGATATAACAGACAAACAAATTAGGTTGTTTATTTTAATAATACTTAATAGGCTACAAACTAGGTTATAAGAGTGGAGCCACAGAGGGGCGGCCTTAGTCCAGCAGCGAGGCACAGCATAAAATAATATAAAAAAATTGCATGTTGCTGCAACATGGAACTCCTGTCTGCGGATATCCTAAGAATCACGCGCTTTGCGGATTTGAAGTTTTAGCCCTTTTACATTTATGCAATGTAGTTTTACTGAATTTCTAGTACCGTTCAAGCTGTAACAGTCATAAAAAACCATGCTGTTTGACATGAGAAATACGTATTAGGATATTCGCCGTTCAGTCTACTTCTAGGCAGAATCCTAGGTACTTGGTAAAAGGAGTGGGCTCGTTATAGTCTCGTTGCATTGCACCACATGTTGCAATCAATTTATGCGGTACATGCGTCAATTAGGTGAATGCGTAGTAGTAACTTTAATAGTGAAGAATTTCGTATATGGATTTATTGTAAGATAAAAAAAAACATTGTTCTAGTAGGAAGTTGTAACGTACCACTGATAGCAATATCAGATGGCTCCCTCATGCACTCGCTACAATCAAACCAGCTCATGAGGTCGCCTTCCTCTGATAGGATGAAAACGGTAGGTGTAACACTGTCTACGGCCACAATCAGACCTTCGGCGGTCACTGCCAGACCAGCGACGATATCAATGAAACGCACCTAAAACAAAAAAAAAATTAATAAATCAACAAGAAATTAAGCATTAATAATTTTTTTATGAGTAATTTCTACATACCGCAATCTTTTTTAGGAAATGTCCGTTCTTGGTGAAGATTTGCATGCGGGATCTCTCGTTCCCACGGTCGCACACAACGAATTTACCGGTGGCGCGTACCACAGCCACTTTCCGAGGGTACCACAGTTGGCCCTCTTCCTTGCCAGCCACTCCGAAATTGAACTTGTAATTACCGGACTTATCAAACACCTGAAAATAAAGACAATAGCGATAAATATGTATTTAATCAAAATACGTGTAGATATTTTCTCAAGGCTTCTGTCCACAGAAACACAAAGATGCTGTTGTATAACAGCAATAACATACCGTAATGCGATGGTTATTGGTGTCAGCGACGATTATATCCTCATCATTGCCAAGACAGAAGCCATGGGGAGAGTTGAATTGTCCTTTTCCACCACCAAGTTGCCCGAACTTGAATCTAATATGCATGGGAGTGGCTTTAGTGGCGCGAACTAAGGGTGCTGGGGGTGCAACAAGCGCGGCTTCTTCGGCAGCAGTCAGTAGCGGTCTGCCGGGAGATACTCCACGCGGGCCCACACCGCCAATCCCACCTACTCCCCCCACTCCTCCAAAACCATTGACTTCTGCAAACACAATCAACACGTCAATAATAAAGTAAATCACAAAATTATAATTATAAGCTATGAAAATAAATTAAATTATGTCTTACCAGTATTCAAGCCTAGTTTAGCCAGAGCTTGCAAGTTGTTATATGCCTGGGGTGAGTTGAGATCGCCAGCGAGCAACTCGGCGAGAGTAAAAGACGGAGCCGGTGAAGCGTGTGGCGGCGGAGGTACTTCCTTTTCGGCAATGCTAGCCAGTTGTTGCAGGTTGTATTCAACCATAGAAGGTAGAGCCGGCACCCCACCCACGCCAGAGACACCCGAGACGTTATTCACGTTCACTACTCCCTGCATCCCGCTTGAGTTGTTCACCGCGCCCACTCCAGGCACCGAACCAACGCCGGGCACGCCGATAGACGGCCCTCCAACGCCGGAAACTCCAACCATATTGCCCATAGATACGCCAGTCACGCGACGGACGGTCGGCATCGGGTAATCATCGAACACTGGCGCATTGGTCACAGACACAGCGGGGGAATGAGAATTAGAAGCGATAGAGACGATTGCCGAAGATTCGCTTGCGCGTTTCCTTTCTTCGGCGCGAGTCGCCTCCGTGCGGAATGTTCCGAATGTTTCCTCTGTGATCGTATCGAACTTTTCCAGTTTAGTAAGAAATTCCAGTGAATAATCGACATCGAATTCCGGCGTTCCTTCAAGTAAACGTGCAAACTGTGATGCAACAGTCTTTTTCAGCATAACAATTTCAGTGCCATCACCACGACGAAGAAGCCTAGCTGCGAAATTGCAAGCACAATCAATGCGCTGAACTGTCTTATCAACGCGATCAAATAAATCCATTACTTTCAATTCTCTTTCCTTGTGCAGGCGTTCAAGTTCTTCTAGAGCCTTTTCACGACGTCTTTCTATAGCAGCTTTATAAGCATGGAATGCTTCGTTGATAACGTTTTCGGCTTCATCGCGCTGGCGCTGTAGATCTCCGAGAGCATCATCTAGCCTTGCGGAGGCACTGCCGGCGGCAGCAGCTCGGGTATTAGCTTCCACTATGAAGCTGCGAAGTTCCGCACGCAGATTGGGTTCGGCGTCAACAATTCGCTCACAGCGGTGCTCGCCAACTTTATGATCGACAGTCAAACATTCACTGCAAGCGCCAACGTCGCACTCGCAGCAATAAAACTTCAAACTTTCCCCAACGTGGCGAGTGCAAAAAATTGGCTTATGCACAGCAGTCTTCTCCTTAGAGGATCTGAGAGCATCAAATGGCACGACGTGGTGGTTTTCGAAGCACCTCATAAATTCATGGGCTGAGTTGCAATTAGAACACAGAAAATGAGAGCAATCAGTGCATCTGGCGACTGCTGGTTCCTTACTCTTGCAGCAAGTGCAAACCACAGACTGATCCATGGCAGATACATCAAGAATGTTGGTGATGAGATAATCAGAAGGGAGTGAAGAGGCACCACCTCCGTGTATCTAGCAAAGAAAATTAGGAAAATTAAAAGCTGCAGTCAGATTTTCATAACGAAAAACGTAACGACATCGTAGCTACTTGCGCTGTATCTACAGCTGGAGCGTTTAGCTGATTGTACAGCAGACAAATATATACCCTCTGGAAATTGGACCCAGGATCTCTGGGTCTGAGACTGTTGGTGTTAACCACAAGACCACAGAGGTGGTTCACATTGGTACTTAGTTTCCGCAATCACATCTGTCAATCAAGCCGATTTTATAAAGTTTCTAAGTTCATACCAACCAAGAAAAGTTCAAAACAACCATATTCAGATCTTTTAATACGGTTTTCGTTTTGGGAATTGCGGTGCTGATCTTATATTGATGATGATGATGATGATGATGATGATGATGATAATGATGATGATGATGATGATGATGATGATGATGATGATGATGATGATGATGATGATGATGATGATGATGATGATGATAATGATAATGATGATGATGATGATGATGATGATGATGATGATGATGATGATGATGATGATGATGATGATGATGATAATGATAATGATGATGATGATGATGATGATGATAAAAAGAGCTACTTATCATATTAAGTATTTTACAGGTTTTCACAGATTTAAAACCCTTGCATGACTGTGCAATAGTTTTAAATCTGCCCAAATACATAAACTTTATATTTTTAATCTTTATAATATTAATAACTAATATTATAAAGTATGCTTGTCTTTTTAAACTGCTTTTTCATATAAAAAATATTTAATGTCACTGGTAATGTATAACTCTTTTTACCTTTGTTTCTTGTTTGCACAAAGGGCACTCAACAGCCAAATCATATTTTAAAGAATCTCCAGCTTCATTAACCATCAATTTGTCAATGCAAGCTTCACAGAATACATGAAGGCAAGACAATACACGAGGACTGCACAATTTATCTCTGAAAAAAGTATTAATAATTTAATTCAATTCTTATGTTTGTTTCATTCATATTTACCAAAAAGTAAAACTTACTCGCAAATTTTGCAACTTTGCTCTTGCTTCCCATTATCAGCAGATTCCAAAGACCCCTCGTCCCCTAGACTAACTAAACCATCCCCGTAAAGCTCCCCATTAATTGCTTCCATTTTAACTTATAATTATTTTGGTGTATAATGTATAATTCTTGACCTTAACCAACAAGAATCTGAAACAAAAATAAGACATTCAATATATATTCTATGTCGTATTTACATAACTTATGTTCCAAATATTAACTTTTTTATAACAACTTTAAAAAAAATTGGATTATTAATTAAATATGTTTTTTTTTAAGATATAGCAAATGTTAAAAATAAATCCTGTTTTTTTAATTTATTAAACAAAAATAAAATCTTGCAAAACAATACACATTATGTAGGTATATTATTGATTATTGAAGGCATAACAAAACAATTTACCAAAACCATTGAATATTAGGATGTGTTGTGGTTTTAAATAGTTGCATGTCTAATAAAGCCAAGGCAGCACAAAACCAATTAATATTATAATTATATATTTATAAAATGCAGTGCATGCATAAACATTTCAACTAGAGGCAAATTAGATATAGATATTTAATTGATCCTTTTAAAAATAATCTTGGTTTATAAGAAATATGTAATCTTCTTAGGTAAAACTTTGAGTATAAAAGAAAATTTTGGTAATACCAGGCATCAGATTCTGCAGGCACGCGGCTTTTGTGAACCATAGGGGGAACGCGCAGCTGTCAGCTAACAGCATGAGTGATGTAGTATGACGGACAAGCAGACGCGTCGCGCGCGCACTTGGTAATAAATTAATGTCTTAAACTATTGCAAGCTAGAGAAAATATTTGCACAATTTTTTAGGAAATTTAGTGATTTAAAAACCTCTTTGTTAATCCTCATTGGCAAAAATATTTGAAAGAGCAGCTAGGTTAGATATCATCTTTTAAACTATTACTTAATCTGTGGTATAAGTTCACTGTGTTCAATGTGCTGGCAGAATCATTTTATAATAATATTATTTGTATATTTGTTTATGCATTTACTTTTTGTTGCACATGTAGCTACAGACATAAGGCTTAGGGCTAAAATCTTAATTAAAGATACATGGACCCTGTTATTAGGGTGTTGCAAGTTAGGTAGATTACATAATACCCATCAATTGTAGCAGACTTTTGATTTTAGAAATGGAGGCCTTTGCTCAGTAGTGTGTCAGTATAATAGGCTATTTATTTACTACTAATTTACTGCCTACTTGTTAGTTATTTTTTTAAATGTGTACATTTTTGTTGCTACCCCCCCTTTCATAACGCATGGTGTCTGTGAGGTAGTTCACAGGATTTCATTGTGAAATTTGCATAACAAATGGATTTAAAATTTAGGACCATTTTAGTTTGGTGAAGGTGCTGAGCTGAAGTAGAGATGGACCAGTCACATGCTTCCCGCACCGAAAATAAATGGAGCAAACAGGTGACAGTCTGGTATCAAAGAGATGGTACCAGAAACAGAGCTTGACAGACGCAAAGGTGGGAGGACAAGCTAAAGTTGACCCTAGGGCCATCCTGGACTTGAGTAGCTTCTGACAGACTGCAATGAAGACAGTTGGAGGAGGGCTATGTCAAAAGGCACACTGAGTTGAGAGATATAGTTAAAGATATTTATTTTATTATTTTTTTAGCTCAGAACAAAGGCTTATTTTATTTTATAGCTTGGTGGACTAATGTGTTGGTAGATTTTCGGTAAATTAAAGAAATATATTAAGTGACTCTTAAGGTGTCCTTTTAAAGGGTTTGTTTTTCAGAATATATAAATTATTTCGTTTTTATTAAGTATATAAATATTTAGTTGTAATAATATGTTTCACTGATGATTTTGACACGTTATTGTTTTCAAAATGCAGAATTATGTTTGAACTGTGAAAAGAATCCAAAGTCACCTCTATACAGTATGTATTTACATAATTACCTTTTTTATTTACTAAAGTAGGTACATTGATATTTTTTTATGTAAAACTCAATTGGATTTTTTTAAGAAAACATCTAGATTTTAAATAAATAGTATTATGTAAGTTTTGGGATACGCACTATTTGCATCTCTTTTCCTTTTTTTATATTAACAGGTAAGCACAGTACCTTGATCTCACCTGATGTTAAGTAATGATAAGGCCAATGATGGAAGCGCACTTTACCCGGGATCCTTAACTAGTGAGGTACTGGCTATCTTATCTCTAGCTGCCGGAACACAACAATGCTACAAACATTGATGTTATGGCAACATATATAGAAAGACAAACAAGCCCTACCACCAACCAAACAGAGTACACAAACATGTACACCCCGCTAGGAATTGAACCCGGACCTTTGGGTTTAAACCGGTGGTCTTAGCCACTAGACCACAGAAGCGGTGAAAGTACCTATGCAGTTCGACTGTTGCTTTATTGTTGATTGCTTTTTCATGGTTGTCAGTGCCTAAAGCAATTTTTGCAAAGGCCAGTCATCGGACAGGTAACCAAAAATTTATCATCTCGAGCTCCTCAGTGCTTCGGAAGGCACATGATGAAGAAGAGGCTGAACCTAACATGTTGGAGAAATTCACCATTTTTTCAATAATTTTTATGTAGAACCTATGACATTGTTTAAAACAAAATTGGAAATGAAAAAAAACTAATACTCTAGAAAATAGCTAAGTCTCGTACCTACTAAGCAGTTAGTCAAATTTTTTGGCACACTTGTTTTGAACACGTTGACTGCCACAAAACCAGACAATAGAAAATTTGTTTGTCGGTCACCGATGACCACCACAACGGTTAAAGACTTAACCAGTCTTTCATCACCATTATTTACAGCATTGTTTGTGCAAATAAAAACATTATTTATAATCTCATACTATAATACACAAACATTATTAATAATAATATTCGTAAATATTGAAGTTCAATATAGGTACACTTGTTATACACCAATATCCTATTAGCAAATTAACTCTAAAAGGCCTTCAACTGTACCATTATAGTCAAAAGAAGCAGAACAGTTGAAGGAGAAGGCTACCTCTCATCAAAACTTCTCACATGCTTATATAACATGGTTCTGCAAAGAACAACCAAAATCCTTTGTCAGCAATATGGGCAGCTGTACCATCAATCAATAACTTCACTGTCCATTGAGGTCACTCAAACCTCATACAAATTAGGTAGGTATCAATAAAATTATATACATTATGTACATTTATTGTACATAAACTTATATTATTGTAATAAAGATTTAACCTATCATTTTTTTTTTCAAATATTTATTTCAACGATCATTGACGATTTTTCCTTAGATTTATAGATAGGCAATAGGTATAAACCTATGTCTAAACTGTCTGTAGCACCAGAATATTGCTTTCATGCGGCCTTACCTTTATTAGACATGCGATAATTTTATACAACGGCGCCGGGACAGGCCTATACAAAAAATGCCGAACGAACAAAAATGCATGATCCCTCCCTTTGAGATTGAAATACGGTAGGCATTTTTTGAATATGATCCAATGCTCTAAAAAGCCGTAACCTCTCATATAAAGAAAGTTTTATTTGTAGCAAAATATATTTAAAGGCCTAAAGGCTAGCTCTACCGTGATATATAAAGTATTTCATAGACATAATAAGTACGTACTACAACAAACGCAATGCACCATGCAGACAATGGCGAAGGTCGATAGTCCAATTTCAAGTTATTTTACAAAAAATACCTAAGAACGTTTATAATGGCACAACTAATAATAATAATTGATTAATTTAAAAGCATTTACTAACCTTTAACAGTTATAATTTGCAGCAAAAGCAGATAATCAAACGCGCAGAATGTTCTACCACGCCGTAACTATGACAATATTCATCACTTTGTAAATAAATAAAAAATGAGCATCAAGTCTCAACAGCTTTTTTAAAATAAAAATGTTTTCTTCGTTGAATTAAAATTAATGTTTTGTCACGTTCTCATTTTAAAAAGACGAATACATTCACGGTGTAGGTATTGATTTTCAGAGTTCGTTAGTGCAGTGTGTGACCAAATCTAAAATAGGAAATATTTTTTTGTATATGGCAATCCACTCAGCCCAAATGCATGGAGGCCATTAGGGCGGCTATACACGTCGGCGGGCGGGGCACTAAAAGAAACAAAAAGATTAACCGAACGGATCAAGTATATTATTATATTCAAAATCATGTCATATCTGCTATACACTCCGGCAACTTTAACATTTGAACAGAGAGTTTACTTACTAATTGGTATGTAAAGTTATTTTTAATTAGTGAAGTATTTTTTATAGTTAAAAGTATTTACTTAATAATAAAAAATAAAATTCTTTTATTTTCAGATAAATGTGTCCATAGATTGTTAGTACACAAAAAATCTTAACCTAAACAAAAATACATTATATCTTGTTATGTATGCCACATGTATGCAAAGCAGTGAAACGGGAATCTAGCCTCTCCGATATCATTTTCAGAACACTGCAAGGCCCCTGCCGAATACGACGGTGAAGAGACTACTCCCTTCACCATCGCATTCGGGAGGAAGCGAAAGATGTCCTACGACTTCTTCCGCATTAATGTATAAAAGTCATCAGTCTTTGCATTGGTAAACATGCAAGATGCGCTGCAAAATCGAGGAAGGCCTTACAGTGCTCTAAAAATATTGTTGTGCGGGAACCACACACAACACGAAGGCACTGTAAGTCCCTTTGGTAAAATTGCACATCAGTCCGCTACCATAAAATTTTTAGCAGTGGGCTTTAAATAGAGTTAACTCCACCTATACTGTGCAGCGCGCAAACCTATGCTTCAACATATTGCTTCATTACGCACTGACAGTGCCCTGCGCTCCCTTTCAATATTACAATATTGACATTCAAAGTCTCAGTCGATAGATGACCAAATTTTTTAAACTGGGTAGCACGCCCCAAAGTGTACTCCGTTCCAAAGTACCCCTGCGTACATTTTCAAGACTTTTTTTATAATACCTCTGTAGAACACAAATTCGCTTTTTTGCTCTCTTATTTGTATCTTCTCATTGTGTACCTTAGCCCGCGCTCCAAGACATAAGTCTCACACTGCTGCAGGAGCTTTCTCAGACCATCCAACGGTAGGCTGAGCAAAACCATAATTATCGTCCGCATAGTTAATATTGTTGTTGTTGACACAGACATTATCGATATGACAACCTTTAAGTGTGCTGCTCAGCCCAGCGATGAGCTGATCTAAAATTATTTAGTCTAAAACCATTGGGAGCCAAGAACGGTTAACTCCTAGGTAACAATTAATCATAGATTCATAGATGACGTGAAAGTAAGTACCTACAGATCGCCGTCAGATAAATACAATAGGTACTGGATTCCGGATGATGGCAACGCGCTTCCACCTTCATCTTTATTGTCGTCACTTAACAATTAGCAACCCTTGGGCCAATTTTTTAACACAACAAGAGTCAAGATCCTTTGATGTGTTAAAAACCGGTATTATATTCAGTCGGCCAACATCTACGAAAACACACCAAGTAGGCCTCTACATGCTGGACGTGGCCATTGCCAATGTGTACAGCCGGCTTAAGCATGAAGGTTAAAAGATAAAATTTTACTAAATAAAATCAACCAGCCTCAGGAAGCTAGAGTGGGAATCGAACCCACGACCTTTAGACAACCTGTCTAATGTTATAACATCTGACCGCTGAGCCACCGAGGCCCCAGAAGACTTGTTGCACTTTTCTAGTAGTTTGTGATTTACGCTGCAAACCAGCCAGCAGTATTACGTCACTGTGAAGTTACTATCCTCACAATCGAAAGAACACTTTTGCAAGTATTTAACAATCGATAAAGATTTTATAATGATAAATATTTCTATTATTATAATTTGGCATTCACAATGTATATTTACAAGATAAAATTTTAATAGAAAAAATCAACCAGCCTCAGCATTTTATCTTGTAACTTTTAAGCATTGTCAATGCAAAATTCCAAATAATAGTATTATGAAGGTTAAAGTTAGGTGACGGTGAGTGAGCACGAAGGTGTAGTTATCTTTACCTTCGTGACGGTGAGTAATGTCATTAAATCTTTATTGAGGCTCAAGGGATTTATGATTTTTATTAGTTTAGCTCATCTGTAAATGTAATGTAATATAAAATCAATCATCTATACCTGTAGAAGCTGTAGAAGCTAGATCTCTTTGCCTTAAGTAATCGGGAGAAGATACCAAAAAATAATAATGTCAACATGTGATGTGTTGTTGGTTGGTTGGATTTCTTAATTTTTCGCTTTTTAGTAATTTTCTGAAAAGAACCTTACTTATTTAGAAACGTAAATATTAAATAGATTGTTTTATAATGACTTTCATACCTAACTGGGAGGAATTTGAAAAGTCAGCAGAAATGTTGTACCTAGGAGATCCGCTGAATACACGTTACTGTATAAAATATTCCCATTCTAAAGGAGTATTTATTGTTAAAATTACTGATAATAAAAAGGTTGGTAAAAAAATTATATTATAAATGTTATAATTTACCACGGCTTGTTTCAGTTGTGTAATACTTTGAAATTCACGACTTCTCTCCTATCCACACAGCGAGAGTGAAGGGCAGTAGACGATTTATAGCCAATGTAGGTATATAAATTCATTGCAAAAAAAGTGATGTATATTCCAACTATGTCATTACAGACGTGGATTCGCCACAATTTGGGCTACCTGGCTCTTCCTGCTGCTTGTCGACTCGTTCGCTCAGCTCGACCCTCGCCCATCGCCCACGCCGGCGCCGTTAGAACAGTCTCTTTTCCGTCCTGTGTTTTTCCTATATACAATTCTTTGGATTCAAAGTTAATTAAATTTTCGAATTTGAAAATATAAACTTTAACTACACTTTGTTTTGTTTTTTTCAGTGTCTCCAATATAAAACAGAGGTCCAGCAAGATGTACGAAAAATGGAAACATTTATTTCAAATTTAATAAGGCATATGGCATCGAATGATAACTAGTAATATATTAATATATCATTACCACAAATCTGTTTAATTTTATATGCCCACTGTGAATAGAAATTTACCACAGATCAAATTAACTTTCAAAGACTCAAAACTATTTTGCTACCAAATATTAATCAGAGTGAACGAGAGTAGTGCAGCAACATGATACAAGCTCCACAGACAAGCGCTTCGAAATGCACGCACACAAGATCGTAGTTCACCTACATTAACACACAGATAAAAACCGGCCAAGTGCGAGTTGGGACTCGCGCACTAAGGGTTCCGTACCATTATCTATAAAAACAGCAAAAAAATCACGTGTGTTATAAAGGGCCCCTTAAACATTTATTTTATTCTGTTTTTAGAATTTGTTGTTATAGTGGCAACAGAAATACATCATCTGTGAAAATTTCAACTGTCTGACTATCACGGTTCATTAGATACAGCCTGGTGACAAACAGACAGACAGACACCCTGCTACAGACTACTTTAAAGTTCATACTGACACCCCCCACCAACCTTACGGTTATAAAGTTAGGTGTCAGACATCCTTACGTAAGCACAAGGGACCATCTACGTCAGTCGTCAGGTCATAACGCCAGATCAGACCACGCCAGCACCCATCCTTCATCCGGTACCTTTAAGACTAGTTGTCCCGTGGACACAAGTAGTTCACTACCTAATATCCAGATAGGTTACCGGAGCTGTAAGCTCGCTCACTTCTCGTTGCACTAAGAGTACAACTCGCAGATACCACTGCTCGGGTCGTCAACTCTTAAAGTCGACTACCAAATGTCATCTTTTGTGGCGAAGTTTTAAACACACTTATTACTCGGTACCCATCCAGGCACCTGATCAATTCCAAAATCCTACGCGGCTGATTCAACCAGAGGCTTTTGCATAGATGATAAACCTCCGCCTGTCTGGACTGTCCGAACTGTCAGAACTGTCCGAACGGACAGCGGAATCTTAATAATAGTGTTCCCGTTTTACCCTTTGGGTACGGAACCCTAAAAAGCACGCAAAAGGAGTACGCGACGACGCGGGCTGTCAGAGGGTTGAATCTTCCATACATTGAATAATTACAAAAGTTTCATATACGGCAGCGCCATCTTTCGTAAGAGGAACCTCAAGTTACTAACTGGTTATTCATATACTGTCACTAGATGGCGGTAGTATAAATAGCATTTTAAATTAATATGTTAGGTACGTTTAGTTATTTTCTAGGAACTTTCTTAAAGCCACAACATTCGTCATTACCTCTAAGAGCTCATTGGCCTAGTGGCTGCGACGACGCATCGCGCTAGAAAATTCCTAGGTTCGATCCTCCGGAAACGAATATAATGCCTTTTTGTTTTTATGTTCATATATAAGTTTTTAAGGTTTTTATCAATCTTACAATTAGTATTATAAACAAAAAAAATGTTAACTAGTTTTTTGTAAATATTATATATATTTTTAGCGTCATCTATCGGTAAGAAGCGTAAACGCGCACGCAAACGTCTACTACCGCCATCTTTTGTACAGGGAACCTAGTTTCCCATCTTTTTTCTATGAGAGGCACATCTGTACTCAATATTATACATAGTCTATGCTGTAATGTATAGATGTGTCACAGCACTATTTCTATAGAGACGAGAGGACACTACTCAAGAGAAGATGGCTACGTTTAGGTTTGTGGGAATTGCTGTACAAGTTTCTATAATAAATAAGTGTACTGAAGATTGTTATAATAGTTTTATTTAAGAAGAAACCACTTAACATTATATGGCGCAGTCGGTTATCTAAGAAAAATAAAGGAAGAAATAGTAAATTGAGAAAAAATGGAAAACCTACGTCAGCCCCCGCCATTGCTCTTGGCGTCCGGGAATCTAGAAGAAAATTTCAAAAGGTTTAAACAGAAGTTCACATTTTACTTCAAGGCATCAGGTAGCAACAGGAAAAACATGAGTGATGAAGAAAAGGTAGCGTTACTACTTCATATTATGGGAGAAGAGGCAATCGAGTTGTTTAACACTTTTGAACTTGATGAAAAGTCTACCACCATGGAAATAGTTTTAGATAAATTTTAAAAGTATTGCACTCCACTGAAAAATGAGACTATGTCACGTCATATATTTTTTCAAAGGGAACAACGGGACAGTGAGACTTTTAGTGAATTCCTCACTGCTTTAAAAACATTAGCTGGTGACTGTGGATTCGACTCACTCAGAGACAGTCTTATTAGAGACCAAATAATAAGAGGAATTGCTAATGTCAATTTAAAAGAACGATTACTTAAAGAAAAAAATCTAGACTTGAAAGTATGTGTAGACATGTGTAAAGCTACGGAAATGGCATCAATGAATCTCAAAAATTTAACTGAAAATAGCAACGTAAATAGAGTACAACAACAGTCGAGACAAGAACCTAAGCAGGCACAACAAAGTAGAAGTCAGCAAGATGGAGATTTAAAGAAATATAAATATATGAAGAAAAAGTGTACAAGATGTGGCTATGGGCATGGATATAAATGTCCAGCATTTGGGCAACAGTGTGCCAAATGTAGAAAATATGGGCATTATGCCAAAATGTGCCAAACGATACAAGTGATCAAAACACAAGAAGATAATGAAGAAGAAAATTTTATTATAGGAGCAATCGGATTAAAAAAAGACAAGTCGCAATATGAAACCTTAGAAATAAACAACAGGTTAGTTAATTTTAGATTAGACACTGGCAGTGATTGTGATGTTTTACCATTCATCGTTGTGGAGAAACTAAACTTAAAAAATAAAATTGACAGATCAAATTGTAATTTATACAACTATGATGGGTCACCTCTGAAAGGTATTGGACGAATTAAGATAAACTGTGTATTAGTGAATGGCAAAAAGATGTCTCTTGAATTTCAAGTAATAGATCAAAGAGGGGTGAGCCCGGTGCTGGGTGATAAAACGGTTAAAAGTCTAGGTCTAATAGAACGTAAATTTCTTAATAAGATTTATGAAAAAAGCAAATATGATGTAATAATAGAGAGGTATAGAGACAGCTTATTTAATGAAAATAAATTAGGCTTGTTAAAAAATTTTGAATATGATATAAAATTAATAGAAGGCAGTATAGGAAAAGTAGCACAACCACGCAGCATACCAATTAAATTACATGAGCCATTGAAGTTAGAGTTAGAAAAAATGGAAAAAAATAATATTATTGAAAAAATTACTGAGCCTACGGAATTTGTTAGTAATATTGTAATTGTGAGAAAGCCAAATGGTAGTATAAGAGTGTGTTTAGATCCAAGTAATTTAAATCAATGTATAAAGAGAGAACATTTTAAATTGCCAACATTTGAAGAAGTTTCAGCCAAAATGTCAGGTTCTAAAATATTTTCAAAAATGGATGCCTCTACTGCATTTTTTCACATTAAACTGTCTGAGGATAGTGCAAAACTATGCGCTTTCTCTACACCTTTTGGTAGGTACTGCTTCAAAAGGTTACCTTATGGTTTGTGTTCAGCTCCGGAGGTATTTCACAGGCAATATAGTGAAATATTTCAGAATATTATTGGATGTGAGGTGTTCATAGACGATGTGATTATCCATGCAAAAAATCAGTTAAAACATGACAAAATATTAGTACAGGTTCTTGAAACCGCCCAAAATAATGGAATACAGTTTAATTTAAATAAATGTCAATTTGGTATCACAGAAATCTCTTATTTAGGACACATACTGAGCAGTGATGGCATAAAACCTGATCCCATAAAAGTAGAGTCAATATTAAATTTAGAAAAACCCAAAAATGTCAAACAAGTTCAAAGATTATTAGGTATGATAACATATGTATCTAAATTTATACCAGCTATGTCACAAGTTTGTAACCCATTGAGAGAATTAATTAAAAAAGGTAATGAATGGAAGTGGTCTATAGAACATGATAATGCATTCAGTGAATTAAAAAATATATTAATGTCTCAACCTGTTTTACAGTTTTATGATCCCAATAAGAAATGTAAACTTTCTGTAGACTCCTCAAAAGACTCTCTTGGAGCAGTATTATTACAAAATAACTTACCTGTAGCATATGCATCAAAAGCTTTGACTAATACACAGAAAGCTTATGCGCAAATAGAAAAAGAGATGCTAGCTATTGTATTTGGGTGTATACGTTTTCACCAATATATATATGGTAATGCAGTTGAAGTTGAAAGTGATCACAAGCCATTAGAAATTATATTTAGAAAACCTTTGTGTGAAATACCTTTAAGATTACAAAGAATGATATTGCAATTGCAAAAATATGACATAAATGTAAGATATAACCCTGGGAAAACTTTATTGTTAGCAGATTCACTGTCACGAGATGTAAAAAACAAAATTGATGACAATAGTATTTTAGAAGAGTGGTATCAATCTCAAGTCTGCTTAGTAAAATGTAATTTCTCTATTTCAGATCAAAAATATAGTAAATTTATTGATGAAGCTAGTAAAGACAAGGAAATAATTATGTTAAAGAAATATATAAACGAAGGATGGCCAAAAAATGTCCAACAAATACCAGAAAATTTAAAATCTTACTATACATGTAGAGAAGAGTTGTATTTATATGATGGTTTAGTATTTAAAAATAACTGTATTGTAGTACCAAAAAGCCTGCAACCTGATATGCTGTATAGAATTCATTATAATCACGTTGGAGTTGAAAAATGTAAGAATAGAGCTAGGCAATGCCTGTACTGGCCTAATATGTCTAAAGACATAGAAAACAAGGTGTTGTCCTGTAGTATTTGTGACAGATTTAAGAAAAATAATGGTAAAGAACCTATGACTATTTGTGGTGCTGGAGAAGAATGCTTAGAGTATCGTGGACCGAGTTTCGCACTAACATCTCGATACTTCAAGAACTCGGCATTGAGCAGCGTCTATTTTCAGTAGTACAGTCTCGCATACTCACATTCTTCGGACACGTCTCTCGACGCGACCATCAGTCCATCGAACGTCTTGTCGTTCAAGGAAAGATGGAGGGCACAAGACCGCGTGGAAGGTCCCCCATGCGATGGACGGACCAAATTAAGGCAGCCGTGGGAGGTCCATTAAACGACTGCAGCAGAATGACCTCCAACAGAGAAAAGTGGCGCGCTGTCGTTAGGCGAATAACATCTGCCCAAACCGCTACTACATGACGACCACGACCGCTCTGTCAAGAGCGTAGCGGATAAGAAGAAGAGATTGGAATTTTATACATATGACTAGCAGTCCAATACATGCGCAATCTAACGGATTAGCAGAGAGGTATATTCAAACTGTAAAAAATATATTTAAAAAAGCGGATTATGATGGTAAAGATAAATACTTGGCATTATTAGAATATAGAGTCACACCAATTTCTAATTTAAATTATAAGACTCCAAGCGAACTTTTGATGGGAAGAAAAAATCAAGGATTACTACCCAATATAAGTGACGATTGTAAAAATAAATGTATACAGAGTAAATTGTATGAAAATTCATACAAACAAAAGCATTACTATGATAGAAATGTTAAAAAGTTGAAAGAATTGGGTGATGGTCAGAAAGTAATAGTGACTGGGGAGAGGAAGCCGTTAGTATATGCTGAGGTACTGAATAGATGTGAAAGACCTAATTCATATAGATTGTTAACTGAAAATGGTAGTATAATTGATAGAAATAGAAAATATTTGATTGAGAGTAAAAATAATAAGGTGGTTTCATACCTGTCTTTCTGAACGACATGTCATTGTGTTAAATTTCTAAAGAGTTTCTTAAATCTGCTGACCTGTGCTATATTTTTCTTCGCAGAATCTTAATACATACCATTTCATCAGATCCATCCATGATACCTATATAATGTAGAAACCGCATGTTCTCTAAGTCGCCTTCATTTCATATTTCTCTTACATACAAATGAATCCTTAGTAAAATGCTAAGATCAAATGTGATTATGCCTTTGTGAAGTCCAATACGATTTAGCCACTATTATTTTTAGACTTCGTCTTTAGTCTTTTTCGATCATGCACATAAATTAGTGCATGATCTTTAAGAAATCTATACCCAATACAATATTTTACATAATCTAATTTGTACCTGTGTATGTGTACCTTTTCTGCATGATGCTTTTAAGATTTCTTTTAGCACTGTACTGTGATTGATTTTGAGTTAGTAATTCTAAGATATAGTTGCTTATTAATTTAAAATTTTATTTATACTACCGCCATCTAGTGACATTATATGGATAACCAGTTAGTAACTTGAGATTCCACTGACGGAATATGGCACTGCTGGAAATGAAATTTTTGGATGTAGGTATTCATTGTATGGAAGATTCACCCCTCTGTACAGCGCCGTCTTTGAACAAGTAGCAGAACTAATGGACGTTACGTTTAGTTATTTTCTAGTAACTTTTATAACCACTAGATATCCTAGGTTCGATTCTTCGGGGACAACTTTTGATAACTTTTTGATTTTTAAGTTCATTTATAAGTTTTTAATATGGTTAAATAAAGGACAATGGGCAGATTGGTACACCCTACAATAGCGAAGACATATATGTCGTTGGATAGGTCTTTTCAAATGGAACAACATTTACTATGACAGCTTTGTTGAAATGTTTGTCCATTCTGAGTTATAGGTATTAAGAATAAGGTAAAAATTAATACCTATTAATATTGTAATATCTTAGTGTTTACGGGAAAATAACATCAATATCGTAGTATATGTATTTCGTAATTATCAATTTGACGACCTCCTTGGTCGAGTGATTTGTACACCGGTTTTCATGGAGTCGCCATCTCTGAGGTCCTGGGTTTGATCCCCGGTCGGGTCAATTAAGAAATTATTGTTTTTCTAAATTGTCTCGGGTCTGGGTGTTTTCAATGTATAATAAGTATGTATTTAAGTATTTTAAGTACGTTGGTTTTTTTGTCTTTTGGCTGAGATGATGATGATGATGATGATGAAGTATGTTTATCCGTTGTCTAGTAACCATTTAACGAGTTTCATAACGAAGCTTCTCTTGGGCTAGATAATTGGTGTGGGTGTAGGAAAGTTTATTTAGTTTATTTATTTTATTATTTTATTGTAATATGAGGTAAAACACACGTAAACACATAAGTACTTGATAAATAATAACTACATCGAAGGCAGCAACAACATAGTAACACTACTGTACGTGTTTGTCACGACGACGGCGGGCGACGCCGCCACCGGCGCACCATGGGTACATGTGCGCATATTATATCTATTATATGGTATTTAGCATATGCAGTTCACGAGGGATTTACTGCACCGGCAATGTTCCTAAATGACGTTATTTTAGATAACAATCTACATTAAGTTTTTATATTTTTATAACATTTTTATGTGTTTACGTGGTGTTTACTTTATATTTCAATTGATATTTTACGAAATACATAATATACAACGATATTGATGTTATTTTCCTGTAGACACTAAGATATTACAATATTAATAGATATCCCTTTTTACCTTTTTCTTAATACCTATAACTCAGAACGGACAAACATTTCAACAAAGCTGTCATAGTAAATGTTGTTCCAGTTAAAATACCTATTCAACGACATATATGTCTTCGCTATTGAAGGGTGTACCAGCTTCCATATATTTTTGCCCATTGACCTTTTACAAATAATATATTTTATCTTAGACAACAAATATAAACAAAATCGTTTACTACTACTACTAGAATACTACTACACTAAGTTGGCTCAGCGACCCAAAGTAAGTCTTAAAATGTTTACTAGTTTTTTGTAACATATTTTCAGCGCCATCTATCGGGAAGAAGCGTACCTAAACGCGCATACAAACGTTTACTACCGCCATCTAACAGGCAGGGAACTATAAGAATAAACAATAACACAGTAGAACGGAAACTCCTGCTCCGGACGGGCTCAAGGTTGCGATATGAGAGTACTTGTTAAACAGTTTGCTCAGTCGGGCTCACGGGCTGTCACGGCCGTCGTCACCCCCCTTGTGTGTCACGCAAACTGTCACAGGTCGCGAACAAAAAACCCTTGTGTGTCAGCGACCCTGGTCGCTGATTTCCGTACGTCTTTATTGGTCGATTGTAGCGTGAATACTATAATCATCCCGCTCAAATTTACCCAGAATGAAGTTAGTAGAACAAAAAACGTTATTATTATTGTAAACAATATTAATCATGCAAATATTTTTAAAGTTCTTTAGATGACACTGTATGGATTTAATCCGTTCGCTTTATAGAAATGGGAGAAGAAAACAAAAAAAATGTTGACGGACATTGGACATGTTATTTTACTGTCATACAGTGTGAAACATAAATAAAGCTATTAGTTTTTCCATAAATCATGACTTAATATCAGGGCCTAGTTTAGTAATATGAAATATTACATTTAAAATTATAACTACCAATTACATACTAGTTTTACTTAATGACATTATGGATGGTTTAATTCACGCGGCATTGGAGGCTGAGGTATTTCGCTACTTTCATTTAATTTCCTTGCAATTCAATTTTCTTTGATTTTATGAACTTATTTTAAGTAATCTTGTTTATTTCAGTTAATACTTAATCGGGCGAAACATGTAAATTCTAACTCGTCACAATTTGACAGTGGTGTCCCAGACCATAAAATGACTTGGACCCATGATAAGATGCATCTGGCTGAGTCTGTCGACGAAACCAGAATGAAGTTTCAGAGAAACTCTGTTGGTTCGGCTAGTTCCAAAGTAGAGAAATTTGACCTATTCAAAAAGCTTCATGAACTCTATAATGAATTGAGCAGAGAAGAGACGTCTCAGTCCAACTATGTAAGTTGCCTTATCAATTTAACTGAAATGTTTTGATTTTTATAAAGAAAACAGCTTAGTAGATCCAATTTTGAATTGCTTATTGTGCTAATAGTATTTTATCTTACTCATCAGAGTAACAATTACCCAAAACGCAAGCTTCACTCACATGTTTTGTCAGTAACTCAAGAATTATACCAATTTACATAATTTTACAGCAAGGACTGAAGACAACATCATATTTATTAGAAAAGTTACTTGTAACATATAATCTCAATACCTTGATAATTAATTTATATCCAGGCAATAAAGGATATTCTTTATCTTTAAAAGTAAATGGCAATACACATTACCTTCATCCACCAGATGCGAATGTAAGTATCCCTTTTTTAGAATGTATTTAATAGTTAAATCATTATTAGCTCATAATTTAAAATATTTCTTAAGTAAATAGTTCTAATTGAAAAATGTTTAGCCGAGAAGTCACTAACTTTATTATTATTATTACAAACTAATGTTAATAATATTTTCATGTTGACTTACAATAACTGATTTTATGTTACAATAATTATTATTTTGACAGACTTCAACAAATCAAGATGAGACGTTAATTGAAACTCCACGATGGCCATATGAAGAAGAGGAACTTTTAAGCTATATTGATAACGAGGAATTGCCTGTAGTACTGCTTGATTTACTGGAATCAGAGCATTCTTGTCTCTTCTATTCGGGCTGTATAATAGCACAAATTAGGGACTATAGACAGGCCTATCCCAGTTTCTTATGTGATACTCACCATGTTCTGCTAAAGCCTACCAATCAGGTAATTTATTCATATTACATTATTGGCTTTTATATTTTTTTAAGTTTGGCTAAAGTACAAGATTTATGACAAATGTTATTGATAAGAGGAATATAAAGAATATGAGGAAGATAAAAGGAACATCAATCATTGAAATCATAATCATATTTTGGGGTTGAGATAATTTGATTAAGTTTAAAGTACCTTATCTACCTGTTTTTATGTACTTTCTGTTAATGTAAGTAATTTGGTTGTATACATTTTTAATGCTTTAAAATATTTTTTTTGTTTGAATCAGTATAAAAAGCATACAGCCTTTGTTAAGATCACAATTAACATTCACTGTCTAAAGACAAAGCACCATGGGTACACCTTGAGCAGAGCTTATCCTGAGCGCATACATATTATGCTATTGTTATAATTTTGCTGGATGGTATGCTCACCAAACTAAACAACCAATACTAGGTACCTGCAGGGTACAGACAGGTTTTGCGCTGGTATTATATTTTTTTCATATCATGATGATGAGCAAATTGTTGAAAATTGGTTTGTTATTAATATATAATTTGCAAATTGAAGTTCGAAAAACATTCATTATACCTAATGGTACCTGGAATCCTCAACTACAGAGAAACTGGCCATCTTATCACTGTGGAAACACAACAATGCTACCAACATTGCTGTTTTGGCTGCAGACTAAATAAAGATGATGGTAGATAGCGTACTACATTGTTTCGACAGATTTAGATAAGTTAATGATAGCTAGCCAGGTGGACTTAAAATAAATCTTATCGCCAACCTAGCTAAGCACATTATTATATACCCCCCACTGAGAATCGAATCTGCGAACTCTGGCTATAAAGCCGGTGGTTTAACTGTTAAGCCATAGGGAGACTTACAGCAAATACTTTCATTTGTTCTATTATGCTTTTAACAGAGTATAATAACGGACGCGATGTGTATCGGCGGCCGGTGCGGCTGGGCTGGTGAAGAGCGCGGCGCCTTGGAAGCGGTGGAGGCGGCGCTGGTGCATGCGGCGGCGCCCCCGCTTTGCCTCGACCCTCGCCCCGCTGTAGGCCTGCTGGCTGCGAGGCTGCATGCTGCACCGAGGTTGTTCAATACGCCCAGGATCAGGAGGCAGGCGAGAAAGTTTTCCCAGGTAACTGCATTAGAAATTAAGATAAAACACAGAAACGAGACAAAAGCAAAATACAAAGAATATACATTCACAACTATGCAACATTTATAACATAATAAATGCACACTCTGAATGTAGTTTGTTAATAATCGATTACTGAATCAATTAAATCAATTTCTATTATTTTTTAGAGGTAAAGATAAAAATGATGTAAATACCTGTAAAATGCCTGAATTCAATTTCGTAGCCGATTATTAACAAACAACTTTCAGGGTGTGCGCTTATTTTGCAACACGTAACCAAAGAATGGAAAAATTCTCTGTTATTACCTGACTGCGTCAGAAGGAGTGTTATGTTTTTCGAGTGTATGTTTGTATGTATGTATGTCTATTTCTTTGGCACGCCCTACAGCCCAAACGGCATGGTGGATTTAAACATATGAGGTCGTTAGATTTGTTTTGACTGTGGGAGTGACATAGGCTATAAAAAAATCCGGAATTATACTTAATATAAAAAAAAAGTTTGAAATAAACGAAATTATTAAAATAAAACAAAAAACCTGACTGCTAAAACAACTATATAAAAAACAATTATATACTCGTATTAGGTACCGGGCTAACATAAAAAAAACAGCAAAGAGAAAAAACTGAAAAGAAAAAAAACAAGCTCTACTATCCCAGAATTAAATTTGAACAATATTGAATACAACGTGAAATATTTCCTTGTCCGATACCTATACTCAAATAATAAAATCTAATAATAAATGAGTATTTTTAAATACATTGAATATAGATGGTTGTCGCAGACGGGGTTAATCATCAACCAAGTGGCTAGCTCAATTAAATCCGCACTCTCTTTTGGTGATTGTCTCCGCTTGCGACAACTATCAATATATAATACGAGTATATAATTGTTTTCTATATAGTTGTTTTAGCAGTCGGGTTTTTTGTTTTATTTTAATAATTTGGTGTTTATTTATAAGCTTTATGCTTCCCTGTGTGGTGCCGGGGATAAAGAATTGCACCACCCCATCTCAACCCGTTGGTGTCGTAAAAGGCGACTAAGGGACCATTCCAGAGGATGGGCCGCAGCATCTCTCTGAGGTTACTTTCAACCTACTGCGATCGCCAACCCGCCTGCCAAGCGTGGCGATTATGGCAAATACCCCCCATCTTGGGGGAGGCCTTTGTCCAGCAGTGGACGTATTTTGGCTGAGATGATGATAAGCTTTTATAAAGTGCAAAACTAAAAGGAGTTACAAAATAAATTATCTTGTCAATATTTAATTTTATTATAAAACTCTGAACACTATCTCATTGTCATATTTTTTGTTAGGTTGCTGTGAACAGGAAACGGAAACTCGATCAATTCACTCATTATCACGGACTAGAATTGCTTGAATTGATACATAGGCAAAGGGCGAAAAACAGTCGGCAATCTGTACCACATACTCGGCTTACATCAAAATATCCTAAGAAACCTCCAGAGGTATGTCTATTGAATACTAATAACAATTATACATTTTCAGCTCTTTCTTTTAAGACGTTTCACGTCGCACTGCTTTCCATATTAAAGCGCAGGCGTGCTGCTGCTTTTAATATCGAAACGCACTGCAGCAATTCGTCACCATACAGCTAAATAATTGAAAGAACTCTATATCTGTGAATGAAATTAAATAAATTTGTGTAATACTTTGTTCTTAATTAAATTGAAAAAACTTTCAAATTTTATATTTCATTGTGAAAAATGCAATTTATTTAGCCTTCTTTTATTTTAGGTATTTAAGCCGATAGAACCTCCCAAAATGGAGTCCCTTTTGCTAGCAATGCCGTCAGAGCTGACCGGACCAGTCAGGCTAGCTCGCGCGTACGAGCGGCCTCGCCCCACCCCAGACTGCCAACCTCAGTTAGTCGAAGAATACATTCTGGAGACGGAGAAGACCTCGCCTCACGCTGGTGCCGGGTTCTTCCACATAAAGCTCTCGATACTGCAGAGACCATCCGACCAAGAGTTCTTGGGAGAGTTGTATGTGGATCGAGACCATGTTGAAGGAGAGAGGAATGGTGCTGCATGTCGATTTATACTAGGCAAGTTATTTTTAGTAATATAATTTATTTATTTTACATAAACTTCATTAACAGGATATTTATTTTTATTGAGAATCCGGTAATATGGTCTCTACTGCCCTTAATATAAGGTATACAATAATATTCCTTCGAATTCAGTCAGGAACAATAATATGCAGGGTGTTTGGTGAATCGACTGACAACATTTTGGTTTATTGTACAGAAGGAAAAGACACCTTGTAGGTTTATGTACGAATGCCGTACAATAATAATATTTTACACTTATGCATGACGCTATATATAGGATAGTATAACAATTTACAACAAACTATATTATTTACTTTGTTTATAGGATCCAGGGTTCAAGCCAATAAATACATACAACAATTTACGGAGATATTTACAGAGGAAGGTCGGAAGTCAGTTAGGATAAAGCACATTGTGCCAGGACAGCTGCCGAGGGTATCCTTCACTGGCGGCATGAGAGAATTGGTAAGATTGCTATCCTGTATTCAAGGTATTTGGTGATACCTGTATAATCCCGAATATGGCAGATTGGTTACAGTGCATAGAACCCAGAAAAATTATAAACATGCGTGAAAAGCACCATATGGACGTGATATTGAGGATTTTTGTTACTTTGTAAAATTTGAAAGTGACAGCCCTAGGCCAGCTAATACATTGTTCTTAGTGGTCGATCCTATGGTCCAAACGAAACAAGTCAAAAAATTTCAGGGCTAATCAAGAATAATGTAATAAAATTAATTTAAAAAAAATAAATCTTCGTAAATATGATTTTGTATATTATCAGTATTATTACAGTGTGCTTTATACTTAGTTGCATGGCTATGTTATGGGATTATACACCTATAACCAAACACCCTGTTTTGACTTAGGTGATTTGTTGTTAACTCCTAAATTATTAATTTTATTTTGTAACACATCAATGCAATATGTTTTGCCAAATTAATATTAATTAATAATAGGTCCTTACCTATGAAATTGCCGTTTTTTTCTCACTTATTAATAGGTGTATTACTTCTAAAAGTCAATACCGGTTGTTAATATTATTATACACTTTTAATAAGAACTATGTTACTTCGGCTTCAGTAATAACAATGATTATTCATTTTGTGTCTTTATCGCCCAATTTTTATTTTTAAATTGACTTCTTTTTTTGTTCGCGCAATTGACCTTTTGTTTCATTTTAGCTTTGAAGGGTCTAAATTTTTTTTCTTTTTAATGTCTGCTATATTTGGCTAGTGAAACAAACACACTACCTACCTACAATTTATAGTGTTAACATAAATAGATGCTAAGAAAATTAAAAAAGCGTTAGTATGAAAAATATAATTTAAATAAAATCTTCATACAAAACGGCAATTTCATAAATAAGGACCTAGTATATAAGTGAAGTACTTATGTAACAATTGTAAATAGTCATATTGTGCACAATGGATGTACATACATCCGGTGCATCAATGCACACAATGGCATAATGTTCCGTGTTTAGTTATTTGAAGTAACTATAATGTAATTAAAAATTTAAAAAAAATGTAAAACCATAAGCAAGATGCTGTAGTAGTATTTTTTTATGATTTATATTACTTAATCTTATCTGTTAGTGTGGTGACCATCAGCAAGATTCAGCTTAAAATTATGTTGCCAATGGATTTTGATGGGAACAAACAATTATTGATGATTTAAAAAATAGTATTTGAATCTGCAGGGACAACAACTGTTGTTGCAACAGCGCTCAGCTGCCGCGAGTAGTGCAACTGTACAAACGCACGCCACCACTGTACCTATTGTGTGAGTATTTATTTAATAAGCTCTCTCCCAGAACCAATTATTCAAATATATTTTTTTACCGAACAGAATATATGCACAGTAAAGTGAAATCGTCGAAAGTGACTCATCATCATCATTTGTTTCTAAGTTAATCGCGCGATCTTGAGATCGTTCGATACATCGATACATTTATCATATATGTAATTTGTTTCCTTCAACTAAATTTCAGTAAAAAAAAAAATAAAAAAAAAATTAATAATATAAAATCCATCGTGTTTTAAGCTTTTTGAACTGCCTTTTGAATTGTTTAAATTTGTATAAAGTTATGGTTGTAACTTGTGCTAAAGATTCTACTAAAACTATACCCTCATCAATATTTGTTTACAGGACTTCTGCTATAGCACCGACTCCAAATACTCATACCAATGCGCGTCAACTACCCATATTGGTTAGTATGGAAAATAAACTGTTTGTGGCGGTTAAAGCTGGCTTGCACCACAACTCATTAAATATATTGAAATGACACATTTTAAATAAACGTGGGTAGATAGATGTGTTTTTAACTCTTCTACTGGTATAGCTAATATAGCGATTCAATCTTGTTGTAATTGTATAAGGTTCATTTTATTATGGTTTAAATAATTACCATTAACAGCTTTTAAAGGTTAAAGGCTGCTATAGGTGTTAAAGGTAATATTTAATAATTTATGGTTAAAGTGTTTCATTTTAATGTGTAATTCACTATAAATAATAAAAATATTAATTTAGTTTTTTGTATAATTGCAGTAAGCTTTATTTTGCATTGCATGTCTGTAAAGACTAAATATGAAATTTATTTACTATATTTTCTACTACTGTATGCACCATGTTTAATGCAAACAAATATATTCTATTCTATTCTATTCTATACTTAAAATGTCACTGTACATTTGCCAATACATAATTCAATCCGTGCGGAGAAAGAATACTAATAATAAATATTCTCCGCCCCTCTCCTCCGGTGGGTGTCGCAAAAGGCGACTAACGGATTTTCGAGCTTCCTTATGCTCCACTGCGTGGTAGGGCTTGGCCCGTCTGGTTAGTGACCACCGTACGCGTGGTGTAAAACCCATTAAGTGACCGCTTGTCACAAACTCACAGCCTCACGAAAACTCGCAATTCTGAACAGAGTGCGTTGATTCTTTACGCCAGACCAGTTGTGCCTTTTGTACATGACAGGTATGGTTTTGCGTGGAGTATTGCTCGCACATCTCGGATGATTCCGAAAAGTACCTTCTCGATGCCTTGGACAGATTACAGCGTCGCGCTGAACGCATTATCGGCAATGCAGAAGTGGCAAATACTCTTGAATCTTTGCAATTGCGTAGATATGTTGTGTCACTCAGCGTGTTTTACCGCTTATACCATGCCGAGTGCTCTGAAGAGCTCTTTGACCTCATCCCAATCTTTTCCCTTCATTCATAGGAGTACACGTGCTGCTCTTCGAAGTCACCGCTTCACTGTCTCAAATATCCCATCGCGCACAAAGAAATTTGATGCTCGTTTCTTTGTCGCACCTCCGAAAGATGTAATAATAGTCTACCAGCACACGTTTTCCCTCCTTCATATGATATTCCTAGAAGAAGTACCATGTGGGCCGGCAGAGTGAGGTTAATTGATGCTACGTTTGTTTCCACGCTGCACCAGTTATCTTCGCGTCTGGACTCCATTTCCACTTAACATCAGGTGGAATGGAGTCATTTGCCGAGCTAACTATAAAAAATAAGTAAAAAAGACGCTATCATGTTTTAATTGTGATTCGCTAATCAACATTCCTTATACATATATTATATATAGTGAATTTTCATGCAACCCACTCGTCTTTACTTACATGGAAATAGTTAACAAATAGATATCTATTTGCTTACAATTTCGTTAACTAATTTTCGTGTATATTTAATAAAAACACTAAGTGCCTTACAAATAACAAAGGATTAGGTCCGAATAGTTATTCCGTGTTTTGTTCCTGTCATGTAAACGTCATTTCAAATTAGAGTAAAAGAGACAAAACACGGAATAACTATTCGGACCTTATTCTTTGCTTATTTGTTAGGCCCTAAAAGATTAATACAAACAGGATGTTTATTTCTTTATCTATTATTATTCTCTTGTATAATATTATTATTTACATTATATTTAGCAGGCACAACTGCAACAAGTCGGGAGTATAAGCGGCGTCGCGACAGTGGGCAGTGTAGTGGGGAATGTAGTGGGCAATGTTGGTGCCGTAAATAGCGTCTCGAGCGTGGGCAGCGTCGGGAGCGTGGGAAGCGTGGGAAGCGTAGCGAGCGTGGGCAGTGTCGCCGCTGAGAGCGCTTTGAAGCAGCAGCCGTCACCGAGCACACCGCGGTTGTCGCCTCAGGTAAAGATACCAAGAATGTTGTGTTATTGTGTTCAGACAGTTGATGTGTGTCTCGCTCACCCTAACCTACGGTGCTCAAACGTGGCCACCGACTAAATCTGAATAGACCAGGCTCGGGATATAATGGCCCCATTCTCGGACTTAAGCCATTTCCAGGTGTTGTGGATTCCGGGTGAAGTGCGCTCCACCTTTGGCCTTAATATGAGATGAAGGTTAAGTGTTTACATGTAAAAGAATTAAAAAAAAAAGTGTTTTTTAGTCCGGAAACGTGAAAAACTTAGCCAGCTTGAGTAGGTACCTAGATCAGCTGCTATCGTTGAAGATGAACTTCGAAACAAAAGCAAGAGTTCTGTTTGGAAAACAAATAAATCGTTTTAAATTTATTAAATTAAATGTGAGAAGAAGTCCTTTAATATCTTGATGTAGAAGAACAAGGCGGGTTTCACATTAGTTTCTTAGTAGAATGTGGAATGGGCTTCCTTCAGAAATGTTTCTGGTGCGCTACAACAAGAGGTTCTACAAGAAGCATTTAAATAGGGCTCTCAAAGTTTTCATTGCATATGCAACTTCCAGATGCAGTAGATATCTATGGGCGGCGATGACTACTTCTCATTAGATGGTTCGCCTTTTTTTTATTCAGTAGAAAATGCATTAGGTATACCACTACGCCCGGAGACATGGTTATGTGGTACCTTTCCTCTTTCCCCCTCTAGGGGAAATGAAAGCATAACTTCTAAAAACTCCTTTATTTTCCTTCACGTGCCGCCAGGATGATCTGGGACTGTTATAAATAAACAATCAGCGGCATGTCAGGTGGTAAAAAAAATATGACAGTGTGCAATCACATTTGATACATATTTTAAATTTGGAATTTTGTTTACTAGTTCGTCTTACAAATACGTTATTTGCCTCTTCGTCAGTGCATTTGGTATAAGAAAACGGTTTTTATAATAACCACATCTTATGTTCAGGTGCACGACATTCACTCGACGCAAGCTTCCACCAACCAGCTACTCGCCCAACAGCTAACCAACCCACAGCAACCACTTAACCCGCAGAAGATGCAGTCCGCTATCATTCATATACAGCATCCGCTTATCTCCACCGCTGGGACATCACAGGTAGGTTTTGTGAAAGCATCCTACTAATAAATTTAATGTAAAAGTTTATAGTTTTTTTGTTCTTAAATTATAACGAAACGGATGAACCGTTTTGAATTCAATTTGGTACAGATGTAATGTATAAATATCTTGCAATGACTACAGCTACTTAAAAGGCTTGAACGAAAAGGTTTTTACAATCAAAGGTTTTTAAAATCAGGTCAATGATATCAAGAATTGATTTGAATGATGAAATTGCCTTATTGAATACACATATGAACTCGTTCCACAATTAATAATATGCTTAATAAAAGCACTATGCATACGTTTAAAAGGACCCAACTAAGTTCTTAAAGGACCTTTACTTTACTAAGTTACGTATGTTACTCGTATATTCCCAAGGTTGTGAGCAACAGTTTAATGATGTTTCTATGTTTCACAGGTCCAAAGCGTCCAGTACACGACCACCACCACAACACAACAGAAGGCGACCGTCACCAAACCCCGGACGACGAATCCGGCCATCAGCGCCCTCGTCACTAGTCTTATGAATTCAGCACAACAATTTCAACAAGGTTAGGAACAGTTTTTTTTGGAAAGAATCACCAGAGTCAAGAGAGACAGTGCTCCAAGCTTTTTGATTTATAAGAGTTTTCACATTTAAAAAGCCGACTACCTCGGATGGGTCTTAGACCCATGAAATACTGAATCCTTTTCCATTTGCTAATAGAGCTAGCTAGCTAATACTTGCAATAAAAAAAGCCGTAGTCTCTAATATATTGCGTATGCTGCATAATTGTAAGAGCCGAGCAGTCGTCTATAATGGTCGTAGTCTTTTTTTGATCTCCCCTTAGTTCTTTCACTTGTCTCTTTTCCAAACCAATTCACGTCATTCGGTCTTGTGTGCGTTGAAGTCAAATTGCGTCTTGAGATAAATTAGATACGAGCCACTTTAAACGAGAATGAGAAGGAGAATTGTAATTGATATTACAGCGTGAGATTAGTTACCGGTTCAAATCGCACTTCTGAGGGTAGTTATACAACAAACATTTGTTTTTTCTTTATAGCAAGTCAAAATGCTGCTAAAACTGTGGTGACGACTTCCGGAAACAACGCGACAATATTGAACTTGTTGAACAGCGCCCCGGCAGCCATGACGCATGTGACGTCAACAGCTGAGACCATAGACGCGCACAAATTACTTGGCCGCGTGTCTATAGCGGGGGCGCGGCTGATAACTGCCACCACGGCCTCGCATACTTTACCCACCTATACTCAGCAGGTACGTTCTTATATTACTGAGTTTGTTATCGAGCATACGGCCCTCCTGATCATAATGGGTCACCGCAGCCCGTAGACGCTTGGATGAAGCTAAGCCGCAAGCCACGCTGGCGCGACGCGTCTTGCGTCTACGATGAGCGAGCGGAAAAAATAATAATACGAGACGAACGGGGGCCGGGCGCCATGTCGCCGCGACCGGCGTGCGCGTCAGGCGACCGCGAGCAGTGGAGGGAATAGTACCGCGGAAAGTTGTCCGAAATATGATGAAACAATGAAAATTGGAGTATCTTTTCCTAACTTGATTTGCAAATGTTTTTTTTTATTTTTGCCCTATATTGTTTTATGTACAGACGCCTGCACATCAACCTATCCAAAACTAAAATTTATTCAATACATTTTCCACCATATGCTATAGTCGTAAAGTTCAAAGTCTATTGAGGAAAACTTCACAGTTTGTGCAAGCGTGTGTACTTATCCATAAATATATATATAAATCATAAATAATCATAAATCTTTGGTTTTGTGCCCGGTCTTTTTACATAATTACTCGTTAACAGGGCGTAGGTGTCCAAGTGATGAGTGGGTATACGCGCGACAACGAGCCTACAAACGTATCGAGCAGCGAAAGCGCCTTGCTGGAGCGGCTAATTGGGTCGGCTGAACCGCAGCCCGTACCTACTTCGCAAGCGCAACCTGTCTGTCACCTACAGGTATAATAGTTTTTATCTTAACATGATTATGTTTTCTCCCTGTGTGGTGCCGGGGATAAAGAATTGCACCACCCCATCTCTTCCTGTGGGTGTCGTAAAAGCCGACTAAGGGACCATTCCAGAGGATGGGCAGTAGCATCTCTCTGAGGTTACCCTCAACCTACTGCGATCGCCAACCCGCCTGCCAAGCGTGGCGATTACGGCAAATACCCCTCATATCCTTGGGGGAGGCCTTTGTCCAGCAGTGGACGTCTTTGGCTGAGATGATGATGATGATGATGATGATTATGTTTTCATATAATTTTACGCAAATTTTGTTGCGAACAAATAATAATTTGAAAGGAGTGTTGAAAAAGTTCCGCGAGCTCTTTCGAACTCGCACCAATATGATTTTGAAGCTGTCATGTCCCAAAGTACATAATTATTATGTGTCGTCATATCAAGTCGGCCGCGCCGCCTGTGACGGGCAGTCTTGCAGCGCTGCTCTATGTATTTATATGTAACAGCCACGCCCAACCGCCTGCTTGACGTAGCGGACCTTATTGCTAATACAATAAAACAAGATATAAAAACACTCGTGAAAGCGAAAGGCTCTTTAAAAAGTATAGTGAAAAGAACAATGGCAAATATCCATACTAAAAATTGTCTGATATAAAATATGAACACACATAAACAAAAAATATGTCTTCAGATTCAGCGTTACTTGTAGATTCTGTATGTAAAGTTATTTTCATCTGAGAAAGCCGGAATTAAAAGATATTGTGGTTTGATTTTTGGTTAGGCTAGGTTAGTTTTTTTTATTTTTATTATGACTTCTAACAAGACACACTTATACGAATTTGTTAGTTTCAGTTCAGTGTCAAAAATAACTTAGTCTAAAGTCTAAGTCATAAAGAAACTTGTATATACGGAAAGTCTAAGTACTGTCTCAATTTTAAGATGCCACGGCATGTAATTTTCGACTTGTTGTAAAAATTAAAATGGTTTATATTATGACGCATAGCGGTAAAGAATAATATTAACAAAACCGAAAAAACACATAAAACAACCAATTGAGAAAGAGTGCGGAGCAATCTGTCCGTTTGTTATCTGCCAAAGTGATAGGTAGATAGGGCTACTTCACTACAACTTGATTCGATACTTATAGTATCGATACATCACAGTAATTGGTTATTTTAACTCAATACAAATACGGTAGATGCTTGAATGGCATTAAAGCGGCTTCTTCAGACACCAATCACTATTAGTATGGTGGGAACAAGAAACTTACTTACTGTTTCCAGGGTGGAAATCGAATTCGATTAATCAATAACGTTCAATTGGATATAAAAGTCGATAAAAAATAATTGTATTCACATCCCGATTTTCAATATGGCTGATGGATTAAGAAAAAACACATCTTTGATATTCTTTTAAAAAACTCGATTTATCGCCGGCTTTCAAAGGAATATCTAGATATTTGTAAAAACATGCGAAAAACAATAAATTCGTTTGGTGTAATTAACATTAATGGGCGCTTTCAAAAAGTCAGACAATTTTTTGCCATTGTTCTTTATTCATATTTTTTTCGTCTTCCGGTTTTCACTTTAGTCACATTACAATGGTTTACTCCTTGAAATTTAATTTAGAACATAGTGTTTTAGTGCGCAATCGGCGTTGTGTTTGTATTGTGTTTGGATAATAACCTCCGGCCTGTGTTTTAAACATACTAAGTAAGTCTTTACTTGTAAATAATTTGTGGACTAAAATCAGTGTTGGAAAATTTAAATCTATCTTAACCAATTGGATAAATTTGTATCACCTACACACATAAAAGTTAATAATTTGAGTTGTCAAAGCTACGACAGCCAGAGCCATAGACCATAAAGTGTTGCCAGATCTGGGAGAAAGTTACTATTCTGTCAAAATGGTTCAATGATTTAAGTGTAACACCCATATTGATGACAAAAACCCGAAAATCAGCTGTAAAGGCTGCAAACGTGTCATCTGTACAAAATGCAGCGGGCTTACTGCTACCGAAATGCGAGTTATTAGACTTCGGACAACCAGACTGTCATACTTGTGTAAAGATTGTGAGGAAGGTCTCAGGCAGGTACGGGAGCTTCGTAGACTTGTAACAGAGCTTCAACAGCAGGTTCAAGAGCTGACTCTTAGACTAACTAGAAGAACTTAGACTCGATTCTAAACGAAATAGAGGAAAGGAAAAATCGTATTCGTAATTTAATAGTCTGAACTGTCGGAATCAACTTCATCGGAAAAAAGAATATCGCATGATAAAGGTTATATTACTCAGATAATCTCTACGCTGCCTATTTCTAGTCCTGAGATTGTCTCTATCTTTCGCCTGAGTAAACATACCTCTAACAACGGTAAAAACCGCGCCCTATCAAAGTCGTCCTTGCTAATAAACGCAGCGCAATATAGACATCCTGACCTTGTGAATATTCCCGGATACACACTTTACCGATTAGATCGATGCAATAGGAAGGGTGGTGGCGTGGCCATATATATAAGACGAGAGGTTAATAATACACCTATCGTTTCCAAAGTAAACAGTCTGTATTACAATCCGCTGGACGAAGCGCTGTGGCTTGACGTACAATTTGGTGACATCAAATTGCTTTTGTCATGCATTAACCGTCCTCCTTCTAGCGTGCTCACGAGATCAGATGAAATTTTGTTTGAAACCATTAAAACGGCTGCATCTTATAATACCGTAATAATTGCAGGAGATTTCAACTTACCCAACATTAAATGGCATATCGATATACTGAGTAGTACCAGAGTGAACGAGATTGCAACAACTTCACACAAGCGCTCCGAAACTCACGCACACAAGCTAGTTCACCTACATTAGCACACAGAAAAAGTGTAAAAAATAAATAAGTGAAATAAATAAATATATTACAGAAAACCTTGTTATAAACAACGTCGATTTAACGATAAACGGAATGTGGAATAATTTAAAAAATCGAATTAATAATGCGATACAAAACATTGTAAGCAAAAAGACAAATAAAGGAAAACTAAGTTACAAAAAACGTGGTTGATCCACGGTTTTTGTAACTTATCAATTACTAGATCAATCAATTACGATTCCAAACAAATACAAAGGTTGTAAATACTGGCCATAAATCTTTTTACGGATATATCCGCAAACAGCTTAACTCGAAAGTTTGTATACCAACAACTGTACTCAAAGATGACACAAACAGCCTTGTAGACCCACAAAAAATATCAGAACTGTTTGCCGATCAGTTTGAACGAAGCTTTGTTGAGGAATCATATGGTAAATTACCTAACATCAACTTAAGTAGAGTTGCTAACTCACAACAGAAGTAGCGCGTAAACATCTGTTAGACCTTAGAGACACTAGTCCGGATGGCATACCATCGATTTTATTGAAAAATTGCTTATTAACTCTCGCAGAAAGTGTAGCAAGTATCACAAGCAGTTCTTTGGAGGCAGGTTGCTTGCCTGATAATTGGAGGGAGGCAGTTGTCGTACTGATATACAAAAAAGGTGCCGATTGAGAGCCGCCAACTATAGACCAATAAGTCTTACTAGCATATTATGTAAAACCATGGAAAAAATCATAGCAGACAATCTTAGAATTTTGTTATCTTGTGAACATATTATTATTGCTGAACAGCATGGATTTGTTCGTAATCGATCCGTTGAGACCAACCTGCTTAAATGTGTAATGCTACGGCCACACTATCGCGATAACGCGAAGATTTGCGTTGTCGCGACACGTCTGGTCAACAATTCGTCCTATCGCGAATCATCATCGCGAATACAAATGCTCTTCGCGCCGCTGTCGGTCTGAATTGCCGCACATCAAAGGGCTTTAGCGCGACAAAGTTCGTGCGGTTGGTTACACTTCCGCGCGTTAAGTTAACTGCGAGGCGCCGAGCGGTTTGAACGTGCTTCATAATTTAATCGTGTGATTTAATAACAACATAATTATGTCAAGGAGCTATAATTTTTCAGTAGATGAAAAAAAGTGATTATTATTTTAATCATGCGTTACCTGCAATAAGTGTAAAAGAAAAATATCTTAAGAAGTCTATATAAGAAAAGAAATCAAGAAATTCAAGAAATTAAGAATATCTTTATAAGAAAATTATCTTCAATTATATGTTACGAATAAGGCTAAATGTATTTGGCACAAAAAAAATACCAGTAAAATAAAAATATATTGCCTTAAAAAAACTTTGAACATGTGTTTTTTCTAAACTATGCATATAACCTATACATAATAACCTGCACTTGTGTTGTTACAAAAATAAATTCTATAGCAAATATGTAAACTAAAAATCATATTAGAAATAATCAATATTTTAATCATTTAACTTAAAAGCTAAATTTCACAAGTTACAGTTATTGCTATAATAATAATTATTATTATTTGCTGGCATGTAATATAGCGCAACCGCCTCTTCCATTTTTTTCCGCGAAATGAAGTATCGCGACGACGTTCTAGATTATCGCCACGACGACGACGTAGCAAAGTTTTTTTGATGTGGCCAAGCACTTCGTCGTAGATCGAACATGACGTTTTATCGCGTCAACGCGAACACGAATCTTCGCCGTCAAGTGTGGCAGTAGCATAAATGGTTGGATAAATCACCAAGACAGCGAGCGGCACAGATTAAAGTAGTAACAGATGCATTACTGCCATACAAAAGCGAAAATACCTACGCTATACAAAATTGTAATAATAATAGCTGGCGTTAGCTGCAAGCGGAAATATACCTTATACCTACGCGTATCGAGAGTTGAACTTTGCCCACCGCGCGGTCTTCATATAGCTGCGTCATCGAGCGAACACGCTAGGGTTGTCTAATGAAATAAATAAAAGACACGAAATAATAATACAAATATTTGTTTTATAATCAAATGATAATATGTTTGTCGGTGCAATGATAACACACCTACCTTATTATACCTAATTTTAACAACAAACTTAAATTTGTTTTTGATATAAGGGATTGTTGTTTATAAACTTATTTTATTTTTTATTATTTTAAATATGTTTCAGTTTTAAATAATGATGAATATTTTTTTTCCTTCTCGGAATTCTCTATTATTAAATCTAATGGTTGAAAATAATCTGAATCTTATAAATAATTTTAATAAACATTCAAATGGAAAACAAGAGCAAAGTGCAGGAAAATCAATCAGTTTTAACATTACGTAAATTGTACTTCTCGGTCGATTCAATTATCAAAATTAGCCGGCGCCGGCGGTAGATAAAACGCGCGGCTCGAGCGAGTGACGGAATCCTACAGATATAATATATCTCGACTATGAGAAAGCCTTTGACCGTGTTTTCATACGTAGGCTGATTTACAAACTTGAACACCTCGGCATTCGCGGAAAGTCGTTGGCTTGGATCAAGGATTTTCTATCCAATAGAACTTTTCGGTTGCGTATTGGCGATTTCATGTCAAAGTAACGAACTGACTAACTGAGTGGTGCCCCTCAGGGTTCTGTTCTTGGGCCATTATTCTTTATTTTATACTTGACAGATCTCAAATCAACCTTCACTCTACCCTTTTTATTATTTGCTGATGATACAAAGTTCTATGGAAATCTATTAACACACTGTGATGACATACAAAAAGACCTTAATGCTATTTATAACTGCACCAAAGATTGGCTGCTCATTCTTAATGTTTTTAAGTGTACTGTGCCGCACATAGGATCCAAAAACCCTCGCAGAGGATACTATTTGGGCAACCACCAATTGGAGACAGTAAGCTCACAGAAGGATCTTGGTGTTATAGTAACCAACAACTTGAAATAGTATGCCCACATATTATGCCTAGTGAAGAGAGCAAATTCCATCTTGTATATTATTCGTAAAGCTTTTAAGTGTCTCACGAAAAAGACGTTCATTAAACTTTACAAGACTTATGTGCATCCACTGTTGGAATTTGGGTATGTAATGTGGAGTCCTCACTTTAAAAGGATATTGCACTGTTAGAGGGTGTACAGCGAAGAGCGACTAAAATGGTTCGCTCACTGCGTAATAAACCGTACGAACAACGGCGCCTCAAAGATCTTGGCCTGACTACTCTCGAGGCAAAAAGACAAAGAGGCAGCTTGATAGAGACATACAAAATTCTCACTGGACATTATCGAAATGAGAACAAGCATCTCCTTGGTCATCAGCTGAATCTATGCCGATCAGTGGCAAATCGAGATCCCAAGAAATATTTCTTACCCAACCGAATTGTCGCCGAGTGGAATAAACTTCCTGAAGAAGTCATAAGCGCTCCGTCGAAAAATGCATTTAAGAACAGGCTGGATAAATTATCCGATTCATCTCATTGAGCTGCTAGTGTGTTCTCCCCCCAAATAATAATAATAATAATAATAATAATATTTTCGGGAGTTATACGCGTCTGAAATCTCACTGGTTGTGTGATCCGAAATGAGTCTTAGCCTCCGATACGAGATGGCGCCACTACTGTCTGTCCTTCTCTGCGATCTATTGCCAGTCGCTAGTTTCCCGAAGCTAAAAGATATTGTAATAAAATCATAACATATTTCTCTCCAGGGTCTTAGTTTAGCATCACTACAAGGTCTTCAAGGCATCCAAGGTCTCCAGAACGTACAGGTGCAAATCCCCGGGTTCTCCGCGCCAATATCGCTCTCGTTGAACGTATCGGGCGCGCCCAGTGGGCTACTCGTATCGGTCCCGCCCACAACGTCAGTTGTGCTTACGAACCAGCCTTCGGTGCTCTCTCTACCTATTGGTAAGTATGGACTTAATTTATTTTTCTTTGTATACAGTTACAGTATGCAGCTGACGTTCATTATAAGTGAGGCTCAGCGTGAGAATAGAAAATGTTAGTTTTTATCATATGAATTTCAAAGACACGTTTGTCGTTTTTATAAACATATCTAAATATCTATATCTTTTTTATATATTTTTTTATGTTAAAATTATTTTTATGTTAGAATACTCGTACTGATGGAGTATTTATTCCTTTCCTCATTAAATTTTTAAGCCCTATTAGCTGGTGTAAATTTTGATTTAGAAGTATATTATATAAAACAATATTATCTTAGTTTGGTAACCGATGCTAATGAGTGTAACAGAAATGATTTGTGACAAATATATTTATCCCCTCTCCTTGTGCCTTACAAATAAACAAAGAATAAGGTCGGAATAGTTATTCTGTGTTTGGTTCCCGCCATGTAAACGTCATTTCAAATTAGAGTAAAAAAGACAAAACACGGAATAACTATTCGAAGCTTTTTCTTAATTTATTTGTATGACGCCTTGAGTATCAAGTAAAGGGTGGCGCTTTACTGAGATCTCACGTGAATTTCTTGAGAGATTTGAAAGGTGACGTAGCGCTGTTTTGTTTCATTTGCCAACACTCATGTACTAAAATATTTAATAATACAAAAATTTTAGAAAAAAAAACTGTTATCGTTATTTTGACTTTCCCGCCAAGAAGTCTTGTCCTGTAGCTTTTTCTTTTCATGACACTGGGCACGGTAAGGTCTATGTAGGTTTTACTTCATTTCGCTTCAAGCTCAATGGAGTTTCGTATTCCAGCTCAGCTAATGTCGGGCGGGGTGAAGGGCGCGGTGCGCGGTGGCTCGGTGCAGGTGGTGCGGAGCGCGCGGCCGCGGCCCCCCCGCCCTCCCCCGCGCGCCCCGCACGCGCTCGCCACGCTGCAGCCTGCCGCGCCGCACCAGCAAGGTAACGTCCCCCACTGTGTAGCCAGGGTCAGTAGCTATGTGCGGGTGGTGCGGGGCGCTGCAGCCCGCCGCGCCGCACCAGCAAGGTAACGTCCCCCACTGTGTAGCCAGGGTCAGTAGCTATGTGCGGGTGGTGCGGGGCGCTGCAGCCCGCCGCGCCGCACCAGCAAGGTAACGTCCCCCACTGTGTAGCCAGGGTCAGTAGCTATGTGCGGGTGGTGCGGGGCGCTGCAGCCCGCCGCGCCGCACCAGCAAGGTAACGTCCCCCACTGTGTAGCCAGGGTCAGTAGCTATGTGCGGGTGGTGCGGGGCGCTGCAGCCCGCCGCGCCGCACCAGCAAGGTAACGTCCCCCACTGTGTAGCCAGGGTCAGTAGCTATGTGCGGGTGGTGCGGGGCGCTGCAGCCCGCCGCGCCGCACCAGCAAGGTAACGTCCCCCACTGTGTAGCCAAGGTCAGTAGCTATGTGCGGGTGGTGCGGGGCGCTGCAGCCCGCCGCGCCGTACCAGCAAGGTAACGTCCCCCACTGTGTAGCCAGGGTCAGTAGCTATGTGCGGGTGGTGCGGGGCGTTGCAGCCCGCCGCGCCGCACCAGCAAGATAGTGTGCCATCCCTCCACTTTATTTCAACAGCCAAGATCAATACCTGCGGCCATAAGGCCACAGACAGAATGACAATGGGCATATAATTAGTGGCGACGGCGGCGCTTAAGACGGCCATAGACACTTCTCACTCTGTTTCAAGTGACTGTGACTGCATAGTGAACGTGTCTTCTATTTACTTGCGCAATTTACATTGTGCTTTGCATTTTTCACGCGTATGATGCTGCGGGCAATTGCGAGTCTTCAATTGCTAGTCATCATCATCATCATCATCATCATAATCATCTGCCTGATCATCATTATTATCATCAAACTGTGCTTAGCGAGATCGAGGCCGTAACTCACTTCGCAGACCTAATGCAGGGATGGTGGGTTTAAGGCGAGCGTTTCCGACTGTGTGATTTCCAAGGCGTTTCGCTCGGGACTGAATGATGGCGCGAGCGTCGAATTAGGCAATAATATAGATTTTATTGAACGTTTACTTATTATTAACATTATAATGGCAGACAACTATTACATATTCAAAGACAATTGGTTTGGTATATTTTTCTTTGTCTGAAACGGTGTATAGCCTGAATAAAATGATATTTAGTCTAATAATAAGACGTATGTTTGATATTATATTCGATGCAGGAAATTGTAAAATACCAGCCGAAATTACTAGATAAAAAGCCAATGAATAACATATATTTGTTTTTGGATTTAAAATCCTTATAACACCGTTTTTTTTTTGGAAACCCTTGCCTTAATTACTGCTTCTTACGACAACCGAGACCATTGTCTTTAATTGCCTTCCGAAGCATAGGAGAAAAAGCATATTTTATACTACACCTGCTTGGAAAGTACCTTGATACTTTATCAAATTTACGGTAGAAAGTACGTCATTGCATATCGAACAAATATGCGGGGAGAAAACGCATCTGAGCGAGAGAGAAAAGTGTATGAAAATCCATTTCTTACGTGGTTTTTCTTTTTTAATTTTGGGTAAGACTATGCGCCGGTAACCTAAATATCAAAAGCCAAAAAGTTTTTACAGTGAGTTTTTATCTCCAAGTTCGCAAAATGACACTGGCCACTAGCTGTGTGTTGGATGGTGTCGGGCTGGCAGTGCGACCCTGCGGCGGCAGGATAAACAATTTGAAAAAAGAACATGTGAAAATTGCAGACGCCATTGGCGCCATTTCCAATTTGTGTGTTGTTTGAGGATTCAGTTTTCGTAGAAAGTAAAATAAAACTATCAAAATGATAAGTAGTGATAGTGATGATGAAGATTTTTTAACTCCGCCGCAGTTGAAGGAAACAGCAAAAATACTGATTGATAACCTTTTACCACAGAAATCAATTAAAAAATATAATAAAACTTATGACGATTTTTTGCAATGGAAAAGTGAAAAAAATGCGGCATCTTTTTCTGAAACTGTTTTGCTAGCGTATTTCAGTGAAAAAGCGCAAAAATACAAACCAAGTACGTTATGGTCTATATACTCAATGTTGAAAAGTACTATATTGACAAGAAACGACATAAATATTCAAGAATACAAAAAACTTACAGCATTTCTGAAAAGAAAGTCGGAGGGATTCCGTAGTAAGAAATCAAAAGTGCTTACTACAAAGGATGTTTATTCCTTTTTGCAGAATGCTCCAGATGACAAATATTTGTTGATGAAGGTAAGTTTATGAACAAAATGCACTGGTTTATGATTTATTACGTACCTATTTATGAGTAGAAATCTACTAGGTTTTCATGTTTGATATTTTTGTTTACAGGTTATTTTGATTTTAGGAGTAAATGGGGCCTGTCGTTCGCAAGAACTTGTGGATATGACAACAGACGATATCGAAATCCTCGAAAATCGAATAATTGTCAATATTCCTAACACAAAAACCAAAATTCAGCGATCATTTGTTATATCGGGCTTATTTTATGAGATAATAAAGAAATATAACGAAATTCGCCCCAGTGACCCCAAAACCAATCGGTTTTTACTACAATATAAAAACAAAAAATGTACGAAACAAGTAATTGGGAAAAACAAAATAAGTACTGTGCCAAGAGAAATAGCTTCCTACCTTAATTTACTCAATCCACTAGAATACACTGGCCACTGCTTTCGCAGAACTTCAGCGTCTATTCTTGCCGATACTGGTGCTGATTTAACTACAATAAAACGCCACGGTGGTTGGAAATCGTCCGCTGTTGCAGACGGTTACATAGAGAATTCCGTAGAAAACAAAACACGAATAAATAACCAAATATCGGGATCGATTAATGTGCATCAAGACTCATCTCCTCAACCATCAACGAGCGCGGCGATGCCAAATGCCCCTCAGCAGCCAGTTGCCCCTCTGGCACCACAGCCTTCTACGAGCGCAGTGCCAACAGCACAGCCAGTTACTCCTCCTACATTGTCGCAAACATCTCAAACAAACATTAATGGAAAAAGTGTTACATTAAGCTTCACTAACTGCAACAATTTCAATATAAATTTCAATTAGTAAAGATTTCGTTTTTTATTTTCCTTGTAGGTGTAGTATAAAGCACTATGTATCACTCGAGAGAAACTGCGATTCCCGATCTCAGGTGTTTTAAAGCCCTCGCCTACGGCTCGGGCTTCAAACGACACCCTCGACGGTAATCGGTCACTTTCTCCTCTCGGTGAACAATGTACTATTACTGCCTAATAAAAATCAAGCCACGTATACTCGCTTTTTCCAACATTTAAAAGATGTAGGTAATGAATTTGGATATCCAACATTTTAAATGCGATTATGAAATGCCAGTTGTAAATGCAGTTCGCAATATTTATCCGAACGCGATTATATCTGGCTGTCACTTTCATTATTCCCGTGCAAAAATTAGACATTAATGAAGGTCGTAAAATTATGAGATTGATTGCGGACTTACCTCTGTTGCCAGTTAACCATAAAGAACAGTATTGGCAAGGGTTATTAGACATTTCACCATCACTTGATGGCATGAATGTCTTTAAGAAATATTATCAAAAGCAGTGGCTATCAGTTTTTACACCGAAGGAAAGCAGTTGTGCAGATAATAGACATCGCACAAATAATGCGTTGGAGGGGTGGCATCGTCGTCTTAATGGCATAATGTCCAAACACCCCGGTATAACTTCATACATACGACTGAGGGACGGACGAGGCATTCTATTTTGGTTACAGAACTTTGTAATCGAAATAAGATTATTTTGATTACAAAGTTTATTTTAAAAACCAAAACGAACCCGAAAGAAATCAGATGTAGGTAATGTTTGACAAGTCCTATTTAAAAGTAACAAGATAAGTGCGATGCAGTTTCTACGGAAATTGCGAATTATTAAATTAAAACTAAAAAGTGGATCGTTTAATTAAGCGTATCTTTTAAGTTTAATTTACATTTTTGAATAGTACTTACGTTACGTGTAATTTTTTGTTTTTTCAGTACGGTCAGCATCAAAAGTAGCTGAATACTTTAGTACAATGTCTCAGTACTAAAGTGCTAGCTTACGTACTTTTGATGCTGACTGTACATATAATATGTAAGCGTGGATTTTCTTTTTAGTATCAAAGTTTTATTTTTTGTTAATTATTACAAGGTAAATGAATTACAAATTAATCTAAATTAAATGCATCAAACTCATTTTAAACCTATTGAAATGTGTCATTGTGCGTGTCTATGATCATCATTGTCTATTTCATCTATCAAACTGTAATAAAAATTACAAATAAACATACGTAAATATAAATTTAACAAACTTAGTAATAGTAATGATAAATAATATAATATAATAATATAATAAATAATAATAATAGTATATAATAATATAATATTTATTTAAAAATATAGGTATTAAATTTTCTTTCTTAAAATCTAATTTTAAGAAGGAAAATAAATGAAGAGTATAATAGTAGTAACTATGATATAATTAACACGATTTTTTCCAACGATCAAAAGAACCAAATTCCATTTAATTAAATTTAATTATTCATTTAATTATTCTGACCTATAAAAATCTGCCTGTCGTTTCAAATTGTCATACCCAACAGGGTTCATATGTACTAGACCCACCTGTAACACCTTATTAACTATGATTGACAATAAATCTATTGAATTGTATTGTATTGTATGATTATGTGTGTGAGTCATTATGCGTGTGTGTCATATTGCGTGTGTGACATTATGCGTATTAGTAAAATTGTGCACACTTGTCATTATGCGTCAAAAGCACCGAAAGCACTTTCCAGTAACTAGTTACTAATGTAAAATTAATTATTCCTTTCAGGAACCACGCAGTTCATAACTCAGGCTCAGGCGCAGGCGTTGAACGCTCAGCAGGTGAGGCGGAAATCGAACACAGACAGTTCATAGTGAACACCCAAACCGTAGCCCACTGCCGCATTAGTGAAATAGAAACTGTAAATATGAAAACTTTAGGTAAATTATTGTAGACATTGAATTGCAGTGACCGTATGGTTTACTCACCGCGTGAAGCAACGACTAACCGAACAAACCAGATTTATTTTCTCTACATTATTAACTAAATACAACGATGATTTTTGTGTACGCGTACTATTTTTAAATAACAGAATTAAGATCAATTTAAATTCTTTAGTGCCACCCTAATAACATTTTTAAAAAAGTAGAAAATTAAAATATATATTTTTTTCGTTGAATGAACTAAGGGTTGTTTTAAATCATGTGTCGTTATGATGTTTTGTTGTTGGTGTACCGTATACATTACTTAATCATGTATTTATATTTTTTTTGTAATTAAGTCACAAATTATAGATATCAACAATTTTACTACAACTGACATTAGAGATATTAGTATCATGACATGAATTGTGAAATTTGATGTGTTATACGTATTTAGCGAAGTAAAGATGTTGAACAATACCAATATTATTATGACTAGTGAAGATTTTATTTGTTGTTGGACATTTGTTAGGTAGCGAGTGTAAATAATATTGTTGATGGGTTATGGAAATTTTAATTTCGCATGTAATTTTAAACTGAACGCGAGACGGAATAACTAAAGCGGTGGACATTGTATGATTGGTACAATCGACTTATGAAATCCCTAAGCATATTTAGAGCATTGTCACACATAATACTACATAATTGTCTATATAGGTCTCATAGTTTTTAATTGTCACCTCAATTTTCAAACTTCTTTTAAAAAGGGTCAAAACCTTGGAAATCTAGTCCTAGTCCTAGTAAAATATTGATCTTTAAGGTCATTTATACAACGTGTAACAGAAAGGTGTGCTAAAAATTAAAATATCCAAATTGTATCCGATCTAAATCTAGTATGTGTTGTTACTAAGACATAATTATAAACTTAAATTTTTCATGCAATTGTAAGTTAAATAACTATATTAGTGAAGTGATGCGCGTCAAGCGCGCATAAGCAAGCATCAGTGATCATAAATGTAAGTACACAGAGGTTACTTAACCACTAGGGCTGTGACTTGTTTATTTTGAAGTGAGATCACAATATAAATATTAAATTAAAATTGCATAGGAAACTAATTATAGTTAATAATTTTGTCTTAGTAACTCTGCATCCAAGATCTAGATCGGATACACTTTTGATCTTTTCATTTTCACCACAACTTTCTGTTACACAATGCAAAAATAGAACAAAAACAGCAAAAAAAAATTTACTAATAGTAGTAATACGCTCTTACGATATACTGTCCCACTTTTAGAACTCCGTCATTGAAATCTAATCATTGCTACATTTGCTGCAAAATTTAGGTTGGTTATCACATCATCGAAAATCTGAAACACACTTTTCCCGACTAAGCGTTTGAACCCAGAACCGTCAGACACCGAGCCAAGCGCTTTGCCACTCGGCTACCCAGGAATATTAGGTTTCAAAGGCTTTTTTTAAACATTTCAAAGGAAAAATTAATATTGTATGACAAATAAACCTACAAAAACTTCTGTACAGTCGGCGGCAGATCAACCTACCCGAATCTGTCAAATCTCTCCAATAAATATTGATCCTTATAACCAAACAATAAAGTTCAAAATTGATTGTAGAAATTTGACAGTTTTGGGTAGGGTGATCTGCCGCCGTGTGTACAAAAATGCAAATGAAACTAATTAATATAAAACAACTTATTAAACTCCGAATGTGATTATCGTTTTCGTAAGTCGATTGTACATGGAATGACCTTAAAATAACTCGCGAATTAAGAGTATCCGAATTCAAACACATCTGGACGTAATCAGTATTATTCTAAAATCACTTTTACTCGAAATTGTTTGTTCATGGCCTGCGTTAATTTTTGGAGTTATCGAAGTACAATATACCATTTGCAGTGATTCGTGAATCTGTTTTAGGTTAGATGTAAATATGTATTATATTTAGGGCTGCTAAAGCATCACAGTGCAAGCGAAGAGGAATATTAATATAGATTTCGTTTATGAGTTATGAGTTTGGTCGTATGGTAAAGCTTTATTTGTCCGAAATTTGAAGGGTGTGAGCTAAAGAGGTTCTACAGGTCATTAAGCATTGTTTGAAGTTTAGCATTGTTTTATGACAGCTCAAAAATTCCTAACAAATCAAAAGTAACTTGCCACAGTTCAAGCAAAATTTTTTTTTACAATTTCTGATTAAGACTAATTCTAAACACATATCTAAACGTTTATGGTAAATTGTTTCATTGTAATTGTTGTTAGCAGTCGGCAACAAATCTCACTAAACACTAGTAATTTGACCAAACGACCAAAATATGTAAGAGTTCCTTCACACTAGCGCTACGTTTCGTAGCGTAAAATTTTAACTCTTTTAGTTTGTCGCCAGAGGCGCTGCTAAATGTAATACTAATTTTCGTTTTCGTAAACGTAATCGAATGAATAAGGATAGTAAACCATCCTCACACTAGGCACTCAGACGTTGCGACATCTCAACGTATACGTCGCGTAACGCGAATGCGGCTACAATTGTATCTGTGCATTGCGTGGTTAGTACTAGGCGTAACAATAAGGTTTTTACATACGTATGTATTGTGTTGTCACGGAGTCTGCGCTACGCATACGTTTATTACACGCCTACGCTACGTAGCGCTAGTGTGAAGGAGCTCTTACATATTTTGGTCGTTATGTCAAATTACTAGTGTTTAATGAGATTTGTTGCTGACTGTAACATTGTCAGATTACTTTGTAAATCTGTAGAACCTCAAATGATGACGGGAACAATGATGGAAGGTATACAATTAAGTAACAATGCAATATAGGAAATAAGATAAATTGTACTAAGTTTGAGTTTACGTCTATATAATGGTTACTTCAACGAGACCTGATTGGCCAAGATTTGACCCGGAGGGGGGATCAGTGCCATTAAATTATAACATTGAAGAGTTGTAACTACGTAATATGCATAATAATATGTACGCAAATAGAGGTATATAGTAGGGCTTATCGTAGATAAATGATACCTAAACACATTGTCATTCACTAGTAAACTTAATTTGATATTTAAAATAGCATAACTTTCCGTTTTCATTATAATCTATTAATAGTTGTCATAAATGCTTTTTGTTATTATCTGAGTAATTTGCATTTAAGAACTGTTTTTATCGCCTCTGGTCTAATGGTTCGATCACCAGATTCGGACCAAGAAGTCCCGGCTTACATGTTATTATACTCCGTTTACTTGATGGTAGGGTTTGCTTTCAATAATAATGTTAGTAGCGTTGTTGTGTTCTGACTGTTAGAGATATGGTAGCCAGTTCCTCAGTATTTTACTCTCAGCCAGGCAGAGTAGGTTGTACTTTTTCATTTAATTTTGATCGTATCAATAGTAAATAGGGTTCAATTTAATTTGGTATCGAATAGCATACTGCTTGGCTAGGGCTTAAGAATTTTGGGTGAAGTGAGCTTTTACCATCCGCCTTATTATGACTGATCATAGTAACATCAGTTGAGATGAAGCTCAAGTATGTCACCGTTACGAGACTTAATTCCTCTTATAAGGCAAATACAGCAATATAGCAAATCAATAAACAACGTTATAACATGCTGTGCCCATAAAAGGGTAAATATTCAATTGTTTATATTAGCAAACGACGTGTTAAAATTTTAATATTTGCGATAAAATCATGACCACCGTAACCGTGGGAAAAATACTCAGATTATATTACATAGAAATGAGAATATCAACTGAATTGAAAACATCGGATGCCATATTGTTTTAATTCATTTTACTCCCATTAACATGGGTATTACGTGTAACTTTTGAGAAATCCATGGCTATATACATATACAGTACTAAATATCGTTATTTCAAAACTATCAGTAGATACCTCTTTAATATGTTTTGTATGACCAGTAAAAGATAAGTTTGCTTGAAACTATTCGAGCGTAGCTATCAAACCCGGGCTCGACCGCGAAATGAGCGAGGTCATTAATGAGCCCTCTTAACTCGCAACGATAATTTTCATAGTTGAGGCTCGACCGCGAAAGAGGCTAGCGGAGAGCCTCAACTATGAAAATTATCGTTGCGAGTTAAAAGGGCTCATTAATGACCTCGCTCATTTCGCGGTCGAGCCCGGGCTTCAACGTCACTCAAAATGTATTTAGAAAGTCTATTGCGAGTTTTATTCTTTCATTCAATCACGTTCACGATAACAAGATTTTGTATGATGAAGTATGGCATCGAAGGAGCGCCGCATTTACTGGCGCCCAGATAACGATTCAAACAAAAGAAGGCAGCCTTATCCTTTTGGCCTCAGTCGCTCTCGAAGAAGGAAACAAACTTAATGAGTTATTTGCCACTTCCAGTTACAAAATCCCAGATTTGGTGTTCATTAGAAAAATGCCCAATACAAACACTATAATCTCTTTATTATTGCTTTAATTACGCTTTCCCTTTAACATCACTTGACATGACAATATCATGAAATTAATATTAGTTAAAATCAAAAATGTGTATGCTGCGTTCGAAACTCGAATGAATAATTTCGAAGTATTTTTTTGCGTTTGTTTTATATGCTTAACGTATCTACCTTTATAATATCATTGCTTGGTAACAAACGAATTGTTTTCCATACAAATTCTCGTTTTCGTTAACGTTATCGAATGGTGAATAAGACTCGCAATAGATACCCAGATATTTAACTCCCTGAATTAAAGTATGTCAATAGGTGATACCCTCTTTGTTTCTTCTCAAAATAAATTTTGTAAGAAAACAATTGAATAGTTAATAGATTTCTTATATAAACAAATCACATAGCAATATCAAAAGACTTATGAACTATCTGAAATGGTAAATCTAAGTTCAGATTTATTTATAGTAAATTTATAGATATTTTTATAAAAATTCTGTTTCTCAACGTTGCTAATAGAACGTCATTCTTATAATGAAATAATAATAATTAGATATTTAAAGCTTTGACTGTTACGTAAGCCCACATTTATGATAATTAAATATTATAATGTATCTAAGAAAGTTAATCAAAAATGTAAGCGAATGGCAATGTTGCTTAACGTTTCGAAATTAAACTTTTTCATGATTTGATATTTGGGAATAAATGGAAATTTGAATTATTGATTCTGTGGTACAGGAGTGCTCACTGTATGTGAATTTTATGTGGTTTACATGTTAAGGAATATAAACTCTCGTCACACGCACAACTCGTTTCTGTTTAAGAGAATGTTACCTGCCAGAATGATATCGCAAATACAATACGATAGTCGTCACGAACATTAAGTATCCGTATGTTAATAGTTTATTATATAAAGTACCTATACTGTTGCTGTAATTAATAAAACTAATTGTAGTTATCAAATATGTGTTCAAATAGGCATTCTATGACATGCCTAGTTAATATTATGTAATTGTTTCTACTTAGAATATTTCCTGGGCATTTGATAGGTAGCGTGAGCATATTATGTTGCCGAATCCAGAACTGTTGCAATGCATATTTAAGTATGGTGTGTGAGTAAGTGTGCGAATTGTTGATCTCATTTGTTTACGGACATACATGTAGCTCAATATGTAAATGTGTTTGTAAAATATACTTTATTCGAATTAAATGTAAATGTCTATTTTAAGAGATAATAATATTATTATTGTATATATTTTGTAATGGAGATTTTTACACATAACCCGATTTTATTCAGTTCGATGGTTGAATGTTTCCAGTGTTCATAACATTGACTTCTCCTAATGCATTGTAAATATTATGTTTTAAATGATATGTGATATGCATACTGACTTTATACATAGTGGTGTATCATAAAAATTATATGATTGCGTTGACATGAATTTGTGTATAAATTGATATTGTAAAAATTAACTTGATACGTTGTTCAGACATTGACGTTTTGGACATAAATAAATTACTTTTACACAACTGTTCAGTTTTATTTATGTGCTTTACGCCATGTGGTTATTCATTAAATCTTAGTTATGTGTTTTATATAAACGTAGGCCATACTGTACGTACGTACTCATTTTGTCTCAACGAAAATAATTATGAGAAATTTTGGTTTATTAATAATATTGTGATTCATCTGGGTTTGAAGTTATATAGTAGAAAATAATATATTATGGTTATTGTTCGTTATAAAGACGCCAAACATATCGATACTTTAATGAAACTGTTACATTTTAAAATATTCTTCTATTATTACTGTTACTAGCTGATCAAAAGCTCATTCCCCGTTGCCGAAGTACAGGCCTTCCCTATGGATGGATAAGGAGAACGGGTTATAAGTATAGCAGATAGCCGTCAGATAGATAATTGCTGAAAATCTCTATTCAATATTTGCATTTGTAAAGTAAAAAGTCAAGGTTGCAAATATATATAAATCGGTGTTTTTTAGTTGTTATTTAAACAACTCTAATATTAATAGTTACGCTCCCTTTTTACCAAATACAGCAAAATACGCTAACCATTCGAAAGTATGGCCTACGTTTGTAGAATCGTACATCGTACTACTTGTAGCTTGTTAGGATCTTTTGCATTTAAATGTTTGTAATTACTTCTGCATCGATACTGTTCTGAATTACTTCACGTTCGTTGTGTTATGAACGCAGGTGTCTTAGTCGTTTTAATTACAGGAATTGCACTGGGCCTTATGTTTTCCTATAAATGTTCCAAGGTCAGTAAATATGGAATTGAATAAAGCATTGCTACATATTGATGTGGTATTATCAATTTTTATTATTTATTTTATAGATTTTATTACTACGTTTTGAAACCCTAACCTGAAACAGTTACCCCGGACCTGATGTAAACCATGCTTTTAAGCGTATATTGTGTAAGGGTCTTAAACAAAAACAAAAAAATAATTTGGTTAAAAAAGTATGCCTTTTTATTCTTTCAAATAGTCTTCATCTAAATTTATAAGAACATTGGACACAATCGAAGCTTTTTACCGATAAATAAGTATAAATAATTTCATATTCACATAAATCGTCTTATTATTATACATACATTACATTTATTTAATATCAGTCCTCTCAAAAGGTCCATTCTCTCCCTGCGAATTAAATTTTATTATTTACATAGCGATAGGGATTCGCGTCTACCGTACATACATACATCAACAATTAACAATTAATAGAGACTATTTACAAAATATATCACAATCACTCGCGCGTTCATCCGTCACCGATCACACACGTCGATTTGCACACACACGATTTGGCATATGGATGGCGGCACGTCACTAGCAATCGTTCCAGGCGAGCCACCAGGGCGCGCGGCAGTCCTCGCGCTTCCGCCGCCGCCGCTCGCTGCGGTCCGAGCGCTTCTTCACGAAGCGCACGTTGTACGGGTCCTCGGCCAGCTCGGGGTAGCGCGCCACGTCGTGCGCGTACTCGCCCTCGTAGCCGCTGGCCGAGCCCGCCTTCTGGATCTCGTCCAACTCGGCGGCCGACCACTCCAGCGAGCCGCCCAGCCCGCTGCGCAGCGCCTCGCGCTCGCGGTGCCACGCCTTGCGCACGGCCGCCGCCTTCGCGTGGTGTAACAGCCGCTGACGCTCGCGCTCTGCGCTCGTCCCGTACCGTAAGTTCACTACGCTCGTCTGGCCGTGGATCTTCACGTCCGCGTATGACCTCCCGCCCTCCGCGATCTCGTGGAAAGTCACGTTCAGTTTACCCTGCATGCGTTTCAGCTGCTGCTTGTCGTCGGCGGCGCGCCACGTCTCCTCCTTCACGAAGTAGAACACGTCTTGCTGGTCGCCGTGCACCACGAACGAGAACGGCAGCAGGTGAGAGCGGTTGAATACCGAGGTGTATACGTCTCGGTAGATTGCGTTCGCTGACGGCACGGCCGTAACGACCGCGCGGCCGCGAGAATTCCGCGATACCAGAATCCCTCTACCGAATGGCGGTTCCGAATCTGTGCCGATTCGTTTCGGAGCTAGATCGAGGGCGTCCGTCTTTAATGCTGACATGGCTGGGATGGACAGGCTTCTAAAGTCGGCGATGCGTTTGTTCGACATGTGGGAGAGGAAGCCTGACTCGATGGTGACACTGGGCAGCAGCGCCATGGCGGCCGGCATGCCGGGCCCAGGCAGCGTGGGGGCGGACCCCCACACGGGCCGCGCGCGGGGAATGCTTGGCACTACAGCGCCGCCGGGCAACTCGTCGGGGTAAAGCTGTGGTGCTAGACTCTTCGTGTCATATCCCAAAAGTTTCAGCCATGACAAATGATCTGAAAAAGAAGTTAAGTATAAGAAAACACTCAATGTCGTTTGTTCGTTCGTTTTGGTTGCTGATAGATAGATACTAAACGTTATTATATCGATAAATAAAGAAATAGTTTACCTGTAGGTTTCTTATTCTGTGGCCGGACATTGATAGGGTCGTTTCCATTGAATCTGTATAAATGTAGTTGGGTTGGATCTGTGATTCTCTCTATGAGATTTTCCCAGAGTGGTGACATCCATTGTCCAATCAGTGGGTCATAAACTTTGCCGTTGGCCATATGTACCAATGAAGTTACCTGGTCCAAGAGTCCACCGCAGAAATCGACGGGCAAGTATAAGTAGGGGTTCGAGTCGTACACTATGTGCCCATAAGGCGATCTCATGATTTCCCTGATCCCTTCGCCATATTGATTAAATACCATTACTGGTGTTCCACATTGATCTGTAGCGATGTAATACTTGTGTCTAGCAACCTGTAACAAAGAGAAATAAGTTAAGCATTTCTGGGTTTATTCAGCAGCTTCATTTTCAATTTCAAAGGAAATAACTACTATTTTCTTTGTACCTGTGTATAAATAAGGTGTCCTCTGTCATCATAAACCAAAGTCATGAATCGGTTCTCTCTTGGCGAGTAAATGTGGCTGACTTCATGAGGTTTTTCTTTGTTTGTGTAGTAGAATTGTGTGACATTTCCAAAATTGTCTTTTCTTGTAGAAAGCCTGAAAATAGATGGATGGTTAATTGCTTGTAGGTGACAGACAATGTTAACCATTTGCCAGCTTTGAGTGTTATATAATTAACACTTACCTATCCAGATGATCGTAGTAGTAGCGGACATCGAATCTTCCACGTTTAGTTGCTCTGATTAGCAGGCCCTTTGAATTATATTGGAATCGTTCTTCCCTTGCGTTTTGCGATACTAGTCCTCGACTGTCGTATCTGTATTGGCCCTCACCAAACTTTATTATACGATCCATATCATTATACTCCATCGGTATTGTGTTACCCCTGTACGTTAACGACAACATATTTCCATTGTCATCGTATCTGAAACCCCAAGGCTCTTGGGCTTCTACTCCAGTTAATTGTCCATCGCAGTCCCAAGTGTAATTTTTCACATTAGTGTAAGTATTTACACCAACATTTCTCGTATGCGTTCGCGTTTGAGATATTCTTCCATGTCTGTCATAAGAGAACTCCATTCTAAAGACTTCCATTCGGTGAATGTTTACAGTGACCTCTTTCTCCAAGAATTGGTTGTTAAGTGTGCGCGAAAACATCGCAATTCCATCGTAAACTGATGTTTCGTTCCATTTTTGCTTCGATGCAGTAAATTGGCCTAAAATTTCAGGAGCACCTGTCTTGCTGTTGTAAATAATGTGATGTGGTATAAGTGTCTGCCCACCTATTCTTCCTTGTACTGAGGTTATCCTATAATTGTTGTCATACTCGTATTGTATTTTAGCATTGCTAAGGCCCGTTTTAGCACCATAATCAAGTCTTTCCTCCATGAGCAGCCCACCTGCATAAGTTGCTTCCCATCGGTAATCTACGTCGCGGTCTACATGTAGAATCTCGGAAAGTAAACCACTATTTTCAGAATAATGTATTTGTGTTTGGCCGTCTCCATGAACGACTTCAGAGACTTTGTTTTTTGTAAAGTATCGGTAAACTACTCGAGCTCCGTCGCCAGGAAAAACTGTTTGTAATAGTTCTCCTGTGTGAGAATAATGTTGTAGGTATTTCTTAGATGACCCAGGGGGTGAATACGTAACTCTCAAAAATCCAATTGAAGGTTGAACGCTAAACGAGTGGTTTGCACCTGATGGCAATATCACATGAGTCAAACCACCGTCTTCATCATATAAATATTTGAAACTTCTTTGACTAGCTAAGGTAATTTTAGAGACTAGATTGCCTTCGTTATAATAAACGAACTTAGTGCCATCTTGAGGACTGGTTATCTCTGATAGCATTCCATGTGGATCATAGTTATATGATTCTTCACTTTCTCCCCATTTCCATCCGTTGATTCTGTAAAATCTGTCATAAGAAATATTAAGAGGTGCTCCAGCACCGTGGGGATTGAACGATAGTGGAAGTCCGGCCACATCATATGAGATGGTGAAAAGTGGATTTCTGTCTGCATTAAAGAACGTCTCCCGACTTTTAAACTGGTCGAATTCAATTATGAGTACTCTTGAGTCATTGACCCATATCTCCCGATTCAGAGTCTGTTGTGGGTTTCGTACATCTCCTACCAACGTGTACAAAGAGTACATGTTGTTAATTAAACTGTCACCAAATGTAGTAGTTTGATGTGACCACATGTGTAACATTTCAGCTTCAATAGGCAAAGCCGCTTCTAATAAAGGATGCTTGGCTGCTGCAATGCTTTCGAACTTCCCTTGCCATGGGGTTTCCAGTATTAAAGTATTGTTCGTGTAAATGCGACCTTCTGTAATTTGCTTGCCATTATTTATGGTGATTTGCTTGAAAGATTGCCCATGTAATACGTATTCGCATTTCTTGGCTACTCCGACGGGAATGGTGCTTGCGGGATTAGACACGGTAACTGCAAGTCCGTAGTTCTTAGCTAGTCCTGAAGTAATGTGAACTTGTTCTCCCGAAGGCATTATGATTTTGGCGACTCTTCCAAGTTCGTCATAGCTGTAGATTACAGTTTCTCCAGCCTGAAAGAAAATAATTTTACTGTTAGTTTCATGTTTATGGTTTTATTATGGTGGTTTTTTTATGTGGTTTTATTATGAAAATGATTATGGTTCTATGATTATGGTTTTATATTTTACGCAAATTCTGTTGCGAACAAATTACAATTTGAAAAAGACAGGGTTGAAAAAAAACCTACTCGTGGATTTTTTTCAACACTTTGTATTTTTCAAATAACTGTTACTTAGTTGTTATTTCATTTTAGTATTTATTAAAAAAAAAGTAAAATGTATAGTATCAATTCTATTTACCCCAGATCGACTGTTGAGTAAACCAGAGTTCGCATCGTAGTCTAGTTCCATTTCAGATGTTCCCTTCTCGCTTATTTTCGTGAGGTAACCAATACCCGAAATCTTAAGTTCCAACTTATGGTCTTGTGTGTTTTCTATTGAGCTGACAACGTTGCTGTAATCTCTGAGTAGTTGTATTTTATTACCAGAAGCGTCTGTAACTGTGGATAATTTGCCGAAACTGGTGTTTTTGGAGTAGAGGAAGGAATATCTTGTCTTTCCGGAGGTTAAGTCTTTAGTCGTAATGTGCTGACCGTAGCGATTAAACACGTAGATTTCTGATGTGGGTGGATATGGTATTCTGAATTCTCCATTTTCGTCGTGAGTTGGCAAGTAATGTTTCAGAGCCAGTATATGGAGTGAACCTGAAAGATTATAAATAGATATTAAAATTAATAGAATTTAATTGTTGTTTTTTATTTTGTATTGCAGTGATAATCAAAATAATTTTGTAAATTACCTTGATCCACAACGTTCAAGACGCCATCGGGAGTGACAGCAAGTGCTGATATAGTTTGGAATTTTGCATTAGATGAAAGCAGAGTTTCGGTACTCGTAGGTGGTTCGTCTCCAGCCGCTACGCTCAGTCGGCACGGGCAACCTGCGCCTTCATCTCGCGTGTTCATAGGAACAACCGTAGCAGACACAGACGTATTACATTCACAACTCAGTTCCTTCAAATTTTCTTGTACTTTTCCAGCAAAATGCATAATCTTTCCTGATGGGTCGATGGATTTAATCGCGTTTGATTTCTTGGAATCAGATTCTGCAACATATAGAATGCCGCTGGGTGCAAAAGCCAAAGCCAAAATTGTTCCCAAACTAGAGTCTTCTCTGAATTCGGAAGTCTTATTTGTAGGCTTCGTGATAGGCTTTCCATCGCTTCCCAATCTGCAATGGGAGGGTTGTCCAGCGACTACTTTGATCTTCATGTCGGCTGTTAATTTCAAGATTATCCTATCATCAATGAAGTACAAAGATCCGTCAAGTGGTGACAATGCTACACCGGTTGGCCATTGCAACTGAGCTTCGTATGGTGGTATTGCTCCACGGCATGGCACTGGAGACCAATGGTTGTGATGACCGTGATGTCCAACTAAAGTGTGGATAATGCCGTTCGGATCCACCGCTCTGACGTTCGTACCATCTGCAATGTACATAGTTTTGTCGGCTGCAATAGCGAGACCTGGAAAACAAAACCAGCATTCATATATTTTGTCAGACATTGGAACTTGTTTTCGTCAAACTCATTAGCTTAGAAATTTTAACTGTTATGCCAATGAATGTATACCTTTGGGATGGGCCAGCTTGGCTTTGATAGCAGGTCCTTCGTCACCGCAGTTGGAATCGTCGCCAGGCACACACCGGTCGCCGTTACCGACGACTGGTTCGGAGTTGGTCGCCGGATCGCGCACTTTGTCCAGAAGAAGCACTTTGCGAACTTGGTGTCTCTCAGAGTCTGATATGTAGAGATTACCGTCCGCCGGAGATATGCAGATGTAGTATTGATAGGCGGTTTGGGTCGTTCTGTAAATAATTAAAAGCTATAGTATAATAATATTTCAATCGTTATTATCAATGAGCTGTATAAACTTTTAACAGCCAGTGTAACTGAAACGTCGTCGGGTTTAAAAAAATATACCCTTTCCTAATTAGTTTGCAATAAGACGACACCTCGATTTGTGAACATTCAAAAAGGCTGATCCTTACTGACGCTGGCATAAGGTCGATAATACGTAGCGCCTGCGACAATATAGACCGCAAATTAACAGTTAACTTAAAAAAAGAAAAAAAATGGTTTTAATTATTAAAATATGCAGCTACTAAATTACGAATATTGATGTTATCAACTATTTTAGTGGTTTCCAAGCATATAAATTCAGTAATTTTGTTGTAATTTCAACAATAGTGATTATTTAGTGGTGTTTTCGAAAATAATTATGATCGAGTCAAAATTAATACAATCGTGTATTTGAGCTAGCAAATTCAAGATGAAGGCATGAATTTACCTTTATCAACATTTCAGATTCGTAAGTCATATTATAGTCTTAAACTATTCGACGAAAGTTGGTGCATTTTTTCAGTGTGTCGCCTTAATCCCCGTTTAAATTCTTTTATATCAATGAGCCGGTCGTCCGGTTTGTTAATTATTATTGTCTGGTTACTCAGTTTAGCCTTTACTTTGCAAGATATCTACTTATAGGATAATGTCTTAATAGAATAGTAGGTAGGTTCTCAATATTTTTCTGTAATATCTGGTCTGGTAAATAAAATCTACTTACTCCAATCTCAGCACAGTAGTGACAACGCCCTCTGGCGTTATGCGTCTGACAAAATTGAAGTCTCCGACGTAGAGGGAGCCGTCTGGGCCTGACGTCAGCGCAGTTGGGGTTAGGAGCCGAGAGTCAGCCGCTTTACCGTTGCAGTTGTCTGGGCAGTCTAGAGAGCGTTGCAAGCCCGTTCCCATAACAACCTGGAAAATAATATTTAAATTATCTATTGATTAGAGAAATTAAAATAAAAAATTTGGTACTTAAGTATTTTATTTTGCTCTAGGCCAGAGTAGGTTCTTTAAATGTTTATTAGTTCGTGCTTTCTACACAAGTAGATAAAAAGAGTCGCAAAGAGTTTTTCCTATCTCTAAAATCGACGTCATACTCGTAGCTCCTTAGTATCTTTTAGTTTAAGAATTTCTTTAGTTTGATGAATCACCACCCTGTACACTAACTAGGTGTAGGCTTTCTAAATTCAAAACCTTAGAATGGGTCTCAGCGCTTGCCGTCCACGGATTGGCTTAAGTTTTCAGACGGTATCCCCTTTCCCACCTCCACAGCCAATGGCAGTATATTGCCTAAAAAGTTCGTTTAGTTACCTGCACAGTCCTGGGGTACTGTTTCAAATGCAGCAGACCTCCATCGCCCTTCTGCAGTATGCCTTCATGGAAGTTGTAATGATGGTGGATGTCCAGACCCCAACCGCCGATGTCTGAGATGTCGACGTCGAAGCCAGCTAAAGTGGCCGTCTGCGTCTCCCACACGATTGAAGAGCACGAAGAGTATTCGTAGCCGATAGAGATCTTAGCTTGGGCTTGGCCGTACACCTACGAAGTTATATGACAAGAGTTGGTCAACAAATGTTACTTTCAGTCAGCATTATATCTGTCTGGATGGCCTCCATCCTTATTCCTAGACCTGCATTGCAGTTACGGTTTAAAGGGATATATGACTGGGCAATGCGGTAAATCCATGGTGTTGTATACGTAAATATTTGCGGTGTCCGCCCACCAACGGGCAGACTAACAGCTTGTGCTGACTCATTATTAATTAAAAAATAGTTTTAAATACTACGATTTGAAAAAAAAAGGCTTGAAAAATTTCTACGAGCGGAATTCGAACCCACACCTCATGACATGCCGGGTCAGGTGCACTACCAACTATGCTATCGTGGCTCTATCCAACTCGCCGGAATTAATCAACAGTATCCCTATCCAATGTCGACAATTACGTCATCAACTACTACTATGATACTAATAATACTTCTACGATTCCTATTTTCTACCAGCTTTTAGTTAGGTTTTGCTTCTAGTTTATACTTAAACTTTACGTACGCTCTATAGCTCTGTGCTTTTAAAAAGCACATGTAAAACAAACAAAATATGTGGAATATATTAAAGTGATTTAAAAATGTAACTCTCATTTATTAATATATCTTTTTTATTTATGGAGTTACGCCATACCTTCTGTTTATAAACGTTCCTCTTGTTCCACGCGAACACATGCGTCAAATCGGGGTCCGCTTCGTAGGAGTGCGTGTGCAGCGAGCCCTCGATTTCGACGCGCACGTGCACGCGCGCTAATGCCGCGGGCACGATGCGTCGCGTTAGCTGGACGTGCACGCACGAGAGGTAGCCGGCCGCTTGGGACGATCGGTAGGTGAGCTTCACGGACGAGCCGGGGATGCCGATGGATTCGCTCACGATCTGTTCAGAAAAATATTGTATGATAAAATTAATCTATACTAATATAACTGAAAAGTTTTTTTTTTTTTTGAACGCGGTTATCTCTAGAAATACAAGTCGGATTGGTAAAAATATTTTTGTGTTTGATAACCCAATTTTTGTAGAAGGCTAGGCTTAAGAGCCAAGCAAAAACAAGTCAGAAAAAACGGACAATAAGAAAGTTTCCATTTTTACAAAAATAAAAAATACTAATATTAATTGAAAGGCAGTGAAATTACAATAAATATGGTGAAAGAATTATTTCAATAACTTGAAAAATGACAAAATGAATCAACTTTTACTGAATCCCGAACGAATTTAGAAATGCGCTCGGAGCATTTGCTCTGTGACGTCACAAGTCTCGTCGGGTCAACGGTACGGGTAGGGCGGAGAGCGCTTAGCGGCTGTTTTAAGTGTTTCGTTCGTCGTTTGTTGGTCAAAGTAAGTACATGGAACGCGGCGTGTGTGTCTGTGTGATAAGTATTAAGTAATATTAATATATTTTGTATATTAAACATCTTTTAGATAAGTAATAACGTGATAAAAGTAAAATATAGACGATGGAGAGTGGATTTGTGATACACTTGGTATATCGTTTTTCTAATCCTAAGATTCCCTTCTTGAAAAAATCTTCATCTTGATCGCTTAAAAAATCATGTACCCGCCGTACACTTCCTCATCATCATTGCCAAATTTGTGACCTCTTAGTTGTTCTTTTAACCGCGGGAAACGGTAGAAATCACTAGGCGCAAGGTCAGGTGAGTACGGAGGATGTCCCATCAATTCAAATCCAGCATCTTGGATAGCAGGCATCGCATCTTGGTGAAACAACACAACTTTTTTCATGTCCAAATGTTCATCACTACATAGTATAAAACAAAGTCACTTCCCGCTGTCCCTATGTAGGTATGTATGTATTAAAACTACGCAACAGATTTTGATGCGGTTTTTTTTAATAGATAGAGTGATTCAAGAGGTAGTTTTATATGTATAAATACATGCATAATATAATAGAGAACACTGATAATTTTAGAGCAGGTTTCACATTTTTTTGCGCTTACATTGCAAACGCTGGCTGAACCCTACGAGATAGATCAAAATAATGTACTACAGTATTGTATACCTTAAAAAGGTCTACAAAAAGGTCGCGATGGTATATGGTAAGATTGACTGATGTACTTAAGGATTGCTTGGAGTTCTATGAGCGAGATGATTGAATGGTCTGTCCTTTGTTATATGTTTTTCATTGTTTATTGGTGTATGTTACATATTGTTCAGTGAATTAATGTATACTGTAATACTGGCAATGTTTGTTGAATAAATAAAATAAATAAATAAATACATAAATCAATGGCTAAGACATAGCTCTTAGGGATAACCCACAATAATCATTTTTTATCCTTTACTTTTTACGAGAAATAATGGCTTATTTACGAAGCGATTTTAAGCAATACAGCATTAATCCTTATCCAATTAAGCACCTTAAATACATTGTGCATTTAATATAGATCAATATGGCCATTTACAGCATGTAATTTCAATGAAAATTTTCGAAGATATTACAGATTTAAAATGCAGGGACATAGCGGTTGCGTGTATCAGCATTCCACCCGAGCGAAGCCGGGGCGGGTCGCTAGTGTATTATGCTATGGATACTTCCTATCGAAATCTTTAGTTCTTCAGCTACAAAACGAACAGTAACACGACAATCTGCCAAAACAATTTTTTCAACTTTTTTTTATCGTTTTTTCGGTAACTGCCGTCGTAGGGCGTCCCGAGCACGGGTCGTCTTTAGTTGAAGTTCTTTCTCTCTTAAACTCTGCATACCACCAATATTTATAATGTACTTTAGCATCAGTTTGCACGGTTTCCATAAAGATTCCACAAAGATAATATTCGTTCCGTCTTGATCTAACCAAAAGTAATAACCGACCGGCTGACCGCGCATCGACGACTACACTCGACTCGAGCGAGTCGCGCGCGAGACTTGTGACGTTACGAGGTTGTTGCGCGGCCGCGCGAAGAGAAGTTTTAAAGCGAACGGGAAAAGTATCATAACTTCGTCATATATGAAGATAATTTAAAAAAAAATTCAATAGGCTTTATTGCAAGTTTAGTACTATTTTTAAAAAATAAATTTAAAAAAATTGAAACTTCCTTATTCGGGCGACGCGACGCGACGTGACGCGGTAGGTACATCGGGGAACAGCTATTGGTAATAAAAATAATAATATGACTGTGCGTTTCCCGTAGGTAACTCAACCGCCTTACGCGATTGGTTGTTGTACTTGTACCATAGTTGAAATAATAATAATAACATTAAGATTTTTATTGTTTTCTCCTAATTACAGTAATCTTATAACTACCTATTAATAATTTAGTCATAAAGTACAAAAAGGCATACAAATAGTAATATTTATTTATACTACTCGACTGCGTGCGTAAAATATAATATATTGAGCATTATTTACAATTGGATTATAAGTGTAAAATATCGTTCAAGAATTTTCGGTGGCAAAAACTAAGGTGGCAAAAACCTTGAATAAGAGAAAAGGGAGTACCCGTAATTAATATTATATAGCATTAGAAATAGCCACCTCTTCAAAAATTGCCCCCCAGGTTTTTCCAACTTAGAAATTAGGTACCTATAGGTAAGTAAACCACACAAGCCAAGTAAAAAATCTATTCTGCTATCCTCTTACTTACATATTAATTGTTTTATTTTTATTCATAGCTCGGCAATTAATGACTCCACTCCACCTGATGTTAAGTGGAAATGGAGTCCAGACGCAAGGACAACTGGTGCAGCGTGAAAACAACGCAGCATCAGTCACCCTCACCCTGCCGGCCCACAAGGTGCCTCTTCACGCCTCGTTTGAAGGACCCCATGTCATAGGAAAAAGGAAAAACGTGTGCTGGTAGACTATTCCATCTTTTGGAAGTGCGACAAAGAAACGAGTCACCGAATTTCTTTGTGCGCGATGGAATGTTCGAGACAGTACAGCGGTGACTTCGGAGAGCAGCACGCGTACTCCTATGGAGAAAGGGAGAAGGTGGGATGAGGTCAAAGAGCTCTTCAGAGCACTCGCCGTGGTATAACATTCTCTCGCGCTTACACCACACCCCAATACGAGTATACGGTGGAAAATATTCCTATAACAAGAGTGACCGAAGTCAAGGATCTAGGGACATGTCTTAACAGTGAGCTAACTTTTCGTACACACATTGTCCAGATATGTAAGAAGGCATATAGAAATTTGGGCTTCGTCCTTCGTAGGGTTGGTAATTTGAATAATTTTAACTTCTCAGTAATCAAAACTTTATATAACGCGCTAGTGAGAAGCCAATTAGAATTTAATGCGGTGATATGGTCCCCTTACGAATCTAAGTACAATATCATGCTGGAACGGATTCAGAATAAATTCATAAGATACCTTTACCTTAAATTATATGGAGTGTACCCCTTTTATCCGCTAATGTATCCAACATTATTTGTATTGGGCATGGTCGGTTACAACGAACTTAGGGTAAGGAGGGACATGTCACTGGTACTTTACATTTTTAAGATAATAAGGGGTAAGTTACAAAACGCTTTTGTACTCAGTCAAATAGGCATGTGTGTTCCGGATCGGTACGTTTGGCGCAGGCGCAGGCCTAACCTGCTGGCCGTGCCGCGAGCGCGGACCAACCTACTTAAGGAAGCGCCGTTGACGCGAGCACTGCGCACTCTCAACCTTATAGCCAATGATACTGACGTGTTCTTTTGTTCGCTGAATGAATTTATGCGAGCGGCTATGTTCACCATTTGTTATAAATTGAATTGTTAAATTGTATTGTTGAAAATTATTTTGAATTTATATTATATTATTATTATTTATTAAATTATTTATTGAATTATTTGTTGTATTAAAATTTATAATAGATAAGTGAAGAATGATTATATTATTATTATTATTTTTTTTTTTTTTTTTTTTTTTTTTTTGTATAAATTGGATAGGTACTATAATATCAAACTCAATACCTACTTAATGTAATTAATATGAAATGATTAAATTAATAGTTACTCTATTGTATTGGGTTAATCCTGTAATGATAGATGTAAGTGTGGAAATAAATAAATAAATAAATAAATAAATAAAATAAGCGGTAGAAGACGCTGAGTGACGCTATATCTCTACGCAATTGCAGGGGCTCGAGAGCATTAGTGACCTCTGCATTGCCAATAATGCGTATAGCGCGCCGCTGCAATCTGTCCAAGGCATCGAGAAGATACTTTGCGGAACCGTCCCAGAGGCGCACCTCCAGAGTCCAGAGTCCAGAGTATTGCTCGCAAGCAATACTCCATGCAAGATCGTACCTGTGTCTTGTACAAAAGGCACAACTGATCCGGCGTGAAAAATCGCCGCACCCTGTTCAGGACACCGAGTTTACGTGACGCTGTTTTTATCACGGCTTCAATATAGTCCCTTTGGTTCAGATCGCAGCGAATCTCCATACCGATCATGTTAATACTGCTCTGCAGGCCGAGTGAAGTGCCTTGAAGAGAGGGAAAGGGTAGGAATGGCGACTTTTTTGCCGTGAACGCTTCTTGCCTGTCATCATACCTGTGTTTTCTTGGCATTGAACTTAACAAGGTTATTGGAGCCCCATTTAGATATGAGGTCCAATACCCGATTGAGCTCAATGACAAGATTTACTCGCTTCTCTTCAGTCTCGACCTACCCAACCGCTGGGCGACCGTTATACCCACCGTGCACTGAACTATCATCTGCATAGCAATGAATATTTCCAAGTGGAAGCATATCATTGATATGCAGAAGGAATAGCGTGGGGGATAGAACGGACCCTTGAGGGACACCAGCGTTCACACGACACGAACCGCGAAGCACATCCGTCTGTGAGTACTCGGATTCTACGCTCATGTAGGAAGCCAGCGACCCAGTTGCAGAACTGGGCAGGCAGACTGTATGCCGGGAGCTTGGGCAGAAGGGCTTTGTGCCAGACCCGATCAAAAGCCTTGACTATGTCAAGGCCAACAGCCACTGACTCGCCACGCTTATCAATAGCCTCACCCCAGAGATGTGTTACGAACGCTAGAAGATCACCCGTTGACCGTTTCGGTCGAAACCCGTATTGGCGATCGTGAATTAAAGGGTGTTTGGGCGGTAATTAGTCGGATCTGATCGATTTCCTTTTTTCGGAACCGGTTGCACATTAGCATCTCTCCAAGATTCCGGCACACAACCTGAAGAAAGCAAGAGACGGTAAAGACGAGTTAAAATGGGGGACAACTCCGCTGCACACATTTTTAAAACTATTGCTGGGATGCCATCAGGGCCATTAGCTTTCCGAACATCGATTGACTGCAGCTCCGCACGTACATCACACTGTCTGATTTTAATATCAGGCATTGTGTGGCCACAGTGAGGAATTGTTGGTGGCTGTGCATTGCAGTCATCGATTCGGGAGTTAGCCGCAAAAAGTCCGGCCAGGAGATCGGCCTTCTCCTGCGGCTTGTGAGCTAAAGATCCGTTAGGACATATCAGAGGTGGCAGCGAGGGTTGGCAGAAGTTAGATTGCACGACTTTGGCTAGACGCCAGTAGCTACGGCTGCCCGTAGGATGCGTCAGTAATTCTTGGCCAACCCGTGCAACGCGCTGGGCATCCGCACTAATGTAAGCCTTCTTGCAGGACTTGGTGGCATTGTTATAGGCTGCTTTCAGTGTGCTGGTCTCAGGGTCTCCTTGGAACTGAACCTCTGATCCAAGCGCGGTATGCCGTCTGCCTGTTAACAACAGCGTTGGCACACTCGCGGTTGAACCATCGGTTGCGCCTGCCTTTGCTGATGATATAGGAGTGCGGAATATAGTATTCCATTCCTAAGACTATCTCATCAGCAATTGCAGTCGCACTAGCTTTCGGGTCCTTCCCGCTGAAGCAGCGCTGCCCCCAAGGGACGGATGCGAAATAGTCCCGCATACCATCCCAATCTGCCGACGAGTAGTGCCAAATCTGGCGTTTCGATACCGCTGAAGGCGGTAGCGGGGCCAGAGGCACTTTGCTGAATACCAAGCAGTGATCCGAGGATCGTAAAGGAGCTCGAACTTCCACTCGATAACCAGCTAGGCGACTCGTCAGCAGAAGATCCAGCAAAGAGGGCGCGTGACCGACTATATCTGGGATCCTGGTGGGCTGGTTCACCAGTTGAGTCAGGTCGTGCGTGAGAGCGAATGCGTGGGCAGTTCTACCAGCATGGTCAGTTTTGGAGGAACTTAACCACAACTCGTGGTGAGCATTGAAGTCCCCCAAAAACACCAATTCCGCCGATGGAAACCTACCCGACTAAGATGTACCATAAATCGAGTTTTCTCCATGTCGCCATTATGGGACCGGTAGACGCAGACGTAGCCACGGCTTTGAGAGCCCAAGTCGACGTGTACCACAAGGAGGGAAAAGGAAGGGTCCTCCAGACAGCGCAGACGGCAACAGCAAACATCCGTCCGAACCAATAAGCAAACTCCGGCTTTGGCTTTGAAGGATTCTTCAAGCACAAAGCCCGGATAGTGCAGGTAGCTGGTGTCGGCCGGACAGATTATTGGCGCCTCCGTTAAAAACAACATTGCTGGTCGAGCCGTCTCAAGATGATGGTGGACGGCAATGAGGTTTGCATGGAGTCCGCGGATGTTAGCGAACTTGACCTCAAACGGTAAGGTTGTGGTGGGGGTGTGCACCGCTGTAAGACCAGTTTTAGTGTTAGGCGCTGTCATGATGAAGAAAAGAAGGGAGGCGTGAATCGAGGGAATTCTACCGTGATGTAAATGGTTAAAATGTGGCGGCCTGTTTCATCAGGGATCTGCCTACAGATGAGTATCATTAACCCGCCGAACGGAAGGGCTCCCGAACCCCCCCGGGAATGGCTGCCGGGACCCCACCTTCCGGTCACCAACCGGCACGACGGACCACCTCGAGATTATGCGTGGCATGGTGGGGCAGCCTCACGAGCTGGTTAGGCTCGCTTGGGCCCCTGTACTGTGCCACGGGCGGCCAGCGGGACAGCCGTTTCTACGGGTCTCCTTGGTCGACGGGTTAACGAAGTCGTCCTGGCACTTTACCTTCACACTGTGAAGCTTCCACAGACCAAATACATTGCAGCAACATCCACTCGAGCTCTGGTTATAAGCTGGCTGATCCCGAAACGCGACCGACAAACGGTCACTTGACGGGTTTTACACCATGCGTACGGTGGTCACTAACCAGACGGGCCAAGCCCTACCACGCAGTGGAGCATATGGTTTTTTTAATTTTTTATTGTGGCACGCCAAAATGGCTTCACCCTGCCTGATGAAAAGCAGCCAGTGAAGCCCAAGAAGTGAAAGCGTTCATCACAGCGCTAAAACGCTATACCGAACGCTCACACTATGGCGGCCTGCATAAATGCTTTTTCACGCCCCGCTTAAATAACCCGGGAGAGAAAGAAAAGGGAAACACGTGTGCGGGAAATGCATTCCACATACGGGCAGTTCGGCAAAAGAACGATTGTCCAAACTTTTTGGTACGTGTCTTGATGGTCAGCACGGTATGAGGGTGGCTTCTCAGACCTACATGCGTCGATCTGGAAAGGAATGGAGAGGGAGGAATGAGGTTAAAGAGCTCCTCAGAACATTCACCGTGGTAAAGGCGGTAGAAAGCACTAAGGGAAGCAATGTCCCTACGTAGCTGTAACGGCTCCAGACTGGTCGTAACGTCATCGTTACCGATAATACGAACAGCACGTCTCTGCAACCTGTCAAGAACTTCGAGCAGGTACTTGGCGGATCCGTCCCAAAGATGAGAGCAATACTCCACGCAGGAGCGCACCTGAGTCTTATACAAAAGACAACGTTGCTCAGGCGTGAAGAACCGCTTCACTTTGTTCAGGATTCCGAGTTTACGTAAGGCTAAAATGGAAGCTCGAAAATCCGTTAGTCGCCGCTTACGACACCCACCGGAGGAAAGGGGCGGTGAATAGTATTCTTTCTCCGTCACCGCACGGATAAAATGTTTCTAAATATTTACTGGCCCCTCTTTTTTTTATATTAGAAGGAGGCAAACAAGCAGGCGGGTCACCTGATGGGAAATAATCACCGCCGCCCATGGACACCCGCAAAACCAAAGGAATCGCAGATGCGTTGCCGGTCTTTAAGGAAGGAATAGGCTCGTTTCTTGAAGATCCCTAAGTCAATGGTCCGGAAATACCGCCGCCGAGAGCTGGTTCCACAGCACTGTAGTTCGTGGTAAAAAATTACGTGAGAAACGCACAGTAGTAGATCGCCATCCATCAAGATGGTGTGGATGGAAAGACAGTCCATTGCGTGTAGTGCGGTAAAGAAAATCAGCGGCAGGGATCAAACCGAACAATTCCTCAGAGCACTCCCCATGATAAAGGCGATAAAATATACAGAGAGACGCAACGTCTCTCCGAAGGGCCAGTGGATCGAGCCGACCAGAGGTTACCATGTCGTTGACAACTCGAGCAGCTCTGCGTTGAATGCGGTCAAATGGGAGGAGTTGGTACTGGGGCGCTTCAGCCCAAAGATTTGAACAGTATTCCATATGAGGCCTGACCTGTGCTTTGTAAAGCTGTAAGCGATGGGTCGGCGTGAAATACTGTCCCGCTCTATTGAGCACACCCAGCTTTTTTGAAGCTAATTTAGCTTCACCTTCCAAATGACCGCGAAACTGAACGTCACTCGAAATATCGACGCCAAGGAGTCCAATGGTCGGTTTGGTATCAAGGGGAGCTCCTTCAAAGTTTAGAGGTATGACGAAGGGATGTCGGCCCCAATTCGAGACATGACTTAACATGTTCCCAGTGTCAGTCACAAGTTTATTCCGGTTCTCGATGACGCTTTCCAGAGAAATATTAGTACGTTCGGTATAAAGCGTATCCCCAGTACTGTCGTCTGCATAGCAATGAATGCTGTTGTTATGCAACATGTCATTGATATGCAGAAGAAATAGAGTAGGCGACAGCACACACCCCTGCGGGACTCCAGCATTCACGGTCTTCAGGTCAGAGCATGATCCGTCAACTATGACCTATGAAGCCCGTATGATGGAATTTTCGAGAGAAGAGCCCTGTGCCATACCCTATCGAAGGCTTTCGCTATGTCCAAGCTATCTGCCAGCGCCTCCCCTTTCCTCTCGACTGCCTCCGCCCATCGGTGAGTGAGGTACACTAAAAGATCACCAGCCGAACGACCGCGGCGAAAACCGTACTGGCGATCGCTTAGTAGCTGATTCTCTTCTAGGTACCTTAAGAGCTGGCGGTTTGTAATGGACTCAATTACTTTGGAGAGCAAAGAGGTGATGGCTATAGGCCTGTAGTTGGACGGATCCGAGCGATCGGGTGGACAAGGGCTGTCTTCCAAGAACTCGGGACAACGCCAGTAGTGTAAGAGAGCCGGAAGAGACGCGTTAGAACCGGCGCCAACTCAGGAGCACACGTCCGAAGCACAATGGGAGGGACTACATCAGGCCCACTCGACTTATGGATGTCAAGGGAAAAAAGAGCCTTATGAACTGACCTATGCAGGAACCGAACGTTTGGCATAGAACTAGCGCAATGCGGTATGGTTGGTGGCGAGTTTTCCCCATCGTCCAAGGTCGAGTTTGATGCGAAAAGAGTACCCAAGAGGTCGGCTTTCTCTTTTGCAGTATGGGCAAGGTAATCATCAATCTTGTGCAGTGGTGGAAGTGACGGTCGACAGAAATTCGCCAAGACAGCCTTGGCGAGAGACCAGAATGCACGCGTACCCGAAGGAAGACGCACCAGCCTCTCCCCAATTCTACCTATGAATGATGACTTCGTCTTGCAATGTCCTTCTTAAAGGACCTGGCAGCAAAGTTGTACTTTTTTTTGAGCACACTGGTGTTTGGATCCTTTGATGACACCGCATTAGCCCAGGCTTGGTAATGCTCGCGCTTCTGGCGAGACGCTATTTTGCAACATCGACCAAACCATGGTTGGGATCTGCCGCCAATGGGAACCATAAGGTTGGAATGAAGAGTTCCATTCCTTGCAGTATGACATCAACGACAGAATCGGCGGCAACATCAGGATCATCCAGCGAGAAGCAAACTCGCCACCATGATTACGAAGAAAAATGAATGGTACAAAGAAACTTCGCATCCCATCTCAGTCCGCTGACTGTGCTCCGAATCAGGCAATGATCTGATGAGCCTAGTGGTGCATCAACGGACACTTGATAGCCGTCTGGGTGCGAAGTCAACAGGAGGTCCAGCATTGCAAAGCGAGCATTCTTACTATTTAAAATATAGAGATGCACTTATACGTGACCTACATTAGATACCAAGTATATCGCAGTTCAATTCTATTCATAGTTTTATTAATTTATGAAAGCATGTATTACCTTCTATAACATAAACTTCGTAAATAGGTCGAGAGCTGAACCCGTAACTGCTGCGCTATTGAATAAGTTCTTGTTAAGGCTCCAGACATATTCGCTGGAACTATAATATGTAGAGATATACAGATAAACGCAACCCGCAGTACTGCGATGACATATTTACGGCGCCACACTAACATTCGTTACATATGGAACCGATTTAATAACGCACCTGGATCTTCGGCGACTTTGCTTAACTATCAGATGTTCGATATATTCCGAAATACATTGAATACCATTACAGCCGTTACAGTTAGGGTTACCAGGGCCTAAAATTCCAAAGCAGGACTCTGCGTACATTTCGCCGTTTTTTTGTTTTTTTTAGTTTTTGAACTGTTACAACCCTATTAAAGAGCACTGTTCAGTCTCAATACAATTATGAAAATCAGACAGCCTTTATGGAGGCAAAACAAAAAGGTTAGCCAACTGTACTAAAATTAGCATTAATTAATATATTTTTTCGCAAAAGAACTGTCTTTCGATCGGACTTGCCAATGTTCTTCGGACTGTGTAAATCTACTATTTAGTAAAAAAATTATGTAGGTAGGTATCGTTATACTTTATAAACGTACCATACAACTTCAATATGCATAAAAAGAAATTATTAAAGTGTGTACAAGGGTCATTAAAAATATAGTTTTGCAACTTAGCAACAAGTTAAGAGCATTTTTTTAAAACTTTTTATTTTACTGTCTGTCTGTCTATTTTTCTTTCATGATGATCGCCAACTTGTTTCTATTCTCTCCATTCGTTTTTCCATCAATAAATTCATTAGGTACCTGTGCTTCAGGGTACACGACTGTGTTAGGCGTGTGCGCGGACGCAGCCGGCGCAGCGAGCGGCGGCACCGCCACAACCTCCGGCCGCAGACGCTCGTGGTCGTGCGATGGACACGGACCCGACTCGTTCTCCCACCATTGGGGAGTTGGAGACCAGTCTAAGCGGGGCGGCGCTCTGCGGGAAACAATATAGATACATAATAAATAAATCTTTATTAAAAAAATAAAAAAAAAATTTGGCTTTCAAAGTAAAAAGTAAATAGTGTTGAATAATTTCGGCGGGCTGGTTAGAACCACGATAGCTCAATTGGAAGAGCACCTGACCCGGTATGTCAGAAGGGTGCAGGTTCAAACCCTGCTCGTGGAAATTTTTTCAACATTTGTGTTTTTGTAATTTGTTCGCAACAAAATTTGCGTTAAAAATTATATAAACATTTTTAAATCTTTATTAGAACAATACAATATATACAGTTAAAAGAAGGAAACGCCGAAGCCTGATGAAGTGTTACAGGCTTCGAATATAAGAAAGAAAAACATTTAATGAGACACACACATACACACACGCGCGATTTACAATACAAACATATAGACTAGTTAAAAAATTTAAATGTATACAAAAAAAAAACGAGCGAGCATTATAGTACCTAGTCGCATATTGTGTGTAACATTTGACATCTCACCTTAGTAATAAGCAATTTTAACACTTTAATTTGAAAAAAATGGGTCAGGTAGGTTAACCTATTACATCATTTTATAACTATAAAATAAATGCAGTACATACTCATTAGAAGACATTTGTGGTTACAAAGTCCAATATTTAGATTTAATTTTCGTACAATTAGCATGTTTTAATTATGACCACATCTATCTAATACAGTACTACATGAATATATGATGATAAATGATATATAGTGCTACATGAATTAGTACATGTATATATATGCCTACATATTATTATCATAAAAGTATTTTTCAAAGCATCTTTTTTGTCGTTTTCTAGAGGGCTTCATGGATTGTTGCTCTTTTTAACCGCTGTATGATATCTCGCAGTTCATTCAAATAAGCTACGAGATATAGTACAGAAGATAAAATAATACTGTTTCTTGCTTCCACGTGCAGCCAGCATCGGGATATCTTCTAGGTGTCCTGACAGTATGCTGCCTTGGATATTTTTCGTATTTATCGTACAGAAGTTTTTTCTTCACTTTATTTCTATACATAAACATTGTTATAAGACTAAACCTTAAAGTAACAGGAAAAAATATAGAGTCTAATACGCTATCCACAGTTTACTAAACTAAAGATATACCTAATACAATGCGATTCTAAGCAACAGCACCTAATGTTACACTTACGTGATTTAAAAATTTTCAAAAGGTACCTAAAGACAAGCTTAGATAAATTTTAAAGATAGAACAGGTCGAATTCTTTTAGGTAAGTACATATATAATTAAAGCATTTCAAGATTAAACGGTTCGAATTCTTATACATGTTTTATTAAAGCAATACTTGTGCAATTCTCTTGAAGCTCCAAAATGGCTATCAGTCAGCATATTATGAGACATATCCATATGATTGCCACCATTTTTTGGAGAGTTTGTTTATTGCCTCAAACGGCATTTTCAGCTTTTTTGGGGGCGTTTTTGGGGGCGGCAAGAAACTGAAAGGGTTCCTCAAGCTGAAACGAATTACCTCCGGAGGTTTTCTAGAGGGAACGGCATCACGCACTATTGCGTATGCCCATGCCCTACTAGATTCTCCGAGGGGGGTTAGTAGTAGTGGCACCAATGTTCGACACAGTTTTGGTATTCAAATGTAGCTAAAGACTTAAATCAGTTGCTGACTCTTATTTTTAACACGCTTTTATTAGGTCGACCTGTATGTAACTAACTATGTAATGGAATCTAAGGTAACTAATTTAACCATCTTCCAAGGGTCGTAGCGTAATGAAAATTGGCAGCTGTATGTAGTTCTGATGACAATACAATAATATGGTACTGTCGAACTGATCTGATGATGGAGCCGGAAGATATGAACTGGAACTTCATGATGGAAAATCGTATCATAGCTGTTTTGGATTTCTTAGAAAAGTCTTGTAATGAACTTTGACCACGATTAAGTTTCAAGGTCTGATGATGAAGCCGGAAGATAGGCACTGGCATTCCATAATAGAAACCGACATACCGTCCATCAAAGTTAATTTTGGAAACGACGGTGAGCACTTAATTCAACCTATAGGCATCCAGTTCTCGGCCAAGAAGTATAGCTACGGTACGGTGGAAAGGCGCATGCTCCCAGTGATTTTAAGCTGGGCATCTACCGTGCACAAGATGCAAGGTTGTACGGTAGACCACGCAGTGGTGTACTTAGGGTCCAGTACTTTTGCGGCTGGACAGGCGTATGTGGCCCTAAGTAGAGTAAAATCACTGAGTGGTCTCTAGATTGAAGAGCTAGATTGTTCTAAGCTGACAGATAAAACACCATGCAATAGAAACGCGCTGGCGGAGATGGAGAGGATGAGGGCTCATTCGCCTACTTAAAATAAATGTATAAATGTTAAAAATATTTCGTTAACAAAGACCAAAAAGTATAAAATAAATTAATAGTTTAAAAAACACTAGAAAAACACGCTTTTATAATTGCACGCAAAAACAAAAAATAAATTATGGATCGTTCAAGTTGTCTCTATTTCTGGGCTGAAGTTGAACAGACTGTTTAATGTAGAGACACTTACTAGTCGTGCTGCAACTCTAGTTAGAGCGCCAATCTGTGTAATCTGCTTCCCGTAACATCGCTTAACTTGATTTCTCAGCAAGTTATACAAAAATTCTTTCCTGTTCCAGCGCCCCACGCTTTTACAATCAAATATTATAATTAAAAGCACATAGTTTACACTTCAGCCCAGAAATAGAGGCAACTTGAACGATCCATAATTTATTTTTTGTTTTTGCGTGCAATTATAAAAGCGTGTTTTTCTAGTGTTTTTTAAACTATTAATTTTTAATGATTACAGGAAAAATATGTCGAACACTGGTGTCTCTACCTTACTTACATCATTGACTAAATTATTTGTCCATTTAAAAAAAAAATATTTTCGGGTAAGCACAGTGCCTTGATCTCACCTGATGTTAAGTGATGATAAGGCCAATGATGGAAGCGCACTTCACCCGGGAATGCCCGGGATCCTCAACTAGTGAGGCACTGGCTATCTTATGAATTACATGAATTAGTACATGTTATAGTGCTACATGAATTAGTACATGTAAACATGGTGTTACAAAATACCCCGTAAAAATATAATAAATTATCAAAGCCAAAAATATTGTCAACCCTAGTAAGCTGTCATGTCAGGGAACCGGAGTTAGAATAGATATTTTTTTTCTTTTAGTTGATGGCTTCGTGCGATTAGCACATTTAGCCAGTGTCAAAGTATTTTTTCGTACAAGTAATACATAAATAAACAATATTTCCATAAATGATGATGAATGATATTAGAAATGGGAAGTGAGAAATGATATACCCCCCAACCCCTCGAGTATCTCAGTAAAGATGTGGCTTTACTAAGTCCTCATGTGAGGCTTTACTAAGTCCTCAAAAAGCATAGATTATTTAACAGAGAGGCTACCCTTAGAATAATAACTAAAGCTATAGAAGCCGGACTAAAATAGCAAAGGTGTCACCAGATTTGTGACGTCATATTTGAGGTCATGTAGTGAGTGACTTTATAAAGGACTCAAGATTTTTTTGATCACCGATTATCTGATGACCGTTTGACATAACAATACAAAAAATAAAAACTAAGTGTCAACCATTTGTTGCACTCCAACTTCCTTTTCTAGCCATAAGATAGAACGGAACTAAACATAGTTGCACGATTTTTATTTTAGCCATCCTTCTATAGCGTTAGTTATTGTTCTGCGGGTCTACCTACCAATTTTAATAATAATTGTCAACTTTAATGGTTTTTCTGTATTTCATCCACAAAGGTTCAATACTATGATGTCATTATGCTTAAGTACTGGCTTCAAAAACGTCAAGACGGACATTTTTTTTATGTTGTCTCTTTCGGCTTATTGGGTATTTTTGTAACATCCTGTATACATGTCTACATATTATTATCATAAAAGTATTTTTCATACCATCTTTTTCGTCGTTTTCTAGAGAGTTTCATGGATTGTTGCTCTTTTTAACCGCTGTATGATATTTCGTAGTTCATTCGAAAAAAACTACGACATATAGTACAGAAGATAAAATAATACTGTTTCTTGCTTTCACGTGCAGCCAGCATCGGGATATCTTCTAGGTGTCCTGACCCTAGAAATCTAGTATATTTGATAATTCATACCGTGGTGTGGGCACTTTGACGCTCTCGTCGCTGAGTTCCATCTCGACTGGTGGCAGCACGACGATCTGGTTCCAAGGCACGAAGACCGTCTTCCGTAGAGGTTTGAAGGGTGAACGCTGGAACTGGAGTGTCACCGCGCCTCCGCCATTTACCAACACGTCAAACCTGCGTGGGTGACATATGTCAAATGGTGGGCTAGACTTAGATAATATTCTGAGGGTTAGACACTGAAGGCTAACGCCCGTTCCCTATATTCTATATGTCTGTTGTTTTGCTTACTGGAGTTAGAAATTCGACATAATTTGTATGGAGCTTATGTCAAATTTGTATCTATAGTTGGCAAAACAACAGATAGATAGGTTATTGGGAACGGGCGTAAGTGACTTGTAAGATCTAGCTTATACAGAAGTCTGAGCAATCACTTCATCAAGCCTATCCAATTTTTCTTGTAATTATACACTACCATTAGTATATTTCAACATTAGTGTCGACGTTACAAAATAATAACTAATCGGTTAGCAATTTTTTTATACAAACGAACCTGTAGGCTTAGCCAAAGTAACATTAAGAAAACGATAGCGAAGTTCGAAAAGAATAAAATGTATGGGATTGACATAAGCCGCGCATTTTATTCTTTTCGAACTTCGCTAACGTTTTCCTAATGTTACTTTGGCTACCGCCACAGGGCCCTAAGGGCTAATCTTTCGTTTCAGCTAATGGTACATCAACATTTTAAATTCTACTACGTTCAAAAGGCGGGAATTTTTTAGGTCGGTACATACTGAAAAATAATCATTTAGGTATCGTAGTGGCACCAGCACATGAGTAAATATCCTACTAATATTATAAATGCGAAAGTTTGTGTGTATGTATGTTCGTATATTTGTTGCTTCTTCACGCTGCAACGGATTTGGATTAAATTCGGCATACAGATAGTTTATAACCTGGAATAACACATAGGATACTTTTTACCCAGATATTCCCACGGGAATCACACTATAAATATACTAAAAACGACAATTTAATTTTCCAACACAAAATGATTTGTTTATTTCGTTGTCATGGAAACCAAAGAGAATTTAATCACTTGATGGAAACTGTCAAAGCGGTACGAAGTCCGCCGCCGGGTCCACTAGTAGTGAATATATTTACTCATGTGGCACCAAGTGTTCGACACCAGCTGTTTTCGTCACCAAAAATAATATTATTTTTGGTGACGAAAACAGCAGTGTTTTTTTTTGAAAGAGTTTGCTAATTGCCTCAGACGGCATTTTCAGCTTCACCGAGCTTTTTTGGGGGCGGCGAGAAACTGAAAGGGTTCCTCAAGTCGTGTGAAACGAATCACCTTTGGAGGTTTTCTATAGGGAACAGCATCACGCAATAGTGCGTGTCCCCGTGCCCGACTAGATTTTCCGAAGGGTTCGGATTGGATCGGAATAATATAGAATTTCATTAAAGTTGTACTGAATGAGAACTATGAAGCTACTATGAATCAGTTGCGACCCCTATTTCTAATAACTGAACTGAAGGAAGAAAGAGATCACTGGTTCCTGCCCAACATTGATGCCACTAGGTACCCTACAGTTCCGTCGCACGAGTGAATCAATCTTGCGATTCCATAAAACCTGGATCTTGGTTTAGCTATGTATTTAAAACCGTGTGTCGGTGGCCTGATTCTGTAAATTTTCAAACAATTGAGACCTTATTGAGACGTTATTGGATTAGCAGACACGATTCCCAAAAAGTATCATTCGTTAATAAGAGAATAGATTCAGTTTAGACAAAGTGTTTCGTAGTGATATGATTTTTTTGCAACCAAGATTTATAAAACAATGCTTTGCAATTCTGTGTATAGATATTATTTTCACAAGTTACTCACGGTAATAATACATAATCTTAATAGGTACCTACTTTGGTCAATTATAGTAATATACTTCGTCAAGTTGTATTTTCAAAAATAATAATAGTTATTCAGTAATTCAGACATGGTGCATAGGAGAGCGTGCTGAATTAAATTCGCCATGGTTTTGTTTTCCGTTTTGGCTGAAGTGGTTTTCTCTCGCTGCGAGAACGAGCCGTGTCCCAAAGTAGCCACGCATCATGCATGCTACATTATTTGTCAGTAAACTTTACGCCATTCGTGTTAAAACTCATTATACAGTGTTTGTTTTTATTGGGCTGTGGGTGACTCTACTAAGGATGCTGTTCCCATTTGAAAATAGAACCATACACTTTGATTAGTTTTTTTTTCACTAAACGAAGGAGTAGACTTCTTGAAGAGTCATGACAGCGATTTTTTTTTCTAAAATTTTTGATGGTAACATCTTCCTCTCGCTTTCTTGCAATTTGTGGGAGTGATTTCGTGAAAGGGGACGGAAGTGTGTGATGGGTAACATCTTTCCTCTGAGACGGAAGTGTGTAAAAGGAAGTCAGGAAAGCGCGCAAGCGCGCGCCATTTGATTTGACGAATAAGCGATCGGTGGTAGTTGGCCGTCGGATGGTACCAACCAATCGGGGAAGCGCGCGCCATTTGATTTGACGAATGTGCGCGCGGTATTATTGCATTACCTCTTAGTGTCAATAAAATAAAATACAATTTTCATTAAAAAGAATTATTCTTTGTTATGAAAAATCATTTCAAATAATACTTGACCCATTTTTTTTCAGAATATAATTTTAAAATTGCTTAATACTAAGGTGAGGTGTCAAATGTTACAGATCATAATTATGCGACTACTGAAAGGCTTGCTCGTTTTTTTTTGTTATGTCGAATATTAATACGATATTAAGTGGATATTAATGTAGGCTGTTGTTATTCTTTTTCAATAAAAATAAAATAAAATAAATAAAAAAGGCTTTGGAACGAGCCTCTCTGCGGACTGTGGCGTAATAAACTTATCAACACGTCTTCTAGCCCTGCACAGTGCGCCCGCCTCTTAGCTGTAGGGAATAGGGGGGGCAAGTCTTTGGTTGCAGGCGTTACCCTCTCCTAATAAGGGTACTCTGCCGGACCGCAGTACTTTTCGCCTTGCCACTGCCTTGCCTCTTGGCGCCCCCAGTATCGTCCCTCATCAATCGTTGCGGCGCGCCTGTGGGCAGCCTCGGTCACCACGGGCTGTCCTGTGCTAGAGGTGCTGGTCGTTTTGTTCGTCATCATAACCTGAATGCGGTACTCGAACCCTCCGGTCTGGCACGTGATAACGGCAAAAGACCGGACGGTATGACCCTAGTTCCTTGGAGGGTGAGACGGGCTCTGTTATGCGATGTAACTTTCTGTTAGCGCTGGCGTGGCTGCAAATCATGCAGAGAAGCTCAAACGGCGAAAGTATGAGAATCTGACTAGGGATCTCATATCTGAGCCGTTTGGGGTACATAGGTCTATGGGGCCCGGGTGCTCACAAACTCTTCAAAGATATTTCTATAATTATAAAATTTATAAAATACAGTGAAAAAATTAAACGCCTACTCGACCCAGCCAGGAATCGAACCTGGGTCTTTCTATCCTGGATATTTCTATAAAATTAGTAGAAACCACCCGGGACCTCAGAGCTACTTGGGCCAGCGTATAAGCATAGCTATCCAACGTGGCAATGCTCTAGCTTACTGAGCACTCTGCCTGATGGGGATTATTTGGGGCATTTTTTTTATTTATAGTTAGTAGTAGTTATAGTTCAAAGTTTTTTATAAGTTTAATTTTAAGTAGTTTAATTATTATCTTGTTATTATCTTTGTTTGTAAATAAATAAATAAAAAATAATAGTGGGTTATTAACAGTGTTATGTGTTTGTGAACGTGTATGAGTGTCGGCAAATGAAAGAAAACAGTGCAACGTAACTTTTCAAATTCTCTCAAAAAGTCCGCGTGGTGTCTCTAAAGCCCCACATCAGTATTGAGATACTTTAGGGGTTGGGGGGTTTATCATTTATCAATATTAAATACTATTATTTATTACTATTATCCTTAATCGTCACCATATAATAACAAAGGAAATATTGTTTATATAAATAACTTGTAACAGAAATTACTTTGTCACTGGCTTAATCTGCTTAACGCACAAAGCTTTCAAAAAAGAAAAAAAACACGAAGGAGTATTAATAAAAAAAAGAAAAAAGCAAGGCTATTCGATCTTTTTGCAACATTGATTCACCAATGGATTTCAATAATCGATATTTAAATGCCCGAACGTGTCATGTTTCATTCGATTAAACGTTCACATGATACCGGTTCGGTTACGCCAGCGAGTAATTCAATTTCATACGCGATGCTCTACGGATACGCGCAAGGAATCCCTAACGACCGTATCCGAACAATAATGATGATTGCTGTAAAGCCGCCTCAAATATTTGTATTACTGTTCAACTCTTGTAAAAATGCTTACTGGCGTCACGCGACTCAAATCAAGTGTATTTACGAGTATAATAACATGGATGAGTAACTATTCTTCGGTTATGAGGATTATGTGCCGTTTACTTTATGTTCTGTGAACAATAGTGATTTGTTCCAATCTATTATTTCATTTTTTTGTTGATTTTAATGTTCCGTTACTTTAATAAAAATCTGTGTTCAGTCACGGAATAGAATCTTTAATGTTCACTATTAGGTACATTTGTTTTTTATTTTGTTTACATTCGCCCTAATCGCAATTCAGAAAGGTCACTCGCATCACAAGTTTTTATTTAGCTGCTTATACGTCATTCATTCGTCATCAGTGATTGGGTAAAATTATGTTTTCAAGCGTCTGGTCTAAGTAACTTGTTTTATAGACGCTGTCTCCGTCGTTACAGTGACGAAATAAACAACATATGTTGTTAGACAGATATCATATTAACTAACGTTTATGACTACAATCTTGAAATAGTGTAAAATTTTCCATGAGCTTGATTGGATTCCGCACCCTCTTACATTCTGGGGCAGGCAGGTGCAATACAAATTAGATTGTCGTGGCTATACAACGTGTAAGAGAAAGGTGAAGTCAAAATGTATCCGATCCAGATCTTGTATGTGTTGTTCATCATCATCATCATCATCGGCCTATATTAGTCCACTGCTAGACATAGGCCTCCCCTAATGAGCGCCATAGCGCCCTGTCCTCGGCTTGACGCATCCAGCGTCTGCCTGCAGTCTTTCGCAGGTCATCATCCCACCTGGCCAGAGGGCGCCCTACACTACGTTTACCGAGTCGTGGTCTCCACTCAAGAACACGTTTACCCCAGCGGTTGTCGGTTCTTCGCCAGATATGGCCGGCCCACTGCCACTTCAACTTGCTAATTCTTAGAGCTATGTCGATGACTTTGGTTCTCTGTCGAATGTATTCGTTACGAATCCTATCCTTCAGAGAAACTCCGAGCATGCATAGCTCTTTCCATAGCTCGCTGAGCGACTTTAACCCCCAACCCGCATGCCCAGCGTGGGTATTATGGGCACTACTCCCCCTTATGTGTTGTTACTGAAACATAATTATTAACTTTAATTTGTCATGCAATTTTAAGTTAAATATTTATATTAGTGAAGTCATGCACGTCAGGCGCGCATAAGCAAGATGCAGTGATCATAAATGTAAGAACAGATGGTTACTAAACCACTAGGGCTGTAACTTGTTTATATTGATGTTACGTCACAACAGAACTATTTAATTACAAATGCATAACAAGTTCAAGTTAATAATTATGCCTTAGTAACTCTGCACACAAGATCTAGACTGGATACACTTTAGATCTTTTAATTTTGACCACACCATTCTGTTACACGTTGTATATAACCCGTACCAATTAATCAACGCTTGAAGCTCTTACTTTTTTTTATTACTTTATTAACACGAATTGTAATTTGTTTGTAACAAAATTTATTTAAAATTTATAAAGTTTGTGCACCTATACTTATTTATAAGAGGGTACCTTCTTAACTAATTAATAAAAACGCCAAATACTGTTTATTTTTATTCAACATTATACAGTTAAATCTCCGCTAAAAGCTTTTTTAAAATAAAACATTATTGGTAATAAATAATCATTTTTCATTTCATTCATAAATCAATTCATTGAGTCCTTTTGAGTACGACATACAATGAGATAAGAATAACATCGAAGTAAATGTTAACTGTAATCGAAGATTCAATTCTCTTTTGGAACACTTTGATTGAGTAAGTATTTTCATAGAAGCTGAGTTACTAAGGAGTCGGTCTTACTGCGGCCAATTAATTGCTACGATCGCAAAATGAAGCTATTTGGAGCCGGAGTAGTAATACTGGACGGGAGACACAAAACAATTGTTTTCGGTTTTCCTCCAGGATGCCTAGTGGAGTTTTGTCTACTATCTATATTCATTCGATTACGTTTACGAAAACGAAAATTAGTATGGCATTGAAGCAGCGCCTGCTGGAGACAGACGAGAAGAGTTAAAATTTTGCCATACAAATTCTCTTAATCGTTAACGTAATCGAATGGCAATTGGAACTCGCACTTGGCACCCAGGTTGCTAAATACTAAATCTAAATACTAACAGAATATTGCAGTCCTAAAAACAGGCCATGTTATACCACTCCATCTTATCTGTAGTATACCACTACGATAAGATCAAAGTTGGTCATTGAAACTTAAAACAAGCTCTACCACCAACCGAATCAAATACCAACTGGGAGTCGAACCCGGGAACTCTGGGTTTTGAGACCAGTGATCAAACTAGTTACCATTGTAACTAGTTACTGTAATACTCTTGTAACCGCAGCGGCAGTAAATTGGAATTTGACACCAGATGAGTTATCAGTTGCTTACTTGATATGAAGAAATTTGTATAGCTTACCATCCTCCTTGCCTGGTGAGTGTGAAGCCGAACTTGGCCTCGCGGTCGACGGAGACCCTGATGCCGATGATGCCCAGACCCTGGGGCGACACCACCTGCCCGCGCATCACCGACACGCGGCTGCACACAGAGCTGGTTACTTGGTGCCGAGGCGAGCTCGGCGGGAGGTGACGTCGCTCAATTGTTTTACGAACTACACAATTGTTTAGCGAACTACGCAATTGTCGCGAGCTGCGCAATTGTTTACGCGCTTCTCAATTGTTTTTGTGCAAAATGTGTGTTTTGTTTCGGTCGACAGTTTTTTTGGCGAAATGTGTGTAGAGTAAATGTGTTACTTCTAAATGTTATGCGAAGTGTTGTTTTGATTTTAATTAGGTTTGGTTGGTGCACGCACTTGAATACAATTTTTTTAATATTCGCATACCTAAGTAAAGGACAGTTATAATTTTTCATAAAATTTCTACTTAAATGTTTTAATTAAAATGATGTAAAAAGTACCTCACTACGTACCTACTTTTTGATTCTGAAAGCCATTTCATAACGTAGGTAGTAAATTCGTATTATGACTCTTATAACTGATTAAATAAATAGTAAATACCTATATCTATATTATACCTACAATAGAGATCAGTAGTGTGTGTATACACACATGCATCTCAACTCAATAGATGAAATGTTGATCTAACTGAGAACAGTATAATAATAATAATACCTATAGTACGTGAATCAAATACTTAGTCTACAAAATTGAAGCAAATATTCTGTATAGGTACATTTTTCAAGGCTTTAAAATTTGCCCTAAGTATATAAATATAATGTTTATATTGTTTTACAAAGATTACGTAAAAACTATTAGCTCCGTATAAATGGTAGCTGTATGTAATGTTTATTTAGAAAGGTCACCCGAATACGAGTTTAAGGGGGGCACTCCATTGAAGAAATAAGGTGCTCGAGGGCGCAGTGGTTATAGCGCGATTGCTAAGGTTAAGCAACTTTCTCAAAGGCTTTAATCGAATTTATCGGATGGGTGATGAAAATGAATCATCTCGAGCTCTTCCGTGCTTCGGAAGGCACGGAAATAAAGACGTTGGTCCCGGCTGCTTTAGCTGCCGTTGACAACCTCCAATTCGCACTGGGCCCGCGTGGTGGTTTATGACCCGTTTTCCATATCCATACAGTTCCGTATTGATAAAACAAAAATATGTCAGATGCTACGTAACGTACAATACAACTATATGAAAAGGTTTATCTTCATTACGTCATGAATGTTTTGCTTTGTTTGATTGTTAAGCCTCAAGTTTTAAGTAAGTATTACTTTATCGTGTACATAAATGACTAGTCACTGTGCTTTTTAGCTACAAGTACACATTATAAATGAGAAAGTGTAAGATAATAATTGATGATTATTACTTTATTATTATCGACGTTTTATTGGACAGCATTTGCCCGAAAATAGTTCTGTACGGACGTGTTTTAATCAAAACAGAAAGAACTTTAAGCTGATTCTACCTTTATCAAGTTTACGAGATGGTTTACTCATGGTATCTACAAAAATACTTTTAACAAAACTCTAACGACAGTAGTAGTAGGTATAACTACAGTTTTACATTATATTATTTTTACATTTCTCAATTCACTGTCAATATTTAGACTGTACAAAAATTGGCACACTGGCAGAAGCCAGCCAGAGCTTTTTAGAAAAAAAGCTCTATAAATAAGCTCAGACAGTGCACACAAGCTTGTAAAAAATAAACCAATAAAAACGGCATTTTTCATTTACCTACTCCCTGAGTTTTTCCAATAGTTCAAAAACATAATTTTTATATTGTTGTGTTTAACTCGTTTACGTTTGAAAAGTTCAAAGCTTTTATGTTCAAACTTTTTACAGTTGGTAACTAAATTGTTTCATATTCTTAAAAATATTGAGAATCAAAACATAAAAACATTTATTACGGGCGTAAAAATTTATTTTGATTACATTAGCTCAGTGAAAAACTGAAAAACTTTGGTATCCGATTCGTTAATTTTTTTTTGTCTGTTTTGTTTGACGTCTGGCCTTTATTTTAAATAATAGCAAGTGTCGATAATGCCAAAGGAAGCGAACTCTACCCGGAATCCTCAACTAGTGAGGAGCTGGGAATTTTTTACCATGAAAATAATATGAAAAACTAAAAACTTGAAAATAAAAAAAGAGTATTTTTTTAAAGTTAAACGGTTTTATTAAAAATTGTACTAAACGCTAAAAAATAATTCACTAGGTCCTAGATACAGGTAAAGTTACTAAATAAAATCGTTGGGCGTGTGAAATTTCTATCAAGTCAACCGCTACATCATAATAAAAAATGCTATTACAGCAGCAGGTTACGTGCGCCCAACGATTTTATTTTTTACCAGTTACCTGTACCTAGGACCTACCGAATTATTTTTTAGCTTTTAGTACAATTTTCAATAAAACCGCTTAAGGCGACGCACCGCTAAACAATAAATCTCATACGTTTTGATACGAGCGTTTGCGCCCCGTACCATAAGAAAAACTGTTTTTTTTTCCTTCAAATTAAAACTAAAAATTATTAAAAAAAAAGAAACTGCAATTTTGAAGTGTGTGTTAAGACTAATCTACTAATAAAATTTAGATGCTTATCGGTCTGGTTAGCCTGTAAAATGCAAATCTATGTTTTAAAAAAGGTTACTTTGATATTTTTTTCTCTGTTATAAAAGTTGACAAATCATGTTTCTGCAACTAGCAAAATGAAGTCAATTAAATGAAAAATCATGTCATCAAATATCACTTTCATATGTTTTGTAATTGCTGGGAAAAATCTAGATCCCCGCCACGTAAATTTCCAATGCGTCGCCTTAAAAAAGTCTAGTAAAATTTTATCATGTTACAGCAATGCTACTAACAATGTTGTTATTACGACGTTCTTAGATGGTGATAACTAGCGCGCCGGAAATGAAGCACGCATAACAAGAACAATATTAATATGCATGTATCCCCCGCTGGAAATTGAACTGGGATATAGGTAGGTTTAATACTGTTGGTCTAAGCACTGGATCACGGAGGCGGTTGAATGCTCATTCCGATTTACATGTGTTAAGTGATAGTTCACCTGATAATAAATAATAGTCAGGCAAAAGGTGGAAGTAACTCCACACAAAATCTTCAGTTACAAAGGACTGGGAACTTATCTCCAAGTGCTGGATCATAAGAAAGCTATAGTACCTATATAGCTATAGCTAGTGGTATTATAACAACGACTTGTAGCTTTACAGACGGATTGAGAATCGTAACCGAGATCTTTGATATATTTTTTTAAATATAGACGTCCTGAATGGGTAGTAGGTAAAAAAATTATAGACGATTCAAAAGCACTTTTCTAAAGTTTATTTGAATAAAGAATATTTGACTTTGACTTTGACTTTGACTCTGGAACCGGTGCTAATGGTCTAAGTACAATAATTATATTACAGGCCATCACTAATATTTAAAAAAAGGAGTATGTGTAATGCACCATCCTACATGCTTCGAATGACGTAACTGGGTAACGTAAACACTCGTTTCGTCTATCTGATCTTATCAATTATATTTTATTTATTTACTAAAGCTTTATTAATTAATGCCTTCAGGCACCACTTATACTAAACAGATAATCACAAATATATTTATGTGGAAGGGAAATCTTTGCGCAAGAGTTAAACTCTTATTCGACTGGCCTTATTAATTAATTAATAATAAATATTTTTTCCTACACTCACACCAATTATCTAGCCCAAGAGAAACTTCGTTATGAAACTCGTTAAATGGTTACTAGACAACGGATAAACATACTTAAAATACTTAAATACATACTTATTATACATAGAAAACACCCAGACCCGACCAATTTTGAAAAACAATAATTTCTAAATTGACCCGACCGGGGATCGAAACCATGAAAACCACTCGACCAAGGAGGTCGTCAATTAAACATTATGTACCAGTTTAAACGGATCTACCTACTCATCATCATCATTCAGTGCCATCTTCGTACTGAAGTCTGGAGATCAGTATACAAAATGTTCTGCGATCCCATATAGCTTGTTTTAACTGGCGATAACTAAGTCCAGTCCAATTTTTGATGTCGTCCAGACATTTACGTCTACCTACTCAGGCTTATATTTGTTATTATTAATGACGTTTTTACGTAATCTTTGAAAAATAATACCTAAGTATATTAACATTATATTTTATAGTTTAAATATTTTATAATATTTTCAAAGCCTTGAAAACCATACGTAGACAGAATAGTTGCATTAATTTTGTAGATTTATTCGATTCAGATCTTAAGGGTTTTATAAGGCCTTTTATAAGGCCGTTAAGTAGAATCAATAACAATGCGTAAATAAGATATGTATATTTTTTAAATTGCATCATCATCAGCTCATTTTATGTCCCCACTGCTGGGGCACGAGCCTTCCCTAAGGATAGATAGGGAGAACGGGCCATAAACCACCACGCAGGCCCATTGCGGGTTGGTGGTTGTTAACGACTGCTAATGCAGCCGGAACCAACGGCTTTACGTGCCTTCCGAAGCACGGAGGAGCTCGAGATGATACATTTTTGGTCACCCATCCTATGACCGGCCTTTGCGAAAGTTGCTTAACCTCAGCACTCGCAGACCGGGCGCGTTAACCACTGCGCCATCGAGCTCCTCCAATTCAAAATTTACATAGTAGGTATAGAAAAGTCTTATTAAAAAGTCAAAGAGTAGCCATTTTAATAGGTCCCTATTTAGATATTTGGTCTATATGCACAATGCGTAAAATATTACTCTTACTTAAATAAAATAGCGCCACGAAACGTTAAACAAGGTTTCCCCACAAATAATTAACACATCTGTAATTTAACAGTAACATTATTTCTTAACGCAATTAAATGAAATTGAAACAATTTACCTTTAAAAACGTTTTTGTTTTGTTTATATAATTTTAACGTAAATTTTGTTGCGAACAAATTACAAAAGCACAAATGTTGAAAAAAAATTTTTTTTCTTATATTATGATCGGATGTTAATGACAGTAGTTGTTGACATTGAATGGGCGCCTTTGGCTTTCAAAGTAAAAAGTAAATAGTGTTGAATAATTTTGGCGGGCTGGTTAGAACCACGATAGCTCAATTGGGAGAGCACCTGACCCGGTATGTCAGAAGGGTGCAGGTTCAAATACTGCTCGCGGATTTTTTTTTAAACATTTGTGTTTTTGTAATTTACCTTTTTAAACTTACTGCAATATTTTTCGTATTAATATGTATAAATGTGGTTTTTGAACTTTGCCGTGCTACACAGTAGTGTGAATTCATTAATTTGTATCATGTCTCTTTTGTCTACGCATGCGATATCGCGTGTTTGATAGAGTTGCCTTCATTCGTACGCAAAAATCAGGAGCAGTGTGAATTTAAGTATGATTCCAAAGATATATTGCTACTCACACTGATCTATTTATTGTTTATAAGATAAAGATAAAAAAGATTTATAAGTATTTATTGCTGTTTAAGTATTTATAGTTACAGAAAGGTGCTGAGGTAGGCTCAGCGCTGATTTTCAGTCTAACCCCTGGGGTTGGAACGGGATAAATATTGTATTAACTTAACTTAATGTGTATTTTAATTTGAACTCTTTTTTTTTTACATTAAATTAATTTTAATAATTTTGTATCTATTGTTGCTTCATCTAAGGGTAAAATTACAATAAAAGTTTATTTTAACTTTGACATTAACTTTAAAAAATACATGAAGTGTACTTTTATGATGGAATTTAGATATTTATTTAGACAGAAAATTACAACATAGTACTGAAGTTACAACATTATATGGAATATCTTTGTTAGTCGACGACAAAACAATGGCAATTAATTGAACAATCAGAGCTTACGATTAAGTTACTCTTTCTATCTATCTCTTAATTTACTTCGGTTTGCAATAATAGAGATAGTATTTTAGATTTTGAACCAGTATTACCAAACATTTTGTATAATACATTATATAGTTGGTTTTCTTTAACAATTTAAAAACTTTAAGTTCTTGTACGTAAATTTGGAAAAACTGATATTTTGAGCATCCTTTTAATTAGGTACACATGGATACAAACAAAATCTTTACTAGTAGGTAAAGTTCTTTATCAATTTAATATGTAAAAAAAATAATTTTGTAACTAATTTAATAGAGACACATTATAAACGTGATGATTGAAGGTGATGTTACAAAAATTCTTAACTATAAAATATGAGAAGAGAAATATTCAGCAGAGCAGATTTTTCAATAAGTTTATTATATTCGTATTATTTTTATATTGTTATTACTTGAAATAAATTATTTAAAAATATTTGCCATTCACTCTGGACCTGATCTAAGTTCTAAGAGAGCTTTGTTCTATGTCGGTTTATTTAGTCCAAGTTATACGAATAAGATGATTTTGGGTACTACAGAACACTAAAATATAATCCACCTTCCTACATATTACGCGCCTTGCACTAAGTGAATTGTGCTGCAATAATACTATAAATACGTACATATTATTTATCGTATTATATCATATTATTTATGCTATGTTTCAAAAACAGATATTAAATAAAAATATGACGAGAAAAATCATCCATTCAATTGTTTTCAAGTATAATTTCAGTGAGTAAGTCTCAATATAAAAATTTGTAGGTAGATATTGCGCGCGTAAGCATTAATCGGATTAAGTTGGACCCGAGTTTTATGTTTTTTGCGTCTTCTAACAAATAATAATTGGTTTCGTTCATGTATATAGTATAGATTAATTTTAAAAGTTTCGATGGCTTTTTGTAACGGTTCTTTTTTAAAGTAAAGTTTACAGCTTTGATGTAGTTATTACCTCCGAAGATAATAATAGGAATTCATGCAAGGTACATAGTAGGTGTACTTTTTAATTAGCACTTAAACAAATTATACTCTGTGTAATCACTACAACATACATCATTATAGCGGTGCCAGTATGATTCATTCGGTGACGTAGCTTATTTGTATTATACTAACACCTATGTTAACGGATAATCTTATTTTATTATACGTACAGTTTATCATTCATAACATATTTTAATGTATGGTATAAATATGTAAAGTATATATTTATACCATATATATATATATATATATTTTGACGACCTCCTTGGTCGAGTGGTTTGTACACCGGTCTGGTGTCGCCATCTCTGAGGTCCCGGGTTCGATCCCCGGTCGGGTCAATTTAGAAATTATTGTTTTTCTAAATTGTCCCGGGTCTGGGTGTTTTATATGCATAATAAGTAAGTTTAAGTATTTTAAATATGTTTATCCGTTGTCTAGTAATCATAGAACGAGTTTCATAACGAAGCTTCTCTTGGGCTAGATAATTGGTGTGAGTGTATCAAAAATTATTTATTAAGTTATTTATGTCGTTCATAAGTTATGTATACTATGAATGAAGGAATTAAGTTTCTTTATTATGGTATTTTACACTATTTGCTATTATGTCTAATAAAACGTTGTTATTTTTTCTTCGTTAGTTATTCTTTCTTCTTTAGAACTAACTACGTTTTAGTAGTTACTTCTACTTGGCTTTCAGTAACGAATAAAACAGAACAAATAATATCAGATGAAAGTATATAAAACCTTTTAAAATCAAACAACGATTATCATTTATTTATAGAAATTGTGTGTACATGTTTGTTGTGTATGTATGTGAACATGTGTGTGTAGCTACTTACAACAATTGAACGGTGTCCCCTCTTAAATAACGACGGTCAAAAGTGACCGCAGTATAACGTGCTATGCTTTGTAATCATAGTGAAGTAAAGTATGGAAATAAAATTAAAAATAAAATAAGAAGTTCTTAGCATTGCACATTCTCGTATCAGGATCAGCTAAATAGCTAGGTAAAATTTTGGTTTATTACAACTATGTCGAATGTCCGTGACTTTGCAATAATGTATATGTTAAATAATATATAATGCACATCATTTTATTAGCAAAAAACCAAATTTTGCCTAGACAAGTAAATGTATCAATAATGCAAGTAACAGCTGCCACACAAACCATAGTTATTTAATTCATTTATGTATATTTTTGTTAGGTATCATACTCATACACAAATTAAGAAATTGGTGCAAGAAAAATATCTTTGTTCAAAGAACACAAATAAAAAAAATAATTAAACCAACAATGTTATAAATTAAATTAATAAAACAGTATATTGCAAATTACTTCAAGTGTAGGTACGTCAGTTGATTATTATTTTGCCAATTATGTGGTGAAAATTGTTTCTTCAACTGCATAAATAATTATGAAATGGAAATTTGCATTCGTTGTGAATTTATTAAATGCGAAGTAGCAAGTGCCCGAGGGTAGCGGGCTAATAAATTAACGTATTTACATGGTACCATTTAAATTGATATGAGTTCATACATACTTACATCAGCAGCAAAAACACTAATATCAATGATATTAAAACAATTATAAAATATACTATGTTAACATTCAACGAGTCGTAAATACGTTTGAAAAAACTGTTAATTAAAAAACGTTTGGTACTAAGAGTAGATTTACCACACATTTACACATCAAAGTTGAATTAGTCACTATTCCTAAAGCATATCTCAACCATGTTCTATTAGAGAAGCCTCTACATTTCCACCGATTCAAAACCACTGAAACGGATAATTTATATCTCGGGATGACGCTATTCAAGTGAATAGTGTTCCAGTATCCAAGCAGGGGATTTGTAGATACGGTATTATATGTAACATTTGATTTGAACGGATATAATATAGAGGATAATCGAACTGAAGAATATGCTCAGCGGATGTAAGTTATATCTGTAATGATCCATTCCAATACATAGATACTAGTGATGTCGTTTTATTCTTATAATAAATAACACTAAGTATATCCTATTTTAGAACACCGCACACTTTAATGTAAGTAAATAATGCTTAATGATTAAATGCCAAGACATTTTCGTTGCACCAATTTAATGAGTTGAATGTCTTCAATGGTTGATTGATGGAAGCAATGGCTGTAATGTACAATGTTGACAAGACTGCTATAATGCCGTTGTGAAATAGTTGGAATACATTCAAAAAAGTAGTGTTTTGGTTAGTTACAAGGGTGAGGATCTAAACACATAAAGAGCTCGGGCGAAGGGTAGGGGGTTGGTTAACAGATGAAAGACGCAGACAAAGGGTAAGGAACACATAAAAGGGTAAGTTTATTTGAAGCTTCATTTGCGTGTTCGCTGAAGTTTTGCTCATTTGACAATATACAATTCGCGGCTCGATTCGTATGTTTTACATACCTACCTAACCGATTGTGTTTTAAGACGTTTTGCGTGAAAGCGTAAATGATTTTCCTAGGTTTTTAAATAGTATAACAAGAGGTATACTATAGTATATGTGAACTACAATATAAGCACAGTAGACGAGACAAATAAATATTACAAAAATACGATTGTGGCTGCGGCAAATCATAACCGAATAGAGATAGGCGCTCGCACGACGACGGCGCATGATTTACGATGGAGTATCGAGGCTTTGTCGCAGCCACACAAGAACATTCAAGACAAACATACAGATGTTACATACACATAGAGAATGAAACGAATACAGACAAAGGAGTTAACAAAAAAGTGAAAAAGCTTTAGTGGCTCCGCTCGCGTGTCAGTTGATGGACATGCGATGGGCGCCGGCATCACACACATATGCAGGAGTCGCAACAAAACGGAAGAGGGTAACAGATACTGAACACTGAGGGGCGAGGGCGGGCTGACTGACACTTACCATGGTGTAAAGGAATTCCAGAACTCGCTAGGAGTGGCGGACACACGGCGGCACAGGGACACAGAAAGACAGGACAGATTACTACACAGATACCTACATCCCTCAGTGCAACCACACCCCGGCTTTGCAACCGCTCCGGTCGATTGCACTTGTCTACACTGGTTAACTTGCGTTTTAACACTTGGTTAGTATTACGGGACTATGTCACGCGCACTGGTTGTTAAACGAAGTCCGTTTGCATTAGAACAACACCACCACTTTACGTTAAATCAAACTGTACTGAAAAATTTAAAGATTTGCAAATGTTGGTTGCACCAAGACATACGGAGTAGAAGAAACATGCTGGATTATGAATGCATGGAGGAACTCCGTCAGTGTCACGTCCGTCCGGGGCATGGAACAAATGCCAGAACGCAATATAACCACTCTAGACTTCTGAACTTAAACAAAATAGTGAAGCGGCTCGTGTTTTAATGCAAACAAACTTTTGAGGCGCTTTTGCATATTAAGCGAGGTGGGTTGACTACATTGTTATTCAGTTTTACTTTGTCTCATTATTCAAATTAGGAGATCGTATTTGACAATTTTGTACGCTTTTATGATAATTTTAACTGCTACAATTTTTTATCGTTGTTACTTAGACACAGATCGTGAAGGATCAAATTTAATTTAAATAACATTAGAAATTGTTTTTTAATCAATTTAAAGAGCAATTCGTATTTTTCTCATCTCGTTAATACTGATCTCTCATGATCTGAGGCCATTTCGCAAATCTTATTAAAATTGCATTTACTTGTACGATGGAAGACAAAGAAAACTGTTCGAAAGCTTTTGAGCGAGCTTTTCAATCGATTGTATATAATTTAATTTAATTGTTTTATTAATAATACGCATTTTTTGACAAACAGGTAGGGTTAGACACACACAAAGGATAAACATTAGACAATACACAACACATCGGATCTGGTGTGAAAAATAAAAATATACCAAAAATTATAAGATGAAACTCATGGTGAATGGTAAAACATAACCATGCTAGGATAGCAAATGATAAATCAATAATTTACACGCGAGAAAACAGAGGAAAATCAAAACACTTCCACCAGATGACAAAAATAAATCGTAAGTTACAAAATTATTGTTACCAATTAAATTAAAATAACCACACCAAATCCTCGGAGAGGTTTAGGAAGATGAGCAGGATTGTGAATGGTAAAGGTGCTAGATCCTAATTATTACTTTGATACTATGATATTGTTTCTTTTTCTTACGGATAAAGATAGTACGGCGATGATATCACGTATCTAAAATCATTGTAAAGTGCAATTACATATTAAATAAATATGAACTGTGCAAAACCGACAGGTCAGTCCTAAACCGATTGGTTGTAAAAGTCACCATCTAACTGAAAGATGATATCTTTTACTTTCATGAAGTGATTTGGTGTTCGTAAAATTTAGGAGTACGGGTTCTGTGTGTGTACTCACCTCTCTGAATACTCGTCCATGTGTGCGTAACTCTGAACAGAGTTTTCTTCGATGAGGAACTTGACTCGCTGGTAGAAAGAGGCGGTGACGGAGGGCGGCTGCTTGCGAAGGAGGACCTCCACAGGGTCGTTGGAGGAGAGGCACATGATGTGCTCCGCGCACTCGGGCCGGCTGCAGCATTCCGAGTCCGAGCAGTCCGTCATGCCATCTTCAAAATGGTACGCGTTTTGTCAGAGGACTTTTGCTTTTGTTTTTTAGATTTATTGTTTTGTCAAAAGAATTTGAAATCAACGTAATGTTAAGTTCTCTTTAAAGATAATGATTTTAGATAAAGAAAATAGTAAATACAATGTGAACAATTTGGAAGAAATTGTGGCTAAATAATTAAAAAATAAACAAATAAAAAAACTAAAAAGGAATGCGAAGAAAAAATCTGTATCAATTTTAATGCGCGTGAAGACGGTTATGTTTTTTCGTATTAAGACTTCTTCACATTTCCATCCAGTGGTTGTGAATCTGAAAGGTAATCTCTTACCTTCGTCATTGTCTTCGTTGTCGTTGCAGGAGAGCTCGAGGGCGATGGAGCAGTCGGTGCCGGCCCACCCTTCGGAGCAGGAGCATCGGTACACACCATCTTCTAGTAGGCACTGCCCGTGACGTGTACAACCGTTGGGACAACCCGCTATACATAAATAAAGCATTTGAGTTGTTTTACTAACTTGTAGAGATGATATAGCAATGAATGGAGTAAATGTTGAGAATTAGAGATGGAGGCTGATCGAAGAGAATGGTATAAGAAAACGTATTGCTCCGACCCCTGACCAGGGCAGGCAAATGATGATGTGTCAATAAACTATAGAAATTACGGCATTTTGTGGGAATGTACTTGTTTAATGGGTTGTCATACAATCTTCGGATAAAACAAAGTGTTTATTCAATGAAATGAAGACACCATCTGTTACAAAAAAGCAGGTAATTATTGGTAATTTTCAAAATGACTGATAAGTTTTATCTCTGGATGGAAAAAAATAATTTTGGCGTTATAAACTTGTGAACTAATTAAAATAGTTCAAAGTGTGGTTGAATGTCAAATTACTAAAACAGAATTTAATATTTATGTTGGCTAAAACGTTTCAATGAATGGCCACAGACTGTTATGTCTGCAGAGTCTTCTGAAAGGTTTAGCCTTAACTTTAGGACGAGATTACAAAAGTTTTGTATGAAACTTAAAGTTGTTGGAAAGTCTCAAAGCCTATTCTTGTAAAAATAGCTGGGAAAGTTGCATTGTTATTACAATACTCTACGCAATCCTAGTGGGATGTGCAAATTTTGTAGGACACTATGGACTTATTTATAATTTACTAGCTGACCGGCGGACTTCGTGCCGCTTTGTTTCCATGACAACAAAACAAACAAATCATTCGTCCGCTTAAGGACACTCGTATCCCATGATGAACCCCTATAGCAGCGCCAACTACCGGGTCCAATTGTAAATCTAAACCATTCTCGAATCCACTTGAACACAGAAAATTTCATCCAAATCGGTCCAGCCGTTTAGAAAGAGTTCAGTTCAGATTTATATTTAAAAAGATATAAGAATTTATTGGACGCTTTTACAACTGGTGGTAAAGATGTTCAAAAACTTAATTTGAACAATAGATAGGTAACTGGTTTAATATTTCTTATTTATTAAAATAGCATTTGCAACGAGTTTTTGGAATGACTTTCATATGTCGACGCGCGTGGTTTTTAAACCAAAGTTTTGGGTTTAAAACCCGGTAAAGTTTCATTTAAAAAACTAACTCTATTATTTTTTTTGGGTCATCGTCATTAGTTCATTCTCTTTAAAATTGACTACAAGTCTCGATGACTACAACTAGATGTAAGGTTTCTGAGACAACAACTTGTGGTCTTAACCAAGACCCGACATCAACATCCCAGTGCATTTCGATCATTGCGTCTATTCCACTTTTCATTGCCTCTTTGTATGCATCGATGTTCAAAACTGTACTTACGAAGCGTGCAGTGTTTTCCGTTCCAGCCTTGAGTGCAGACACAGGTGCCGTTCTTGCACTGCCCGTGGTCATGACATCTGACGTCACATGGTCGCTGGTCGCAAATGGAGCCGGTCCACCCCTCGTCGCACCGGCAGACGCCTTCCGCGCACACTCCATGAGGACCGCAGTCAAGAGAGCATACCACTAAGGGAGACATAGAAAACTGTATTCGTAACGTTGGCAAAATGTTTTGATTTATTTGCACCTATTGCTCCTTCTGCACATTCAAATATTTGCGTTTCGCCTGCAAATATTTAGGTGTTACTTGCATGCTTCATCCAAGTTTGATAAACGAATAAGTTAGCGGAATTAACACTAAACATTTTCATTGCATTTTTATACCCCATCTATTTTCGCAAAGTTACGCCTGATTGATTATGGCCTAATAAAGGTTTGGTCACAGAAAAAACTGTATTTATAACGTGGACAAAAACTGTAGTTACTATATAATTTAAGGGATTTTAATTGTAGATACCTATTATACTGACAATTATTGAGATAATCGATACGTTTAGTTCCAAAGTTCTCTTTGTTGCTGCGTAATTGCTCGTATTAACGTACTTACCAAGTTTTAAGGAGTCTCGACTTTGATTTCGATGAAAACTTAAGACAGATTTAGACAGAATAACGCGCCCGGTCCTAAATTCAAATTATTATGTACTTTATGATCGAAAAATACATTAACATGATCATGCTTGATCTCTTTAAATCTGAACACGTAAATTCAAAGCAAGTTATTATGAGGCTGTACAATTACACGAGCATGTCAAGTAACTGATTAGAATAACGTAAATTACATTACAGACACATGTAAGGCAACGCATGTTGCCGCTAGCATAGATTCCAAAAACATTTCCATAGCATATTCGAAGGAATATGAAAATGTTGTAACTCTAAATTCAACGGGGTTTAACGCTAACTGCTTACTCAAGTCATCAATTAGCCCGTGACCACAGTCGGTGCATACTTAGACAAAATGTCGGGTTTTAAATTTGGTATGCCTAGGACATATTAAGCATGTAAACCTGCTAAATCTGTATCATGTGATCCCGAGGGAATTTAAGGAGAATCCTGTCTTCTCTTCGAACAATTTTAGCATTCTGGATCCAGTGGTTTAAGCTATGCGAAGTTGATCATTGTTCAGACAGTCAAGACTCTCTTTTTATACACTTAAAAGGTAAAATGAAAGGCTAACTTACCTTGAGAGCAGTCGTCTCCGGTGTAGAGTGGATCGCAGACACACCTCCCGGCGTCCAGGTCATAGATGCCTCTCTGCGAGCACGCGGGCAGGCATCGTTGCACACGCATATCGCGCTCGCTACACGCGGCGCCACGCCAGCCAGCTCGGCAAACGCAGCGGCCGCGCACGCACGACCCGTGGTTACCGCACGTGGGGTCCAAGCAGTCCTCTGTGATGGATTTTTATTTTAATTTTAGGTTAAACCTTGGGCAAGCACTTAATGCATCTCAACTAATGGTATGTGACGATAAAGCCAAAGGAAACTTCACCTGGAATTCTGAACTGCTGATGAAATGGCTATCTGATCTCTAAACTCTCTAATCGGAACACACCAACGCTACTTATGTTGTTGGTAACTAGCTTTGCGGACTCAAAATATACGATACTATTAACCAAACCAACTCTACATTATTTCTGGATCTAAAGCGATATCGGTGGTCTAAGCCCTTGACGTAGTCAGATACAGTAAAAGAGAGGTAAAAAAGTTAGACAGGGGACAACACATAGTGAAGAACTAATGACCATTGCGGCAGAAAGTTTTGCACTATTAGTAGAAGTGCAACGTAGGACCACCACCATCATCGGGTCGCCACACTAGATAGCCGGACGGCTTGATCAAAAGGGGGATGTTTCCAGTAGTAAATGACTTACAGAATCATGCAATATGATACTGATCCCTAAGGAAATCATTAAATACAACGATACAGCACTCATAGCCCAGTTAGTATATAAAAGTTCGATTCCTATGTCGATCATTAGCCAAAGCAATGAGACAGACAGACACTGACTGGCGCGCTAACTGGCAACAGTGATCGACAAAAAGTTACTAATACAGCTGAGAAATCACTTGTTGAGCTCGACTGCTTACTTAAAAAGTAACTAGTGCGTTCCGATAACATCGTGAAGCTAAGCAATGTTAGAAATAGTAGTTGCTGGATTGGTGTATAAAGTTATGTTATTGTCTCAATCGTGCTTAGGTAAGCGTGTTTAAAGTCGTGTGTTTCGTATGATGGTACATGTTAACCTTCAAAACGCGACGGGCCGTAACGTGATAGGTTATGACATACTATCCGCATTATTACTAAATTATTAAAAGACCTGCGCCTACTGTAGGAAAATTGTATTGCACAACACAAATTAAGGAAAATAGTTTGTTACAAATTCTATTTTACCTTCGTCGCATTTCGATCCTTTCCAACCAGCTTTACAATGGCAATGGCCGCCGACACATTGTCCTCTCCCCGAGCAATCTGCAGGCTCACAGTCGTGCGCCGGAATATCGCATTCCGCACCTTTCCAACCTTCTGAACAATGACACACTCCACCAGCGTAGGCGCCATGCCCCGAACACAGAACTGGGCATACACCTAAAAATAGAGAATTATTAAAATTTTGAACGATGAACATGTTGATAAACAAAACACAGGAGTAAGAAGACTTACTTTTGGAGCAATCGTGTCCTTCATAGCCGTCCATACATTCGCATTTACCGAGATAGCACGAACCGTGGCCAGAGCAGTCGTCAGGGCACGAATTAGTCACACCTTCGGCCTCAGATACAATCATTTCGACGTTATGCGGTTGGAGTTCATCGTTGTACACAGAAATAAACCACCTCCCCGTGTCAAGATACTGCAATATACTGACGTTTACCCTCATATCTGTCGATCTCTTGCTTATCGTGTGGTTCCATCTTTCGAATGGGCTAATCGTGCTCAATAATGAATCCCAGTTATCAAGATTAAGTCCGAATGTGTCCTCTTTGTGTGGACTTCTTCTTCTTCTTAACCTGTGATCGACCCTGCCACCCCGGATAAACTCTACAAAATCATATTGAGTAACACTGGGAGCAACATTTCGTCTGCCATAGACAGCGAAGTTGGCTCCCCAGGGCACTGTGAAGTTAAGGCTAACGTAGGCTGGTTGCTTGTTCCGGAATTCTGAACTCCAAAACTGGTAGGCGGGTATGGTCGCGCTGTGGGGTTCGTCGAATTCTCTCACTTCTAGCGCTGGAGACCAAGGCGGCGGGGCGGCCTGTTGTGCTTGCTGTGGTATTATTGCTGACTCTAGAGCGGCCTCCGCCGTCGACGACCACCCGCCAAGTGAAGATGTTGATATTGATTCTGAAAGCGTGATTTTACCTTTAGTAATTTCACCAATTTGTATGTATGTACATAACCGAATGACAGGCTTAGTACATACCATCGGAAGGCGATGATGTTGATAACGCATCTCTGATTCCTTGTGCATGCGTTACTGCTTTTACATCTTGAACCAGGATACAATTTGAATTGTCTATATTACTTTTAATTGACGATAACGCTGCAACAAAGACAAATGTACGTGTGTTTATTTCTATTTATGTTTTAAGCAGTTACATACTCATAACTAGAATGGATAAAGATGTTTAAACCATAAAAAATATTGAGCAAATCGAAGTTGATTGATTTTTAATCACCTTTGTGATCAGTGGAACGATGTAGCGTTAAATCTTTCATTTAATCTGAACTTCCAATTAAGTTTCCGTTAAGTTTGCGTCTTATCAGCAGCCCACATCGATAAAGCCCAGTAGCCGAAAACTAATTCTATTAAAGTTTACACGGGTGTCGCTTTGAGCGACATTTATTTCGTAATGCGTAGCAATGAGAGATGTCGTTCTGCTGCCACGAGTACGGGGTAGGTGACGTGACGACCCGTCGGGTTTTAATTAAGCGAAGCACGGGCGAAGCGCATTTTGTTGCGGTGTGACTGAGCGATTAGTTCCGCTGCTGCGAACCGCTGCCAGCTACTGCTAGGCACGTAGGTGGTTCGGCGTCACCCAACCTTTTTTTTCCTCCGAGAATGCCGTTGTCTCCTCATTATGTGACAGTTGCCATCGATAGAATCGATCACAGAGCGCTACGTACCTTTAATTGGTTAATTCTTCACGCTACTAACTAAGGGAGCACGGGCTTCAATAGCACGAGTTTTATTCAGCTTGACACGATTTACTTTTTGTGACGAAGGATCAAGTAGAGCGTTAAATAACACCAGCCCGAAATAGTTGTAATCTGTCTTGCGATTGAGCTCCTTTCCATACTTTCCTTAGAGCTCCGATTTCAGTGCTCGGTTAAAGAGCTTCAAATGGGGAGAGCGAATTGCGTCGAAATCCGAATGTAAAGAGAATTTATCGTGTACATTTATTAGTTTTGTAAGGAGCTTGGAGGCAGCCGGGATTTGCAGCGCAAGGGGGATGCGGCATTCGCTTCTCGAAAGCGCGTGCGCCGGCAGGATGTGCGCGTCATAAGTTACGCGCGCGTGATAGGCCATATGTCACTCGTTACGGTCTTAATTGACGTGAGCGATTTGGCATTCCACTAATTGCCGTCGTATGCTGGGATACTTGGTAATTGGTAATCATTGTTGAAAATATTTCAAGAAACAAATTGCGCGTTCTGTAAATCGACACTGCCCTTCTTTCTATTTGTTTTTAATTTTCGTGACCAATTGCACTGATTTTTAAAAATAAAATGGTGAGTATATATAACGTTACTAAAATAAACTCATACTTTTCTGACTAAATGTATGATTGAATGAAAAAAGGGATTCCCTCAAATATTCACTGTTTCAGATTAGCAACAGCCCTGGGTGTCGGAGCAATTAAGTTATCGTGGCATCCCAGTGTGTCCCCAAGATTCACTCCCCGATAAGGATCACGATGCGTTGACGCCATTTGGCTGTTGGAATTGGACAATTTACATTAACTTCTATGGCTGGGCAGAGGGAGATAGATCAACAACAGTTGCTATTATCGGATCAGCCGACAATGGTTAAGTATGTAATTTATATTCATTGCAGATTGCAGGCTATTTTTAAATCTCTACTCTACTTGCTTGTGCAATAGAAGGTATAAAAGTAAATAGTTTTCTAGAGACGATTTAGAAGCTTAGTGTGAGCTTGACATTTAGGTATATATAACAGTTGGTCGGTTAAACCTAGCCAATTTCAAATAGATTAGGTACTATATATTTACTTACTATCTAATAACACTTGTCATGACACTTTTTAGGAACACGTCCGTTTGCCGGAGGTGGGCGTTAATGGCTGCAACGCAGTTTTACACTAAAAGCAGCTATTATCGTATCCCTGTCATTTATTTATCCATGTAAAAATGTTCCAAATAAACATTTTTTTTTTAAATCTAATAACAGGTACTTTTTTAATAAACTGTGTTTTATATATGCCAACACAGCGATATTTTTTAAAAGACTTGGGTATTATGAAAAAAATCTTGTTAAAATATGTTGAGGCTTATATTTTTCAATGACTATCACATCAAGTCAAATAACGGTTTCTCCTTAAGTGCCTCTCAAAGAGTTATACCCACAACGTATCGTATCAAAAGCTTTTATCACAATCAATTGTTTTGCTAATATATGTAGACGTAGTCTCGAAATTTTCGAAATAAATAAAAGCAGTATCGTAAACAATGTCAATGCTAGTAGATAAACGAGCGCAGATGACGTAATTTCCGCCCACCAAAATGAAATAAGGCAATGTGGTAAGTCGCGACTCCTGCCGATCATCCCTCGTAAAATCTATAAGTTCTGGCCGTAAAATGAGTGAGGACGGGCTCCTACACGCGATCGCGGCTCGTCCCGAGTTGTGTGCAGATGGACTATGTTTGCTATCTCCACTATTTTTCGAGTTAATACAATTTATTGTAATACGATTCAGCATAGATTGCATCGTGCGTTGGGGGAGCGAAACTCGTTTGATGGAGTCCCTAGGGATCTCACGACGCCGTCGCACTGACTCGGTATTAGTCACGTGATAAATCTTCCCGTTGGTGTCTCCTGTCTCTTTCTATTATTTACGGGGTCTCATATGACTGTCCCTGTCGCTTGTCTGATCCACATTCGCGGAGGGCCGAGGTCTTGTTTGTCCCCGTTTTGTAAGAAATGTGGCTGAAGCGAGTGTAACGGCGTTGTGTAAAGTCCATATTAGAATTTTTATTGAATTAGAAAAGTATTTGAGTTTCGGCTCGATTGGCTGTTTCAAGTATTTTTGTTGTTGTAAATTCAACTTTATGTACTTTTTAAAATGGTTTAAATTTAGACAGTATCTTATTGCTTAGTTTAATGTTGTTATTTGCGCAAAACTGATATCTGACTTGTTCTGATCTTAACACTAGTAAACTATACGTTTAGAAACCTTTTAGTGATATAATTTGTTTCAAATCGTTTTTAGGTCGTGTTGACGTATACGTTTTACGTTTTATTTTATAATAGAATAGAACATTTTACTGCATAGTTGTTACATTGTTTATTTACAAGGTGTAATTGTATTAATTGGTCCAAACAGTCCGAGTCGGGCATTACAATAAACTTTACTTCTGATGTCTTATATTGTCGTACGGTCTAATTATTTGAGGTGCTGTTGGTTTGTTTAATGTTTTTTAATAATACACATGTATAAACCGGTAAAACACGAAAATTCACGCAAAAATGCACGTCAACAAAATGGCGGGCAAAAACTAGTAAAACATAAAAAATACAATGAGTAAACAAAAATATACCTTTATCTAAAGAATGAAAAATAAAACTGTCATATTTAACGCAGTATTTTCATCACTACGACACACGCAGAAGAAGGTTGATTTGACTGTACCGATTTGTTTGACGAATACTCGTAGGTACAGTTGCAGAATATGACAAGTAAACAGTGCTCACGGCAGCAGCGTAGCGTAACAAAAGAGTAGCGACGCTGACACAAACAAACAAATAAGCGAAGACCACTCGAAAGCGACAACGTTCAACACCGAGCTCCATAAAACATTTGGGGTCCACAACTTCAATTACATTAAAAAGTCGACGCCGCTATATTTGCCCCCATCAATTGCGTACGCGAGTAATGAAGGGTGCAACAGATGGTCTGCATTTTTTCATTACAACACTAAAACTACTGGCACAACCATGAGATTTATGTCGGATTAAAATACGAAACTCCCTTTATTCCGCATGTATCCAAAACGCCAGGAGGCGTGTCAAACAAATATTTTATTTTGTTTCTGAAACCCAAAATTAAAAAGGACAAACGCCAGCGTGATTTATCATCGTGAACGGAAATTAAAAAACTTTTTTTGGAAACAGTGGTATCTAAATTACACGGCTAGCTCTATTGCGACTTAATGATTGTTTATTGGTGGAGTTCAACAAATTGATTGATTCAATAATATCTTACGGAAATCTTAATGCTGTCATTTAGAAGCGGCAGCTCATTGGCGTATTCGTTACTCGCCGGTCAGCGGCGCGGTATCAGTATGCGACGCGCGTCTCTTATCTACTGTCCCTGTAATTTAACGGGAATCTAAATGAACTGAGATCCGATACGATAAACCTTATTGACTTGAAACACCTTACACTAGGCCGGTTCATTACATTCAAAAAGGCGTTGAAATGTGAGAATTTCAACTAGTTTCTCACTCCTACACTCCGCCTTTCCGAACTGGTAGTCGTTTGTAATATTTAATTCGTATTAGTTGTAATACATGCTAATAAAAAAACAAGTTAAGTTGTTTCATTGACTACTGCCGAAATATGAGGATTATGTTTTCACATGATGGCGTGCTCAGCGCGAGTTACTTAACGATAGTTGGAAATGTTTAATAGAGCGGAGGGTTAAGTTAAATTAAACGGCAACGCCGCCGTTACACAAACGAAATGATTATCTCTGAACGGAGGTTTTTAGGCCTCACAATTTGCATGAATGTCTATGAAAATTGTTGCTTTATTCAGTTTTTACCTACTAAATATAACATCAATTAAACACAACAATATACTTACACAGCTATTATAATATCATTACGCCATCTTTTATAAGTATAATCGAATTAATATTTAACCTAATCTAAATTCTTTGTGGTTTTTTTTATATTAATGATTTTAAGTAGGTAACATAATATCTATACCTCCTATAGTTTTTTGGATACATCTATAAACTTAAAACATTTCCTTTTCATCGTTCGCTTGAGGTTAAATCTATTCTCACGCCATAATTCAGTTGAAAGTGTAAACTAACACTGTTTCACTTGTGGTATATATTTCTAGGTGTTTGCTTGTGTCAGCCGACGCCATCGTTATCTCAAAGAGAAAATAGGTCAGAAAAACGACACCTCAGTTTTCCCAACAATTTTATTTCGCCCCACTTTCAATAGCGAAAACAAGGGATTTTTCAATGCAAACGTTCGATCGAATGTAGGGCACACGTATCGCCACGGCAGTGGTCCGTGTCAACTTTGATGCTATTTTCGTTATACGGCATAAGTGTCTGCGGTGTGGCCTTTTATCACTGCGCTCTCGCCTGCGGTTTATTATACGTTAATTCTAGAATAGCTTCAGCGGAGTGGTTTCGACCGCCACAACAATTCGCTGTCTATCACACATTTGAAGTAAACAAACGCATTCGGCCACACAAGAAGCTCGGAACATGTTATTTACCATTTGTACACGACGACAACTAAGCGAGCGCGCTGTCACCGTTGTTTACATCATTCCGTGCATTTCCGCAGTTATAGCTGGAAACGCTTTCGGTACATATTTACGTAGCTCACAACTATTCCATGTAGTTATGAAAATGTGCCGTTCCGTTGGCAACAAATGTCGGTTTATTTTATCATACATAGCTGGGAAAAGGATTAGTTATTTCCTTTTAAATCATGCCGGGATTTACTTTGCAATTTATGAAGCATTAGGAATGTGTAAATTATGATCGGCCGTTCGGCGGGCGGGGCGGGATAGCGCGAGTTTGATATATCCGCAGTAAAATAATACGGGACGTAGAAGTGTAAGATAATTTATAACGGGCCAGCGCGAGCACGCACCACGCTGCCTCAGGTTAGGCGCATCATTTATATTTTCCGATGTTTGTTTAGTTTCTTTTTTATGGCCCTCTGTAGACGCCGCTCGCGAGATTTAAACAAAGAACGATGAAAGACTAATGGTTGATGTCTGTTTCCGTTGCAACATCCATGTTTAATCAACTCATTTGCATGCCGGAGTGGATATTCGAATTTATCACTTTCGATAATTGAGTTTGGACGTGATGATGGAAATAATTTATTTGTATTATGATTCGCTTGTAAAACTATAAATGAATAAATTTTTACGGCTCGACGGAACGCTTCTAAAAAATAACTATTGTTTGACGGTGGAATATTATTTTATTTAATAATAGAGGAGTGGTTGTTGCGTCTATGGATTGGAATTTACTGCTCGTTGCTACCGATTCGCGTTAAATTGTAGCTGCGGGCTTAGTCCTACCTAGAAGGTGAACCGTTTCGCAGGCTTTTAATCATACAAGACAAGACTGCCCCCTAATTGGAGAGCCCGTAGCCTTCGGCGTCAAACCTTTTAAAGGGAGCTTAAAGATATGACAGGATGATTCTTCGCCGCATTGTAATCAACGAGAGAGTTGCATTGCAAGATCGCGAGGCATCACAGAGGTAGTGTAGCTGATTGTTGAACGTCTTCAATTAATTTATTATCGTAACAATTAAGCAAACGTGGATTTATGGCTTTCGTTGCTTTATGAAGCCAAATCATTTTAACGAGGGTTTGTTTTTTATATTTTAAGGATTTATTTAACAATTGGCATTTTAACACAACATAAGACCTCACATAAGTTGTTAAAATTCGACAGATATAAACTGCGGTAGTTGAACACCTACATGACTCGAGTCGAGAACTCATCACTGAATGAAATTCTAATCCTCTCCACTGATCGTCATTATCATAATGGGATAGTAGGCGTAAAGCGATTGAGATTAAAAATCGATCTTATAAATTTGTAGGCTAGCGCGTTCGAGATGGGAACTAACAAATTTCGCAATCTATTCGGTAACTACATATATATAAATATCTTGGACTCTGCTGTTTTTTGGGTTCCACGTTAAGCCGTTGGCCCAATTTTTTTTATGTTTCAGTTTTTTTGGGAGGAAAACAATACTACAGTAGGTACAAGCAGATTTTACCATGTGGTGACGGGGATAAAGATATGCACCACCATTCCAGTGGACGGGCAGCAGCGTCTCTTTGTGATTATTCTCACCATACTGCGACCGCCAACCCGCCAGCTAAGCGTGGCGATTATGGCCTTTAATAAGAATAAGATAATTCCCCTCGACGTCTTTTGGCTGAGATGATGATCAGGTTTTACCATAGATATACCATAGTGATCGAAAAAGTTTACTGTTATCAGATGGTTGTCGTTAAAACCCGCAATGCCATCGTAGTTGGTTATGGCCCCTTCATCCCCATGTTCATATGGACATACCTAAGTCCAACAGTGGGACTTTTATAAACTGCTGATGATAACCGTTTTATATCACATAAACCACTTTGTATCAATCCACCGCTAATGGATAGAGAAAGAATAACGTTATGAATATTTTAATCGGCATTCCGGTCGAGTTAATAAAAATACTGCCTTAGCGAGAGCTGAGCGGACACCCACCCGCTGCGTTTTTATGAACAAAGATATATGGACAGCATAACTTGTACTTAAAAAGTTTTCAATATTTAATCGATTGTCTCTGGATTTGTCTTTATTGAGGAGGTTGTTATCGTTTTTGTTTTTTTGGGAAACTTTATACCGTGTTCGTTATGATTGTAAGTTTTAATTTAGTCATTTTTTATTAAACATTATAATGTTTAGCTTTTAGTTTAGTTTATCTATATTTTATAAACTGAGTTGTGATAAGTGGGGACGTAAATAGTGAGCATAAATAAAATAGAAACTGGTAGATAACAACAAATTCCGTAACAAGACTAAAGCTTTTTTATTTAAAAATAAATATCGTATTATCGTATATCGTTCCTTATAATAAAAATACAAAAAAAAATGTATTTGATAAAAGCTTTCAAACTAAACAATACAGGAGAAACTAGTAGAATAGAATACAATAGAATAGGTGTTTATTTGACTAACACTCACTCAACATTCATAAACAAAAACAAAAGATTAACTAAAAGAAAATAAAATGTTTTAAAAATCAAAATAAAAGTAGTATTTAGTCATTTTCAAAGAGGCTGAGATTTATAGTAAAATAAAAGGGTACATATTGCAGTATTTTGGCTAAATTAATAATAGATATTTATCATATAAAAAACACCACTTTCTTATTGAATAGAGTGAATGGCTGACTGACTTCATCATCATCATAATCATCTCAGCCAATATAATTTTCATATATCATTTTCATTTTTTTGAAGCCCACAACTTCGTAACATGATGTTTCATGTTTTTATTTCCCCAACTTTTTGGTATATTTTTAAGATCAGTTAAGGTTCAGTTTTCTTATTTAATAGCTCCTTTCGTACGGTCGTCGGATAAATTTATGGAGTGAGGAGTGTAGTCAACTCCGGACTGATTTATAGGGATCAGATAAATAGAGCACTATCAAATTAGGTAATTGATGGTGAATGCCCGTAATTTTATTGCTTTATTTTTTTTATTTAAATAGTTTTAATTTTATGAGTTAATTTGGTATGTAGCTACATAAACAATGCACTCTTTGATAGAATGTTCATTTAAAAATTAGGAAATTTGTGGAATTGAATTTTTATCATCATCATCATCATCATCAAACTATACAAGTGCACTGCTGGATATAATAACGATTTTATAATGGCATGTTATTTTATTTTTAATTTGAAGCGTGGTAAAGTAAGCTTTACTGAAAGAATCTAGTAGTAGTATTAGTAAATGTTATGGAACAAAGATGTTTAAATAACTAATGCGTAATGGCGCTTATCGATTTCGGGCAAATATTTTAAATACTAGTTTGATTACATTTTTCTCAGTCTGTAGAAGTAAAGATATCAAAAAGAAGTAGATTCTCTAAACGAGTACGAATATCTAAAACAAGAAGTATTTTATTGAAGACTAATGAGTACCTACTTATCTGAAGAAACAAGTATTTAAGACAAATGAGTATTTATAGCAAAAAGTATTTAAGACATGAGTACGAATACCTACAGAAAAAAAAAAAAACAAATGAGTACGAATATCAGTAAAGAGTAAGGGCCTTACAAATAAACAAAGAATAAGGTCCGAATAGTTATTCCGTGTATTGTCTCTTTTACTCAAATTTGAAATGACGTTTACATGACAGAAACAAAACACGGAATAACTATTCGGACCTTATTCTTTTTTTATTTGTAAGGGGCTAAGAGTAGAGAGAAGGTGTCGTTACCTATAAAATAGGCGAGCATCGCTGCCAGTATGACACAGAGGCAGATCATGGCGATCGCCAAGCACTTCCACGTACAGCGGTGCTGACACCGCTTGTCTATGTGGAAGCGGGAGGGCGAGTAGACGGGCACCGGGCTCGGCTGGCTGGCCCGCAGCGGGAACACCGGCATCACCAGCGGTTGGTTGGCGAGCTGGCAGTGCCCGCTGCCGAGCGTGCCGCCCATGCCGGATGACATGGCAGCGTTGCCCAATCTGTGGACAAGGATGGTTATTGGTTAGTTTAATTGATATAAGAACTTAGCGATTGGTAAAATTTTGATATCTGGACAAAAGCTATGGTTGGTTAGTTTTATTGATATTTCAACTTAACGAAAGGTAAAATAATGACCACTGGACAATTGTGATAGTTTTTAGTTTCATAGATATTTGAACTTAACGAAAGATATTATTTTGACCTGTGGACAAAGACGAATGGTTTCTATCTGAACTTAGCGAAACGTATAATATTTAGCACTAGACAAAGGCGATGGATGGTTAGTGTCAATAATATTTGAATGTAGCAAAAGGTAAAACTTTAATTACAATCAATCTTTATCTGAAAAAAACTACATAAGGTGGTATTAAGATAAGTGCGGATATTTTAAGTTACTCGTCATTATAATGTTACTCGTATTACTCAAACTATTATCTACTTAATTAATATAAATAATAATAACCCAATAATTAGTTAGATATTTACGCTTACTTTCGAGTAATGTAAGACAACAAAGTTCGTTACTTAAATAAAGAAAGCATTATGCTGTACCAGCTCTTATTTTATTTTCTTATTTTAATTAGAAAATTAAAGCCATTAAAACATACTTGTAAAAAAAACCAAGTCTCGCAACTCAGTTCTTCGACCGTAAAAAGTTGTGAGATCCACCAAGTCGGTTAATTTATTCAGTCCCTACTTAAGGGACCTTCTGTCTTAAGTTATTACGTAATTAGCTGACCTAACATCATCTTATCTTATCTTATCGCACTATACAATCTAATCTAATATAATATATATTACTTGTGAGATACATTGTGCCTCAAACGGCATTTTCAGCTTCACCGGGCTTATTTGGGCGGCGAGAAACTTAATGGGTTCCTCAAGCCGTGTGAAGCGAATCATCTTCGGAGGTTTTCTAGATGGAAAGGCATCACGCACTAGTACGTGTCCCCGCGACCTACCAGATTCTACGAAGGGTTCAGATCGGATCGGTTCGGATCGGATTGGTTGGTATTACATGGATCTCACAACTTTTTACGGTAGAAGAACTAAGTTGCAAGACTTGGTTTTTTTTATAAGTATGTTTTTGATGGCATCTCTTTGCAGATAGTCCTACTTTTTTCCTTTCCGGTACCTTTTACTTCTTGAATACCACCAACGGATTTTCTTAAAACCCACTCTCTGTCTTATGAGCTTTTATATTTATACTTAAACAGGTACACTGATTCATTCACTGCAAATGTAACTTTGTTTATGCAGTTCGTGTATTTAAAAAACTGGACCGTAATTGCTAAATATTTTAGTTTTTCCTTGATTTATACATTAAACACTAATTGTATTCTAAATTTGAAGCTCCTATGTCTGCTAGAAGTGCTTTAGAGTTTTGATGATCGGTCAGTCAGTTAGTGAGTGAGTGAGTGAGAAACAAAATAAAGAAACTTTGACTAGTTAAATGAAATTTGAAATATACCGTGTTCATACAATGCCTGCTTGGTTACAGGCTTCTAGTTTTATTCACAACGAAGTTATAGAGAGTCGGAAATGGCCTGAACTGTTTCGAGAAAAGGATGGTACGGCCGTGCCGCTTTTTTGCTCGACTTGGCGGGGGCACTGCTGTGCCTCCAGATAATAAAATTACTATATTATGTTATTTAATAAACTTAAAGCCAGACCTGAAAATAATCCTCAATTAGATTAATGACAAAACTTAAATATTATAGGTTTACATTAGTTACGAATGTTACAATAGGTTACACGTAGAGAATACAAGATAAATCAATGTGTCACAAAAGTAAATATCATAAGCAAATATATATCTAAATAAAAAAACGAACGAGCCTTAGACAGTAGTCGCATAAGATGTGTAACATTTGGCTTCTCACCATAGTAATAAGCACAATGACGTATATTTTATTATAAATCATATAGAGAATGCAGTAAATACTCATTAAAAGACATTTGACATATCAAAATGACCTTTGATAGTCAAATGACACAATATATCACATATAATAAGAATATGTCATGTTCATAATATCGATTTTAAATTTACAAAATGGCGCGCGCTTGTGCGCATCCCAACTTCCTGTTACACACTTGTTACACTGTTACACATACTTCCGTCCCATTTCAAGAAATCATTCCCACAAATTGCTAAAAAGCGAGCGGAATGATGTTACACATCAAAAACATATTATACAACTGCGTATAAAACAATTTTATAACAGTTGAACAGTTGCATCCTTCTTCATGTCCTCCATTAGTTTGCGATAAAAGCGACAGTTCGTAGCGTAAATAAAAAAGCGCCAAATGCAAGAATAATATTCAGAAGAGAGAAACTTAGAGCAAAACTTAATGTTTTACTTTTTCTCCTTATTAACATATGTGTTTGTAACTTATTAGTTTTAAAGAGGTTCGAAACATAATACCAAATTTACCAATCTTGCGTGAAATAAACGCAATTAAATTAAGTTTTTTTTATTTTTATGTTCTTAAAACAATCTAAAAATTATGAATACTAACGTTTAAATGTGATTTCTCTATTGTGTTTGGTGTTTAAAAAGAGAACAAGATACGTGCTAACATTTCGAAAAGCCGGATAGAAATAAGCAGAACTTTAAACAGTCAATGATGTGTTTATTGACAAAGCCGATCGTATCTCTCGTGCAGTTTCAAAACAGTTTTACTACCGACCGCTCGTATTCGGGCTATCGAATATCTACTTGGAGAAATAAAATTTTGTTTTCTTTCGAAGCCAACCTCCCCAGGTAACAATGGAACAAGAAATACGTCAAAAGTTTTTTAATTAGCGCAGTCACGACAACTGGCAACCGACTTTTTAACTTCTTCAACAATACACACATTTTAAAAAGTTAACAATAAATTCTCAAAGTGAAATAACAATTTTTAAGCTGGTAGGTACGATTCGTTTTGTTTCAACGCTTAGTCATTCGGGTGGTCTGCAAATTGCACACACAGAGTGCGCGAAATTTCTCTCAAAATACCTTTGGTGAACTAAAATATTTCCATGAGAGATTTAGTTGCCTTTCGCTTCAGGTAAAGTTATTCGTAGAGTCAGGCAGGTTCACATTTGCATGTGTAAAATAGTAGTTTGGTTACTTCAAATTATGAACTGTATCCGTGCATAGAGATTTTCCTTTCAATTAATTCCGTGAACGCAGGTACCTGCCGGAACCACCGAACCGCACCAACTGTTGCGAGGCGAATCTGTGCCCTCGCCATATGGTGCTTTTTTTCGTTAAGCTCTTTCGAGACAATCAAAACGTATCATTACAGGGATTTTAACAAAAAACGATGATCGCGGCGTTTAAACACGTCCGCCTGAGAGCCCATTAATCAATTATCCGAACTCCACTGTCACGACTAAATTTAAAGGCGCGCGGGAACATATGGCGCATCGCCGCTCACCAACTGGCGCTATAATGACCTCTACTATAAAGAATACGCAAAAAAAGAGTAAGAAATAATTGGAGCAAGTTTAGCGAGAACGGAGCGTGACTCCTAAAGGGTTTGTTTCGAGGAGGCTCTCGACTGTAATTTTCTTTGAATAGCGGCCGAGGAACGTTCGGTGGAAGGACGAATTCATTAAAACGTGTACAGCAATCACAATGGCGGGGCACGCGGACTTCGCTTTAAATTGCTTTAAAGGCGTCCGCCGCCCGTCTGTTGGTTCGCAGCCTGTCTTCAGAAGTATCGATTGTGAAATTATTACGAAAATCAATTTATACATTTTAATACAATAAAGAATGACTAACAACGGACGAAACGTACATCTACGAACTAAAAGCACGCTCAAATTGGATTATAAAAAGTAGAGAGCGTAATGTAATTGGTCCAGTGCTCATAACAGGTATTACGACGTAACATGACGTTGTTGTTCTATGTAGTGATCGCTGATTATTTTGTCGATCACTCGTAGGTAACTGTATCTGGAATTGATTTTTTTTAAAGTCTATCATCATTATGCTCGATTTCGTTGTTTGTAATCGCACGTAGGTGCCATTTACTGGTCGCCGCGTATCATTTCCGCGCGTAATCGAAACGACTGTGGCATTCATTTAGTTTTTGTTGTAGGAAAATTTTGTGGCAAAGCAATAAGAATGTTGCGCAATACCGCGGTGCTTTTCAGTTGGGGAACGGAAGCGAGCGGTCTATTTTACGAGCACAAAAGTCGAGCTTTCGAATAAAGGAGATCCGAAGAGGAGACAACTAAGACAATTAACGAGGCCGACGACGGTGTTACTGCGGGACAATACCGCGATATTTCAAGCGGCGGACGAGCGTTCGGCGAGATTTTGACAGGCACCCGTCTCGTCGCGAGCGAGCTCTTAATGAAGCGGTAAATAATGAGGAGAGGTGTTGCGCCGTGTCTAATTAACGCGAGGGCCCACAACCAGTTTACACGCCCGAGCCGCGCGTGACACGATCCCTCTACGAAGTTTTGAGTATCTTTGGGGCGTAATACTCTGCTGAATCTTATGGAACGGACAAAAACACACGACAGGTAGACTCGTTTGTCGTTGTCGACTCGCAGTTTTTATTTGTGTGACCGCGCGTTCGGTCAGTTCTACGGGCTTAGCACACACTAAGAACTGGCTCTTTTAGCTATACTTTTTCAGATAAGCAATTTTTTAAGAAACAAAGCCTTGTTAGCGAAGCATTCGATTTTTAATGTGACATCAAAACAGTTGGCAAAGTTCCTTGCTTTAATTGTTTTTGTTCTACGCCCCACAAAAGCTTGACAAACAACTTCATACTCTTGCTCTGGTCCCTTTTATTTAAATCTGCTTTGTAGGTACATTTCTTTTTCAGTAATACTGTATTAGCTTTGTTTTTATTTTTAAGGCAGCTAGCTATTAATCTCTTACTGTTGCACACAGATACTACAATTAACATTAATACTTATGATTCTTCATTGTAAAAACATCTGTAACTTTTATTTATTAATTTGGATCGGACTATACAATCATTACCGTTAGTCGAAGTCTCTACGTGCGGCTGTTATAGCAAGCTCAACAATTTTATTTTATTTATTTGATAAGGTAAGCTTACAGTCAAACACATAAAAGTAGGTACAATTTGACCACAAAGCGCTTTAAAAACATCGCAAAAGCTTTAAAGCGCTCAATGGATGCTTAGACTAGACTAGCTAGCCGACCTCTAACTCGGAAAGCAGATGAAACAAAAAAGCCAGGCACGGGCCGTGAGAACGCGTCTCCGACCGCCGACCATTTATCTTGCACAGTCGTGCGGGTATGGACCGGACACCGATGTGCTTTTATTGCTTCGCCTCCCTAAATATAGCCTTAGAGGTGAGCAGCGATTCTTTTAGCCGTAAAATGATTGGCTCTATATTGATTCCATATGAAATGGAATGTGTTCGCGTTATTGAAATGCTGTAAAGTGTGGTAGAAACATAATTTTTACCAAGAGTTTGGCTTTATCCTGCCGTTTCGAAGCCTTTACAATCTTAAATGTAAAAAACCCAAGTAGATACAATCTTAATAGCTGTTTGCGTTTTAGAAAACAATATAAGTATTTATTTCACTAAGAATGTGGTGTTGAAAATGAAGGATTTTTAACAAATATTATGTGTTGCACGTGAGTTATATCATTGACTGGATTGACGTTAAATTACTATCTACCTAAGCTACGATACATGAAAAAAATCTTTCTGATATATTGAACATAATAATAAGTTCAATTTGCTTGTTTGCATATCAATGAGTCCAATCACTTTACAAGCATAGAGTTGTAACGGTACCAGTTAACTAAACTTAAGTTTTTGTTTTGGAATTGACTGTTCGCGATTTTAACGACCACTTCCATATGCTACAGCGTCGTAAAACTATACGATGATAAAGATTAAAAATACTTATTATTATCTGTTGTACTATTATTATTAATTTGGTCGTCTTCTGTGTCAACTAAAGATCTAGCTTCAACACAATTTTTTATACAGCTGTTAAAGTTAAATTTTCGTGTATAAATACATATAGGTACTCACCAATAGTGGTGGCAAAGTGCCAAATATTCTCAACACATTTTTACGTCTTTGAAAACAAAAGTTTTTTTGACATTTAAAAAAACTCAAAGATTTCAAATTCTTTATTTATTAAAAAAATGGCACTCCGCCATTGATCATAAGATTATGCGGTTGAGATATTTAAATTGCAATTCTGTTGCAGTATGGTAAACTGGTAGAACCACGCTAATATGTAGCAATCTGTCTCGTAGCGGATGTGGCTTGCTTTTATTGTTTTAATAGAGTCAGTGCACTTCGCTATTATCGTTTAGAAGAGTATTCCCGTCCCGTTTTACCGTTCTTGAATAAACAGCACCTACAGGGTAATTTTATAAATAGACCGGAACGCTTTGTGATGAACTGTGTAATGAATATTTATCGGCAACTTATCAAGTGAGATTGTATCGGCAAATATAAGATAAGGGACTGTGGTGACATAATTATACTGAAATAAACAACAAAATTACCATAGTGCTAAAAATATATCTAACTCTTCTTGGTGGATATATATTATTATACGAGTTAGGTGACATTGACGAATAAACAACAAAATTTCCATAAACCTAAAAATAAAACACGTGATTTCGGAAATTATAATATGTATATTAGGGTAGGATATTTTAGGTTAGGTTAAGATAAGATGATAATTATGAATGTAAGTAAATTTATTTGTATGAACGTTACGTTATGTAATTTGATAATTGTAGATGTATCGAAATAAATGACATTTGTAATATATTTATGTTATATTTCAAAGCAAAACATCTACTCTATTATAGAGTGGTGAACTGAAAACCCACACACTACATGAAAATAAAACTAGTTGAAAAAAGAACCAGTCCAATTATACCACGTACAAAAATAAAAATAAAATAGTTTAACCAGACATGTTCTAAAGTTCAGGAACGCTAAGCAGTAAACAAAATTGGGTTTATGATTCCAAAATTGGCAAAATTACAGGTGAATAGCAACCGGTCGCCTATTACGCAAGCAGATGAGATGGTAACGAAACGAATAAATTAATAAAAACCAATTATGTTTTAAAGAATTCGTTAACATTCTTATACACAAAAAAAGGAAGAATATTGCCGGCTGGTACTCGGATAAAGTTAGGTCGAAATTAATGAGTTGGAAGATACCATTATGCATTAACGTTTTAACTTATTGCATACCAGTTTCTGCGCTTTAGAAGCCGCTGATATTCGGTCTGTCGTGAATCCCCAAAGGAATGAAATTATTTCCCAGGATAAAAAGTATTTGCACCGTAACCACATGGGAATATATCCTGTAAAAGTTCCACTATCTAATTACCGCACAAGGATATCAACAATGAGAATTCGCTAGCATGGTGGGGTTTGCCTGAACGCCTCATGTGCTATTCATCATCATCATCATCAGCTCATAAAGTCCCCACTGATGGGGCACGAGCCTTCCCTATCGATGGATAGGGAGAACGGGCCTTAAACCACCACGCGGGCCCAGTTCGGATTGGTGGTTGTTAATGACTACTAATGCAGCCGGGACCAACGGCTTTACGTGCCTTCCGAAACACGGAGGAGCTCGAGATGATAAATTTTTGGTCACCCATCCGATGACCGGCCTTTGCGAAAGTTGCTTAACCTCAACAATCGCAGACCGGGCGTGTTAACCACTGCTTCATCGAGCTCCCCAAGGGCATGTGCTATTGTTGACGAGGAAAGCCAGAGCCCAGCAGTGAGACGTTTTTGTGGATTTTTTCCATTGCAATGAAGTCTGCCTTAAGAAAAAGTACAAAACTAAATCAATGTGAAATAGAAATCTTTATGCTTTCAGTTAAAGACTAGGTATATAAGCAGCTTACCGCCCATTCATAATGATCCTCTTATACCTATTAAAAGAATAAATGTAAGTTTGAAATACGATATCTATTTTCTTTCCTTTTTGAGAGAATACTTTATACGCCCCTTACATTTAAGGCGAGGGTCGAAAGCGGTCCGAAGATCTTATCGGCTTTATTGAATACACATAAAGTCTGTTATAATGCTATCGAATTATAAGTTTATTTTCAAATATCGGAGAATTAATTGCCCTTTGAGTTGAATGGAACAAAGAGACAATCAAGAAACAGCGAACGAACCACATAATGATTGTTTCGTATGATTCATATTGAACACAGATTAAGTATGTAATAGCCCGTGCGCCTCACAATGGCGGTCCTTTAATGTATTAATAAAGGCACACGCATTCAAATGTCAAAGAGAAAAATACTTTAAAGGAAAGTATAAAAGCGTCAGAGAAGTTTAATAAGAGCGAACAAACAGTTTAGCCGTATCAATCGATAAGAACTTGTAACCCCTGCTTTGAAGACGGTCCTTGCCCTCCTGCAAGTCATGGGTGTAAATTCGAGAAAACCCCCCAATTTAAAACGAAATGTGTAACAATAGCGTCGCCTGGCTATGCCAATTTCCTCCCTCGATAAACGGTTCGGCACAAAGGCGCGGAATAAAATTATCACTCCGGCCCGTGTGACTGATAATATTATTCCGTCTCTTTATTTGAACACTGAAAGTTAAGAGAGACTTCCAAATAAAGATCGTCCAGAAGACTTGGAGTAAACATAAACGGATCTCGGCGAGTGGCCCTCGTGCGTGCGGCCGAGCGACGCCGCGGCCACGCCTGGAATCTGTCCACTTAAATGGCTGCCTCTCTCGACACCGATCACGCCCAAAGAATTAATTAAAAACATTCATCAAAATGGGCCTCTAAATGGGCATCCTCCACCGTTTAGTTAATCTACTGCTTCATTAATTACATGTTACTGTAATAAAATACGTAATCTCTGACAGTCGATTAAGTTTAGAATCGGTGGTTTTCATACATGTAAATTGTGAGAGAACGCCATTAATTTCCGCAACGGCCAGCTTTAAATCGCATTAAATGGAGAACAGAGGTAATCTGTGCCAATAAATCCGCATTTTGTAGTGCACCGAGTGATGCCGCGATTTAAATACACTAGGCAGGGCGGATTCATTGAACTCGCCACTCTTATTAATAACTCTCGTAGCGTGATGTTTGTTTTGTTCGTCTCGCCGATGTGAGGTAACGCTGAAGTTGATTCATGAATGGGCCTGCGGTTCGTGCTTGGGGTAAGTACTCGCGCCCACTCGCGTATATTTAGCGTACATAATTTTCCTACGAATATGTCACACGACGGAAGTTCTAGCATTAGCATTTAACAAGCGAATCTGGATTACACTGATTAAATGTTTGCTGACTAAATGTTTGAATGTTATAGAGTCGTAAATCGTTTAAAAAGTTTAAATTAAGTTTTCTTTTTAATTCAACTGTATACACAGGGTTTTTAAACGTACTTATTGGGTAAGGTATCGTAGTTGACCCTTAATTGTCATTAAAAGTTTTAATAACTTTAGAATAACAAATGCAACACAAAAGTTCTTCAAGATAAGGTGAAACGTACCTAAATCAAGGGACCTAAGTATGAAGCTGAAACTGCCGTTTATAAATGATAAACAACAAATAGTTACTTCATACTAAAGTTAGCAGCGTACCTGATATTTAACTTCCCAGAGATAGGTAGTTAACATCCGAGATAGCCGCTGAGATAGCTAATCTTATTATGCAGTGGCATCGAGCAGCTCAGTGCCGCGGGCAGCGCGCAGATATCGGCAAAATGAATGGAGGCGATAGCGCATGAGCGGCCAATTACACGGCGAGCCAGACCGCGGGGACCCGCACCTAAATAATCCTGCTCACGCGCACAAACCCGATACTGATAAACAATTTCCATTAGTCCAACTAACCCGTACTGTAGAAGCTTAGCGTTTCCAATCTCCATACCTAACGGAGTACCCCTATGCGATAGCCTTTTATTACGGAGTTTGCCGTTTAAAGATATTATTACGGTAATACCAAAGGAATGCAAATTAAATACTGCAATAAATACGGAAAGGCATCATCGGGGCTGGGTGAAAACTGCGCGACCCATCCTGGTTTTGATACGAAAGGCTCACCGATTGCATATAAAATACAATCTTAATGGTATTTCGATTTAACAGAACGCGTCCATAATGGGATTGCTTTCGATGTGAATAGGCATATAATTCTATGAATGGCGATTTGAATAAGTATTAAATTTTATGCCACACCGATATAACTATCGACGTGGCCCGATTCTGCGAAACGCAGCACCTAAACTAAACGCTGGTATTGTTCAGCGATACGGAAAAACTGTTTCGCAGGAGGCGTCCCACCGTGGCACTCGTATTTCACCGGAGTTCAATATTATTTCGACAGTCACCGCACAAAGAGGCGGAAGGCCCGTGCCGCCGACCGCCGCGGGCGCCTCTCGCGTATCGCTCCACAATATTGTCCTCCCTACTGCCTCGGGTTACACTGTAAATATTTTTCGGCGGTTGCCTGATTGAAAATTTTTATCGCATTCCACCCCCAGTTCTTCCGATAATGGATTGTGCTCAGTTTTAGGCGTATATTGACATGGGTACTGTCTACGAAGTCCCTCGGTCGGCCTGTGTACACAATCGTACGAGGCTCGTCGAGATTGCTATTACTGCTAATCAAATTCCGTCTACATACGTACGTAGTAAGTATATGTGTCGGCAGTCCGACTTCCAGCACATAAGTTTAGAATATAACTGTTGAAATTCGTTCCAGACTGTGTAGTAGTCTGAGCGAACAAGTGATTACGGAATGAGATGCTCACGAGAACTCTAACTCATCTGCCTTTTCATAAGCAACTTTCGAAATATGGATGCTCGGCGGCGGACCGGTTCCGACTGGGAAACTTTTGACGTATTATATCATTTTGTACACGGACTGCACGGACGCAATATCTTTCTGTGTAGCTACAAGCTTTTTACTTTGAATAAGTGAAACGTGAACTTGTGAGATAAAATGTTTATGCTCGTAGAAAACGTCCAAGGACCGTGTACCGCCGGCTATCTACATCATAAGCCAACACGGGCCGGGACAATATCTCTCTAATTATGTTTGTTTTGGGCGCCGTCGGCGAGAAGCGCGGATTGTCGCTCTGCGCCGTTATTTATACAGTCGAAGATACAAATGAGGATCCATTACTGGATTTCCTCGATCTGGCCTTAATGAAAGACAAATAACTTCAAGTTCAAAGCGATCGATAAGAGCATTTGTGTTAATTTGATCAACGCGATAACTTCGCGTAACTGAGGGAATTTGTCTTGCGGACTGACACGGAGAATAGATTAGGAAAAGCTGCAATGGAAGAAAATAACAGACTTAAAGGGAATATATTTTTATCGCATAGTACCCTGACATTCAAAACGTTAATGGCATCATAATAAAAATGCAGTAAAAGTAAAGAACCACCGCAAGTAGTAGCAAGCTATAAATATTAAGCGGTTGAAAAAATGGCGTGCAGTGCCGGTATGTCGAACGCCGTATTTTGAACGAGGGAGTGATGGCAGCTACTAAACATGTTGCCTTTAGGTTTCAATTTAAACCTTATATATATGAAGCTGTAAAGCTGTTTGATTACAGAAAACATCCGTGAAAAGATTTTAACATTAGCCCAGAAAACCACTGAGATGAGGGGGCGCGAGTCATCCGTCGCACTACATTACCCGCGTCCTACCGACTATATGGGACCCCGTTTTGAATTAAAACCGATTGACATTTTCACTAATCTGCATTTTTTGGCTATAACCGATTCTATGATCCGTGAAATTTATTAAAGGACAATTCCATGTATAATATTTTATCAATTACGCACGCTCAGTTTTGAATTCGGAATTATGTCGCGCCATTTGAACAACCCGCAATTTATAACTCGCTACAATTTTATAAATCAAAACGTCACGGCCTGCTTTTAAGGGGTAGGTAGGAATTGTAATTTGCATGTAGATAATCACGGCGTGGCAAGTTTCCAAGTTCTTAATGTATTGCTGGATATCACTGTTCTTAATCGGCTGACAAATGCCTGAGAGAATTATTACTTTTACTAAAAATATCAACACTAACTTTATTTTGGTATTAATAGTAATGTTGTTGAAACACAACATTAAACATTAAAGGGCCAAACAGAAAGCGGGCTTTTTTGTTTTGCCCAGTGACACAGAAGGCAATTTGTATAATAAACACGTAGCGTATCGATATCACGCTAACAGTATCTCGTGAAATGTGCCGTTTGAAACGGTTTCATAGAATATTAACAGAGTTCAATAATTCCCCGCTTGACCAGCCCCCTATCCATGAGGGTTCATCGTTGGGCTGCGCTAACCCATTGAATTGCTAAACGCTCTGAATAATCACGAGTGCAGCCAATGTAACATGCGCTAATTAATATCAACGTATCCTATTGGCATTTAGCTACTGTGAGAAGTCAAACAGGTTGTCATTATAGTGTAGATAAAACTGTGCTGGCTCATTTGAAGTCGATACTCACTAAGTAGTAACTTCTTTAACAAATAAAATGAAATATATATATATACATAAAAAAACAAAAATATATAATAAGATAAAATTCTAACAAACTATGAAAAAACTATAATTCTATTGGGTATCGATGAATGTTTTAATTTTAAGGTAAACATTGTAAGTAAGGCTGATAATATGAATATTTATATTTAGAAGTTTATAATATTATGCTCATTAAACCTCTCGAAAACATGGTTACGTAATTAAACTAAAGAAAACCCGATTTTATACCGCAATCATTTACAGTACTTTACAAGACGACATTTTTATTAGGGGTCAAATGAACAACGTTAATGCCCTCAATGAATTCAGAAAGGCTAGTGATAGTAAAAGATTTACAGTTATTAAGGTAAGAAACACGCTAGATTTGTACACGTTCGTTTTAACTGCAAATTCAATTCGTATGAATTGCAATTTGTAACTTCTTATTTTAGAAGACGTAAATCACCAGTGATTTCATCCAGATGAAGTTCCGCTTTTCTTAATAATGCAGCTGACTAAATCTTCTTGACCGTTCCTCGCTATGACACATAAATAGTACTTACACAAAGGCCAAAGCGATTGAAATAAAGAAATATAGGAATTTCAGCATATTGACAACTATAAGCCACGACCACATACAAGAACTCAAACTAAAGATAAAGGGTGTGTCATAGACGTCTAATTAAAAAAGCACTCGGGTAGATGAATTTTGCGAGCGAGCAGGTCCAGCCTATCCGTTACAATAGCTAATGTAACGCAGTAGGGCATTAAATAGTTTATAATTACACTATATAGTTTCCTCACCTAAAGCCCCATTTATAGTACGAGTACAATTAAATTATCAGGGAATATGTATCACCATGTTTTTACGGATATCATTATTCGTTGGTAACGCCCACATGAACACCGTATGCGATCATCACAAACATTCTGGAGCGTTACGGTTATTTTACAACAGCCAAACTTGTAAAAGTGTATCAGGATCCCATGGGTCGTAATAATGTTTGATGTACGCCTTGGAGCGTTAACCCTATCAAATCAAAGCGGATTAATGTGTCTAGAGAGTTGTGTGTGTTATTGGTATCTCTAATTACGTTTATGGTTCGGTTAGAGTTATGGTAATGTTCGGCAGCCTTCGTAGATACAGGGCAACGGTGTCGTCGTGTCACTGATACTTACGACTCTGAATTTAGGGTCTGTAGGGCGAGCCATTCGTTAGTCACGCCCGATGACGTGTACCTTGGACAAGACCAAAACTGTTATTAGAAAAGATTCGAAGTTAAGTTTCTTTTTCTCTTTCGGTAGGTACTTGTCTTAAAAGGTTTTTTGTTGTTTCAAGTAATGGACAGCGTTCCATAAATGTTTGGCACCTGGTGCTCCACATAGAAATTCTTTAACCGGTGACGCACCTTTTGTTTTTATCGCATACGAAATACTTAAGTGCAGTAAATTAAACGAAAAGGACATTCCTGTTGCAATGTTGTGTCTCTTCCCTTAGCTGCACATTGCGGCAAAATACACGAGTTTCCGGACACAAACAAAGGCACTCGGCACGCAAAGCTTGCAGTACCGCGAAGCCCTAAAGGGTAAAAAGAAAAGGCGATTCGTGGTAAAAAGTGAGTTAGGGAGAAGCTTTGTTTGTGTATGGCGCGAGTTAAGTGTTTAGATAAGTGCAGCTGAGAGCCAGCGTGCTCGTTTGTTATCTCATAGAGAAAACAGGGTTCAACAAATGGAGCCACCCCGTGTGGTCCACTGTTTGGTCGGCTGTCCAAATATGTGCTCTCCAATCAGAAACTAGACTAATGCATGTTCCTAGAATTGTTACGCAACCAAATTGCGCTATTCATACATCGGTAGTTATAAAAATAAGAGCCATAAAACTTTAATATAAAAGGATTGTAATACAGACTTAACTTTTCAATAGAAGTAAAATTAGTTAGATAGGAATTATTTATTACACACAAAGCAAAGCTTTTACTTTGATAATGTCCATTTTATTGTGAAACAAGCCTTGTCCTCCTGAATTATAAAATATTCAAATAAGGAGTGAAATAAATCCACGCGAGGAAACGTCGACATTACATATTACTGCGGGAATGCCAGTCGCCTATTCATTACAGTTATTTATAGGAGGTAGTGTCAAAGCGAGGTTTGTATTTATTCGGAAGGCACGACGGTTTGTTTATTTTTAAAACGGGCTGGGTTAAAATACCCCTTTTCGATAAACGTCCGGCGAGGCTCATATATCCTATCTAAATAGTTTGTCTGCGCCGGCGTCATTCGGCCAATACTGTACGTGTCAATGTCAGTGCCCGTCACCGATCCAATATGCGCTGTCTCTGGAGATGATGGAATATTGAATTCTATTATTAGACACTCGTCATTACCCAAACCACCGTTCATTGAACTTTGTCGACGTCGAATCACAGCCACTCACACTTCTGAATGGGAATGGGTTATTAGAATACACGCACGAAACGTCATCAAACATACAATAGACTATTTACAAAATTATTCTTTCAGTTACTAAACCATAACCATTACTATTCACTTTTGTCGCCCTACGAAGAGTATTATCTCGGACAACGATATGCCGGAAACCAATTTCCAACTCCACTGTCTATACTAAGCATATAGATACAAAGTTAATCAATATTGAACGGAGACAATAGGCATCTGTTATTCAAAAGTGAAACTATTACAGCACAGCCATTGTGTTCAGGCTTCACCTCCGCGACTGTATTATTCAAAAAGAAAAGTGGTTTGTTTACAAACGTTGAGAGATAAGTATTAAGGATGGTCGGCGACAGGAGATTATGGGAGCGCGACGATAACTCAGCCCATGCTGGATGCCAATCGGCGTCAACATGAACGATTTATGTCGAGCTTTGTGACAGTGTTGGGTTGTGGATGAACCTCGGTAATCCTTTGTGCCTTATAAAATGCCATACATTATTGATGCGCTTTGTCAACCACAAAGCATGATGCTCTGATGAATTCTCTAAACAAACTGACAGCCGAATTGATTATACCGTTATTTTAGATGCCCATTATCTAAACTTTTGATTGATAGCTTTAAAACTAATAGCGAATAAGTGAATACAGTATCGATACATCCGCTTAGATTTTCTACAGATCTGTTTAATGTAATTCCAGTATGAGCTGTTAAATCGTCCGCTGGTGTTACAGAGCTGTAACAGTTTAATGAACGTAGTGAGCACAATGAGAAGACGTGCAATGTTGAACCGATGACGGATGACACAGAGTAATTGGTTCGTTTGATCGAGCCAATTATAGACGATTGAAGCAGCAAGATTCAGTTAAATGAAATGATTGTGTCGACATTATGTATTGGAGCTAAAGGAAGATAATTGAACTTCCTGCGGTGGGCCACGATTGGTTTGAAGTGAGCGCCGATCCTGTGCAGTGCCCCTTTCATAGTCCGTAAGAGTGCATCGATGCCGGCTTGATGGGGCGTTTCCTCTAATTATATGGACTATTAATAAGACACGAGCCTCAATAATCGACTGTGCTTGGAAATAGTTCACACGAAGAGATAATGTTGCTTTGAATTATCTTAGGCTTTTACAAACAAACAAACCACACAAGTTCAATTGTAAAGTTGAATAAGTTTACTAACTCTCGTATTAGATGAACAATTTCAATTATAAATAGACCAAAGTCTGAGTATTTGAAGCAGTAAACAACAAATGCAACATCTTAGTTGATGAATTAATTAGACGATATGGCTAATATGGCTTGTATGAATCGGCTGTTGAACAAAGCCAAGCTCGCTCGAGGGAAACGTTTGCTTTGGGTACGATCGTCTAAACGCTATTAACAAAGTTGCCAGTTTGAGTTGGAGTTTGATGGGTGAACGGTGTTTGCGTTGTCCGGGACGTATGGAAATAATTTCTTGCTACGGTGAACTTCCCGGCTCCGTATACGATCAAATATTTGCTGTCAGTCTGATACTGTCTTAGGTAGTTTAATGATCGTGCCCTCGTACTAATTTGCCGCATATCGGCGTGAAGGGATTTAGTATCAAGCTAGATATATTTTGAATTGACTGTCTCTTCTATTTCTTCTTCAACCTCATTTTGATGCAAACCCTTTAATGTCTGCTTTTATTAAATATTGCAACTATGTCGTCTATTCTGTAAGGGATTCATAGTAACAAAGTAACTACACCGACAAAATATTACTCCGCCATTCTTTGAACGCCTTCATTTTGTTGTAAATTATGTTATTTATCAAGATTCCAGTTCCAGGCGCGGCGTCGTTGCTGAACGCGTCCGTTTTTTTCTTTGTTACCGAAGACGTGTCTTGTCACGAGTCGTTGATAACATCAGGTTTTTTTTTATCGCAGGCGACAGTGTCGTGCAACAGTCTAGTGCGCAAGCGTAAAGTGTGTGCTTGGGGCTGTTACCTTTATAATGGCAGTTTCCTTCTCGGAGCGTGTCGATGCGCGCCTGAGCACTGAGGGGCGCCCTCGATGCTATCTATTCCCTATTGTTGCGTGCACTTAACCGACATATAGTTGCCTTGTGTCCGAAGCTTGTTAACACATTGTATAGGAAATTACATTCCTTGCTCACCGCTCAAATAGTGGTTCCGTTATAGATCACTGCTCTACCGTATCGAATTGCTACTATTAGTCTAGTCAACGGTTATAAACATTATATTAATCGAACTAATATCTCTTCTGTTCAGACAAGAAATAACAAGACCAGCAAGTATACAGTCTATCCACCTGTATAGATTTCTGTAAATGTATCAAGATTAATGCTACAAAAAAGCTGAATTGAAATACAATTATTGCTAATGGTAAGATGAAACGGGGGACTATGCATTATGGAAATTACGACGCACTTCCTTTCCGCAATGGCTGGATCATTTTGTACTGATATTGCAATATTAATAGTTGGGATTCGCTCTCGAATCTGTCGAAATTAAGTTGAGCGGCGATTGGGGTGGCGCAGATGGCTGTAACTGCCCCCGTTGCCCGCCGGCGGCGCGGTGAACGTGCGCCAAGTATAAAAATATGATTTATGGCGGAGCATATAGGACTGCGCATCCGCTCGCCTCTATCTAGTCCACGGGCCATTAGCACACATTACATCTACACCGTAAAACACAGAACAAGGTAACATCCACTCTTGTAAGAATGCCGATCGCGTCCCCGAGGACCCAACCTCCCGAATAAAGGAATTAGTTCTGTACTTTAATAACCTTCGGTGGTCTTCGGAGGTTCGAAAGGGCTTTATAACCTCAATGTTTATGTAGCCAGCAATATGAAATAGATGTTTTCTGGCTTCAGGCTCTTTGTTATTACTTTGAGAGTGGCTACATGAGGGGTGGAGAACAGTTGGGGTCCGTAAGTAAACAAGTGCCGCCGACTGATTCAACTAGTCAATCGAATTCAGTATTTCCCTCATATATCCCAGATTCATTTTGTTACACATCCGCTGTTTTATTTTCGTGAACAAACATTTTCTTAATATGTTCAATATCGAAACATGTAACTTCAATGAAATTGCTTTGGTTTCGTGGAGTTAGTAACATTTTGATTTATTACGAGTAGCACGATAACAGGTGATACATTGCAGGTTGATATTACTATATACATACGTATGTATTTATATAAACAAAAAAACATATTAAACAACGGAACTATTTCAAATGAGTAAAACAAAATTAAAAGGGAGACAGAGATATCAATTAATTCCTCAGCAGCAGATACTTTCTTTGATATCGAATCATTAATTGCTTGTACTTGGTAATAAAAGCAAAGGGCTCGACAGTTAATTTATATGCCTATAAGAAAGCTTTGAACGCCGTTGTGGTATTTGGCATATTTTCCGGGTGATTATAAACGCTTGTTCCGCGGTAAGCTTTCGATGTAGTCGGCTTTATCAAAAGCTCAGTAATTTATGTGCGCCGTCGGCCCAACCGTTTGTGCTTTATCTGACTGCTGCCGAATGTTTTCTAATGTCTATTATAATTAAATTTATCTAGTATGTTAGTGGTATTCCTCGTTTAAGATAAGATGTTGTCTTCCCTATCGGTGCTGTTAGATTACCGTTATGGATCGCTCGCTAATGAACTTTTGAACCACGAACGACCTTTCGCTCCACTGGAGTTGTGCATCGGTGGGAAGGAATACTTATATACATTCGATAGCACCTATGCCTATAATTGGACATATTTACTATACCGTTACACCGGGGCAGATATATAAATACTAATCATGTTTACGAAGTTTATTATAATTGAAGTTACATACGAGTTCTCGTGAATCTACTTATGTCGAAACTTTAAAAGAACTTTGTACACAATATGAATAATGGCAAGATAAAAAGTTTGCTAAAGTTATGTTAGTTGATTAATAAGCAAGTCGTGCATACAAGACGACTTATAGGTTACTACTGACTTACCTGTTGTTAGAGGGTTACTGTTATTGCTGTTACGACGACTGAAGTTGCAACTTACCTCGGGTCTACGAAGGGCTCCGCATAGATGTTCCTGACCGGCTGACGTCGGGGCAGAGGCGGTGGGACCGGACTGAACCCCTCCATCATCTCGTCCCGTTCGCTGTACTTCAGCGATTTCATCGTCATCCTGTCGTGATCCTTAGTACTACAGTCCACTTCACAAAACGGTCTCCGGACCCAACATCTCACTAATGCATCGTCAGCTTTTATCACTTACATCGTTACTCGCACTGTTAACGTTCATTTCGTTACACTTTTTGTTGATTAGTTTATTGGTGTTAACATAACTAGGGCACTGTGTTTTGTTTGTTTCTGTAATGAGAATGTTTTCGTGTTAGCGTGTGGCGAGCGTCGTTGTGTGAAGCGACCTCGCAGCGTGCGTGTACGCGGTCGACTGGCGAGTGGAGGGCCCGCGCCCCGACCCTCGGCCCGGGAACCTTACGAGCTTTTGTCGTTTTTTGCGTCCGCGTAGTGTTGCCATCAAAGCTTGCTGAGTTATTAGACGAGCGAACAAAAAACATGAACCATGCGCAAGGACCTCATAGTGCATGGGGCCCGACCGAGCGAGGAGTTCATACTACAGAGCGACTAACCCGTGTTCGGATAGATGTGGTTAAATTTTCTATTGTGTTTTTATAAGGACAACTGGTGCGAAGTGTGAATAACAGTTTTTTTTCTCGCAATTTAGTAAGACTGTGGGGAGTCTTTTGCGACTTGCCGCGTTTTGGTTAACGTCTATCAAGTTTTTGTTGTCGATGAATTACGGTTTTTTGCTGATTTTCAAATGTATGGTGTGAATTAAATATATTTTGATAAAAAAAAGCGTGAACTTTCAAATTCCTTTTATTTACTACGCTTTCTGCATTAGGCAGAGATAATTAAAGAAACCGTTGGACTAAAGTACCTATATGCAATTAGAAACAATCCACAGACAACTTTCCTCATTACGTTTAAACCGTAAGTCACGTAGAAGAAACATAAGGTAAACCTGCAAATAATTGAAGTTCAGACAAGAAAGGAGAAAGCATTTAATCGATACGATTATCGGAAGGATGAGGGTCGGGTCGGGCCGAGCACGGGGTTCCTTCGAATTACAATCGATGGTAAGTGCCAGTTCACGTGGGACTATTTTTCTTTCGAAGAACTCCTTTCTTTTTCTGCCATAATGTTTGTATTACATATTGCAACGCACGTATCGCCCGAGTCTCTGCATGAACAGTAAACTCCACGTTATATGCAAATTATATGAGATCTGCATGGATTTATTATACAAAGCATTTCGTGTAGAGCAGTGATAGTTCAAAGACCGCGTCGTCCCCGCGCGCGAGCGGCTGGCTGATCTCACTGCTTTGCATGTCAAACAATTACCCCAATATACATTGTTCACGACAAATACGAGAGGCGTACACGCGGCAACCCTTTTTGTTCTGACTAAAATGTTTGTTTTCAAAACTCGTTACCCTTTGCTCAAATTTTATTTACGATCGTCGAAATTGTGTTACACGCGTGATTTATTGAATGTTTACTAATTTAACGGCGCCCGTTCCTGTGTGACCGATAAAAGCTACGCACAAAAATGTGACTGCGCGAATGCGTACGAATAGAAAGGGCCGCCGCAAAATTATGTAAAAACCTGTCCTATGGGCCCGAATTATCCCGCAAGGATAAGGAATAAGAATATAAAAGAGGCTTAGAGTTTTCCATACGGCTTTTTGAAGAAGCAACGAACGCAAGATTTACATACATACATGCGGGTAAACACGCTCGTTGCCGAAGTGTCTCCGAGTACCTGTATAATAAATTGATTTAAGCGCCTCCTGACAGGTTTAAGTATGTTTTGACAAACATTAGGGAATTTAAAGCCCCTGTGACAAAACTTTGTTTTGTGTCTCTCGCGCGCCGTCTATCGAGGAGGCACGAAGTGAGTTTTCGTCGAGTTAGGACGAAATTTCGCTTTGTGAACCAACTTCTTTCTAAGGACGAACTTAAACGTGGATCATTTGAATAAGTAATCGCTATACTTTAAGCGAGCAGACTTTGATGAAACAGTGCCCGGCTAACTTTGCTATTGATAGAGCTGCGGAATGACACGGCCAGAGTTCTTCGGTTCAAATTAAATAGAATCCTTTTCGAGACGGAGAAGGAGGGTTATACATATTTAATGCAGGGACTTAGCAAACTGCAACAAACATTGCAAAACGAATAATTTATTATATCGAGTTACAGAGGAAGATCATTTATCTCCTTAATAAAATCGAATCGCTTTGTAAATAAGCATTGCCATTGCACGGATCTGAAGTTTGTTGGAAGTTTATTTATAGCAAACAGTGAAACTTCAATAGGATAGTATGGTCAGCAACCAAGATATATAATCTAAAATCTTCAAGAAGGGTGTGAAAAAGTATTTAGAGAGTGAGTAACGCGATAGAGATTGTAAGAGTCCATAGGTTATGAAAACCGCTTTCCTACAGGTGGCCCGTATGCTTCATAGCTAAGTGGTATAATAAAAGGTAATTTAAAAGTTTTGTTGAATTATGCTTGCAATAACGTCATGCATTTAAAACTCCTATGAGTAAAACCATGTTATAACGTAGGTTATGTGACACTATAGTTATAAGCTCTCCGCTGAACTTTAATTAATAGAGACTTTTCAAATTCTCGCGATATTAGGGAACAATTAGAAGTTCGGTCGTCGAAGCACACAATTTGTTTTGCCAACTATGCACAAAAGAACATTCATTCAGGTACTATCCTCTTGTCATTTCTGTACGGCACTAGCAAAATCCATAACATCGCGCTGCGACGCCCACGTAATCACTTTATATTTTGAAGAACGAGCTATTTATGTCTATAAGTCTTGTTGTTCAGATAGTCAATTTCAAAGGATTATAGAATAACGTTCGCTCGGTAATAAAGTACCATGCTCTTATATGGCTAGTAGGAAGCGAGCTGCGTCGCTGTGAATTTTCCCATGGTACAAGCGCTGACTGATGTATTCCTGACCGGATTGATGTATGGTGAAGCCTGTTCTTGCACTTGAACTTGCCTTTATGTGCCTTTACGCACTTGATTGTAACAGACGGTACTGTTGGTATGCATCCAGCGTCTACGGAGTCGCGATCTCGTATCAGCTAACGGTACATATAACTAACTCAGATGTTGAGACAGAGTTTTAATGGTGCATCCCAACATAAAATTGTACAATTACTCGGGTGTTGTTTGAATTTTATGAGCAGTGTACTGTAGCAGTCGGAGAGTTGACTAATAAACACGTTTTAGTCGGTGTATTTACACAAACATTAACAAGGCGGCCGTTCGTTCGAGCCGTATTAATCTTAGCTCCTTTGCTCAAATACATTTCGGCATCCGCCCGCTCGTAAGTTGCCTGCCCCACAAAAAATGCTCAGCTATTTTAATTGGCGTAGCAGTTTGAAGTTTATTTTTTATGTTAAACAATGTCATTCAGTTGGTTCACAGTTTGTAGACACGTGCAGTGGGACCTGTAGTTTCGAGTTGCATTTTTTTAAGGTTTGAATTTCAGTTTTGAGTGCGGCAACTTGTTGTATAGCATAGTAATCTTTAATCTTTTGAAGGTGTACTAAATTCGTTGGCGTGTTTGGGTTGCAGTCGTGCAAGTTGAAGGTTTCCGGATGGGTGACCAATTAAAATAACTCGAGTTCCTTCGTGTTATCATAGGATTAAAAGGAACGGGCACTGGTGACTGGTGATCTGAGGCCAACGGGTTTTATTTTTAAAACCTATCGCAAGCGGCAGTCTCTTCACCAATCTTTAAAGGGTAACCCGTGGGATCCCATTTATTGAAATTGTTGTCCCAATATCTTTGTCTACGCGTCTACCATCGCCTTTATTGTGTATACCTTGTGTTGTTGGATTTACTTGAATTGAATTTAGAACACCAACTCGCATTGAGACAGCGTGGTGGAATATGACTCAATCTCCCAATGTATTGGATGATTGTCCACGTGGGAAGGCCAGAGCTGAGTAGTCGGTCGTTTATAGGCCGATGATGATGCCGAGAATAAACAACAAAGCTATTTGATGAAATGTTTTACTTCGTACACTTGGGTTTAACTACTATTGTCATCATTAATCTTATGTAGACTAAAGTATATCTCAAATCCCAAATAATACCGTAAGAAACGTAAATTTTAGTTCTTCATAAAACGAGAAGCATGGTTTTAATGCATGTAGTACGTATGTTTGCGCAAGCAATCAATTAATAGTCGAAAGCGGGAATTCATTAAACCTTCCGAGTTTTAGTACGCGCGAACAAATACGTGTAAGAGCCAAGAAATTAAGATTAATTATCGTATCTCGGATGTATTTGCTAATTGATTATCTCACGTTAGCGGCCCTAGTGCAGTGCGTGTATGTGGAGCGTGTCCAGATATAAAAGAGATTGAATCTATTGATTGAATGAAATTATCATCGGAAATGACTGGAGCTTTTTGTTTTTAAAAGTTTTATTGAATTGGGATTTTAGACGTGGCAATTCACAAATATACAAAATATTAAGAAGTGTTTTTTATGAATTTGTAGCATTATTAAATTGGATTTACTGTACAATTCTACATAGGTATATAAGGCTTACAAAATTTTTTATGCTTCAAAATTTTCAAAATTCTATAATGGTAAAAAATCTAAATTGTATATTGTTCAGTTCAATATGTAGAAACGTATTTCAAAAAAGTATATATTTTTTTCCGCGAATGGCATTTGAAACTGCACCATACCGGGTCAGGTACCTACACTTCCGAGGTTTCGCTTACAAGGTACCTACACAGAATTGATAATTGTTTTCTAAAGTTTACGTGAACACTACACATAAGAAACACTTTCCGGATTTACTCGCGTTTATATTACACATTGATTATAACGATATCCAATATATTTTACACAATGCGTAAAATAAACGAGTTATTTTACGCATAGTGTAATTATTTACGGATTTTTTACGAATCTACGTAAAAGTTGTTTTATTTAGAACGGGTCGGACAGAGCCACGATAGCATTTGTTCGACCCGGTATCGAAGGTGCGTGCGGGTTAAACTTCGCTAGTTGAAATTTTTCCTACACTTTTCTATATTGTAATATGTTCGCAACATTTGCATAACTTTTATACTAGTATCTCGCTAATTTTGTACGCATGTATTTGCTAATTGATTATAACACGTCAGCCTCAGTGCAGGGCTACGCGAGTGCGTGTATGTGGAGCACGTTTCATGAGATAAAAGACGTTATTGATTCCGTGACGAGCCAACCGGCGGGCTGTGGGAAACGATTCCTGCGCGTTTAATAGATGCCCCGAGGAGACGGGCACATCAGCACTCTTTGTTCGAAGAGGAATCATTAAAAACCCCCTTCGGGTAGGAGCAGTTGGAATTGTGCGGTATTTCGCGGTGTGTACTTTTTTATTCTTTTGTTTGGGACTGGGAAGCGATTGGCCTTGATCTCACCTAATGTAAGTGTCAAGGCAAAAGATAAAAGCCTACTTTGACCGGCATCCTCAACTATTGAGAAACTGGATATCTTAGCTCTTCATATCAGAACACGACAATGTATCGAATATTGTTGTTATGACGACAGAATAGTGATAGGTATAGTGGTAGCTAGCCAGGCGGTCTTAAAACAAGCCCCACCACCGAGCAAGAGGAGACAAAATATGTACGGTCAGCAACGGAAGTCGCCAAACACCATATCATAATTCATAGTAACTTCACTAGATGTCGACAAGCGTCAGTACTAAAGTGACCAGCGACTTCGTTGATAACTGTCCCTCCCTCCACTGGGAATCGAACCCGGCACTCTGTAAAAGACCGGCGGTTACGCCGCACCTTAACGGCGGTTATCCAAACGCATAGTTGAATTTGTGACGCGTATATTAGGTTGGCAAGTGTAATTAACGAGTTGGGGGTGCCATAGCGAGCACTGCGTTCGCGCACAAAATAAGAAGACTGCAGAAGGCAACCTCCGTAAAAACGCGCTCGCGCACGCACACATAGAACTTTTCACGGACACGAAATTTCGGAACAGTTCGGAACAGCTCAAGCGCACTGTGAACTGTTGCGATATTTCGTGCTTTTTATTGTAGACAACCTCTCACGGACACGGAATCTCGCAATAGCTGCGCTTAGACTGTTCCGAGCTGTTCTGAGATTCGTGCGGTGCGAGGATGTTGCTTTTAACGTAGACAACCTTCCACGGACACGGAATCTCGCAACAGCTGCACTTAGACTGTTCCGAGCTGTTCTGAGATTCGTGCGGTGCGAGGATGTTGCTTTTAACGTAGAAAACCTCTTGCGGACACGGAATCTCGCAACAGCTGCGCTTAGACTGTTCCGAGCTGTTCTGTGACGACTATTGTTTTGTGACTATTGTTTTTGTTTTTTTTCTCAATTGTAGTTATTTGTAATTTTGTTTAATTTAACTTGCCATAATGCTGGAATATATTTTGCTAGTATGTAAGAAAAATATCGTGTATACTTAGATTTATATATTATATAACTTGTTTGTCTGGAAGGTGGGAACCTGGTGTCCTGATGTACAGGCATTTCTTGCTTAGCTTAGGTACCAGTCTCCTACAGAGCTGCTAATTTGCACCTATAATATTTAAACTGTAACTAGCAATAACAATATGCTTTATGGAGAGAATTTTTTTTTTGTGTTTTTGTGTTTTTTGTTCTGAGATTTCGTGTCCGCGACAGGGTCTATGTGTGTGTTGCTCGAGCGCGATTGTAGGGAGCTTTCTTTCTGCAGTCCCCTATTTAGTGGTCCGCGGTCGAGCGCCGCGGGTCCAGCATTCCCGCCGGGTAATTACGCACATCTCGTTCCCAGGCGAAGGCTGTAACATTTTATGCCTCATTTCGTAGCGTATGATTTGCCGCAACAATATTTACTGTAATTATCGTGGGAGCAATCTGCACTCGCGTGCGAATCGAATTCATTCATTGGACCTTTCGATGACAGCTATTGTTTCAATGCTGGTGCGCTGTGTGGTATCGTGCGTGAGTGTGATTGCGCGGTCGCACTGCATTATCTGATAATATGATTATAGTAACCCGCGCGCTCGTACTTCCAAATCTGTTTTTTGGTGGAACATCAGAACATATGTATCTATAAACAGTTAGGCTGCGTTATTTTATTTCCTTTCACTCCCAAAATGAAACGGCATTAATATTAGCGACTTTCCCTGGCTCCGCACAGGAACAAATTGAATTTTCTCTGGCGTAACCCAAAAAAACTCGAGCGCTGCCGCTTGAGCTGGTTTCCTTATGTAAAATCGATGCGCACCTCGCTTCAATCGCAGATTATTTTTTACAACTTCCTCTACAAATGCCTTTGATACCGATATAAAAGTCGTAATAAAATCAGTGGATGTCAGAATATAAGCGAACGTGCGCCTCCCTATTATTTTCTTTCGAAGTCATTAAAATCACTGAACGTATATTTTTCTTGCGCGAATCGTTATTCGTCTGGCTGACTATCTACACCAAGATGTTAGCATAAAACAGAAAGTCTGATTCAATTATGATTCTCCACTTTTATCAACAGTATGAGTTATTGAAATGTCCAAACAGAACTTAAAATACCGACGGCTAGCAACGGAAGAATGAAAATAGCAAACCGCGGACGTCATACTCGCGGTATTATACGAGAGGGATATATTTTAAAGCCGAGATCAAACGGCTTTTGAGTTAGCGGCGATGATGAGAGCCGACGCAGCGGCGAGCGCGAGTGGACTCGTCAAAACAAACGCTGTCTTCGCGAAACGCCCCAAGATAAAAGCGAGGGTCTCGCAGCTTTTTATTCCCATGTTTTTTCCCTCGACGCTGCCTTTCCGCGAGTTTTAACGGTTAATTTGTCATTAGCTGTGCATCTGTCAGCGCGTCGAGTTTGTCGCTCGCAGACTGCCGGAGGAAAATATAAAAGAAGTGTAAACGTTGCCAGACAGAGCACTGTAAGCAATTTAATGAGCGTGACTGATTCATTCGACCGGCAATTTATGATTTTTAATAAATCGTCTTAAAACGCTGCTCGACTCTACGGAATCAATGAGGATACATATCCTCATAGTAATGACGTCGGTGTCATTAATGATTATAACGGTCAGGGAATTGTTTCTACTGCGTAATGGAAGGAAGGTAGGGGCGAGCCCGGAAATTGTCCTCTTGTTGGGCCACCGGCGCATTAGGCGAGGACATTAGGCCAGCCCGTGGTGCGTGTGTGCGCTGTGTATCATTTAAAACACACGACTGTCACTCATTTCTACTTTCCAAGACAAAATCTGATGTGTAACGGACAATGAGTCAACGAAATTATGATAGATAGCGGCGTGAGAACGCAAACAGGCGGAGCGTCATGTGTCGGGGAGACTTAGACGAGCCATTAACGATCGACGAATCTTGGAGCAATTTAGTTTGAGCACATAATTGCGCGAACAAGTCGAAGCTAATTGATGCGAGCGGCGCGGCTGGTCGCCGCGGAAGAAGTCTCACGACTTGTGCTGATCGCTTGTTTGACTAAGCTAACGGAGATTTATTATGTATCTGTTTTTAGGTACAACGGCAGACGTGAGCGAACCGCTATATATTTACGAAATACCTTAATTTTTTGTAAAAAATACTTCGTTTATTCAAGCATGTTCATTGTAGATTTTATCCTCCTTAGTCCATTGCTACTAAATTTGCGGTACTAGGTTGGTATAGCTTTAAGCTGCGCTAACTACTAATTACTCTTTTATATTAAATAGATTGAGCCATCTTATTTATTGTTTCTCAGTACATAGGTATGTAGCAAATTTATTACTTTAACCCAGCACTTATTCGGTTAATAATTAATGATTTTTAAAATTATACATTACGTACACGGCTAGCGCTATCGTGTTTCTTTAAGGCACATAATTTATTATGCGACGTATCATAGACTTCCTGCGACCACGGACTTACTACGTATAAAATTTAAATGTGTAGAATTCACGTGAATTTTAGAAACCTATATTAATTTCACCCGGTTTGAAAAATTTTGCATAAAATATGACTGACACTTAATTGCATTTCAGTGTACCTCCAAAACTGTCCCATTTTAATTTAAAAAGAGCTTTAAAAAAAGAGATAAGTTACTACGGGTAGAAGCAATAGGTATACATCTGTTGTGTGAAATTTTCCTGTCAGATTTTAATACGCAAAATCCTACCTTAGTGGGTACCTTTTGTTTTTAAATATTATATTTACAACAAATTAATGAAATGAAAGTTATTTGAACGTTAGCACTGATTTCTGAAAAATATTTGGTAAACAGAAGTATGACGTCATGTCATAATATATTTCTATAGCTTGCATGTACATTGTCAAAGACATACAAATGTTTACTGTAAAGCATTAGATTGCAATAATAAAATATTTTGCAAACATTGTCGACTTTAAAAAATAATAAAAGATATTAAATCTATTTGACCAACTTCGATTAAATATTTCGCGTTCCAGCCATGTATACAAATGGCGACAAGCGAATCGGGAAAAGTCATGCTTAACAAGTGATTACTTAAATTTACTGAAGTTGTAACTTTACAGCGTGGTACTTGTTTACCAAATAGGCAGTTTACTTAATCGAACAAGAGTAATGGCGTTTTAAGCGAGTGAATTCTCAAAAAAACATGGTGACGAAGTCCAAAAGCCTCTGCCTGCTAGCTTTACACTAGTTTTACTCATTTACTTACTAGATTTATGGAAGCCCAAAGTATTTGAGGAATAAAACATTACATTTGTAACAGTCCATAAAAAACTCACGTCGAATAACGCTGATCATAACTCACAGCGCACACGGGCCAACCATGTAATTCGAGGCATTTTAATTCGCCGAAAACACATTTTGGAAAAACAATAAACACCAGAAACAATAAAGAACAAATTAAATTCGGACACAGAATAAGCGGGTATATCGCGTCGCGGTGATATTGCCGGGTGTCACGCTACAGGCCGGGCTACCTGGTGGTGCACCGGTGATGGAGCGCGGGCCGCCACCGGCGCGGCGGGCGAGGGCCGGGCACGCGCCGTGTGCCGTGATGTACGTGCTCACGTTATCGGTCAGTGACCGCGATCAGCACTGATACCTCTCGCTGGAGGTGTTACACCGACTCTGACCGCGCGGTGGATAGCGAAAACGCGCGCGGACCGAGCGCCCTCCGAAGGCGATTTGATGCCCTCCGCGCGACGCCGCTGCGCGCGCATACACGCCAAGATAATGCCGCCCTATCCCATGTCGAGAATCGAGATATCGAGTTATCCACCGCGGGTGGCTATCGCGTTTAACCCTGTCAATTCTTTCAATAGACATACGTAAGCTCCGATACAGTTTACGAATGATGAACAATATTCTTCAGTCTGTTATACAATACAACACAAAAGCTTTCTTAACACTCTTTGATCCGGTTGGACGGATGAGACAATTAAGGCTGTTAATAGTATTAGCGTTAATGAACGATTAGCATGTGGAAAATATCAATCTTAATCGACAACAGACATCACTAAACAGATTATAATTGGAGCATGCGTGGTGCGAGGGTTGAGGGTTGCAAGGGCGGGCGCGGGGCGGGGGCGCGTGTCACCCGCGGCGGCGGCGCGGCGGCGGCGGCGCGGCGCGGCTCGGGTACGGGACGGCGAGCGACGTGATCTTGACACCGCGTATGCACAGCCTGCACTACTCCACACTTTGTAAATACGCTTTATAATCAGATGCTCAACATAAACAAGTCATACACGTCGTCTGTTTTAATGGACCCGCTGCCAGAGAAAGTAAACATGTGGCATCCCAAACAGATCGCTCACATGGCTTTTAGTTAAATATTTACTTATCCACAATCGGTAATGAGCGATCGGCTCGGGCCCGCACTGATTACCGCTCCAGGGGTAATGTGGACGATAGAAATGTTGATAGCCTGATTTACATTATTCAGTGTTTCTTCAACGAACTCCATGTAGTCGGAATTTAAATGTGATGCAAGATAATGCAGTAGTCTGGCATCTACGCGAGTTGGATATTTGTGAGCTCTTGTCATGTAGGCCGCTCGAAGGCTTTAGTGCTTTTTACAACGGAGCGAGTAAACGGGCTTGCGGGACGTGTGGGTACGAAATCCTTGGCGCGTGACTTTCGTCCACGCTTCATCGAGTTTTAGGTATGCACCGTCTACGAACCGATCTTGATACAAAAAGGACTTGTAACTTTTTATGTTATGTCCAGCTAATGAAATGACACCCGAAATTGGGGGCTTGCGGTTAATACTATGATTTTGGACAAGGTTTACTTGGTGTCGGTAACTTACTTTAAAATAAGACAAATCGACTCAAGTCACATATTACCCATCTAAGAATTTTTTTTATAAGATTCAAAACAAAGACTAAATAGAAAGCTCAAACTTTTTATTTCATTCCCTACACATGAGTCAGCATGATCAAAAATATAAAACCATATTTATGTACTATTAGTCTGTTTGGGATGAAAAGTTTAACATGTTACGTAAAATTTATAAATATTTCATCTAAATCTGGAAAACAGATTGTCTATCATTTTTGTTGTGACGTTTTGTAAACTCTGTATTCTTCGCGCAAAAAGAATATATTAGATAGACCATTACAAGCAAAAGTAATTCTAAAGCCAGAGAAATGATTTACTTAATTCAACTAGACAAAATAACCCTTATCAGAGCTTTTTCGCATTCGCATCGCGTTAATGAATTTTGTGTCACAGTAATTAAGATATAAATAATAATGTATTGCTGAACATAACCGAAGCAAGATCTTTACTTTAAATAATTACTGCGTAAGACGTACAACATAATTAGGAAAACAACAAACAATTTTATGACGGATAATTTATGTTGTAGCTCCCTCCGCGCCGCGCGCCGGGCCGCGAGGCTGCTACCCCGTGCGGTCGGTGAAGGGTTTTGTTTTCTTTATAAACAAGCGAAGGTGCTGCTAACGACCCCACGAACAAATACGAAATTCGATCTTCCATTACGCATACAAATGGCTCCCCTACACAGCACCCGCGCCTCTAGCCAGAACTCATTGTCTTACAACAATCTGATAGCTGCCAACTCGTTCTACTTCACAAGTTCCCCAACTATTGTTTACGCTTATTAATCTATTCAAATAACACCTGCCTTTGACGCCCATCATAAATAGGATCCATTAAATCTTTCTATATATTTTTTATGTTCTTATCGCTTTATTGAATCCACATGAAAAGGAAATTAATGAAGAGTAGGTATCGGTTCCACAAAAAGTTGAAGTGGCGCTATCGCTTTGATCTCGCCTGGGTATTGCTGTCAATTTTTGCAGAGGACATTTAAATTCGACTCCCTGAAACTTTGTGAAAGTGAGACGTCTAATCATTCCGTTATTGATAATTACACTGATAGCGAGCGGGCGTCTCATTTCTTGGAAATTGCGTTTTCTGTTTCACTAAGCCGTCAGAGACGGGGTCGGTCTTCTCGAAAATATGTTGATGTGGCTCGCCGCGTTGGAAATGAGAAAAGACATCTGACAAAAACTGGTCGTAACGTGGATCGAAGTATTTCTATTGAAGAGCATGACGTCGCACAACCGTCGCACAAATGTTGTTTGTCGCAGCCGCGCGCGCCCGATCGCGCGATAGTGCCACCAAACGGACGAACACTAGGCCCGGCTAATACTGAATTATTGTCCATTTCATATTTTGTTTTAATCAGGGATTACAAGCATTCCTATCTCACAAACTTAGATCAGATTGGATCTCGATAACATTAGGCTCGTCGAAGAATGCTTTTTGATTCTACTTTTGTTTGTTACTTTCAGATAAAAGATTTATAAGTAGCTTCATTAAAATATCGTATCAAATCTTAACAAATAGTTGCTGTTGAAATTGTTACGTGGGCAACGGAATCATACTGTATCAATGTAAAGACGTTTAAATTTGAATAAGAATATTTTAAATCAGCAAAGAAAATGTACTACTTATACTTGATAACCTCCTTGGTCGAGTGGTTTGCACACTGGTCGCCATCTCTGAGGTCTCGGATTCGATCCCCGGTCGGATCAATTTAGAAATACCTGTTTTTTCTAAATTGTTTCGGGTCTGTGTGTTTCCTATGTATAATAAGTATGTATTTAAGTATATTAAGTATGTTTATCCGTTGTCTAGTTAACCATTTCTCGAGTTTTTTATGGAAGCTTTTCTTGGGGCTAGATAATTGGTGTGAGTGTGGGAAACATTTACTATATACGAGTATACAGCTTACTAGTGTTACTTTTGATAGGTACTGTTGTTCAGTTCGAATTTTACTTACTTTCTTCAACTCATGCTCATTAGCGGCCTGACAATCTCGTTCGGGTTTCGATTTTGCGAGATAAGCAACATTCGTAATGGGTACTTCATCGATTCACACTACGACTGGTTCGCATCACGGTGTGAATCGCAGAAGCACGCTTTTTGAATTGGGTGTTTCGAACCACGGCTCATACCATGGTGTGAATCAGCGAAATCTTTGTTGGACTTCTGGCTCGAAATCTTTATTGGCTCCTATTAGCTTCGTTGATTCGGACCACTACCAAAATAAATGGGATTCTTTTACTAGCGGGTGGAAAACGGTTATTGAAACAAACAGTTGGTATAAAATATTAATGCCGGGTCACCTTATTGGTGACTAATTAAAACTATCTCGAGCTCACCCATGCTTTGGAAGGCACATAGGCACTTGGCAACGGTTGTTGTTGTAAGATGGCAGTCTTTGAAACCCACCAACCAACCATTGAGCCAGCGCAGCGTGACGAGTTGTTGCCAGGTTTGCCCAAGTGCTATTGTTCATGCGTTTATTATTCTTCATTCTATTATTCAGTCTTTGTTATATCTCTTGAACGATATTATAGCGAAAAAGTCTTTACACGAGATTTTATAGTTGTGATTAAGGAAACCCCCATCAGACGGTGACGTCAGATATCAAAATCTTCCATCGCTTTTTACTCTCCTTGCCGCGCCCGAGCATATTTGACACGCTGCTATTCAATTGATTTGAATATGGCTCGTGTTGGGCAGCGAGGGTCGTGATGTGTCCATCAATCTTTATCAAACACTATACATTTCTAGTTAAGGAATTGGGACTCAAATTTCTATGACATATGGATCATCGGAATGGTGTTATTTGCGCATGTGCCGTGCCTTTTGGTACATTCGTCTGACGTTATTGATAAGCGGTCTTCTACGTGCTTCCACATTATAATCTTAATTCTGTTTTCACTTGTCATTTCATTTTTTTAATTTATGTATTTATTTTACGACAACCGACACGTCAATCAATTCCATTCAATTAATTTATTCCTGTACAAAGTACATACTTACATTCAAGGTAAAAAATAAGTGTAAAATAAACGTGAGTAAAAAAAAAGTATTAAATCAATAAATAAAATATAAACACTTGAACGAATTTTTTCTGGGCTATTTACTGATATGGGAATTGAACCAAATGACAAACTATAACATGCATTTTTAGTAGGTTTTACCTAATACCTAGTAGTAGTAAGTATAGGTAAAAAAAAACTAACTAAGTTGACGCAGTGACCTAAAGTAAGTCTTAAAAAAAGAATTAAGAAATATTATTAATAATATTATAGGTATAAATATTTGTTTAAAATAAAATAACTTTAACTAAGAAATTGACGTTGTAAATGCATACAATTTTTTTGTTAAATACGATATACGAGTATTATAAGTTAAAAAACGATTGAAGAGTACACCTAGTTCAGACGACAAAGATAGATGTGGATACATTGATGCCACACACAAAGACCGTATCACGGTTACATGCGCCGCATCATGTTTCGCAAGGCTTAATGTCGTCTATAGATCTGCGCATCATTCATATCTTAAACGTACAAATTGCAATGAACAATGAAGATTTAAAAAAAAAGGTTTTTGTAGAAGTGCGTTTTATTATACGTCTCCAGATTTTGCTGATAGCTTTGAAACTTGAGAATGTTTTCAGGTGTGTTGCATCAATGATTGGATTAAGTATAACAAAATCATCTACACAATTATCATCATCATCATCACCATCAGTCTAGTCCCACTGCTGGTTTTAGCCTTTCCCTCATTAACAAATACTTACTAAGTACAGTCAAGAACGCAAATAGTTAAAGACTTTAGCACCGTGTCATAATAACTTTTCTGCGAGTTAGCAAGCGCCTAGCAACTATTCCATTCTTAAGTTTCTTTGCTAAAGTCCATAGGGACATCGGGCCGTAACCCACCATGATGGCCTAATGCAATTTGATTTTATAGAAACCGACCGATTTAGGTAATTTCGTCTTCTAGGTTGTACAACGCTCTGGTGCGCCCGAAGAAAGATAACGTAGTCGATTTTCTTAGCCAAATGGCGTGTGCACAGAAAACTTCAAGATGTAAGCACAACAGGAGTGCCTATACTACAAATATACAGATAAATTCCTAACTGATATTTTTTAGCTCTGAAACTTTCGTAAGACACGGTTTACCTACCTTCCGAAGCACAGAACTTTTTTCCTAAAAAATACAAGTATAGTGCACAAAAAAGTTCGTCGATCTGTCAATGGTCTCCTTCCCGACCTTCCGTATCTCTGAAAACGACGACATCTTTGGTCGAGTGGCTTGCACACCGGTTTTCATGGTGTCGCCATCTCTGAGGTCCCGGGTTTGATCCCCGGTCGGATCAATTTAGAAATACCTGTTTTTCTAAATTGTTTCGGGTCTGGGTGTTTCCTATGTATAATAAGTATGTATTTAAGTGTACTAAGTATGTTTATCCGTTGTCTAGTTAACCATTTATCGAATTTCTTATGAAGCTTTTCTTGGGGCTAGATAATTGGTGTAAGTGTGGGAAACATTTATAAAAAAAAATTTATACATTTTCAGATTAACTCTCCCAATTTACACAAGCCATAAGCATAAACACAAGATATATAAGCCGTCATCTTAAGGTTGTGTACAAAAACAACACCTCTTTCTTCACTACATAGTATAAAACAAAGTCGCTTCCCGCTGTTCTTCTGTCCCTATATAAGTACCTATGTATGCTTAGATCTTTAAAACTACGCAACGGATTTTGATGCGGTTTTTTTAAATAGATAGAGTGATTCAAGAGGAAGGTTGATATGTATAAAACATGTATATAATTGGACCTGGTAGGTGGCGTTGCTCTGCCATAAGGATACGGGTGTTCACTCAAGCGGACGAAGTCGCGAGCTGGCCGCTAGTTAACCCCATCGTGCGTATGTGCAGTCTACAATGAGACGGTTGCTAATCACCCGGAGATTGTCATTTTTGGGCATTAATACCATTCGTCTAAAAGATTTATCAGATTTAATATTTTGAGCTGCGAGTGACTACTCGCTCAGAGTATTATTGATAAACTAGCTGTGCTCGCGACTTCGTCCGCGTGGAATAGTGACTTTCGGCAGCATTTTTAATTTTTTTAGGCTCTTTTCCCGTTTTTGCAACATTTTTCACTGATGCTTCGCTCCTATTGGTCGCAGCGTGATGTTATATAGCCTAAAGCCTTCCTCGATAAATGGACTATCCAACACAAAAAGAATTATTCAATTCGAACCAGTAGTTCCTGAGATTAGCGCGTTCAAACAAACAAACAAACAAACAAACAAACAAACAAACAAACAAACAAACAAACAAACAAACAAACAAACAAACAAACAAACAAACAAACAAACAAACAAACAAACAAACAAACAAACAAACTCTTCAGCTTTATATATTAGTATAGATTAAATCAAATTTAATTATAATTTTATTGAATTTTCAATTTTACTTCCCTGTAGTGTCTCTTTTTGTGATGTAATGTAATATATATATTTTAAATTTAATTGATTTTGTTTTTAGTTGTCGAATTTGGTCAAATTGTGTATGTATAATAATATTTTCGATATTCATTTTTATGATGTATTTTTGGATGTAACCTGTTAATGTACCTAAGTAAATAAATTAAAAGAAAATGGTAAAGATTTATCATCAACATACAGCAGTTTTCAACAATATTGGCACAGTTAGTCGATGTTATTTAATTTTAGCTTCTGCCGAGCTAAAAGCTCCTCCCCGTTTACTTAGATATCTACCCCTTCTATTTGTCGCCTGACGCGTTATATTGAATTATTGCGAGATGCTTATAGGCTTCGACGTCAAGAGTCTGTGTCCTTTTAGAATACTATTTGGTAAAGGTACATGTAGGTGCCTACGGTAAAGTTTAGGAGAGTTACTCAATTTAAAGGCAGGTAAATACTATTGCTTGTGAGTCATTTAATGGTTATACAGGCAGGTAGGAAAGTGAGAGAGTGGTAATTAGCGTTTTTTTGTTTGAAGGAGCTTCTGTTTATTTTATTGCCAACCTCTTCTCTATAGATGACTGCTTTACAGAATAGGTGGTATATTGAAAACTTTTTAAAATATCACTAGTAGTAAGTTTACCGATTTTTTTAACTTTTTTAATTAAATTTAATATATTTTATTACTTTTTTCAGTTTAATTTATGTCGATTTATGGTCCTTCTCAGAAGAATAAATAATATTTTATACCAAAAACTCACCACGCTGGTCCAATGGAAGTTGGTAGGTTGAAAAGACTGCGATCTTACGATGGAAATCGGAACCAACGGCTTTCAATCTTACTATTTGGTCACCCATCCGGTGACCGGGTATTTCAAAAGTAGCTTAACATACACGATCGCAAACTGAATCGCAAACGCTATTAGCAGCTCCTCTACACACCTAAGATCATTTTGTAATAGTATTTTGCAACCACAAAATCAATTTTAGATTTTGCGATCAGAATTAATAGCCTAGTTCTTTATGCACATAAATTATTATTACTTCATCTGAAAAACATTTGCGAAGATTTGTTTTGAAGTTGAAATAGCACGCAGATGATGATAATCAAATTATAAATAACCTGCACAGGTGTTAGTAAGTTTAAGTGTATTAGTTTTTCATTATTCATTTAAATTAATTTTAAAAATAAGACTAACTTTTTCATCTTCTTTTTCTAGCGTTTAAGGGTTAACATAATTAATAAATAGAAATTGGACACATCTAACAGGTCAGTCTTCAACTGTATATCTATTTTCTAAATATGTCATACCTATCAGCAATGTTTTTTGAAATTAATTAAAATAATCAATCTAAAATGATGAATCAATCTAAAATCATAGAATCAATCTTAAATAATCAAGATTATATTCGATTTTTAATTGAGATCCTTTTTGTGTCATCACCAGCTTATTTTATATCTCCACTGGGCACGAGTCTTTCCTATCTATGGAAACATCACAGGGAGAATGGGTCACATAATGCTAAGGTTTCGCGAAAACCGGTCATCGGATGGGTGACCGAAAATGTATCATCTCGAACACCTCTGTGCTTCTGATGACACGTGAAGCCGTGGTCTCGGCTGCACTAGCCGTCGTAAAAAAAATAAAAAAATACAAAAAAAATTGTATTAAAACAATCTAAAAAAGTATAATATAAAAAAATATATAATAAAAATAAATAAATATCTCGGGTAAAGAGGTAACATTTCGCGACCCGAACCGGCTCCAAAGCAGGGGCCGAAGACTACAACATACATACAACACGTTAACAAACCGCAATCCGCACTGGGCCCGGGTACCAACGGCTTTACGTGCCTTCCGAAGCACATAGGATTTCGAGATGATACATTTTTCGGTCACCCATCCAATGACCGGTTTTCGTGAAACCATACCATTTGCAGACCGGCCGCGTTGACCATTGCCATATCAAGCTCCTTTTTTTTGCATTTTGATTGAATGAAATATCTTATTACCTAACCTTACCTTTTATTTTCCTTTCAGTTGTCCTATACCTCAAAGGTCGTCTAGAAGAGATCGCTTTAAGCGATAAGACCGCCTTTGCCGATGCCGATGTAAAAATTTCGCTGTCTGTTTTTTATTTTATTTTATTTTTTCTATGTGTGTGTGTGTGCAATAAAGAGTTTTATCTATCTATCTTATTAAATTATTGTATTTCATTATTCTTGTAAAATAATCTTTTTTATATCGTTTACTCTGAGTTTCTGAATTAATAACAATGTATGCGGGACACTGGGGCCTTTAATAAAGTTTTCCATAAATGTTCTAGTAAGCCGTGTCGAGTATATTTATTGGCACAGAAGTCTTGCACAGTGTCAGAAATTAGGAAACCTAATGTAGCGTATGTTATATGAATATCAATTCAGAGAGAAGAAAGATGTTCAATTATCGCGACTTACAACGCTCAGCGTTTTATGTTAGGTCTAAATTAAATTTATTGTGTTAATTTTAGAATACATATTGTGTTTTCTCACTCTTTATTCTGCAGTGATATGAATATTTCCAAACCATATTTTTAACTTTATGTTTTTGAGATTACATTAAAAACTAATGAGATAGGCATATAAGCATACAGTCGTCGCCCGAAATAGAAAACCTTGATTATGCAAAAAAACACAACCTTTAAAATTGCACCTATATACCAATAATTTCAAACGGTGACAATTTTGAATTTTCTTTTTATGTGTTGTGTCCATATATATCTACCTACCTACGTAGGTATTTCTAAGTCATTCGAAATATTTTTTAGTTATATTTTTTAATTTATTTTTAACACTCATACATTGTACAATTTTGGGCTACCCAAAACTCACCCTGTACCCGGAGCTGTATAAAGCACGTATGGGCGTTAATGTAAACAATGTTTGTCTCAAATAGAGGTGCACCCTCCATTAGGCGGTTGGCGCGCCTTATTCGATTAAGCCCCGCTCAAAGAGCGCGACACCGAGGCACGGGCCTTGCGTCCTATTGAGTTATACTCACATTTGGGAATATTATGCATTACCTATAGGACTTACAAGCGAGTACTAACGACAAGAGTTAAGCTTCAACAGTTTCAAATAATTTTTGATTGCGTGTGGCGATATTTTTTAAAATGTGTTATGAGTAATAGCACTTGTTTGGCCTTTAACTTACCTAATGTTAAGCGATGATAAGGCCGAAAGTGGCAGCGTACTGCACCCGAAGGCACTGGCTATGTTATCTCTAGCTAAAGAACACAACTATGTTACTAACATTGATGTTATGTTAATCGTAGTTTTCCCCGTCCACCGTTAGAATGAATAAAAGAAAAATAAATGTTATTTGTTTTCACTTATTGTCAGTCAACAAAATGTTCTTGGAGTGAGCCACTCTGTCTCATTTAGAAATGTAAAACAATTTAAATTATGTATTGATGAAAAAATAATAAATAATGTATAAACTGAAAAAAAATGTGCTGAAAAAAAATGTGCTAAGGTTTGTTAAAAAACGAAGTGTTATTAAAAAAATGTAGATAGCTTTAGCGAAGGTATCTGCTATTTTTAAATAACGCCAAAAAAATATTGGCTTGCTGCGAGCGAGTAAAAACGTAACACAATCAAAAGCCCGTAATCTTTGTATATTCAGTAGCTACCTATTGAGTTTCAAAAGTATTAAATTTTATAAAGAGATATAAAAAAATCTCATTGAATAAACGCAAAAATGGAGACAATGCTTTGAAAGAGTGTTAGCGAACATGGGGTTTGTGCGTTTTTATGCGAATTCTTTTGTTGTTTTACAAAAAATGTTTCAAACTATATTTGTTGCTTTACTGATTTTCTTAACATTTACTTAAAGTATCTTATAGTTAGTTCGGTATTAAGCGGAGTTTTCGTAAACCAAGACAAAGTAATTTAAAATTTTCTATAGTGTACATAATTACTGTGTAATTTTGTGTGTGTGCAATTTTATTTTTGAAGTGTAATATTTATCCGTTATTGTTTTTCAATAACAGTAATTCAACGAAAAAATTGAAATCCTCATATTTAAAAAAAAAAACAACAATCGTGAAAGCTTTAAAAGCTTTTAGGTATACTTAGTTTTAAAAAACAGTTAAATGTATAAACAGTTTCATTATTATAAAGTGAGTCATACATCTCATAGTCACTTACTTACCTAGTGATGTGATTAAGTATAGGTACTGAATCAAAAACTACTTCCTAAATGCTTTCAAATTGGAACCAGATTTAAAATTCAAATTCCATGGTACGACGAAAGAATTAATGCCGAGTGCAGAAGAGGTGAACTGGCAAAAACTGCGATTATTCGGGACATTCGGCAGATGTGACAATAATGAGTTGCACAGTGCGATATTGCTCGCATCGCAATGCGAGATTACAACCGTCCGCTAATCCGAGCGAGAATTCACAAACAGCGCTCACAGAACCGACTTCTGCCTACTGAAACTTCCAAAAAACTTTGGCGATTATTATTGTAGTCAGTCGTTGTATAGTCGACCATGAAATTGCTTCATCACTTTTGACAAAAACTTCCATTACAATAAAATTTCGCTAAGGCTCATTGTCAATGATGACAACGTATCTGTCACTTGGTCTTTTATACAAAAATAGAACTTGTTGTTTTATTAAATGCAAACAAAATTCACTTGTAAGGTGGTAAAGCAATTTCATTGTCGACTATACAATAGAAGCCGTTTCTACTATCAAACACCTTGGTGGCCGAACGGCAAACCGCTCGGTCTGATACCCGAAGCTCTTGGATTCAATTCCCAGGTCCGGCAAAGTGGGTTTCGGATTTTTCGATACATAGCTCGGGTTTGTGATCACCAATCCGCATTTGGCAAGCGTGGTAATTAAGCCAGTACCCATCAATTGTAGCGATGACTTAATTTCAATGGTTGCACAGCAGTGGGACAGTATATAGGCTATTTAATTTTAACTAGTGGTCGCCCAGTGGTCAAAATTCGACCGTAATTTTATTAAGGCTGCACGGATTGTATCCTAAGCAATGAAAAACTAAAAAAGATATGTGAGTTTGGATTGGCATTGACAGATTTCGCCCGCTCCTCTTTCATAATAAATTTTTTTGAAAAGAGTTAATAATTTAATACGTGTGTGTCAAATACATGGTAGTGTGTGTAATGTTTATTTTAATGATTTAATGTATTTTTAACCTTCTCTATATAAACTATAAGTGTGCGAAATTTCATACTACTCTGTCCGCGCAATTTTCGTAAAAAAGTGGTACAAAGTTTTTGCTTCACGTATTAATAATGGGTCCTTACCTATGAAATTGACGTTTTTTTCTCACTTATTAATAGGCGTATTACTTCTAAAAGTCAATACCGGTTGTTAATATTATCATACACCTTTAATTAGGACTATGTTACTTAGGTTTCAGTATTAACAATAATTATTCATTTTGTGTCTTTATCGCCCAATATTTTTTTAAAATTGACCAAGTTTTTTGTTCGCGGAATTGTCTTTTTGTTTCATTGCTTTGAAGGGACTTGAATTTTTTTCTTTTTAATGTCTGCTATATTTAGCTAGTGAAACAAACACATCACTCTACAATTTTTATAGTGTTAAAATAAATAGATGCTAAGAAAATTAAAAAAACGTAAGTATGAAAAATAAAATTTTATAAAAGATTTTCATAATTAATGGAATCAGGCGTTATTTTGCGGAAATCCATAGTACAAAAAAATGTAATTTAAATAATATGTAGTGTTAATTCCGCTAACTCACTCGTTTAACCGAGTAATAAATGAGTGAGTTAGCGGAATTAACACTACATATTATTTAAATTACATTTTTTTGTAAAAGATTTTCATACAAAACGCCAATTTCATAGGTAAGGACCTAATATATAGATACTATAATTGGTTTTGGTGGTTTTGATATTCTTATTTCTCACGCCTCGGTGGCCGAGTGGTCGGAGGTCTGTATTTCAATATCTAGATAATGCAAAGTAAGTTTAGAATTTTTGTATGCACATCCCGGGTTTATGATCACCAACCATTTGACAAGCATGGTGTATAAGCCAATACACATCAATAATAAGTGATTACTTGATGTCTATGATTTAAGGAGCCTTTGCACAGCATTTGCTTACAATAGCTAGATAGATACTTACGTTACGATAGTCACAACATTCTTAGCTACAGCGAATTCGCGCCCACACCAACGACTCCAGTATTGTTAGCAGGGAGCGCGTTATAAAATGTCTATTATCATATGTTACAGAATGTGAATCTCGCATAATTTTATTCGTATCTTTGTTATCATAGGGCTGTCGCGAGTTTCAACGAGTATGTAGACTGGCAGTTAACAGTTGCCTTGTTATGATCGATTACATTTTTAATTTGTATGGGCTTCTGCGTCGGAAAATTTGTAAAGATGTAAGCATAGGTAAGCATAGTGATAATGTTTATACTGTTTGGACATTTGAAGCGACTTAGCTCGTGATACTAGTATGTAAATATTTTTTACTATAGCACATAGAGCTTATTAGAATCTTTACTGTGCTATGACTGACCTTGTAACAACTTTTGAAATTGAAAACAGTAAAACAATAGAAGTAAAAAGCCTGAGGCCAGACTTTTTTCTAAAGTTAGAATAATGAAAACAGCCGACAAATACCCAGCATATCCTAGCAGTCGAACAGTAATTAATAAAAAGAACAAACTCAGAGTTGAGAGTTCGGCGTGCGGAGATCACATGGAACACGTTGGCGTACGATTTGTGTGGCAACAGGCTATTGTGCCGACACTGATTACTCTTTATGGAGATGACGCTGGAACGCCGCGCGCCGCCCCGCATGCCTGTGCGGCACCAACGGGTTGTATGGACGTAAAACTTTTATGCCCCCACCGCGTTTTACAGCGGCCTTTTATTATTTAGTGAAAGGAGCAACGGTGATGTCATAAATCTCCGCTACTGCGTGAACTTTCGCCTCTTATCTCGGCAAAGAAATTATGGAACTTTTTGGCTTCCTCTAGACAAAGTGTTTGGCTTTTGGGATCTAAGGTTACTAAAAGCTTTTCGCGAATTAATGAACATTTTTTTCGTCAACACTCTTTTATTGGGAGGGAACATCATTTTTATTGACGAATAAAATTTCAGGCCATTTCGATTTCGATTGAAGCCTTATTTACGGCTCCATTCAGGCGTGGTATGTGAGCGGACGCTTTTATTTGTGTTTATAAATGTTAATATTGTAAGCATTTGTAGTAAATTGCGCTGATATCGCGACTATGTACCAATTTTCGAAAGGAAATTGATAAGATTTTTTTCGTGAATACAATTTCTGTTAGAACTCTCCCAATTTGAATACCGCGGTTCTTCGAGAATCTAGTGTAGGGGATGGACACACGCTGACGTGGTGCTGCTGGAGGGACCAGAAAACCTTCGGTCCGTTCCGTAACTTCAACATCTTAAAGAACCTTAAGTTTCTCGCCACCCATTAAATTCAGTAAAGTCCAAAGACTATCAGCAAAATCTATCCCAAAAGAAAGTATAACGTATTTACACTACTCAGGTTATGAAAACGATCCAGCCAGCGTTAATGGTGAAACAAAGTACTGTATCTACGAGGAGATCCATTAATCTTGAATTAAATAGATTCTGTGTGGGCTCAGCGACAGGCTCGTGGTGTAATTAAATTATGTTCAACGTCGGTGCGTCCACCTTTTAATCATATCAAGACGTAAACGACTCGAGGCAGCATGATACGCCTAGATAAATCGTAGGCAAACGCAATTTATCTGCGGCCGAGGTTTGCAAGTAAGTATTAAATAGGTATACGTTTCCTATTACCTCTCATTGTAGCAAGTATGCGTGGTTGTTTACACTTTCTTCACTTTTAGAACTCTTTACACTAGTGTCATGATCACTGATATGAGACTTATTGTGGTCTTTAAGTATCATGCTTGGGATATACGAAGCTATCGTCCAACCTTCAAGATTCAAGGGGCCTAAGAAGAAGAGCGTTATGCAACGCTTGCAACGGTGCCCAGATAGATACAATATATGTGGTAGTAATCCAGTTAATAATAGCTCAAACGTTACGTTTTTTAAATTTATGCAGAAAGAAATTGTATACCAAATATTGACGAAGGATTGTCAAGCATAAGAGAAAGCAAAAAAATATACTATGCAAAATTTTATCTGTCTTATTACCTTACCTATAAAGTCATAAAATATGAAGCTTTTTTTATGTACCCCTATCATTTATATTGTTTTCTTTTGTCCATCATATAGTATGATCTAAGGTTAACTATAATAAGGATTGTTTGAAAATAGGCAGGAATGTTAAGCAACTCAGGAACACTAAAATCATAAAGGATTCAAACTTTGTCAAAGCTTTTTGTGATTATGCCTTAAGAAATATTTTTTGGTATAATAAGAAAAAAATTGTCATCAACCAGAATTACGGCTATTTCGTTAATTAAATTATCTATTTAAATGTTACACCATACTGTTTATTACTACTATCTTAATTAACACTTACAGCTTATTTTACTGTCGAATTATTAGACACAGGCAATAACCAGTATAGCCGCCGCCGACACTAAGACTCATACAATTAAACAGATAACATAAAATTAACGAAGTCAACTCGTAAATATGTACACTTTATTATCTAATAAAAGTCAGTTATTAATTAATTGTGTAATGATTAAATGCTCCGTTCTCTAACGATGGCTGGTATCGCTAGCTTCCACGTTTAGGGACAGATAACTATTACGGCGTAACTCAGTTGTCAACGCGTCGATTAGAATATATTAAAGTTTGATGGGCGAGCAATGAATTTATTACCGCTATCGCATTAATTTGGTCAAGCTTTTAAACAATTTCAAGATAAGTTATCGCAGCCGGTGCCTCTATATTCTATTTGTGAGTCCACCGCGGGCCGAACGGCTATTTATTATTTAGCGGCGTTGTAGTCTTTGTAGCGTACTAAATCTCGGCTCCTGGCCGTGACGGCAGTTAATGCAGTCCACCTAGGCCCGGAGATAAGCTAACAAGCCTCTTCAGCTAAACAAGAGGCGGCCGAACAATAAAGGAGAGTTAAGCGTCGTGAAATATGGCTGAGACGAGGTGCGATAACTCAGCGCGGAGGCTGCGCCGCTTCTTTTCCCCTAATTAGCCATTCAATTCCCGTAATCTTGTTTACTCGTCGGGCGCGCTGGCCAGGTGCGATAATGGCGCGCTATTTGCATGCCGCCATATTGTTTCCCCATGCTCGAATCGTATCCGTCGGATGCGACCCCCCGATGTTTCGGCCGGGCTTATTGGATCCGATCGCGATTACTTTGTATTGATCCCGCCGTCCATTATCTACATTCGTTTATTTTGGTATCCCGAGTAATGATGCCGGCTGGTGTCCGCAAATCCGATGCGCCCATTTGTAACTATTACGTGTTAATTTTTCATACTACGACACGTTCTATTTTTGAATCGTTTTGGAATTTCTGTCTGTGTGCTTTCATTTGTTTTTTATTCCATGATAGAATATAGCGCTTGCCCTTTATTTCACCTGATCCTAACTTAGGATCCTAAATGAAATAAAGACCATGATAATGTAATTTGATGTAATAAGTGAATATACTAACTGTATTAAAAGCATATAATAATTTAACACCAACTTTATTACGAACCTCAATATACAAATATTACAGAAATAGAATTCCATTTCCACGGAAAACAACATCTCGATTCCCTTTACTTATTCTGGAGTTCGAATCTCCCGGGGGTTCGTAAAATATCTATGAAGTAACCGATTGTGGGAGTATTTATTTAAAGGCAAGGTCTACCTTCAATGCGGGTCAATTACACTAATGATTTTTTTGTAGGTATTATCTTACATAGTTTATATATTTCAAAAATCCTTACAAATTCATAAACACACACATATGTATTTGTTTTGTAACTCATACTTTGTTAGAAACCAACTATAACTCACGGTTTCATTTACTCGTAATTACGATACATAATACGAAACAGAGTTTATGCAATATAAATCACGAAATAAATAAACATAGCTAAGGTGAATTTAGAAAATGACTCTGATGCGCTCAGGCAAAGAATTCCATAACCGTACAGTATGCACAGAAAAAGAGTAGGAAAGGAAATTAGTTGAATGAAGAGGGGTCACAAGAGCTAGGTTATACGCAGAACGCAAGGTAAGGCTTGAGGAAGTGGAAGGGATGGAGAAACAATTTTGAAAATATGAAGGTAGTGAGGAATATTTGTGGAGTTTACCTTCTGTTGATCAATCAATTTCGTTATGTCATCGACCCATCTTTTTGTGTAGTCTACCTCTTTTTGTTTTCATTTATTAAATTTATCGATTTATATGGTATTAACTAAAATTTTTATTGATGTAACTAGTATATTAGTTTCTGTTGACAAGGTTAGTAATATCCCTGTTAATGGATGTAATTCGATTGGAGTGCATTTTACTGCACGCCGGAGGGCTGTCTATGTTATTAACATTGGACGTGATTAGTTCATATACATAAGCATAGTGTTACCGATTAAGCAGAGGGCTACAATGTAACCTGTTGGTATTTCATCATTCATCACCTTATTTTCTATTTTTTATACCTTCCTTGCTCGGCAAATGACTCCATTCCACCTGATGTTAAGTGAAAACGGAGTCCAGACGAAAGAACAACTGGTGCAGCGTGAAAACAACGCAGCAACAGTCACCCTCACCCTGCCGGCCCACAAGGTGGCTCTTCACGCCTCGTTTGAAGGACCCCATGTTATAGGAAGGAGGGAAATCGTGTTATAGGTAGACTATTCCAACTTTTGGAAGTGCGACAAAGAAACGAGTCACCTAATTTCTTTGTGTGCGATGAAATGTTTGAAACAGTACAGCGATGGCTCCATATAGAACAATATTAATGTATCCTTGGTTTGTTGATGCTGTTTACATAACAGTGACGCTGTTCTATCAATACTAATCGTAATCTCTATAAACAAATGGTACAGCACAGCCCTTGTTGCCGGCAAATCTGCTATAAATACATTACCGTACACGTTTTATTACTCAGCCATCTTCATCCAATCCTATTAGGTGTCTGTTCGCGAACGGTGGCGAACGCTCCACGTTCAGATTTAGGACAGCCATTCTTTTAAATAGTATTAGGGTTCGATAATGGCTTTAACACGGGCCGCGCTCAAACGTCTGTATTAGGTGATGGTGCGGATTTGGCGAGCTCAGGAGATATGCAAAGCGGCGGAGCTGACTGCGCGTCTGGCCGCGTCTGTCGCCCCTTACACAAAACAAGGAGACCTAGAAGGTAAGGTTAATACGAACGCACTCAAGCAACGCAAGCATAGACTAGGGTTGCCAATTCTCCCGGGATTCCGGGATTCTCCCGGAAAAGAGCTGGTAGTTTTTCAATCTCTCGGCTCCAGGAACGCACCTAAAATGTCCCGGATTTCTCTCGCAAACGCCGCCGCTGAGCGCGATTTGAGCGTAGTAAATGAACTTTAAAAACAAAAAAAAAAAAACACAAATGTTGAAAAAATTTCCACGACCAGGGTTTGAACCTGCACCCTTCTGACATACCGGGTCAGGTGCTCTTCCATTTGAGCTATCGTGGTTCCAACCAGCCCGCCGAAATTATTCAACACTATTTACTATTTACTTTGAAAGCCAAAGGCGCGCCCATTCAATGTTAACAACTACCGTCATTAACATCCGATCATAATATTTTTACAAATACTAAAGATCAGTTAAGAAGTAGGCAAGCCCGGTATGTCAGAAGGGTGCAGGTTCAAACCCTGCTCGTGGAAATTTTTTCAACATTTGTGTTTTTGTAATTTGTTCGCAACAAAATTTGCGTTAAAAATTATATAAACATTTAAATGAACTTTAGTTAAAAAGTCTTGATTGACTTAACGACACAGTAGAATACAACTGTGAACAAATTTTAAGTATACCTTCAAAGAGCTTTACGATTTTATGGTCTTCAATTAAAAGGTAAACAAAATTGCTAACTTTAAATAAAAACTATTTTATTTTTAATTTGACCTCCCAGATTTCTGCTCCGCTGTGCTGGCAACCTTAGCATAGACCCTCTCATGGTCACGGATCTCGGAACAGTCCGAGCGTAGCTGTTGCGAGATTCCGTGTCCGTGGGAGGTTGTCTACGTTAAAAGCAACATCCTCGCACCGCACGAATCTCAGAACAGCTCGGAACAGTCTAAGCGCAGCTGTTGCGAGATTCCGTGTCCGTGGGAGGTTGTCTACGTTAAAAGCAACATCCTCGCACCGCATGAATCTCAGAACAGCTCGGAACAGTCTAAGCGCAGCTGTTGCGGAATTCCGTGTCCGCGAGAGGTTGTCTATGTGTGCGTTGACGAGCGCGTTTGTTACCTTACCTTACTTTCTGCAGTCTTCTTATTTTGCGCCCCGTACCACCGATCAAGCGATAATTTAACGACAACGCTTTGAGATTTTCCTCCGATATTGCCTTTATTACGTCTCGTCTCGGACCGCGTTCAATAATTTAGCCCACGGCCGTATAATATTATACATGAAATAAATTTCATGCTAATTTTTGTTTTGCATTATAAGGGATATTAGAGGAGGCCCATTCATATTCAGTTGTTCAATGTATTTCGTGCACTTCGAGATTACGTATAATATGTTTCAATGTTTTACATTTATAGCGATTTAAAATATTAAATTAGCTTTATGTTAATTTAAATTTAAATACTAGAAAAGTCTAAAGCATAATACAATTCTAAGTCACAATAGCTTCTATTGTGTGTGACTGTATGATATCGATTTCGTTCGCAGAGACCTTTAAAACTTTCCATGGGAATAAAATAAAATAATTGCCCGTGTTAGACTGTCCGCTGCAAAATTGTCATTATCGCAAGCGTTAGTGTTTAGCGGACTTGACAGTCGCCATAAATCGCAAGAATAGGGTGGGCGTGATTTATATTATAGAATAACTCGAAACGCTGGGCAATTTGGATCGACCATGCGCATTACTATAATTACCGTCGTCTAATCTCCAAAGCCGGACCTGTATAATTAGGGTGACAACACAATACTGTGACGCACAATACGTCTACAGTCTACACAAACCACATGTCAATTTAATTTGACCCCCGATCCAAGATGGCGGCCTACCCTCGCGCCGCTCACCGAATGCCTGCGGTTAAGCCCATGACTGCTAATTGACGTGTTTTAGAGAAACACTGCACGGTCCTGTCAGTGTCGTGTGCTTTTGTTTTGAATATTTTTGTGCGTGAACCAGTTTTTTTACGAAGTCCTTAGCCTTCTTATTATCGTGTGAGCATCTGAATATCGTTTACACGGAGTTTCGTAGCGATGGTAGAGATAACATTGTTGTGTTAGTGTTGTTTAACATTTTCACTTTTGACTCGAAGTTGACGATAGATCACTCAGTAAGGGTGTTCTTTATATAGAATAAATATGCTTTCATAAATCATTAAACATAATTCAGACGAGAGTCTACCATTAAATGTCTTCTTTAGATCGTTTAACTGCGATATAAGTGTGTCATCCGAGCGCAAGTTATGACTATTTAACGACTATTAAAATCATTTTCCGAGAAAAGCTCGCGAAGTGACGCGTGATGGCCCATCACTGTTGGACAGACGAGCCACATCGAGTCATATCGAGGCCACATTGAGCCATCTCACAGCTCGTGCAAGTATAGGTTACGTAATGGGAAGTAGTGACGTGTTACCGTAAACTTGGTAATGCATTTTGTTTTACCGTCTCGAGCGTTTATAGTCGACAGTGTATCGAGTGATGCTTTGTTGACGGTGCTGTTGCTAGGTAGAAATTGATGCTTTGAATACTTACATAATATAGATTTTTTATTTTACTTAAGTTCAAAACAGTTTAACTTTCCGGTCTTAATTTACTTGAACTACACATTGAAATGAAACACTTTAACAGGAATCTGTGAGCATTTTTTTACAAGTTATTTTAGTTTGAAGTTTTGAACCCATTGCATGTGACGGCGGGCTCTGCAATGCGTTCGACTTTATGGGTAAAACACCCGTGCAGCGGTTTTTTTTAATAAACAACTAAAAATACAAAAAAGCTTCTTCAAGAGAGAGAGCGACGTAACCCAACTCCGACTTCTTTACGTTTATTTTTAATTATTGAAAAGTATCCTAATAAAAATAGGTAACATTATTTTTTAACTTCTTCTGTAGAATACTGGTTAAACCACTGGTAGCCCAAACCAGAGCTCCCAAGGGTTTGATTCCCAGCGGGAGGAGCATATCATTATGCTCGGTTCAGGACTTGTTTCAAGTAATAGTTATACTTAGTTAAAAAAGTTAAGTATATTTAGCTACCATCATCTGATCTAAGTCTTTCGCCATGAAGAACGACGTTAGTACGTAGCATTCTCGCTTTCGTTAACGCGATCGTATGTCATATAAAATAGCACTAAGCATTCATCATCATTTCAGCTCATTTATGTCCCCATTGCTGGGGCACGAGCCTTCCCTATGGATGAATAGGGAGAACGGGCCATAAACCACCACGCAGCCCAGTGCGGTTGGTGGTAGTTGTTAACGACTGCTAATGCAGCCGGGACCAACGGCCTTCCGAAACGTGCCTTCCGAAGCACAGGCATGAGATGATAAATTTTTGGTCACCCATTCGATGATCGGCCTTTGCGAAAGTTGCTTAACCTCAGCACTCGCAGACCGGGCACGTTAACCACTGCACCATCGAGCTCCTCCTTAAAAGCGTAACATTGCTGATTTCACACGCTTCTGATGAGAACAACATGGACCAATCACAGCTCCATACTCCAAGAGCTACGCTTTCGCGAGCGCAACACAATGGCGTTTATTTTCAAATTGAGACCGCCGCCCGTCAATGGGTCCGAACGACATTAAATTGGTTAAATTGCTTTATCGAGGTCCGGCGACTCCTTTGGGAGCGGGTACACGGGATAGATTGATCGCCATCTCAACTATTTTCCTCAACTGTGACTGAGGACAATAGTTTAGCCTGTGATTGAGTAATTAAACACGCAAGACGGATAGCTGCATTGGTTTGGCTATGGACACTGTGTTGCTAAGTGCTTGAAATCTTGTTAAGGAGGCGTGGAGAAGAAAGTTGCTGGTCGGCTAGTGCGGCACAATAGCACAGACAATAGTCTCTGGTGTTCGGTGCTGAAATCCTCTTACGATTAGCATCATATGTAGCGGAGTCTACCAACTGACTAATGAAAAATAAAGACAGCATTTAAAAAAGGTCTTATCGTTATTTTCTCTTGAGCTCTTGACGTAGGTACCCGTTGTGGATTGAAAAGTACCAAGAGTAGACAATAAAATATCTTCACTCAATTTCTCTAAGTAGGAGAAGAATAAGGACTGCACTCGAAGCTACTGTAAAGCGCTAACTGGAAACAAAATTAGCAATTTCCAAACACAAGGACTTTTTTCCAATTAATCCGAATTCCGATATATCGAGATACGCCAACTTAATTCTATAAAAACATATATTTATCTTTTATTAGTTGTATTTCATTCGATCATGTTTGATTTAGGGTGGTGATCACCAAGTGGAATGAAGCACGCGCAATAAAATCTGAACGGAATTAATGATACGTTATCTAATTATTTTGTTGTTATTTCCTTTGGCTCACAATAGTCCGTTTTAACTATAACTTAGAGAACATTAATTATAATAAACCTAATGTTTTGTCAGTATCTTTCTTAAAAACTTAGTGTGATAAAATAAAATCATAATTCGTCTATTTATATACTATAAGCCTTCTGATTTTTATATATATCTTTTACTTTTGTTGATAACAATAACAATACGGTAAAGTATGTTTAACATTGCAGCGTTACCATATTGCTACAGAAGCCACAAAGTGTACCGGTGTCATATCTTAGATTTACCTCGGCGCGGGTATTCCATTACGCGCACATAATGTATTGGGTAACCCCACACGCCATGCTTGTGGCGCTTCACTAATTCACTGTGGATTTTAGTGGTGGTGTGTCTATCAGTCTATCAAGCCGTACACACTGGGCCGAAACCAATCAATCAGCCCGCCGGAGCGTCGCGCGATAATTGAACTCTTCCCCAAGCAATGCGACTCAATAGATAATTACAATCGCAAACCAAAAATTACACGCGGCATTTGCTGCGGACCCCATTTCGCAAAGCCGGGTCACCCGGCCGGCGTTCGATCGCCGATCTTTGCCGGACGAAGGATTAAGCCGAGAGCACAATAAGCGCCTCTAGAGGAGGACGGGGAGGGATGTATTAATAATGGTCTCCGCAGTGAATGGAGCACTTACACGGTCCACCGGGAGCTGAATGTGTGACTATCGCGTTAGAGCAAATCGAATCGGCGCGGGCGGCCGGCCGCGCGCCGAATTTCGCCGTTTGACCGGAAACCTGCAGGAAGAAGGCCGGAATAAACACGGCAAATTGTCTCGGGGACAATGGCGGTTAGAGGTCTTTTACACGACATCTTTGCTGCGTTATTGCACTATGTTTATTTTGAGAGTTAATTACGAATTTGCATGAGAAAGGTATTAGGTGTATAAAAGCAACTCGATGGCGCGTTCGAATACCTAATGGGGCTAATGATAATAATGAGAAAAGTATTAAATGAGTAAAATGTAATGCTTCTTTAATACACACACACACACACATATTAATTAGAAAGCATTTAATCATAACTCGTTATTTGAGATAGTAATTTTTGCATTCTTATTGATATATTTTCATCAAGTTTTTTCTTGACATCTTGATACTTGATATCAACGACCGTCTCAGGTGGCACTCGAATCCAGGACCTATCTCAACGCGCGGGTGACTCTAATTTGAGTTCGAGCTCAATCTAAACCGTCGTGTATTCAAGTAGGTATAATTTTATAAGCCAACTTATTAGTCAAAACTAAAGCATTCGAATACATATCGACTTCTTTTATTTCTTCTATCAAAATTTTTATTAGGTACCTATTATCTATGTTACTCGTATAAATTCTTGCTCAAGTATCTTGTCGTCTGTCGGTATATCAATTTGCATAAAAGTAAATTTTCCAACCACTTAGTAAGTCGATACAAAAAGTCTTGCTACAATATAAAAAAAAATTGTCGTTCACACTTTTATAACTGAATGCATCGCCGAGCATTATGTAAATTGTTAAGTGAATTTAAATTACTTTGTAAAATGTTTACTGTATCCTAATGTAAACCTATCATCGGGAGATAATGGAAAAAGTTTGATAGCAGCCTTCGTGGTCCTGCGTGCACAGTGGATATGATAACGGCTGTTCTTGTTTTAATCAAAAACACAATTAGTGTTTTTATTAAGGAAATTGAGGTATCAACTTAAACATTAAAAAAACTTTTGACAAGCAATATTAATTAATATTCAAGACATGAAATGATGGTACCGTTTAACTGTATTTAATTACTAAGATAATAAATGCTTTATCTTTGTGTCCAATAAACACACACTATACATTAAAATAAAGAATATCCTTAATTTTTGTTATATTTCTGTCTAAATCGCATTTTAGTTAAAGGGGACACTCATGACATTTGAACTTTGTATTACCTTTTTGTTGTTTTATATAAAAAAAATACTTCGAGATTGTTTAGAGAACTATATACACCTACTTAAATTCTATTTGCACTGTGAAGTGCGTTGAGAGCTGCAGCGAACTTAGTCTGCAAAATTGACATAAGTTACTAAATATAGCGAAATAAATATTGGTTTCATCTTGATGAACCAATATTTATTTTGTCAGATATCAAATAAGTGTAAGTCTCGCTCAATTTTATATTTGATAAGTGTAAATCTCTCTCAATTTTATATTTGATGTGAAATGACAGATCGTGTCAACCATTTCTACTTATGAAAGCAAATCGTCTTAGAGCAAAGTTCAGTGAGCTCTTTATTTAGCGAAATAAAGTCATTCCACCTTAAGAGAATTCAAAGTGTACACGACGGAATAGATTTCTCGATCTATTTAGCTGTCTTATCTAAAACAATTGCTTGATTTTATTTCTTCTAAGATAATTAAAAAAAAAAACCTTAAGTTGAAACTTAGGCTTTGCTAGGTCTGATCGTTCGATTCATTGCAGAACGCGATGCAGTCCTTGGTCTAAACTTTTTTACGACAGTGTCAAAACAGGTAAGCACTTGACATTCGTCTTCCCTGATCTTATGTGATGATAAGGTCGAAGGTGGTAGCACACTACACCTGAAATCCTTTACTACTAAACTTTTATAACGTTCCCGCGGAAATTAAATCGTTAATACAAACAAACTTTCTTTTTTTTATGTTATCCATATATACACTGGGCCTTTTATCTCTTCTGATTGTAAGTGACAATAAGTTCGAATGTCGAAGCGCACTTTACCCGGAATCCGCTAACATAGCTAGCTAGCTAACTGTCGCAACATAAAATTTTATACCACCGTTGTCGTTATGGTTACTGACTTAGGTGGGATGGTAGTAGTTAGCCAACCAACCAACACACGTGCTACCACCCTCCGTAATGGCAACTGGTAATCAAACCCGGGACGGCCCGAGACCGGTAGTTTACCCAATATACCACTAAGGGAGAAAATTCGCAATATTATCCAAAAACTAACGAAATAGAAGTGCACATTTCCACGAGAGCCACCACAAAGTTCAACGTATAACACACAAGGATGCTTTTATAGAACGGACCACATATTCATGCAGCCAGCGAGATAGTTATTCCCGCTAGCTGCGCATTACGAATGTATGATTCATTCAAGTTGACCGTAGACGTGTTTGGATTCAAAACAGAAAGTTGTCGCGGCACTAGTTCTATGGAAAGTCGATTTTCGAAGTTGCTCCGCAGCGGGACACAGCGGGACCCGCCGTCGACGAACTGATGACACCAGCAGATCATGAATAACGGGATGTTCCGATAATACTGCCCCTGCATCTCTTTGAGCTTGTCGTACGTTTGCTTAAATTCAGGATGTCTAGTGCGAGTGTCATTCGCAATTCGATCACGTTAACGAAAACGCGAATTTTATTTGTATGGCAAAATTGTAACTCTTCTCGTATGCCGCCAGGAGGCGCTGCTTCAATGCCATACAAATTTTCGTTTTCGAAAAGGTAATCGAATGAATACGGATACTAAACAAAACTCAAACTAGGCTCCCAGTACCTACATAATATTTAGCAATATTTAAAAATGTATCATCATCTCAGCCAAAAGACGTCCACTGCTGGACAAAGGCCTCCCCCAAGGGTATGAGGGGCATTTGCCATAATCGCCACGCTTGGCAGGCGGGTTGGCGATCGCAGTAAGTTGAGAGTTAACCTCAGAGAGATGCTGCTGCCCATCCTCTGGAATGGTCCCTTAGTCGGCTTTTACGACACCCACGGGAAGAGATGGGATGGTGCAATTCTTTATCCCCGACACCACACAGGGAATCTATTTCAAATTAATATAAAAAATTATATTAATTTGAAATTATTGAAGCGAATTATGGATAGGGACATAATGTATATCATTTTATGCAATTTTATTTGTTGCAAACAAATTATAATTTGGAATAGTGTTAAATATATTTTCACCAGCGGGATTCGAACGATACGGTTTTTTTTGTGTGTGAAGTGAGTGGAGCAAATCAATGTTTGATCAGTAATTACGTAGATATAATTGTGTTATGCTTGTGCCTCTTAAACATATGTGTGATAGTGTGAAGCTTTTATTGACTTAAAATTATTTCAATTTGTATTGAAACCATTAAATATTTGAGCAGTTGTTATCTTGATTAAAAATAAAATAAAACTAATGATCTCTTTGAAAGCTATATTTTCGATGTTGATTACTATTCAGTAGTGACGTCAAGCTCCTAAAAATAATTTATATTCAGTCTTCCATTCTTTGTGTACTTTCCATGAATTTGTTTTTCTATATTTTTTTTTGTTTCTTATAATTTGTATAAATAAATTATATTGACGAAACATTTCAATCAGTCCTAAGCTAAATTCAATAAGACTTTGTTATTAAGTCGTTACATTTATAAAACCTGTGCAGTTTCTTCTGCCCATTGCAGAACTTAGAACTTTTAATTTGACAAAAAATCCCATCATGCCATCATAAAAAATACTTTTATGATGGCATATGACTTTTGGCTTTGGCTTATCGCTTATATATTAATAATAAAAATTACTTTGATTCTCAAGTGCCAACCTTAAAAGCAAAAAGTTTTTTCTATATTCCGACTCTACATTTTATTGGAGCTGGTAACATTAGTTGGGGCACGCGCCCTTCGCATGCAGACCGGCACGTGATGGACCCAGTCTTGTACAATACGCATTTGTTACAATACAACACGGTCAACGGGATTCAAATTCTTAACATAAACGTTTTTCTACGGAGAGAGAATAATGGGGGCAGCGTTTTGCTATTGTAGCGATCGTCGATTGTCTAGAGGTAGCAAAGGATTAGGCGAAGCAATCAGAACATATCTGTGACATGTTAAATGTGCTACATATTATATTTTGTCGCCTAATTGTCTGCTTGACTTAAGACTAAACAAATGAAGGTTGATCTAAAAGATTTATAATTTATTCGTTTCGGAGGATTTTATGGAACGGTGGTGGGTGGTGTCGGTAGGTTTGCCATATCCGTGACCATCTGGATCGTCTTATGGTGACAGGTAAAATTGAGGGGAAAAGACCTAGAGACCGAAGTCCCAAACGCTGGTCAGACCAGATAACTAGTGTTGTACTACAAATACTTATCAGCGACGCATTAAAGCAGCGAAGCACCTTGTGGGCCGGCATAGTAAGGTTGACTGATGCTGCGTTGTTTTCACGCTGCACCAGTTGTCTTCGCGTCTGGACTCCATTTCCACTTAACATCAGGTGGTATAAAGTCATTTGCCGTACTAGATATATAAAAAAAAAAACTACACTTGCATTGCTGGTGTCATTCCCATTCTTTGTCACATTTTAACTTTTCGCTTGACACCGGTACTTTTCCGAGTTGCTGGCGTCAGGCTGTAGTTATCCCTATTCCTAAAACCTCAAACCCTTCTTTGCCCTCTCATTTTAGACCTATTTCTATTCTCCCATTTCTCTCCAAAGTCCTCGAACGCCTTGTCCTACCACCAGCTTAGTGTGTTTGTCAATACTAACGAGTTACTTAGTCCTTTCCAATCTGGTTTCCGCCCTGGGCATAGCACTGTGACTGCCTTGACTGAGGTGGCTGATGATGTGCGTGAGGGTATGTCGAATCAACAGCTCACAGCTTTGATTCTTTTAGATTTTAGTAACGCCTTTAACACTGTTGATTTTGATGTACTCTTGGCAATGCTGAAGGTCGTACTTGGATCGGACGTTGTGGTTGAGTGATTCCGCAGCTATCTCGTCAACCGTAGGCAGTGTGTTCGAGTTGATGACAAACTATCAGTTTTTCGTGACATCACTGCTGGCATGCCTCAGGGTGGTGTCCTATCCCCTCTCCTTTTCTCTATCTTCATCAACTTCCTTACCCCTCTCCTCTCTTGCCAGTTTCACCTGTATGCTGACGACCTGCAGATCTATGCTCGTGCTCCCGTTGAGGAAGTAGACAACATGATTGCAGGCCTTAATGTAAACCTTGCGACTATACACGAATGGAGTCGAACCCATGGCCTTATGGTCAATCCACACAAGTCGCAGGCGATCATTATTGGCGGGTCGAAGCAAATTGCCAGACTAAAGCACGTCCGTGTTCCATCACTTCTTCTTGATTCTGTTCCTCTTCCTTACAGTAGTGTTGTCAAAAATCTCGGTGTCCTCTTCGACTGTTCTCTTTCTTGGTCTCCTCATATCGCGGAGGTCAGTAGGCGTGTGTTTGCTGCCGCCGGTTCATTGCGGAGGTGGAGGAATCTGCTTCCTGTGAAGACTAAGATCGAGCTTGCGCAGTCGCTTCTCTTGCCTATTCTTGATTATGCGGACGTTTCTGCCATTGACCTCAATGAGGATCTTCTGGACAAACTGCAGCGCCTGCAGAACCTTTGCATAAGGTTCATATATGGCCTGCGCAAGTTCGATCATGTGTCTGTTTTCAGGACCAAACTTGGTTGGCTTCCTATCAGATTACGACGTGAGGAGCATGTTCTCACGCTCTTATTTAACGTGCTGTATGACCCTCGTACCCCTCCCTACCTTAAGAAACGTTTCCGATTCCTTGGTACGGATCACGGTCGTGAGCTTAGGTCTAGGGTTGACAACCTGCTGAAACATCCTTTGACTCGTTCGGAATATTTCAGAGATTCTTTCACGGTCAAGGCTACAAGCCTTTGGAATAACCTCCCGCCTGATATCCGTCACTCCAAGTCACTTGCCACTTATAAGACTAAACTTCATTCGCATCTCTTGACTAAGTCTTAGTTTGCAACAACTTTTCCGTATGTAGGTATATGTAGTATGTTTATGTATTAGTATTATTTTTTGTTATATATACATATATATATATATATATATATATATATATATATACATACTTAGGTATATACTTATGTGTATACTTCAATAGGTACTTATTTTTTTATTATTATATATTTTTATTTTTTGTTGCTTTAAACTAGTGCACTACCTTTGTATTTTCCTTTCAGTTGTCCTATTCCTTAAAGGTTGTCTGGAAGAGATCGCTTTAAGCGATAAGACCGCCTTTGCCCACCCCGATATAAAAATTTTGTTGTTTTGTTTCTACTTTTCTGTGTGTGTGTGCGTGCAATAAAGAGTTTTATCTATCTATCTATCTATCTATCTACACCAAGCGACGGAGCGCAACCGATGGAGGCAGCTAGTTGACAGAGTCAGCAGTCACGATACCAGCAGTGAGTCAATGACTACAAAGAGAGGTGGGCAGTAGGTACAAAGGCTTGTCTATCTTGCTCTTCAGAATTGGATTGAAACTGGTTAGTCAATAGAAAAACTTTTTAGCACCTGTCAAAACGATTTTTTTAATAGAAATCCTAAGGAAATGGTGTACTATGACGTCATTATTTTGTGACGGAACAAAATAATGACGTCATAGTTCACCATTCATAGTTTACTAATAACTTTTTAGGTTACAGAAATTCATGCTTAGGTCAATTAAAAAATAGGTCAAGTTTTAAAGAACTGTAACGTAATTTCATTCATTTGTTGTTTTCTAAAGTTTACGCGAACACTACACATTGAAATGAAACAACTTTTACGGATCTACTCGCGTTTATTTTACACATTACTTATTTAATGTTTATCCTTACGTTTCGAACCCTTTGCAGTGTCCGTGGTCACAGAGAGACCAGTCAGGATAAACATTAAATAAGTAATGTGTAAATAAACGCGAGTAGATCCGTAAAAGTTATTTCATTTCATTCATTTGTTTAATGTTCTTGAATTATTTGTTGTCGTTGTCAACATCGCTATTGTGTACATCTGTCAAGTTAGAACTTTTGCCTCTCTTTTTAATGTTACTAAGATGGCAAATGATCATACAGCTCGCAGGCCATGAATGCTTGAAACACTTGGTGTGTTACTCATGCCTTGCTAATTCAGAATCATCAAGTTCATAAAAGTTATAACTTCAGATCTATTTAAAATGCCTAGTAATTTGACTGGATCTAGTTCTCTTCAACCAAAAGAAAGCAATGCAACGCAATGCTGCTTGGCGGCAGAAGTAGGTAAATAAGATAGTTACGACCATCCAGCCGTATTCTAAACAGACTCCTGCAATCAGGTCCACCCAATTGTGTTTGTAATTAGAACCGAATTTGTATATCTACTAATTGTCATTAATCACCAACCGATTACAGTGGCGATATCACATTTCTTTTTAAGTGCGAAAACATCGCGACAGAGTTATTTAGAGGCTAAGGTCGTGATAGATTATTCTTTTATCCTTGGGCCAATAAAAGCTGTTTGCACAGATCGCCGACATACTTGTCACAAATAAGACTGTACAAAGCCTGATTGAAGGCCATCTCCATTGGTCCAACATTATTAGGCATCATGTTGTATTGATCTCTAATGCTAGGAGTTTGTCTTAATTGAAGTTAACCTTTTCACCGCCCAACTATCCTGCACGCGATGTCCCGCTGTACGCCAACGTATAAATGTATTTTAATAAAGTAGGTACAAAGAAGAACTTCTATAGAAGTGCTGGCGTGGACGGCACGAAAATCTCGAACTTCTATAGAAGTTGTTGGCGGTAAAAAGGTTAAGGTCGTTTATTATCAAAGCCACTAATAAAGCAAAGAAAATTAAAGAATAAAAATGGTCCTTGAAAATAACTTTGTTACAAATAAAGAAAAAGCTTTCTTACATGTTACATATTTTTAATCGTTGACAAAACACAATAAATTATTAATAAATGTTTATTTTTTTACGTAAACAATTAAGTACTGTTTTTATATATGTGTTTGTAAATGGCTTTTTGTAACATTAGAGTAATAGTCTTCTAGCATCCGATAAATCTACACAGTCGCATGCGTCATGACCATATACTCGTACACAACAAAAAGATGGTAAAAATCTATTAATTACTAATATATAATTAGTCATTAGGTACTCTAATCACTAAACTACGAATATTTAAAAAAAGTTTTTGCATCATCAAGTTTTATTGTCGCCAGATTTATATCAGAAATCACCGCCAACGTCTATAATCGAACGAAGACAAAATGCTAGCGAGCTCGTGCCGTCCTAGTCATGAAGACGTATCGTGGTTACAGAGAACGCCCGCCCCTCAGACACCGCTCGAACTAGACCAAGTTTTCGTATTAAAACACAAAGTGAACACGAAAAACTACAAGTTGAATTGCATAGACTCCGATCTTTATACTTTATAAATAGGTAGGGGAGTCTCATCGACTCTTGAGCTTTCGACGCACCCTGATAGCGAGGGTCGATAGAGTAGCATAAATTTGTTTGCGCGATTAACATACGATTGTGTTTAGCTTTTACAAGTATGTGAAGTTGATTCTGTTTGATGTTAAAACTTCTTTATCGACATGTATGATGTAAATAAAAAAATGTACTTAGAAAAATAATTTTGTTATAAAAAGCAATGACATCCTGTGGCCAGGGAGTGGTGGTCATTCTGTAGATAAATAAGATTGGCATTACTCAATGCATAGTATGGGCAAATACACTATTTTTAAAAGATTCATAAATGTTCAAATAAAATTATATTTAAAAAAATCTTTCATATTATATTCTTGAATATTGTATAGCTTTTTATAAAATAAAGGTTCCCTTAGAAACAATAATTAATGTAAATGATCCCTGATATATGCAACTGCGCGTCATTGGGTGGGTTTCTTTTTCTTACCTAATTAAATTCCGACAATGCATACAATCTTGACAACCATAAAACACGATAAAAAAACTGTCATTGTCCTTACTTACCCCAATGTCCAACCTAGTAGATTTAATTGTTTGTGTAATGCTGTCTAAATTATCATTGAATAAAGTATTTAAATAATATAATTATTATAAGAGCATTTTCTTTACAATATTTCAACATTATGAATTTGTGAAAAAGACAAAAGGAATATTTTAAGTTTTATTGGAAAAGAAAACTTAATCATGTAAGAGTTTTTATAAATCCATCATATTATATTCTTGAAAATTGTATCTATCTCTTTATAAAATTAAGGTTCCCTTAGAAACAATAATAAATGTAAATGATCTTTCCCTCCACTCTGTTTTAAATTTCTAAATAACCAAGCTTGTTAATTCGCAAACTTCGGAGGCAACGTTGATTTTTTACAAAATAAAGTCGAATCGCAGAGAACTCGAAACAGTTGACTTACAAAAGATTCTAAGATAAGCTGAACGATATTATTCTTTTGTATTTAAAATTCACTGGAATTAAAAGGGGAAAACAAATTATTTTGGCATCGACTTTTCGACCTTTTGAGTAGTTAAGTTTTATCATAGGGAAAGTTTAACATAATGTTATAATTGGTTTACAAGTTAGCAACCGAAGTTTAATTTAAATGGTTATTGTATACGATCAAAGGTTAGGCAAAATTAAGGAGCTGAAGTAATAGAGGAAATATATTTAACCGCTTCTGTGGATTTAAACTCACTTGATAAGGTTATAAAAATATTAACAAAGCATGTCCCATTGAAAAATTGCTATGAAGGAACAACCGCTATGTCCTTTCTAAAGTACCGACGAGTGCTAAATCCTACTATTATTATAAACGTTTGTAAGTATGGATGGATGTTTGTTACTCTTTCACGTAAAAACTACTGAATGGTTTTGGATGAAATCCAGCATACAGATAGTTTATAATCTGGATTAACACATAGGACTTTTTATCCCGACATTCCCACGGGAACGGGAACCACGCGGGTGAAACCGCGAGCGGCCGCTAGTCTTATATAAACAATTGCATGTCTATGTTAAACTATAATCCAAAATGTAATTTAATTTAGAATTTGGAAATCTTTATATATATAATTCTTCTGTGCGTGTGTTTGTAATTGAAATTCAAAAAAATTCAAAATTCAAAATCATTTATTCAGTTTAGGCTACAAATAGCTCTTATGAACGTCATTTTAAGCCATCGGTTCGTAAGTCTATCTACTCTGGGCGGGAGATCTTGTACTGAAAAGAACCGGCAAGAAACTCAGCAAGTGTCCAGCTCTTTTCTCCCTTACAGCGTCATAAATATTGGAAAAAGGCCTATCATAAAGGACACTTTCCATCACAAATAAAAACACAAAATGTAAAGGACAATCACAGCATGTAAAAAAAAACACAAAAAATAAAAAATAACTAAATAAAATATTTAAGTCAGCAAAAACATAATTTACCAGTTTAATTTTTTACAATATCATACAGTACTAGTAAAAGTAAAAAAAAAACTATAGTTAATAATAAAAAAAAAAACTAATTGTAATGTTCAATGCAACGCTATTTTGTTATCTGCAGGACACTATTTATAAGTAGTATTATGTAGGTATATGTTTTTTATTATAGCCAGGCTGTTTTATCTTCTAAATATTCTTTGACTGTATAATAACCTTTTTTTTAATAAAGAAGACTTTACATGTTTTTTAAACTTATCTAAAGGTAAATCTAGTACAGTATTTGGTATTTTATTGTAATAGTGTATACCTTGCCTCAAGAAAGAACCAAGCACCTTCTGTAACCTGAACAGTGGCATTGCAAGTTTTGACTTATTTCTAGTATTAAAATTGTGTACATCACTGTGTTTAGCAAATTAATTGATATTACAACGTACAAGAACTATACAATTATAAATAAATTGAGACGCCACTGTCAAGACATCAATTTCTTTAAAAAGATTTCTTAAAGAAGTTCGTGAACCTAGTCTATAGATTGTTCTTACTGCTCGTTTCTGTAAAATGAATATAGTTTCAATATCAGCCGCTGTTCCCCACAGTAAGAGGCCATACGACATGACATTATGAAAATAACTAAAGTAAACTGTTCTAGCAGTTTCAACGTCTGTTAACTGCCTTATTTTTCTAATGGCATAAGCAGCAGAACTGAGTTTGCCGGCCAATTTCGAAATGTGAGGATTCCATTGAAGTTTTGAGTCAAGGGTTATACCTAAGAAAACTGTTGAGTCTACCAAATCTAATCGATCACCGTTTATTCTTATATCAGTTGGTTCATTTTTGACATTTGGTAATTTAAAATTAACACATTTTGTTTTTTTAGCATTAAGCTGCAAATTATTAATAGTAAACCAACTGAGTACATCAGAGAGTGCTTTGTTTACATCGTCGTAATTATTCTTACACCTACTTACATTAAAAATGAGTGAAGTATCATCTGCAAATAATACGATTTCACAGAAGTTCTCTACAAAGAATGGCAAGTCATTAATATAAATCAAAAACAGAAAAGGACCAAGAATGGACCCTTGTGGAACTCCCATTTTTACATGAGTACCAGATGATTTAGTTCCATTAATAAAAAAAAAAAAAAAAAAATTAATATCGACAGTTTATGTTCGAGAGCTAAGATACGACTGAATTAAATTTAGTGCAAAATCTTTGAGACCGTAGTAATTTAGCTTCATCACCAGAGTTTTGTGCTCAACGCAATCGAAAGCCTTGGACAAGTCGCAAAACACTCCAAGGGCGTTTTGAGACTTCTCCCAGGCATCAAATATACGTTTTAATAGAGCAACACCTGCATCAGTAGTAGAACGACCCTTTGTAAATCCATATTGTTTATTATGTAAAAGGTTGTTTATGTTAAAATACGACATCAACTGTTCCAATATAACTTTTTCATAAATTTTGCTTAGAGTTGGTAGTATTGAAATGGGTCGATAGTTACTGGGGTCTTCTTTGTTTCCCGATTTGAACAAAGGCATGACCTTACTAAACTTCATAAGATCGGGAAAGATACCTTTATTCACACAGTTATTAAAAATTTCAGCAAGATATGGTGCAATAGAATGTATAATATTCTTAATTACTTTTATAGAGATGCCCCACAAATCACTTGTGTTTTTCATTTTCAGTGATTTAAATGTTTTTATAATATCCATTGAATCAATATATTTAAATTGAAAAGAAACATTACATTTTGGTACATATTTTTGGAGTAATGCTTGTGCAGCTTCTGGTGATGAATCCAAATTTGAGGTTGTCAGCACAGGTATATTTACAAAAAAATCATCAAAAATATTAGCAATATGTGAATCTGAATTGACTAAGTTGTCGTTTACTTTTAAAGTGGAAGTATTATCCCGTGGTTTAAATTTACCTGTTTCACGGTTTATAATGTCCCAAGTGGCTTTAATTTTATTGTTGGACTTTTTAATTTTTTCTTTAATATAATTAGATTTTGCTACTATACATACTTTCTTAAATATTTTCGAATAATTCTTTACATATTCCGTAAAATTAGAATTTTGGTTATATTGTTTTAGACTATATAAGTCATACAATTTATTTCTACTTTTATATATACCAGTCGTGGCCCAGTCACAGAACTTAAGTTTATGAGTTATTTTGATTGTTCTTTGAGTAAACACTTGGTCATATTCAGTCTTTCTGAAGTTAAAAAGATTAGTATATAATACAACTGGATCATCTTGTCCAAATGGCAATGCATTAATTTTACTCGATATATTATTTTTAAAACGCTCTACTCGCTCCTTTGTAACTGGTTTACAGTTCACTATTTTTGGCTCATCCTTAACATTAAAATCATAGGTCACCTTTAAACCGCAATGGTCAGATGTAAGCTTACTAATGACTGACTTAGAAACCATAGTCTGTAAAAACATTATCAAGACAAGTGGCTGAATGTGAAGTTATTCTAGTGGGTTCGAGAAATAGATTAATGAGATTAAAACATTTAAACAAGGCAACAAGACGAACACTCATTGAAGTGCTTTCTAGAATATTTATATTAAAATCGCCACATACAAAAACAAATTTATTTTTTAATTTTAATTTTCTTAGTACGTCTTCCATTACAGATTCGAAAATACCGAAATTGCCCGATGGGGGTCGGTATACACACACTATTACAAAGCTATTAAACTCCACACATGATAGCTCAATATTACGCTCCACTGATAAGCCTACAATATCGTTGCGATCTTTATATTTTATATTACTTCTTACTAGTATTAAAGAACCACCGTGAATAGCTGAGCTTCGCACGTACGCGCTTGCTAATTGGAAATTATTTACATAGAATGATGTGTCATGACTTCTTAGCCAATGCTCAGTTAAACAAAATATATGAATTGCCTGACTTTTTGCAAATAATTCTAACTCTAAGTCTTTGCCAGCCAAACCTTGAATATTTTGATGTATAATAGTAATTAATGAGGACTTGGCTTTTGTCTTAGACCTCAGTTTAAACATGAGGTTGTTGTTACCTTATTACTAGTTGTAGATGTTGCATTAGTAGAACTACTAATGGTTACGTTGTTATGACGTAAAGACTTAGTTATACCATTTATAACTGTATCCTGTATATTATAAGCTAACAATTTAGCTATTTGGGTCCTACATTTCGTAGAAAGATACATAGTATCTGACGTCAAACTAAAGCTATTAATAAATTTATTTATATCAAAATATAAAATAGTGTCACTATGACGACAAATCAAATTAAACAATAATAAATTTAATTCATAAATGCGCTTATTTTGTTCCCAGGTCAAATTGGTACAATAGGGAAAAGCGCTAATTATTATCCTGCAATTTGTTTCTGATTGCAGTTTTATCAAAATATTAAAACTATTTATGATGTCACGTTTCTTCGTTTGTGAGCTGTCACCACATAACACAATAATATTAGTGGAACTATTCAATGAATCCTGTGATATTTTGTTTACTATAGCATTCAACGACTGACCTGGAGTACAAATATTGGTCATTGAATGGATAATATTTCTATTTATAGGCAACCCTAAGCCTTGACCCAGTTTATCAGAGTACATAACTGTTTTTTTTACTAATTTTGTAACATAAGGTTTAAGTATTTTTTGAGGAGAGGCCGATGAAGGACCGGGAACCAAAACAGACAAGTTTTGTGTGTTCATCTGAATATTTGAGTCAAGTGATAAAGACTCTTTGTGTAGGTTAATTTCATTATTAATTAATGAGTTGTACCGATCAGCATTGTACTTGCACAGATCAACTTACTCTGAACTCCTTCTAAATGGCTGGACCGATCCGATCCGATCCGAACCCTTCGGAGAATCTAGTAGGGCACGGGGACACGCACTTTTAAGTGTGTGATGCCGTCCCCTCTAGAAAACCTCCGAAGGTGATTCGTGATTCACGGCTTGAGGTACCCTTTACGTACCTCGCAACCCCCAAAAAAGTCCAGTGACGCTGAAAATGCCTTTTTAGGAAATCAACTACCCTTTTTTAATAAAAAAAATGCTGAACCGATTTTAATGAAATTTTTTGTATATGTGTTCGAGTGGATTCGAGAATGGTTTAGATTTACAATTGGACCCGGTAGGTGGCGCTGCAATAAGGGGCCATCATGGGATACGCGTGTTCTTAAACGGACGAAGACGCGAGCGGGCCACTAGTTTAATATAAAAAGCAAACAATTGTATTAATACTCTGACTATAAAATGAACAGCAAAGGTTTATTATTTCAAATGGAACAATGGCCGGCGGCGGTGCGGATTGGGGGCTTAGGCAAATCTAATTGCTTACTTTGTATGAAACGTTATAGCAACTAATTGTTTCTTTAAACAATTCGAAAGGGGTTTCTCTCTGATAATTTAGATAATGATATACTACTTTTAGCCGTGGCATTACCAGCGTGAAATTCAGTACCTATGTCTGTAAAAGTAATTATTCATCCAGTGCTTCCAATACATTAAAATTAGAATAGGTTTCTTATATTTAAGATACAATGAGAAACAACTGAAAGGGCTGACCTGCTCAGCTCGTGTTGTAGCTTGTTTTAACAACGCTGATTTTCAGCTGGACCCATAAAAACAAATTAAAAGCAAAAAAATGTTACGTCACAAAGTTTACCTCTGGACTTGCCAACTGTGCTATTGTTTATCTATCTTTGTGCAAAAATTTACGTGATTTGATCTATTGCTCCTTTTTTGTGTAAAAGACAAACAAACATACACAAAGTAACATTGTACAATGTTTTTGTTCATGTCAACTCACTCTCCGAAGCATTTGCTAATAGTCGTAAGGAAAGTAAGGTAAGTATATAACGCGATAATTTTCATATATAGGTAAGTAAGGTACTATGATGAGCGTAGAAATCGGGAACTTTACTCGAAATAAAAAGCTCGTTATGATCATATGTCCTTTGCAACGAGTAATGGCAAGGGCTTACTCTTGGTTTATGGGTGGTGCTGTCGTGGCGGGAGAAGGAAGCAGCAGTTTGCCCGCTTCATTCTGCCGCACATACATGAGGGATAAGGGTTTCTTCGAGAGAGTTTGTTGTTGACCTCAGGCGGTCTTTACAGCTTCACCGGACTACCGGTAACCGGACCGGTTAAGGATGAGGAATTCTAAACCGTGCTAGCCTCAACGCGGCTGCCCAAGCTTTCTCAAGCAATTTCTCTCTTGCAGAAACAGCTGCTGGGGGAAACTTGGTAGTTCCTCATGTCTTGACCAATCATACCCTGGAGATTCTCTAGTGTTCGGCATCATGTGAATATAATCCCATACCTGCCGTAAGGATTTCGTTTGCTTAATCATGATTGTGTTGTCAACACACGTAATAGTCAGCTCAACTATGAAATAAGCTAACACCTTTAGAGTGATGAGATTCAAATCTGTTATTCGACGACCTCCTTGGTCGAGTGGTTTGTACACCGGTTTTCATGGTGTCGCCATCTCTGAGGTCCCGGGTTCGATCCCCGGTCGGGTCAATTTAGAAATTATTGCTTTTCTAAATTGTCTCGGGCCTGGGTGTTTTCTATGTATAATAAGTATGTATTTAAGTATTTTAAGTATGTTTATCCGTTGTCTAGTAACCATATAACGAGTTTCATAACGAAGCTTCTCTTGGGGTAGATAATTAGTGTGAGTGTAGGAAAGTATATTTATTTATAGTTTATTTATGTTATCGAACGTGCCTATTGAGTGGTAAGTTCACGTGTACGTCCAAGGCTGCTTTAAGAACATTTACAATCAAGTCTTTGGGCACAACCTTAAAATCAATAAATAATTGAAGCCTGCCCCGTGTCGACCACATTGTCTTCACTACTAAGGCTTAAGGATACGCGGGCCAGTTGCGCGTGCCCTTCCGTTTCCGCTCTACAATGGACGTTGGTTAATATTAATATCGAAGTAGGTAAACGTTTTAATCGCCTCTGTGGTCAAGTTGTTAGATCACCGATGTAAGCCCGGAAGTACCGGGTTCGATTCACATCGAGAACGGGTTATTTTAAGTTGTCTGGTTAGTACCACTATCTTATTTAAGTCTGTTGAAATAACTACTCTGTTTCGTTTCTATAGTAAGAGATAAAGTAGGATTCAGGGAGAAAAGCACTTCTATCTTCGACATTACCATCTATTATCAAGTGGGAAGAATACTAACAGATTCACCGTTATGGAATCCAATCTAATCCACCCATCAGGTGACCCGCCATTGGGTAAGGTGCCTAACTTGCATGATCGTAACCCAAATGCACTTTGGTTTTGCAAAACCGAGCACTTTCGTTTTTAAACTCTTATATTTGTATTTATATCATGTGACGTGAGTTGATCTCTATCATGAAATATTATTAATACGTCTACATCAAATAATTAGGTACAAGAAAAATGGCAGCACACACAAAACAAAAATATCGAAATACATATTTGTTCATATGAATCGGTTAAGACGATTGATTAATCACACCATTTCTCAAACAAAATATCAATTCTCGATAAATGTCTGCGAATATAATTCTGCTTTGATATACTTGAAAATATATATGTTCTTGATTCAACATACATACGAGTATATACAAAGAAAAGAGTCTCATTATCTTAATAGACCCTTCAATTACAAACGGCTCACCTCTGGTTCATATATTAATTATTGAAGGATAAAGGAGGTCTGACTCTGAGTTATGTTACCCTTTTAGTGCAGAGGCCAAGTTCGCGTTTATACTATTCAGTTACTTTCAATGAATCAGAATGTCAAAAGTACATTGCTACAATTCGACAAATGGATCAATGAACAGTTATAACAAGTTTCATTTAATTTGCTGATGATGTCAATGACTTCTAGCAATCTTGTTTGATTTAACTTAAGATGCACTTGTATGGATTCGTACGCGCAGAAAAATGCTTAGAATTTTAATTAATAATTACTAGATATATCATTGCTAGAATAAACGTTAAAGTATCTAAAATTGTATTATTTTGTTAAAATATAGAGCTTAGTGTAAAAGTACGTTTTAATTCGTGTGACAAACTAATTAAGACTGTTAATTTATAACACGAAAGATTTCAAAAAGTCAGATATAATTAAATAATAACACAAAAGCTTTTCTCAACAATAAAGTGAATACAATTAACTTCTACCCCAATAAAGACGTAGCGTGACAACAGCCACTAACAACTAAACCAAGACTAGACACCGAAATAAAGCGTCTAGTTAGGAAAGAAAATAAGAGCAAAATTACAGTTCTCGAGTGCAGCCATTCCGTATGTGTATTGTTGCAATTTCAAAAATTCCCATTATCGTGGAGCGTGAAGAGGAGAAAATAAGGAGTGGCGGACAATACAGGGCCACAGTGAATGCAAGGGCAGCACGCTCTTCTGACTCTAAATGAAATTGAACGAGTTTACGCCTCATGGGTCTCATATAACCTTCAAAGTCGTTAATGTTTCAAATCAATAAGTGAGTTCAGATTAAATTTTCTAAGCTAAGGCACTTACGCCAAGCCAGTTTTAGCCACGATAGCATAACTCGTAGTACACTTGACCCGGTATGACGGAACATACGGTTTGACTCCCGCTCTTAGAAATATTTTTCATCAGTTTTCTCCAAGCTCTGTTTTCTTTAAGTACCTATAAAAAGTTTCGTAGCACTCGACCTTTATCTCACTAAACCATTAAATCATTAAAAGAGTCAGTATGTCGGCTATTTTCAGCTGAATCTGCAGCATATTTGTAATGGATAGATTTTCTAAAAAGATATTCTCCTTTGCTTTCGAAGGCAGGCCATGTCAGATGCCTGTATCAGTTTGAAAAAAGTTTGACAACAAACTTACCTTGCAAACCAGAATCAAAGTCTGAGTGATAGTTAAACATTTTCATTTCTTGACAACCGATCCGTAATAAACAGATCAGACAATTCCTGACACCTGAACATTTCACACGGACCCACTAATGTACTGTGGCAATAACACATGGTATATCTAAAAGTAGCTATTATGTGGACAATGGGCAACATAGGTGCAGAGTTGCGAGAGGAGAGCGGGCGTCTCTAAGCAACGCGTTCGCGCCGATGCTCCGGCTAAAGCCTGGGGTGGATATAGCAAATTTTATATAAATATCCTTAGCTATTTGTAGTATGTATGCCATTTAATAAAAAATGGTTGCTTTTGTTTAAGCTACGTCAACAGCGTTCAGAGGTTTTGACTATTTTTGTCGTTTCAATCTGTTTTTGTTTTTACGCTGGCCAATATTGATACGTTTTTTAGATAGAACTTTTTATGGCGCTTTGTTATTATCTTCCGTAAGAGCTATACATCACAATATATCAAATAAAAATCGATTTTATGTTTCGCTAATCGTATTTTCTTTATGACTTGTTACTTTGGTCAAGACTGTATACAGATTATTACACGTTTTAGTAAGGTGTTTAAAATGATGTCTGGATTTTCATCATGAAATAAGTGCTTATGATTACATTAAAAGAGCAAAAATCAACCGTCTCCCGAATGCCTTCAATCGATTTGTCTTGAATGTTGATAGCTATAAATTGCCCGTTTAAGCGCCTACGTTTATTGCTCCATTCTTTTTGCCGCCCTGAATTACCACAAAGAGGCGGCCTATCGCCAAACTCGGTTGAAGGCTCGCAAAAAGGTTTCTTTTCCGTGAAGGCATCGGCGGGATCGATTGCGTATTAGGTACACAGTCTTCTTTTATAATTGTAGCGCGATACATCAGAGCGGACTGGTTCTAGTAAGTAGCTTTGTGATTCAGATGTTAGAAAACTTTTTACATTGGCACTCGTACTTTCTACAAAAGTCCGCAAAAGCATATCTGTAAAAAAGAGATTCGAAAAAATTATATTATACCTACTCTAGGGTTATACAACTTTCGTAAACGCCGGTCATCGGATGGGTGACCAACATTTATCATCTCGAGATCCTCCGTGCTTCGGAATACACGTCAAGCCGTTGGTCTCGGCTGCATTAGCAGTTGTTAACAACCGCCAATACGCACTGGGCCCGCGTGGTGGTTTATGGCCCGATCTCCCTACCCGTCCATAGGGAAGGCTCGTGCCCCAGCAGTGGGGACTTAAAATGAGTTAGTGATGACTATTTGGTATATGAAACAAAGAAAAATATTAAAAAGATATTAAATACTTCTTCTATGTATAGAAAAAATATCTCTGTATGACTGCCGCGCCGGCTCTGGTTTCAGACCCAGGTTCCATAGTTTATTACCCAGCGCATTCACCGGGTGCACTTATTGTGTACGGTTTGGATAGAGTTACCGCTATTTCTAGTTCGCCTGGCTAGCTACTAAGATAAAAAAAATTAAGAAAAGAAGAAGAAAAAAGAAAAGAAGAAAAGAAGTGGTAGAGCCACGCTGCGTTGCAGCACGAAATGGGCCGGCTCGCCCGGCGTAATACCACCCTCCCAGAATATCGGCGTGAAACAACGGCACTCGTTGCTGTTGTGTTTCGTTCGGTGAGTGAAAGTACCGGAGGCCCATCTCTCATCCCTCCCCCTCCCAATTCCTACTCCTTCCTCAAGATCCAACTCCTTCCTCAGGGTTGGCAACGCATCTGCGATAACTTTGGTTTTGCGGGTGTCCATGGGCGGCGGTGATTGCTTTCCTTCAGGTGACCCACCTGCTCGTTTGCCTCCTTTTACCATAAAAAAAAGAAAAAAAAAGAATAAAGAATGCCTTAGGCATTAAGTCCGCCATGTAACATTTGTTGCAAAAGTTTTAAAATAAAATAAAATAAATAAATAAAAGTCTGCCGCCACAACAATAAGTCAATGGTAAGGATTCACTTCTACCTTAGTCCTTATCAACAATTACCAACTGGTGAGGTTAAGGTCACTACCCCATTGAAGAATAATAGCTAAATAAATATAATAAATAAGATAACTACGAAGCAACACGTGCAGAGTATAACCGAAGGAGAGCAATAGCCGTTTTTATGGTACTAAAATGAAATACGTTTCAAATCCTAATCTCTCAATAGTTTCGCTGTTCGATAAAGGCTTTGGATGTACACAATGCTACATGTAAGATCCACGATTTATTAAGTACAGGCGCTTGGGAGATAGACTGCAGGTGACAACAGGTATTGTATGGACGTGCTAAAGCTTTTAGCTTACGTTTCGATTCTGACAGTCGATTATTAACTTTCAAAGGCTCATTTGCAAGAAGTAGTTTTACTAGTACTTCGTCAGCCATTCCCATACCTCTTCAAATACGTGTAAAAATAATAGAACTTAATGTTTCCTGCACTTGACTATTATCATATCCTAATAATGGCTTATTAGCGTTTAGCATTAAGCTAGTTTTCAGTGTTATTATTAATATAAACTAAGAATTTTACGGAATGCAATATTTTTTATTATACTTAACTACAACGATTGAATTTTTGGAATATCTCTGGACTTAGAGTTGTTAACATTACCCCAACAACCCGCATTGATCCACTTTTAGATGATGAAAAGCATAATAACTAAAACCTTTTGCAACGCGCGAGGTATACCTAAGCTTTTTTAATCTTTTCTCCTCATATATCTTAATCTTTTTACAGGCATACCCTGTAAAAATACTGGTACGTGTGAATATGAAACGATAGTAGTAAGCACTGAGATCATTTACTTTAAATGTCTTCCCCCTTTAAATTCTTCCATTTCTGCAGTCGAATCTTTGAAAAATCTCCAACCAATTACATTTGCGATATAGGGAGATTCTAGAACTAATGGCTTCCGAGAATTGTGTGGCGTCTCACCTTTTTTGTGCCCATGTCTCACAATAATGTAGATTGCTTGGCTCCTCTTATCTACGTAAGGAGGGAGTTTATGGACAGTCACAGTGCTACACGCAGGATTTATTGCTCACAGCAGCAACAGATAAGGAACAGACAATACACCATCGAGTGGTGACAATGAAACGGCACTCGCGGGCTTTTAGCTACATTGGCAGGCGATTATGTATGTTATGTCTGGGATACAAGAAGATTATTATACATTCGTGCATGATTATCGGTTTTCTTTGCAATCCAATTTTTATGAAATTTTCAGAAGACGGTGCCGTCAGTTGTTTTTGTCAAAAATCGGATTACTATGATATAAGTTGTGGAGCTCGATGGTGCAGTGGTAAACGCGCCTGATCTGCGATTGATAAGGTTAAGCAACGCAAAAGCCGATCATCGGACGGTTGACCAATAGTTTATCATCTCGATCTCCGTGCTTTGGGAGGCATGTAAAGTCATTGGTCCCAGCTACAATAGCAGTCGTTAACAACCAACAATCGTTAACAACCACCAACTAGCAAAATCAGTAGCTTAAATTTGTTTTATGTTTTTTATTTGTTTTAGCAATAAAGTAGGTATCTATCTATCTTTGGCTTCCGAGTGAAATGCGGTACCATCGTCGGCTTTACTTGACACCTACCTCAATGAATATACATTCATCGGCTTCATCTCACCTGATAGTGACGACCCTAACACGTAAGATGGAGGTCTAGTGTGCGGCTAAAACCACCATGAGATAAAACCAAAACTGAAGTTTTTCCGCTATGGTTGCATTAAAGTTATCGTTCTAAAACGAACCAGGAACTCCAAATAACATATATTAACCGTCGAAGCTCAGACCATATTAAACGCGCGCATGCTTTTAGCCGTAGACATTGACAGCCAATTACGTGGTCTCTGTCGCCGGCGTCATTCATCACGCACAAACGAGCGTGTTTTTTGTGGCGAGGAAAAACTGGAGGCGCGAGTAAATGATACCGAGGCGGCAATTAGGGGGACAGTTACGTGCAAAGATACGTTCGGTTCGGGATTAGCTAAACTTTCGCGTTACTGATATTTTTGGAATCATATGTAATGTAATGTAAAAGCGTACACGCTTTTGTAAACTCACGACGATCTTTAATGTGAATGGGAGACAGTGATGATACTACGAGTATACTGCCGTATCGTAGCAAAACTACTGCAGATGTCAACTGTTGCTTGTTACTAATGAAATACCAATTTGTACGATACCCGCTTATGTAATTAGAACTTTTTCTTAGTACACGTATTCCTCTCGCCCTACAACATGGGGTCCTTTAAACGTGGTACGAAGAAGCAACATGCAAATCTGCAAATTTAGGATGGTTAGTGAGACACAATCCTGCTACCAATTTTGACGTGGATGGACTTAAATTTCTAGTTGTAGATACCTTATGTATACCTCATACCTACGTGCTTCGAAAGTCACGTAAAGCCCCGGCTGCATAAGCAATCGTTAACAACCACCAATCCGCACTGGGCCGCGTGGTGGTTTATGACCCGTTCTCTCTATATCCATTCATAGGGTAGGCTCGTGACCCAGCAGTGGGAATAGAAAATAAGCTGGTGATATTGATGAAAAAGTGATGACGTATTATAGATAATGAGCTAGTATTTAAACAAGTAATAAATTAGTCCAAATATCTGTAAAAATGATAGGTAACTAAATACGGTGCAGATATCAGTTTTCATTACCAAAGTAGAAAGTTTCTAGACTAAATGTTCTTATAATTTAAGTTGTCTGTAAAGTATGTCTTTGTCACAGTAGTCCCTTAACAAATCATCATTAGAACTTGAGAGATAGAATCGGTAATGAGAACACTTCGCGCTTAATAGGACGCACTGACGCAATTGAATGTTATCAAATTGCAAAACTAAAATATTTATTATTCAAGATGTCGTTTAACAGTACCCAGTGGTCAATTATCTATGTGTAATCAAATAATTCCTCAAAAATAATTTTTTTTTAGTAGAGTAATAGATTTACTGGCTTCGATAAAATGGTGATAGCTTCTAAATATTTTATTGTTCTAAATATGATACTTATAAAATTTAAATGGTATCTTGTAGCTGTGTAACTTTTAACATAGTGATAACACGTTTTATGTAACAGTTTCTGCAATATTGCAGATGAGTATACCAAGAGGTTTAAAGCATATGTGGAGGATGCACCACACGGGCTAAGCCGAACCGAGTTGGAACTAATAATCGTTGTTAGGTTGCTTTCAGGCAACTTGATGCCCTGAGCTGATTGCTCGCTTGCTAGCTCACAGTTGATTTTGTACACTGCAAGTAAATATGTATGTGATACTCGTATATCACTACACCTACAATTCCAACACTCTTTAGGTCTTTAAGGCTTTATGAGGTTTGTGCTTGAAGTGATTATAGCTATTTTAATGGGCATTCTATATTATAATATATGTAGTTCCTATTAAGTTTGAAGTCACTCAGAAAATTCAAGTTATTAAAAAAAAATACTATACACATTAACAAACTGCAGTTGTAAAAGTATATTTAAATATTGAAAAAGCTATATTAACGACATATATTTTTAGTCCTTAAATTGTAAAATTGTATAACGAGAAGACAGTACAAACATTAAAGATTTTTACAAGACATCCAAATTAATCTTTCCACTTTAAACGCTGCGTGTCACTAATTGCGCAATTTATATTAACAAAACCTTAACAGGCGGCAGTTGTCACCGTCATCAGTAAGGGTGCAAGTTAATTGTGTAAAGAATTTCGTATAAAAGCTATAAAACTCGCATTGTGACAAAGGTGAAGTTGAAATAATATAAACGGGGGTGGAATCGGTGGAGGCGCCCCCAGGCGGCATCGAACGTCATTAAGGGACACGCGTTGTGCGACTACAAAAACCTGTCATGTTTCATTAGCAAATTGGATAATTGACACCGTGCGCATTGGTGATTTTTAATCACAGTTACATTTGTCTTTGATCGCTTAAGCGTGACCGCATGGGATGGCTAGTATCTTGGCGGATCCTCAACCTTTGGTAGCCGAGCAACCCCGGAGGTGTTTCTTGCCACTCCGTAGAATTGGCCCTTCACTAGTTTCTCCGGAGAAATCGAGTCAGGTAACGAGAGCCAAGAATCCAAGAACGCCTCGGAAACTCGGCTTATGTTCACCGTATCGTGGGGGAGTTCATCTGAAGTACGAAATGTTTGACTCTTTCATCATCTTATTAGTGGGTTTATGATGTTACATAAGACAATCGTTATAATTCAGTTATAAGCATACAATGATACTAATGATAACAAAGTCAGACAAATAAGAATAAATCCTTTAAAATACTGCATTAGTGGGAAGATGCCATTTAAGTTGACCTTGAAATTAATAAGTGAAATAATATACACTATGGAACGTAATATATTTCTCTAAGATCTTTGGCCTCACTTTAAATACAGGAGAAAATGTGTAAGGCATACTACTACACCCGGGGAGATGTTGGTTATGTGGGAGCCTCCCAAGAGGAAAGGAGCAAGTGGGCATACCTACTAAAAACTTCTACACTCCCGCTCGTGCCGCCAGGGTGATCCAGGACCGCCACAGCAATCACCGGAAAGATCCGTGGCCTATCAATAAACTACAGAGTTGGTTATAAAAATTACCCAAAAAACAATTTAGTTTGAAGTTGAACATAGCTGAAATCGTGTGCCATTTTGAGTGGCTGTACACTTCATAGCCACTCCGGCCATGGCGATGGCGGACCGACGAAGCTCGCCGCGTTCGTATTTTCTCACACACCACCAGTTGCATTACGTGCCGCGTATCCCGGGAGAACCAATGACTAGAGAGATATACGCAAGGTTTATTTTTTGTACTGAATTTTATAAGGAAGACTGTGGAAAAATATAGAATAGTAATGGTAGAAAGCCTTGTAGTAGTTAATACTCTACGCAGAAACCATGGTATAATAGGTTGTACATAAAAAGAAAGCTTTGCCGTAACCTAAGTAATGAAGGCGAAACGCTGCATAACGTAACAATCCAATAGATTCTGATTCATACTTACTTAGTAAAAAAGGCATGCAGTATCTCTTTATAATCATGTTCAAACTGCATCAAGCTGAAACTGCCTTCTTGAAGAAGGCATATTCTGCAGGCAGCAGAATATGCCTTTATAAAGTAGAATATAAATTGAAGGTATGTCTCCCACAATTTGTTAGCAAGCACAATATTTTATGCCTCTTTCTTTGACCGGATATATCGCCGCCACCGCAGGGGATGAGCCGCCACTCAGATTCCCAATAAATCTCAATGGGAAACATCCAGCCAGCCACCTATCCTGTACTCTACTCCTTTTAAGTATAATCTAATCAGCTACCACTTGTAATGAGCTACCATCGAGGGTGACATAATCAATTTGATTAAACCCTCTGTAAAAATAAAGAGAAAACAAAATTAAGCTGCTACATTTAGACGTACTGCACTGGATTGGTAACTTAAAAAAAATATATTTTGCGGTAAATAATACAGCACTTAATTTATCTCATGGAAAAGCTTCCACTTGGATATATCACACTATCAAAGTTGTTGTAGGACGCAGACTTGATGAAAGCTACGTCTTGCTCTTTATACTTGATTGGTGACCTAAAGGTTCATAAAGAATGCAGTCAAGGTAAGACTTAAAGGGAAAGTCTTTTGGTCGAGATCTTACCTACCCTCCCTTCCTCGTTTGTGTATGTGGCACTATTTATTAATAAAATAATATACTTAAATCCTTACCCTGTGTGGTGCCGGGGATAAAGAATTGCACCACCCTATCTCTTCCCGTGGGTGTCGTAAAAGCCGACTAAGGGACTATTCCAGAGGATGGGCAGCAACATCTCTCTGAGGTTACCCTCAACCTACTGCGATCACCAACCCGCCTGCCAAGCGTGGCGATAACGGCAAATACCCCTAATGATTATTTGGGGGAGGCCTATGTCCAGCAGTGGACGTCTTTTGGCTGAGATGATGATGATGATGATACTTAAATCAATTTCAGTTGTTCATAAGGGACTAGCAACATACTCCCGTAAAAACTTAGTTTGTCTTTTTGTTCCTGGCGGTTGGTAACAGCTTACAAGAACGAAGCATACTTATAGTGGCCGGTGGTAAATAAATTTATTGTCGTTACAACGAGCAAAGCGTGCTTGCAGGTAAGTTATTACCTGAAAAATTATTTCACTTTTAACACAATTTTGTCGGACACGCTGTAAGAGATCTAGAAAACATTAACAATAATTTACAACCAAAGTCCGCTAGTCAAGCGTGACTTAGCCAAGGAAGTTTTAAAAGAGAATTATTCATGTCGCGGAACATGTGCCGAGCCGTTGAACCGCGTCGCGGTTGCGTTCGGGACCCGTGTCAGATTTGACCTATATATTTGCGTTTGCCTTCAAAGACAAAGAGTGTACGTAACCTGAAACGCGTTCACAGTTATTCGCTTTTGATTTCTAGACTCTAACTTTACCGTTTAATATGTGTAAACGTGTTACTACATATCTTTTGATGAAAATTAAATGAGCTTGGATGCGTTATGAAACAGTTCACAGACCTACCTTTGCAACAGCTAGGGTTACTGCAGATGTTATGAAACAGGTAAATGTCTTAGCCAAACTCAAATGAAACCGAATAAAATGTAGATGCGACGTAGAACAATCAATTTCGTTTTGTACAAAAATAATAGTCGGCGCGCTGCCTTCCCCTGTGACGTGTGTCGGCCGCATCGTGTGTCACAATGCCGATAGACATCAGTTCCCGTCCGTACCTAATGCTGAAGTGATTTTTATTACATTCGATTCGGTTGTTTTGTTCATACTTGGGCCCTTCTGCGACAATAACTCTTGTGCGGCATCGAGAACCTATTACGTGTTTCGGGTATCATTGGGAATTGGGATTTGTCGGATGTTATATAGGAATTGAAGAATACTAAGCCGATGATATAAATATTTGAAGTGCAATGAAGTTAATACTTCTTCGTGGGAAAGTGACGTGAGATGTGCGTTGCTTGAAATAGAAAACTGTATACATTTCTAATCTGTTTACAAAGAAACCGACAATGTGTTGATGCAAGATCAATTTGAAATTGAAATACGACCAACTATTGATGTAAACACGCTCGGTCCACGTGTGACAAGCAAACAATAGCAAATAGGACAATGAACTTCAAACGCAAATCTCGTGTCATATTCCTATCAGCGTAAAGCAATAATTTCATTCAGTAAACAAGTACACGCCTTTAAGGTGGATATAGACAAGAAAGAAGGTGGATTACGTTAGGGCACTGCCACATTAGTTTAAAACAGAGTAATTGTTAGCATGCTAATGGTGAAAATAGAAAGAATTTGGTTAAAAAAAGCTCTAACAATTACTACCTTTGAATTTTAAAAGATCTTTTTGAAATACTACGATAAAAGTAATAAATGAAGACAAGACATATTATTATGAGGTAGATCTTAGTTCCGTATTTTTCTTCTAACATATATGTATTACCTAATATCATAAAAATACCTTTACGTCATATTCAGCAAGATATGTTCTTACAAAACTTTTAAAACAATATTAACTTACATGTCTTAATTTTCTGTAGAATGATTTTCAACTCTTTTATCTTTTGTGTGTTTATTTTCATGCAAATGTTTTACGCATCACAAAAATGTTTCATCTGCGAGAAGTCCACATCACTTTCAAAGGTTTAAGTTTGAGTGGTTATACATTATTTATTTGGCGGTTTACTCGTATTTACATGTGGGGTTGACTTTGTAGTCTCATCTATTTGTAGATCATCGTTAGCATTGAGTTGTCTCAATGCTAACGATGATTTACCTACTCTTGTTGGTATGGCTTTAGCGAAGACAAAATTATTATATTAAATTTCGAATTGTATCTCAAATAGAGCGCAGTCAACTTCAGTCAAGTTAATTAGTAAGTAAGAAGTACTTAAGCGTCTATCGGGTGGTCCTACCGAATAGAGCAATTTGTAGTAGAACCGAGTTGTTCCTAAATCAATTTACAACAGCAATCTTGAGACTGACATCGCATACGTAGTTGGTATTACTTCGTTGACCTGATTCGGTTTCGGATGGAAGTTGAGCCAAAATGCTGCAGTTATGCCAACTCCGATACAATATACAGATAAATACGTACATTAGATCGCAGTTTCGTTTTCAATAATATCAGTGTGATTGTTATGGTGATTTAAAATAATTAAAGTAAAACCTTAAAATGCAGTTTATCCTTTTAATATTATAAATGCGAAAGTTTGTGTGTATGTATGTTCGTATATTTGTTGCTTCTTCACACTGCAACGGATGGATGGATTTGGATGAAATTCGGCATACAGATAGTTTATAACCTGGAATAAGTTTTTATCCCGATATTCCCACGGGAATCACACTATAAATATTTATAGTTAGTTTAGTTTTAGTATATACTAAAAACGTCAATAAAATGATTTGTTTGTTTTGTTGTCATGGAAACCAAAGAGAATTTAACCACTAGTTGATTATATTGTTCAATTCGTTGTTCATTAAAATATAATAGCTTACATTGAAGTGTTTGTTTTGTTTATTTCACGCGGGCCGAAGGAATCAAAAGTGTATGTAATCTAGAAACAAACATTGTTTTATTATGCTCGACCTATAGACAATTAAGGCACATGCAGAGGTGGTTATTACTTTATTGTAAGTTTACAGAGTCAGTTATATTTTTTATGAGAGTCTCTACAATTACGCCGATCAATATTTTTTATCCAAGTAATCAAATATCAAACATCTGTTCCGCTTTGTCCGAGATGATCTTTGTTCGCTAATCAACGTCACGTCGCGTGATACATATGGTTTACGAGTTCATGAGGCCGGTGCATATGTAGAGTACACGTGTCAAGGCATAAGGCATGCACGCAGCGTTCGGTCCGATAAGGTTTCTGCTAATACCACGACACTACCTGCCTCATGGCGCTTTGGCACGCGACCGCATTTTATATGCCTGGATGCACATGACTCCACCCTCCCGCGAATGTTCTTAATGCTTATTCAAATTAAAACTGACTACTGTTATGCAGTAATTAACATATGTACCGTAATTTAAAAACAAATTGCTTTAAAAAAACTTTTAATTACTTAAAAATGCTGCTGCAAGTATTATAGGAATAAATCTCCCTTGTTAGAATGAGACGCCAGGAACAGATTGAAGTTCTTATCAAAACGATTATAATTACAACGCCCATTCTTGAGCTACTGCACCTTTTGAAAAGTCGTCTCATCCATTCGTATCCTGACGTCACGCAAGTAAATGTCTGGGGCATAGTTTAAATGGAGGCGTGTCTGAAAGTGGCAGCTGAACATAAAGGAATGGAGAACGGTGTGCCTCGAGATAGCACTCTGTGCAGGCTTGTAATTTTAGATATCGAGCCTCCGCCCCCCTCGCCCCACGCCGAAGCCCCCGCTCATGCCAGCTCCATTGCGGATTAGAATGAAAATACAACGCTTTATTATCTTCCCTTTGACCGTATGTCTTACCTCCGCCGATCCACTGTTTCCCTCCTTCGCGTTCAACAAAGGTGAATGAATTGTTGATTTTTTGTTATCCAGCTTCCTTTTGTATTCAATTATCTTCCACAGAAGACAGGCAAATGAATTATCAACTTTATTATTTAGACGTTTTAATGGGTATAACGATTCGGCGTTGAGTTTGGAAATTGAATATCGGTCGTATATCGCGCGCGCGACGTCTCCGTGGATTTTTATTAGAAACACGTTTTACAGACAGGATCTTGCTACCGCCGACATTTATCTCTTGCGAGGGCGGGGTGTCTCTTTGTAAAGCGTTTGCGGATGAAAGATTTTCCTCCTTTTATTATTTCACACGTAATTTATGACACTTCTTAGGATCACAGCTTCCTCGTGACGAGTCTTTTGACTCGTAAGCGTAAATTTTTACTTTTGACGTCCTTACCTCGAGATTCACGTTTGTACAAAACGGAATAGTAGAAAAATAAAATGCATTTGTTACTCCGCTTTTAAGGTTAAGCTGAGTTTTATTTCTCATGTTGTGCTGTTCGGTATCTCTGCGATTTAATGCGAGCGAAGTGCGGAGATCAAAGGGCCTTATACATTATATTAAAGTTTTATTCGACGCCGCCGCGCACCGCCCAGACCGGCAATTTCCTTTTCAATTACGCCTACTTGAAATAAAAATACAATTTTTATTTGGAGCCGTGGTAATTAAAAAGGGATTCTGTAATGAAAAGGTATACCGCCAGTTCCGGGCGCTCCTCTCAATTTCGTTTCCGTTTGTTTGTTCCAGGAGCCACGCCTTTGGGACTCGCAAGGGGTTGCTGACGACCCGTGTGTGCAACTATACTTATGTTCAATACACTAGTGAACGACAACAATAAAGTTTATAATTAAAAAGTTAACAGCCTCTAGAGTAGAGATGCTACCTAGGAAGAAAATAGATTGATCGGGCTAGGAAGTAAAACGAGATACACTGCCATCTTAAGATAATAGTCAAGAAGAACAAGATCAGTTAAAATGTGTGCCTTCTGTAGCAAACAGAAACTCTTAAAAAGATTGTTTAAGTAAGTCACCCATCCCAAAGTTCCGCCACTAGGTTTGATGAATCATCACTGGATTCTCGCTTTCTCGCCGCTTTTGGTGTTATAAAATCAACAGTCTTTCTTTAAAAAAATGGTTGTGTAATGTATCATATATTGTAAAGTTATGAAATCAATTATGGTAAAACTTTTAACTGTCTTTGATTTAGAAATTATTTTTCTATATAACTTTTTATATATTTTCATATATGTAAATGACATTTTCTCATTTATTTGAGTTATTCTGAATTGTATTTAAAATATTAATCCTACAAAAAATTCAAATACACCTACCAGGCTACTAAACGGTTTTACTTTTAAATTGTTGAATTTATAAAAAAAAACCGCTGTATCTTTGAGTAAGCTCACTCAAGCTTCAATAAATGCTTAGTTTATATCTCAAAAAGACTTACTATAAATAGAGGGAGTATTATTTATATTTACTTTTTCTTGAATGTTTTAACACTCATCCTGAATTAGTATTAAATTTGCTTAACATTACCTATTAGAAGTATAATTTATAACAATTCCTGTTCTAGAATTTGATTGCTTCGTATATTTACGTATGCTAGTCTTATAGCAGATACTGCATTAAAGTTTAGCTTGGGAGTACAATAAAACACTCAGCAGATCTTGAATTTTATGAAGAGATAATGTCCTCCAATAAATGCTTAGCTTATATCTCAAAAAGACTTACTGTAAATAGAGGGAGTACACAATAGCGCCTTCATATGGAAATTGACGCAGTGTTGCACAGGATGTGCGGCTGATTGGCACATTGCAGTCACAGCGGCGCTTCCTGCAAGCTCGGATAAGTCTCGTAGCACCTAATAGTTAGATACAGGGTGCCTACTACAACACCTCATTGGCACACTAGATAACACACGAGGAGGTTAACATCAAAAAGTTTCCTGTAAAGTACACCTTTTGATTTTAATTTCCTCGACGAAATCTAGTTTGCCAGTGAGGTATTGTGGTAGACCGCTTATATCTACAGTATTGGGCTTGACCGTTTTTTTTATCTTGATCGTAAAGTTATATCTGCTAATAGTTGGATTAAAAAAAAAACCCGACTGCTAAAAATGAGTAAGAGATGAGTGAGATAATAAATGAGTATTTATGGTATTATTTATGGTGATACATACATACATACATACATACATACATACAAACATACATACATACATACATACATACATACATACATACATACATACATACATACATACATACATACATACATACATACATACATACATACATACATACATACATACACACATATAAACATACATACATATACTCGAAAAACATAACCCTCCTTCTGACGCAGTCGGGTAAAAAGAGTATTAATCTGTAGGTATTACGAGTGAAAGAAATTTCAGTGTGTTATTAAATTTTTGTGTAATAATTTGTCTTCTGGCGTCTTGGCCTAATCTGTAAGCCAGCAGCCTCGTTTGTATATCAATAATTAAACAATATGACGACAAAATTTTGTACCCTTAGATCATTTTAATGTATACGACGATGTCTTTCGTATTGTGTTTAACACACTGGGTTAATTGTCACTCTAACATTTCTATGTTTCATTATTCTAGTGAAATGTTATAGATATGAGACGGTAAGGTGACCTTAAAAATAGCCATTTTTAATAAATTAGATACAAGCAATAAAAAACATGATAGTGATAACGTATAATTTTAAATGTTCATAGGCATTTCGGGATATTGCTATCACTTCAGTTAAGGAAAAAGTATAATATATTTCGTTATGTAATCAAGTTGGCATACAGCTTGATGTTCCACCTGACGGTGAGCGGACTTCTGCCAAATACGGTGCCAGTGCCCAAGGCAACGTCAAAAGTTTTTATCTAAATTTACTTTTTATTTACTGCATTTACTCACTTTGACGCCTCGGTGGCCGAGTAGCAGAGCGCTCGGCCCGATACCCGAAGGTCCCGGGTTCAGTTGGTCGGGCAAAATGTATTTCAGATTTTTCGATACATAGCCTGGGTTTGTAAGCGTGGTGATTAAACTATTACCCATCAATTGTAGCGATGACTTGATTTCAATGATGGAGGCATTTGCCCAGCAGTGGGACAATTGTAGGCTGTTTACAATCTTACTCACTTTAACTCGTAGTTACTTTGGACTTTGTTATTTAAGCATTACAAAAGTATTTATAATATACACCTATATGGTTTTATTTTTCCACAAAAACAGCACTGAACTTTAAAGAGGAACGTCGTAGTCATAATCGTAAAAATAGTCATTTACTATAATAAAAAATATTATACAGTAACCGTAAGTACAAATAAAGTTATTTAATTTATTTTTTAATTTATATAGATTTATAGTCGACATTATTTGCAATTTTTCAGTTATAGCATAACTTTTAAAACAACTACAATTTTTTCAACTTATTGCAGAACATTCAAATAGTTGAAGTAATTCCAAATATTTGTTTTCATAAACATCCTTACGCAGAAGGCATCACAACTAAGTTTTATATACTTAGATAGTATGAAAGCGGCAGAGAGCCGAGCACCGGAAGTGCTACTGATTGGCGCATCGGAGTTTCAATAGCGGCTGTTCCGGCGTCGTACCAAGTGCGATTTACTAGTTTGTTACACGTGGCTTCATACTAAAAGGGAAATGCCTATGGAATATTGTGAGCTGTACAACAACAGTTTCGTTGAGTATCAGTGGAAAATTAAGGTCTGTCTCTGGTACATTTAGTTAAAAAAATATATATAACCTTAATACTGCAGAGACAGAGAAAAGCGTCTTTATTTAAGCATTTTTTTTTGTATTTCATTAAAAAATAATTATGTTTGTATGAGAATTAAGATTGTTCAACCTAATAAGAAAGTACGACGGCTAACGATACAGATAGCTGCTCATAAACAATATTTATTGACTAAAAAAGAATAAAACAATGTTGAAAAATATTAAAATAAAGTATATTAGAATTGTGTTTTGATATATTTGTTAAAAATTATTTATATTTATTGTGTGTAAAAAAGGGCGTTGATTTGAAGCATTTATGCATAGCGTTTATTTATATACAAGCAATACTTTATTCAGTATCAATATTTAGGTATAATCAAATCAACAAACTAAGTTGATTAACATGTGAATCTAGCGCACGTAAATTATCCCCTAAAACAGGTAGCGAACAATATTTTAGCGTCACACACAACGCAATGCCAACGAAATGTGGGTCAAATACTGAACCCGAACGTCTAGCGCCGAAACTTTTAAAATACATTTGTTTTTGTAATCAAGAACTTTAACTAAACTTGTTCTGTATTAGGACCGGGCTAACATTTTCTCTTTGTTACAGTTTCTCACAATGTTTACGTGATCGTGATTTATGCAAGTCTTTATACAAATAAATCATATTGGCAGCTCTCCTGCAGTTTCTTTGCCGACTTGATTTGTAGTTGTTTGAATCTTGCTTGTAGGTATGTAAATAAGGTAAACTTTTTCATAACACTGTAAATTGAAAATAGACACTTGAAACACGGCGACTTGCCTGAGGCAGGACTCGAATACGTTTCAGTTTTGATTGTTCAATCGTAATTTATGAAGTAAACAAGACTTTACTAATAAAAAAGTCGGTGACAAAACTCAAATTCAGCTGTAACAAACCTCGTAGTAGGTTGGTACTTAATTACGTGAAAAAAATAATATCGATTACTGATTCGATTTGAGCTTCAAAATATATTGTTGTAATGCTTGATTACTAAACCTATATATATGTTATATTAGAACATAAATTAATATATATACAATTTCTTTAATATTTCAGCACATATCCTGACTTAATATTAAAATTTGCGTAACATTATTTAATGTAGCAGTAAAAGTATAATTTACAACAATTCCTGTTCAGGAAATTGATTGCTTCGCAAATAATATATGTTACTGTACCGATACCGCATTAAAGTTTAATTTGGGAGTACAATAAAACACTCAGCGGATCTTGAATTTTATGAAGAGATAATGTCCTCCAAAAGGCAGCGACCCTCCTGAAATATTCTAAGAAATTTGTGATTCAAATGCGCAAAGCCGTTTAAAACGCCTAACAAATTAAAGGCGGACTCGTTAAAGCAATAATTACTGATTACATAATGAAATAATACCTCGCTGGGATGTGAGAAGCGGGAACTATTGGCTGCTAGATATGTTTGGGTAATTCAAGCTTGCTTACGTTTGCCATTATACATCACATACTACATCCGAAAAAGTTGAAGCGCAAAGGATTAAAGCGAAAGCAGAGTCGTGTGGAGCGGGTTCTCGGGCCGGATCTGCGAAAAGGACGCTCATGTTTTAATATTTCACGGGAAGCCGCGCACTGAATCGTCGAATGCGCAAACAAAGCATCACCTTAATAACCGTGTCGCGGCGCAATTGCACGCTGAAAGCTCTCATAATCCGACCCCACCACTAGGAGAGGAAGCGGCTGAAGCTCTTTAAAAACTCGTTCCGCGTTTAGATTAGCGTCGATAGAGATAAGTCGACTTGTCATCTCGGCTACGATGTATTTTAGTGGGCGAAGTCCGTCGGGAAGAAAAATAAACAGGCGAAGGATTTAATCTGTTAGCGTTTCTGTGACTATTTAAGTAGCAGTCGTGGGAGACGGGCGGCGGCGTCTTATCGGCGGCCGCACCTATTTGCCTGGCCGCAGCCGGCGCCCGCACCGCCGCCGCCCGCCGCCGTAACTTCCCTTGTTTGCAAACTCGGATTGGATCTCGCGTTCTACTTTCTTTGGGACATTCACAATCTAGTTTTATGACTTTAAAATGTTTGCGCCGCTGACCCGACCGTGTGATCAAGTTTTAATCCCGATCTCGCCGCTCATTGAGACAAATGACTATAATTTAACCTACTTCTAGTTGTGCTCTCGAGATCAGATTCTACGCCGTTTGTGTAATGGAAGGGTCCGATCATTCCTTTCTTCGGGAAACCGAGATCGGCGGCGGAACGTCGGCGACATCACAGTTGGAGTCCGACATCACAATGGAATTCAAAAGACGTCTCCACATGCGACCCGCCGACGTGACTTTGACCAATTGATTTTAACACCGCTTTGTATCTGACAGAGAAAGATTCGGTGTCACTGTGTTGTCGTGTTTGCCTATTCAATTTAACACAGAGCATACGTTGTAGCACGTGAGTCAGGTGTTTCGTGAAATTAAATTGCTTGGTCGGGTTGTACCTTCGTAATGGAAGTTGTTTAGGCAAACTTAAAATATCCCATGTTTAACCTTCACGTCGGTCGCTGGAAAGATTTATATGGATACCGAAGGGAATGTTGTAAACAGTGTAACATAAACAGACGCAGTTGTACGTTTATGTTCGGGAACAAGTGCATGCGCAGCGGGGGGCGTGCGGGGAGGGGTCACGGCTCTTTGTTTAGAACATTAAATTATATGACTCTAATAAACTTTCTATTTACTCGATAAATAAGCGCGTCCGTCCGTCGCCGAGATCGATCGCCCATCACAGTCTCCAGCCAAGCTTATTAGATTCACCCGAAGGATATTTACGGTCTGCTAAAACAATCTGTTTAATATTAAAGTAGCTAGGTTAATATAATATGTTGCGCGATTTATGGCAGCGTTCTCCGTGTATAGAATAATGTCCTTTTAAATTTATTAATAGCTGTACCTTATACTTACAAGAAATTAAGAAAAAATACTAGCCCGTTCTTTTATTACTAATGGTAGAAAAATGTTATCTACGACGTTCTCTGAAGATCTCGTTAGGATGTCGGATCTTAATCTTAATGAAGCGCCCCTTTGCGAGTAAATCTCTAAAGTAAACAAGCATTGTCAAAATACTCGAGATCACAAAAGTTTAAAGGAGAAACGTCAACTCTTTCGAGATAATACCCATTATCTGGTTTACCTGAGGACAGTTTCGCTAACAATGGTGCCGTCGGCAGATGTCTCCGCAAAACAAACTCCACAGCGAACCTAAATCATAGTAGAAGCGAAAAAAAATTCGGATTAATTATACCGCATAGAGTGTCGCGGCGGTGAACAATAAATCGTCATCATTGACGTGAATTGCGGTACAAATGTTAATGCCGCGTATTATGTCGGACAACAATGACGTATTGTGCGAAGAATTCGGGTACCGCCGTGCGTCGGAGACAAAACTTTAAAGCTTTCAAACGTCATGTTGTTTGTTTGTTTTTTTTTGGGTGACGACGCACGCACACTTGCACATTTTAAAGTTTTGTTACGCGCGCTCTCCCTTTAGGATATTTGCACAATATAGATAGGGAGGTATATCTTGTTGTCACATCGTCTAAATAGATGTATTAGGGATGGTTGCGGTGACTTTTTTCACACGATAAAGTTTAAATTAGATAATAATAATGTTTCAAAACTTTACACCTTTTCTTTGTTCAAAATGTTTCTTCTAAACATTTTAATATTGAGTAAGTTTTTGCACTACAATATCGTAAAGCAATAACTTTTACCTGCAGTAACTACTAAAAAAAAGAGAAATTAAATAAGAACATACACCAGTGTCTCAAGACGAAAGTGTTTGACCAGTGTGTGTTGCCAGTGATGACATACGGGACTGAGACGTGGTCGCTCACTATGGGCCTTATAAAAAGGCTCAAGGTCACTCAAAGAGCAATGGAGAGGGCTATGCTCGGGGTTTCTCTGTGTGATCGAATCAGAAATGAGGAGATCCGCAGAAGAACTAAGGTAACCGTAACATAGCCCGAAGAGTTGCTAAGCTCAAGTGGCAGTGGGTAGGGCACATTGCTCGCAGGACTGATGGCCGCTGGGGCGGAATAGTCTTTGAGTGGCGACCGCGTACCGGAAAGCGCAGTGTGGGCAGGCCTCCAACAAGGTGGACCGACGGTCTGGTGAAGGTCGCGGGAAGCCGCTGGATGCGAGCAGCACAAAACCGGTCGTTGTGGAGATCCTTGGGAGAGGCCTTTGTCCAGCAGTGGACGTCTTTTGGCTGAGATGATGATGATGATGATGATGATACACTAAGAAGACAATAAGACTATAAACTAGATTGAACAATACCTCTAACAGCAGCAGTTAATCTCGAAATGCAAATAAGCAAAACATGGAATTTATATGTGAATCGATAAGAGGCGAGCCATCCCTAGGTCTGGCGCGCTACCTGGCGGATAGGTCGGGGCGCGCTCGGAGCGGATTACGAATCGTCCTTCAGTCGTAGTCGTCTTTATCCTTTAAAGGAACCGATATTGTTGCTTATGCACGGCCGCTCGACGAGCCTGGCTTCTTTCTTAAGAAGGATTCCGGAATATTTGATTAGGGACCCTCCTTATCTGGCTTTCACAGGCTATTAACATTCTCTACGCTCGGACGAAAAACTTCTAAGAAGTATTTCGTATGACCACTTAGTTTGTTTGTTGTTAAAATCTGAGGATGCGAGTTATTTCTATTCGTTTTTAAGAACTCCTAAAGCTGAGCCGCATAAGAAATAATAAGGTTGTTCAGACATCCGCTAGTCCCATATGTCGTCATCATGTTTACTTCCCCGAGCCGTGCACTTTCTTTCATCACAGGTTGCAGGAAAGTTACGATCTTGTTATTAGTTGAACTCGAGCTCCCTCACAGATGTCGCCGTACCTCAAACGGATAGAAACTCCGCCTCAGTGATTCTAGTAGAAGCATACAGTGCCCAATAATATTATAACACAGCTGTGTCCACCGAGATATTCCATTTACCTAGTACGTTCGTGTGTAATACAAAAAGATTTATCTCGTTAATTCATGTGTATTATTTACGGTTCGTTTCGCTCTTTTTAGCGAGCGAATTGATCAGATCGAATTACGATACGGCCAATAATGTCTCAGGTTACTATTGTTGGAAAGATATGATTAGTCGAGCGTCTTTCGAACATTAGTAAACATTCTTTACGTACCTTGTCGTAGCAGTATAATTTTGTGTGCTGAATATTTATAAGTCACTCAAATCAAATAGATTCCAACTGAATGGTCCAACTGCGCTCCCTAAAATGGAATGCTAACAACAGAAATTGTCTACAACTAACTGTTATTTGAAAGGTCGCTTAATCACTCAAGGGCACGGAGACAGTTCAAACACAAATATTAATTAATGCGGCGATTTCGCCTAACCTAATTTGAGAAGTTGCCCGTTGCTGAATAAACAATTAAACTACAGAAGTGTTGGGCTGTAGGTAAACCAAAAGTGATTTAGATTTTTAAATACTAGATTACGAATTATTCGATAAGTAGATAGCATTTTGAGTGCTTCGGGAGGCACGTTCAGTTATTGGTCTTTATATATCCCACACTGTGTCTAGTGAGAGCTTTATTTGCTATTCGACTACGCTAACTAAATCGACAATTTGTAAGGGAAATTTTAATTATCTTTATTATATTGATTATCTATCACCGAGAGGCTGTTCCAATGCGATACACATTCTCGTTTTCGTTAACTTGATCCAGTGGCTAAAGGACTTGCACTAGGGACACTGGTAAATTGCGTTAATGTTCATGTAGTAGAACCCCAGAGCCCAGTAGTGGGACGTTCTTAGGCTGATGAAAAAGATAAGGACTAAAAAAAAAACGCTTTGCTATAACGCTTAATTCTATTTTTTTACTGTACTATTAAAAATGAAAGAAAAGCATATTATAGTATTATTTTATCATTGTATCTGTACAATGTTAATATCAAAAAAAGAAAAATGCGAACGTATCTATGATGGTACCTTTACGTTTAATTAGTTTTAATAAAAACCGTTTACGTTTTACTAAAACGTCAAAAAGGATAATGCACACCCACACACACGAGGCGCATTTCAAATAGGGTCAAGCCAGTGCCTGACGAACCGTGCAAAATGATAATTAAGAGAAACCGCTCAGTCATCGTTAATGCGATAGCCAGCCATGCCATGTAAATTACATCGGTGTTTATAACAATGGCCGCACTCGATGGCGCCCATTAAAATTTGATATTACGAAAATGCAAAGCTCGATCGGTCGACGGAATTAATTTTAAAATAATTTCACGCCTGCATGACGCGACTTGTTTGTTTTGAAATTTTAAATATAATCTACATTTTTCACTTGATATTCATAATAATATGATGATCATCTATAATAGGATAGGAACAATGTGTTTTATTATTAACTTATGAAATGTATGGATTTTTAATATTCGCCTTGCGAAGAATTAGATAAATAAATACACCAGAAATAAATGTAAACTGATAAAGTAACTAAAAATAAATTCATAGTTATGATTTATAGTAGCTTTAGATTTATTAAATATAGTCATTATATCGTACCGGTCGTAACATAACTATTTACCTACAGTCTGATCCGGAACGCGACAACACGAGGACTATATATATAAAATCGCGTTTAAATCCTGTATAAAATTCTCTTGTATACACATACGTATACAATAGGTATTTTTTAATCTCATATTTACATAGGAAGGCCATTGGTGGTGCACTTCACCTGGTATACTTATCTACTGAGTAACAGCTATTTTATCACTCTAATGTAGAAACATATAAATCTTACCAACATTGTTGTTATGGCGCCAAACTTAAATTAAAAACCAAATTTAATAACAATAGATACCAACAGGGAGGTGTTCCCTTAGAGGAATAAATAATTACTATATTCCTATAACACTATCGACACCATCATAAACTTCAGCAACAGCAGTTTAATACGTAACTTCTAACTACGCTTACCTACTTCTTACGCACGCCAAGAACAGCAACAAAAAGCTTAACAGTAGAGAAAAGGCGAGCGCTTTTAAAAAATCTTTTTCAAGCCTCTCAGAGAATGAGGAGTCGAGTCAGTGCGGTGTGTTGATGACTAGCGGGGCACGCATCAGAGGGCGCTTCACCCATTGAGGCCGAGCGCAAGGTAATGAACGAGCGGCTGAGTCACTAACCCGCTCACTATTCAACACAAATTGTGCAGAATAATCGAACTCGTATTTATTTGCACTTTTGCTTATAGCCCACTCGTAGATAATAGTGATGGATCTATGTTGGGAACCCATTCAATATCGCAAATCATTGACCCTTTTCAAAAGCAAAACTCTAAGTAGACTTAGCATTAACAGCGCTGAAGCTATCATGTCCTATTCTTTATCGGATAGCGCGAGTAAAGTTTTCTGTTTTCTCAAGGAATGCCGTGCGAATATGACACTTTAAGGTTGTGAGGGCGCGCCTAGTGGCTCTGGAGTGTCATTCCGCTAACACATTGTCTAGCGTCATTGTCTGCAGCGGCTGCGCTCTCGTTACAGCGACGTTCAACTTTTTATTTACGCCTAAGTGCACTCTGGCTCACTCGCGACAAGGACTGAATTAAGGTTCTCGGCGTTGATATGGGATCATTCAACCCGTGAATATCGAATTACGCAGCGCAGTGGGCGCTTTGTCGGAGACTTGCACGTGAATTTCTCTTTTGTGCGGGCGCAGTCGCGGGTAATGCTGATTCGTCTGTTCCCAGAGCATGGTGGAGCCTTTCTAACGCACACCAGCTTTAAGTAATTAGTTTTACCGTTTTTTGATGTGTAACATCTTTCCGCTCGCCTTCTATATGTACAATTTGTGGGAGTGATTTCGTAGAAAAGGGACGGAAATAGGGTCGTAACAGTGTGATCCGTAACAGTGTGATCGGCTCGCTTTCTTCAGAAAACCAGCGCCTTGGCATAACTATGTCATGACATTATGCTGAGTGGCAACATTTGGTCCGCAAATATGTTGATTTTAATTGTATTTAATTAGTTTTAGTGTAAGTTTAAATGCTTGACCAATAAATCATTTTTCTTTCTTCTTTCTTTCTTTTCTTCTATATATACAATAATGTGGGAGTGATTTCGTAGAAAAAGTAACAGTAACAGTAACAGGGAGACTGAAGCTTACCTTCAGCAGTCTCCTCCATTTTTGAAGTAAGCCAGTGCATGAAATATATGTAAATATATCTCAGTCAGTAGTTCGTTTGCAAGTTTGCTAGCAAAATAAAAAAAAAGAAAAAAAAAGAAAAAAAAGGAAAAAAAAGGAGAAAAAAGAGAAAAAAAATATATATACGTCACTGTTAATAAAATTCTTTGTTCTATTTTTTATTGTAATATTGATTTCAAAAGGTGAGATGTCAAATGTTACACATCATATGCGAATACGTAAGGCTCGTTAATTTTTTTCTATTTTAGCTTAACTTGTTTTTTTCTAAGGTTTATTAATACTTATTAATTACTTATTAATACTCATTAATACTCATACCTATAAAATGTGTTAATTAATAATACATAACATCATTAGCGTAACGAATGCTGATAAGCTGGGGATAAACCTTCTTATTAATGCGAAAAGGACATTGAAATGTCACGAAATGAATATTGACCCAAATTAAATGAACGAGTCGCTCGTGGTCATACCCACTCTTTGTAGACGTGCCTTCCATATCACAGAAAAGCTCAATGTTTTTTAAATTTGGTCATCTTGCTTTGGAACACAAACATGTATGTATGACGTACTATCGAAATTTCTTTTATTATTCACTACGGGTAATCACTATGCCTTCATCTTATTTTATGTTAAGTGACGATAAGGTAAAGTGGAAGCGAAATCCTCAACTACTGAGGTACGTGAGTACCTCAGGGTGTGAACCCTGCTACACACTACTTAAAGTTTATACTGACACCCCCCACCAACCTTACGGTTATAAAGTTAGGTGTCAGACATTCTTACGCAAGCACAAGGGACCATTTATAGATACGGTACGCATCCTTCATCCGGTATACTTTTAAGACTAGTGTCTCGAGCTAGTTGCCCCGTGGACACGTATAGTCCACTACCTAATACCCAGATAGGTTACCGGAGCTGTAAGCTGTAAGCTGTAAGCTGTAAGCTGTTCTCGGTACCCAACCAGGCACCTGATCAATTCCAAAATCCTACGCGGCTGATTCAACCGGAGACTTATGCATCTAGCGGGCGCTAACTACTGAGGTTTTTCTTATCTCTACATTGATGTTATAGCGATATATGTATTTAAATAAGATGGTGGTAGCCAGCCATGCGGACTGACACACTGAGTACCTACAAGCATGTACTTCTTGCTGGGAATCAAAACCAGGACCTCTGAGTTTAAGACCGGTGGTCTTAACTACGAGACTACCACAGATGGCGGCGATTAAAATTAAATTAAATTAAATTAAAATCTTCCTACACTCACACCAATTATCTAGCCCAAGAGAAGCTTCGTTATGAAACTGGTTAAATGGTTACTAGACAACAATTCTAAATAGACCGGACCGGGGATCGAACCCGGGACTTCAGAGATGGCGACACCATGAAAACCGGTGTAAAAACCACTCGACCAAGGAGGTCGCCAATATTCGTCCATAGTCTGCCGGAAGCACAGATGATTTTTTTTTACAGTTTTCATACTATTATACGCCGTTCGCAACGTTTATGATGCCGTCTGTGCAAAAAGCTTGAATGTCGACTTATTAGGCGGCCGGTAGCGGAAATTGAATCTGGAGCTACGCACTTTCCGGTCGGCGCACGGGCAGTTTCCGGCGCCCGCTCCGTCGGGTTCCGTACTTTAATTTTGTTTACCTTTTGTTGGCAATTTTAAGTGGTAACATGCTACACGGGGATACGCAAACTACCTATTGCTCGATGAGGGTTGTGTAATGCTATAGATAGTATTCCTATGACCATTGCCCTACAAAGGGTTCGTAGCTTGCTGATACACTATTATGTTAAGTTGTTAGCGTTCTTGTGTTAAACGGTGTCTGTTTTTAGGCCTAGTTTAGACCAAAATGTTGAGAAAGGAAAGATTTTTTTATATTTTCAAACAAGAAGGTTAACAATCAATGATTCTATTCTAACGGCTTTGGCCACCATTAAATGGTAAGCTTAATCCATTAGATGTGTACTTACAATGGTTACCCAACGCTTAACATGTGAAACGAAACCAGCTGGATGGGTGTTACAAGTGCAGATTTTGTTTTTATTGAAGACGTCCATATTAAATCCTTTTGGTGCATGACGACGCTGCTGACGCTGCTGCACACTACGCTCGCTCGGCCTCTCACTTTAGTATAGTCAATGTACTAACCTAATTTGACCCGTTTTATACACTATGAACTATAACTAATTTAAAATTCTAACATACTAGATTTAAAATTAAATGCAAATATAAACCAATCATTAACTTAATTGGGTCGGTTCTGATACTGTTGACATAAACAGCAACAATATTCTGCTAAACCATAAGCTCAACAATTAATCTATGCGCCTAGCTCTAATAATGCTTTAATGCCAGTAGCTTAATTGATTGCATAGCATGTAATTAATACAAATAAGGTAGTTTAAAATGAATGCGTGCGTTGAGCATCAGTCAGTCATTATTTCAAAATTTATTGGCAGACGGAAAGCCAAAACGATCGTGTAAATGGACCTTATTTCATAAATTGATATCGTACATCATTCAACGCATTCAATTTGAAATGAACAATGATTTCACAATATTTATCTGGCTGCCAAATTAAAAACGTTATTGTTGGGGAGTTCAGTGAATCCAACGACAGCATAAAAAGGTTTCCGCTTTAGGTTAATACAATGTGATATATATTGTATAGACATCTACAAATAACAATAAAGTATATCCACGAAAATAGATTTTTATTTATATATATTTACGTCATTTTTCACTCTGTGAAAGTTAAGGTGCAACAAAAAACTGTTAATACCCTTTTATTGACTTTTTAAGAATTGGTTAATTTTTCTGTTACATTAATGATGTGTGCATCTTTAAGTGACAAATGTACTAGACCTGTACAATTGTCCCTAAATTTGTATTGTTCATGTTGTATACTTTACTGTTGGTGTTCCAATAAACAAATATTGAGTGAGTGAATAAAACAGTTCTAAATGAATGCAAATCAAAATATTGGTCCTACAAGTGCACTAGGCAGCGTGAATACACCACCACTACTTCGCATCTGTATATTCTCTCGTGTTGCGCTCGGCCATTCCTCGCGGGGCCATCGTTCCTGGCAATTTACCACTCATAAAATATTTCCGATGTCGGTTCGGGAACGTTACTGGAAATCGACAATTTCTCGGAAGCAGAGGCAATGTGCCTCGCCGCTATTCCACACTTTCTGGACGAGATGCTACTGTATGTGAGGGAAAGTGAGTTAGTTGGCAGCGAGCCAGCGCTTGTCATAGTGCCACCGAATTTATTAATTCCAACTAATTTGTGAAAGATATTCGGAACGATAATTGGGTTTTTGTCATCGAAAGGATTAACTGTGGACGACCGGTTTTATTGTTTATTGACGACATCTGGAAATAAACTCATTCGTTAACGGTAATGTTGTCTTAGCACAGATGGAGAGGATAAAACGCTCGTAAAGGAGTCGCTATTACTTAATCTATGGTATGGTTTAGGTTTAGTAAAGGTTTCTTGTAGCGGTAAAGAAGATTAAGATTAATTAAGATGAATGACCTAGTTGATACCAGATCTTCATATAAAGCCTACTTTATAAATATTTTTGTTATCATTTCTTTCAGACTGCCGGGTTTTGCTAAAAAATTCGGAAGTGTAGTTTTTTTCATACCTTATGTTTCAATATGTAGGTATGTAAACATCTTATAATCGATAACTTTGAAATTTTGCATTTGTTTTTCACTACCTACTGTATTGTGTTCGAAATAATTTAATATGAATAGGTAACTGTTCGTGGTTTTCCGGAGAGCTGCAATATTGTTGTTATAGTGCTTAACTATGAAAATTTTAGTGAGAAAATTTATTAAGTTTGATGGTTTCAACAAAACGTTCAAAGTAAAGTCACTAGTAAAGTATCGGTTTCTACTATTTACTTATTTTTATTACTACTTTTGTTATGAGCCCTGATTATGGCTAGTTAGCAGAAGAGTTGACGCACAGAGTTGCAGTTATAGGTGGGCTTGGATCGCTTTTTGCGGATTTGACATCCTGCGTCAAGACTTTAAAAAAAAAAAAGAAAATTGGGTTCAAAAATTGTTGTAAAACAAATTAAAAAAAAAGAGATAATAATTGAGCATCAAAAATTGGCGGACACGAATTTTGATTTGGCATGCGCTTTAATTTAAATTCAAAGCACACATCGACGTGTCGGTGTTTAAACGGCACGCGTCTGTTTGCGGAGGGCGCGGCACGTCCACCCGCGCCCGTCGCACCGTGTCAACACAGTCAACACGATTCGCCAAATACGTAACACTCGGTCCGTCCGTCTACCGTCCAGCCGTGCAGATGAAGTAACAAAATATAAACCACTTTCCTAAATGACGTCATTGAAACAAAACACGGTAATAATGTGTTTGCGGAATCTGTTTGGATCCATTGATCAGGTTTTTAAAACGATCGGTTTTTGTTATGAATGCCAGACTTTTTAGAGTCATCATCACGTCATCATCATTTTAGAGGCACGAGCCTTCCCTATAGAATGGAAAAGCGCATCTTTGTTCTTTCTTTTGTTGTCGCCCCGGTTCTAAGCGTCATTTCTGGCGAAAATATATGGCAAGGTTTATTCTGTGTATTAAATATTGATAAACGTGTATTCGAAATTGTAAATAAAACAAATAATACTCGTAATAAAGGTTTTTATTTATTATTAAACCTTTCATGCAGAAAACGGGGAAAAAACCCTTTTCTTACTTTCACTTTCGATTGGCAATTTAATTCAGCATCAAACTATACTTTATTATACATAGCCAGATAGCTTTTTTAATAATGATTCCAGTGATATAAGTTTTTTATATAGTCTTCATACAAAATTTCATGGAAATCGTCATTTTAATGAGTAGCCGGAAGTAGTCCGGAAGTAATACGGAAGTAATGTGACAGATGACTCTTTAATGGCCAAGATGGCCGCGACAGTTGAGTGGATAACATCGTGATGCAGCAAACGCTTATTAGCTACGTAAAGCAATCTTTCAAAATTCAAATTTCAGGGCAATAAAACAAATGTAATTACATAAAAAGATAATAATTAACGCACAAATGAAAATATAAATTATAGTGAAAATAAGGTGAAAAGGTTTCCGGATAAATTGTCGCTGCGTTGATCAGATTTTTGAAACAAACGTTTATTATTTAGATTTCCACAGTTATTAGAGTGTATTGCTGATGAAATATAATCAAGTTCGTGCTGCCGCAAATGCGTAGTTACGCAAAGTTTGCATATTCAAATTTTACTCTGACAATGAAGTATACAGTTATAGGCTACTGATGATAAATAATCAAAAAAATAATAAAAATAATTTCACGTTACGTTATTTAGACAAGAATAATTTCATATTACCTAAAAGGTAATTAATTAATTTATCTATGCCAAACTTTCTTACAGCATTAAAAAGAAAACTTCACATTATTTTGAAACTAATGTCTTGTAGTGACGCAATCAATGCTTAATACTTACAAAATCTGCATGCCACAATAACCAACATGAGAATGATAATAATTAGCTTTCACCCAACTGTTTATAAAATGTCTATAATGAGCTAAGTTCAGTAATAAAACTTTCCAGACGGGCACGCCATGACGTCTTCGGCGTCAGATATTTTAAACCTTCGCTATAAGGGTAGTTGACACTAACCATAACAAATTCCATAGATTAAAGAGAAGTTATCGTTTCAAATTCATCTTAAACGTTATCGATTTATAATTCCATAGACAATATTTTATGTACCTTGCACATATTTAACTCTCAGTAAGGTATACCTCTAAAGGAGAATGGCGAGTTTGGCCTTGACCAGCTCTAAATTAGAAATATACATTAAAAAAAAGTATTATTTTAGACGTTTTATAAAACATAGTCCATTATTTTTTTAAACTTGTCATATTGCTAAGATATTTCAAAAAACCTTTTAGTAATTTTAATGTGTAAATTATCGTATTTTTGAACGTTACTCTAAAGTCTGTTCATTACGTTCCGTTACACCATAATTTATTTATCGAAAGATATAAAGAGCTACACTTAACTAAAAAGTAATGCGATTAACTTATATTAGTTTTGTAAGATAACAGTTTAACATACTTTCCAAAACGTTTATTAGTGTACAATTCTGTAGGATATGCTAAATATGCTTAACTTTACTTTACTTTACTTACGATTTTGTGTTTTTACTTTGTAAAGGAACACTACGAATGTCAAAATCAAATAAACGTCATGTCTGTTACTGACAGTCGCTAGAAGTAGGTAGGTAGGTACCTACTTATTTTTATTTAAGAACCACTTTTACCACTGTCGAGCAAAACTTATCCAGAGGATAAAAACCAGTCCATTGCTTTCTTTCATTTTTACATAGACCTAACCTCAGAATAATAACTAAAGCTATAGAAACCGGACTAAAATAGCAAAGGTGTCACCAGATTTGTGACGTCATATTTGAGGTAATGTAGTGAGTGACTTTATAAAAGACTCAAGATTTTTTTTGATCACCGATTATCTGATGACCGTTTGACATAACAATACAAAAAATAAAAACTAAGTGTCAACCATTTGTTGCACTCCAACCTCCTTTTCTAGCCATAAGATAGAACGGAACTAAACATAGTTGCACGATTTTTATTTTAACCACCCTTCTATAGCTTTAGTTATTGTTCTGAGGCCCTAACTACCTTACGGGGAACTTTTTCTCGATAGTGGCGAAAAAGGGTACCTTTAAGCTAAAAGTTAGTTTAAAAAATAAAAAGATTTTACCTACTTATTAAATAAGTAGGTAGGTACTTACTTACTTTTTTTTACATATTTAGAGTCTACACAGAGTAAATACCCATACGCTCGGCGCTCTGGCGGCTAAGTGCGCTGACGCGCTATAAAAGTATAAAATAAAACTCATCGTAGTTTTTGAGGTTTCTGTCATCAATTACCTAGTCATTTTTTGAGAGAAAATCTTATTCTTTAGGGCATGCCATTACGTTTTTTTTTTATTATTTATCTTTTTACAAAAAATATACATAGTTAGTATAGTTTAATAGCAACCAAATACGCAACCCAATATTGATTTCAAGTGTCTGCCAATTGAACGGATAATTTTTTATTCAAAATTGACATATAACCTAAAAAGGTTTCAAATTATAAATAAAAAAAACTGACAAGTTTTATGTTGCTATTTGTTTTTGAAATAGCATTATAACCTCATAATCTAAAAGAATTTAATAATCATAACATTAGACCCACTTATTAAAATTCAAGGCCAGGCTTATATGAAATCTCGCCATTCTCCTTTGCATTGATTTCGCCAACACTTAAAGTTTCGTAAATGTGTAAGTAATTAGTTACATGTTGTGATTTCCACCTTTTCTCAAAGGATGATTTTGTTTAACCACATAACGTAATCAACATTCAGCATTACGTAAAATGGGTGTTTTGTACGTATTAAAGTGACAAAATAACGGATTCCCAATCAGAGGCGTCGACGCGAAAGTGATTCTAATAACATTCAAAACCCGTCCTGCGGGAGGCGATGTCAGTTTAATTACGGACTGGCGGCTGTAGGATCGCCATGTTTTGTTTTTGGTTTTAAATACCTATTCGATTTTTAAACTAACATTGTTGAAAAAAACTCTTTGATATTGAAGCTCTTTTGATTTGTGCTTAAACTTATTAATGACAAATAGTGAATTTTAATAACGCTTTAGTGTTAATGCAATGTTTCTTTGCCATTATGTTGTATACATTGTCCTTATATTGAGATGAACTTCAACCATATTCTTCTTCTGTGGGGCGTAACATAATTTGTGAGATATTTTAGAATATGATAGTGTAATTTTCGTAAGTGTGTTTCGTAGTGTAATTCCAAAAAATATTGTGAATTTTAAAAAAAATAATAAGGATCCTAGTTAATCTAGGTATATACCTTTTAAGCAAATTAATAATTTAAAAAAGTAAAAGTTTTAATTGTATTTATTATTTTTTACACGTTACAGTACTGTATTGTTTATTTTAATAATATTAGCGACGACGCATTACAAACATTAACTTTCCGTTTTTTTTAAGACGTCATAGATTCCTTCGTTCAATAGTTTATTTACCGTATTCATACATGTAAGAGTAGAGATATCGTTAAAAATAAAATGTATTCGGTTCTATTGTTTCCATACAACCATATTTCCTTCCAGCCCACAGATTCAAACGTCCGAGACAATAGGAAAGGGTCACTACATGTTGTATAAATATTTCTTTGCTCATCTGCAACTTTACATAACTTTATGGTTCGAATACACTGTCTTGTTTTACTATGTATACATTGTTGAGTAGAAATAAGGATAACAATACAATTGACTTTATTCATCCACAAATTGTAAAAAAATACATTTTTAATAATGTTTTGCTTGAATTCTTTTTCTTTATTTGTTACCAATCGTGATAGCTGACAATATAATTGTTTTATATGTATACTAGTTAACCGTCGGACTTCGTACCGCTTTGACAGTTTCCATGACAACAAAGCAAACAAAACGTTGACAGTTTCCATGACAACAAAACAAACAAATTATTCGTCCGCTTAAGAACACCCGTATCCCATGATGGACCCCTATAGCAGCGCCACCTACCGGGTCCAATTGTAAATCTAAACCATTCTCGAATCCACTTGAACACACACAAAAAAAATCATCCAAATCGGTCCAGCCGTTTAGAAGGAGTTCAATTACATACACACGCACAGAAGATTACCCCTCATATCCTTGAGGGAGGCCTTTGTCCAGCAGTGGACATCTTTTGGCTGAGATGATGATGATGATGATGATGATGCACAGAAGCTTTATATATATATAAAGATAGTAAGACCATTTATTTTAGTTTAACGTAGTGGATTATTAGAGTTCTATTAAACGTAAATTTTGCCATGCGTAATGATAAATAACTTACACCTCGTTAAATATTCTATATACATCATTACACTCGTATATAATGTAAGAGGTGGCAAAGGAGCAAACTTGTCACCTGGGTGCCTAGTGAAAAGTTTGTGTAGCGTTTAAAGGAGGCGAGTAAAAATTTTGCCATACAAATTCTCGTTTTTATTAACGGGCTCGAATGTCAAACAAAATTCGCACTAGGCACTTTGATAGAAGTGAAAAGAGGTTGTATACCTTTTTTTACTAACAAAATTAGGGACTTTATCCCATTTTTCTGAGGCATGGTGTCCCGCGCCGGGTGCCAGAGACACGCCGCGTCTCCACTGGTATCACGACGGATTTATTTTTTCACTGGGACAAAGGCCGATTAAAAAAGTTCGTAATGAAAGCCGTCCGCCAAAAGCAAAGGGTGAAACTGCGCCGTTCGATTATCCTCGTGTCCGAAGCGTTAACTGATCAGATTAAACTGATTCTATTAGACAAAATTTGGTACGTGCAATTAAGGAATATGGAGAGATTTGTGTTTTGTTGTGTGTATCAGCTTGTTATTTGGTTACAAAGCATAGATATAGTATGTTTTACATTTTTTATTTATAGGTATTTAGTTTTTAATTTGCTATTTTTTTTCTCTGTTTTTTTTAAAGTTCAGTTGAGTTATATTTCTTTTTGTTGTGTTTACTTATTTCTACTAAACTAAATCGGATTAATATGATACGAATTACATACTGATGAAATATGAATAATATTTTTCGATCTTAATAATAACAACAAAATTAATAATAATAACAAAATATTAACAATAAAAAATAAAACAATACATAATAATAAAATAATCACCTGGACTCGAACCGGGGCGGGGTCTTCTGGTTTCGGGACCTTGTAGATGGTGGCGAAATTTACCTTCGTATTCTAATGATATTATAGCAGTTTTTCATTGCCTAAAAATACGGATAAAACGACGTTTTCTAAAAATGAAACCTAGCTAGATCGATTTATCGTCCCCGAAACCCACTGCATACTAAATCTCATGAAAATCGTTGGAGCCGTTTCCGAGATTCAGATTATATACAAGAATTGCTCGTTTAAAGATAACAAAAAAACTCATGTTACAAACATGAGTTTAACCATGTTATTACAAAAATTTGACTGTTTTTATCTGACTTTATTTACATCAATGAGGCAGCATGTTTTGTTTTAATTTTTATTTTAGTCCACAGTTTGAAATAAAAGGGACAGTTTAGATGATATCGATAACCAATTTTAGAAAAGTAGATAAAAAATATAGACCATAGAACCTATATTTCTATTGATGATAAGATTGGTTTAAACTTCGATTAAATTATCTTGATAAACAGCCACATACCTGTTTATTCCTTAGCTTATATCTGACAATAACTGTTCCTCCTGTAGGAATGTTTTGAATTGGAATGTTTACAAGGCTACGTAAATATACTATGTAAATTTTCACATTCATTGCATAAACCTACGTTGATACCGTCTGAAATTCAACATATACAAACGAAGTTTTCAATTCAAATGTAGGTTCGTTAAAATCATACCGGTGTGTTTTGTGCCCGCTTGTTAGTTAACTTTTTACATATTCCTATCAAAATCTGTCCGCTTCCAGCGTTAAAGGTGACGCAAAGCTAAAGTAGCCATTATTATTATTATTCAAAACGGGACATCATGATAATAACAGCTGTTATAGTAAAAGTCGCAGGATTATAGTAATAAAGATGTTAGCTAATTATTATTTTTTTCTTAAACTAACCAACTAGAATGGCGCAACGACTCAAATTGAGTCTTGGCCTTCGATAATAAGAGTCGCCATCTGGGTCGATCCTGCGCCACCTGGTGCCAGTCATCCGCGTTGAGCTCGCGCAAGTCCTTACCGACCTCGTCCTCCCAGCGGTACCTGGGTCTTTTTTTTTCTTAAAAACGTTTTTTTTGTTTTGATATAATTTTGTAAAGTTTTTCATGTCACTTTACTGAGCGTGTAAACGAGCCTGATGGAAAGTTACCGCAGCGCGTGGGCGCTTGCAGCAATGGCAAGGGAATCGCGCACGCGTTGTCGATTCTAAATCGTATGGTATATACTTTGTAATTTCAATGGATGTAGTTCCTTTCTACCCTTTCAAATCAAAGAAAAGCGAAACGAGCTTGGTGTCAGAAATAAAAAAAAGTAACGAACTTCACGTTCATATTTTCACGTTTGAATCTTTCACGCCGTATCTGAATGTATCTACTATTGTGAGTAGAGTAGAATTCTCAAAACAGGACAAATCTGCTCCCTACACATTCCACTTGGACACCAGTATGAAATACCGAAAAAACTGTATGTCAACTGGGACCGTCCCGTCCAAAACAGAACGAATGGTCACGTCACGCATAGCTTTAAAGGTATATTTATTTATATTTCAGATGAAGCAGAATCAGCTCCGCCTTTCCGTTTCGCGAACTCGCTGTGAGAGTCGAAAATAAATCCTGCCGGACCGTAGTACAGTACCTGTAACAAAAACAAAATAATTTCAAAGGTTCGCTCGGCTTGTAACGCCGAGTTTAAAATTTAAGGAGGTAGCTTATACTTCTGCGGGTGATCATTAACATAATTTGAGCTTGTAGGTAAAGCGTGACCGGGGCATACGTAGGAGGTAATGGTATTTCGAGTGTCACGAAATGACTGGGCGGGACACTAACGCGAAGGCCGCGCGAGCCGCTTTGTGCGAGCCAGGAAGAGGGAGATAACCGCTCAGGACGCCGGAGCGGAATTGATGCCGTTATTAGAAAAATGTCCCGATAAGCCCCCGCCGTTCTAAATGAAGGTCGAGTTTTCCTGTATATAAAGATCGCATAAACGTTCACCTCCATTTAAAGTAATGGTAAGTGTCCGCGTTGATTGGAATTCCTTTTTGTTCGTCAGGTGCAGTAGGCGACGGTTTTTTTTTGTAATGATTATGCAAGTGACACCGATTGCTTGCGTAAATACCCTTAGAATTAATTAGATATATTAGTAAAAGCTTCAAATACAATGAGTTAAAATTAGAAGTTAATAAGTATAATTTTAAAAAGGATTTATTTCAATAAATACATTAAATTATGGGTATTTAATATTCAACTTTACTAATGGAAATTATAGGTGCCAACATAACCTTGAAAATATCGAAATGAAAACAATGGTTAAATATAAATAATTCTCAAAATATAACTGCTCAATAAAATAACAATTTACTATTAGTAAGTAGATTAATTATGCATAAAGTGAAATACCAATATATTTGATACACCAACATAACAATGAAGCCATATGTTCGCAGTCACATAGATATTTATGCAACTATGAGCCACGAGGACTATCAATATGAACTTTAAACATACTCTCATAAGAGCGAAATAATTCTACAGTATTTAAGCGACTATAAGTTTTACTATTCAGCTTTTATGTTTAATATGTCTCCGCTGTGTGGACACTAAACACGATGATAAATACTGTCTTGTTAAGTGAATAGGAGAGAGCTACGAAATACATATTCCGTGAATGCAGTGCGGAGCAATGGTGGGTAATTTGGTGTCATTGTAGAATGCATTGTGTGGGCTCATTTGGTGCTGTACGTACTGACATTTCTGTATAAAATTGGTCAACAGTCAAGTCGTAACTTTAAATGGCCAGTATGGAGATAATTTTGAGAGTAAAATGACTTAAATGACCAATAAGAGGGCAATAACTTAGCCGTTTTGGACACGTGATTAAATTATAGGCATTTATATACTGGTGAATCAATTCATATGTGAATTTCTTGTGAGTTATAGTAGGTGATTTGAATGAACACTATAAGGAAGTTTAGATGCGACCTATGGCCTGCAGTGTAGATAACGTCTGTTTCGTAAGAGCAGTACATGCGCGTAAATTTCGTAGCTTATGAATAGCTACTTATTTTTAGTTTTATAACAGTTTTAAATATTTTTGAACAAGTACTTCAGAACGAATCCTGTTAATTTTTAAACCCTTAGTTAAATTGAAGTACTTTGTTTTTCGGCGATCCAAAAAGTTAATAATTCGTTTATTGCAAGATAACAATAGATCCAATTATGGTTAGTAGCAATGGGCACTTAATAAACTATGTTAGTAATAAAAAAAAAAAAATAATAATATTAATAAAATGGTATTAAGTCACTATTATTAAATTAATTAACGTGTTTTTTACACAGGTATCTGAAAAGCCTAATAGGGCATTTTTAGAATTATTTTAACTCGATCTAAATGCATTGTTGGCACTAGATAAGGACTTTTGTGACAGAGCGAATCACACAAGGGCGAAGCTTCGGGCGGAAGCTGGAAGCTTAATGTGTAATTACGTTATATGAAATGGATCAATGCTCACGCCACTTCAACAAACTGTCTGACTTTTGAGAGATTAAAAAAAGAACTAAGCTTTGATATGACTCATTTGTAAATATTATTAAGAACTATGTTAATTTGAATGATGTAACTACCAGACCAAAATAGCAGTCATAGAACAGTACTAATTAAAAGTTTCATCATCACCATATGTTGAATTTCACTGCTCTAAAGAAACAATACCGAAGCGTCCAATTCAATAAAAGTGCGTAATCAGAAAGCCTCTGGGCTTCGTTTTATAGCGTCGTAAAGGAATACAGTTTTTATAGCGTTATCAACATTCGTTTGTGTATTTTGTAAGTGTCACAGTGGAAACGTAAAGTTTAAGAACCTGCGTGTATGCCTAATTGGGGATGCGGCGACGGTTCGAGAGTGCATCGCTCGTGAATGCGCCGGCGCAGTGTTGTTGCGCAGAGGTGCGCGTGGGCCGGGGTCGCGTACTCGATGGTACCTGTCCTCCGTAACTGGATACGGCATATTTAAACGATAGTGTTGTAATGAGAATACATTGATTGAAGGTTTTTTATGTTATTGTGCTGGCAAACGAGCTAAGGCCTGACTGTTTGAAAGTGGCCACCGCAACCCACTGACGGGTTCTGACAACAAGAGACACGCATTGCCGAGTAAAAGTTACAGTTAGGTAAAGTGGCTATGGAGCCTCAATTAAATCGAGTTAACACTTAAAGACAAAACCCATATTTTAAAATCGATAACGTCGATGACGAAAGCGCAATTCACCCGGAATCATAGACTATTGATAAAGTATTCGTAACATAACAATGTTGTTGTAATAGCGATAAGCGTAAAATATCTCAATAAATTTTTTTTTTATTGACAAATGTAATTTGAAAATAAATGAAGTTAAATGTTCATAAATAGACAAGACACAACCTATAGTAATGTTTACAACCAAATGAAATTGGAAATTGAAAGGCATTGTAAAACTATAAGAGTACCGTTCATGGAATACATTTATATTGGAACAGCTGTTTCTTGACTATATGAGATCAGATATGCAATATCAACAGTCGTAAAATCTCAAACAATATCCACTTATGGAAAATCTGGGCAATCATATAAGTAGCTGAAGTGCCAATCCTACGCAAAACGCATAACTACAGCTCTCAACTTTATCTGATTGTGACGACTTTATTCGCGTTTATGGTTCCGACTATTAAGGCTATTAAATAGTGGAAGTGCCTCCTACCACATCCAGTTAAGGCTTCGTGGTTGCAGTCGCACACCCACACGGTCACGACACGCCGTTGTCGCGCGAGCAGACGACAAATGACGTGCGCCTTCCCAGAACAAACTACCGGAGTTATCTGATACAGCCACTTCGTGACAGGCTTCCACTGCTATTCACTTGAACTCGCGATCGTGCTCTTGCTAAAATACTTGAGGCAAAGGAATTGTGCTTGAACCTCCGATGGGTGTTTTCTTGATAATCGTAGAAACTTTTATCTGAATAGTTTAATTTTTACTACTTGAGGGAATGTAAGCTTTTGAATAGGGACACTGGTAGGCTTGGTAATTAAATGGTTGGATGGATCTAACTATTATAGGTTGGGTACCATACTTTTTATAAAAATTGCTCAATACTTGTGTTTTATTTCAGTTGTATTTTTTATGTGAACGACGTACCTACTTTTTTGACAGAAAGATCGGCAAATGACTTTGCTTTAGGTACTTATGTTAAGCAGAAGCAACTTTTGCCTTATTCAGTTTTTATTATCTACATAAATGCCATAACTCAGACATTTTAACTTCCAAAAATCTTCGACCCTCATGCAAAAATGGCTGGCATCGAATAACAAAGTTAATTGGCGAGTTCAGTGAAATCCATTTATCGTAGGAGCTATCGTGTGCAAACAGATAGTTTCATATCCGTCGGCGAGTGCCAAAAACTGCAGGTGCACCTATCCGGGGCGTTTGAGCCGCTGGAGCTGAGCTAATCAACTAGTCGGAATGTTGAGAGCGAACGCCGAACGGATTTCAGTACATTTTACGATACGGAATTGCCTCATTGACATTCTTCCTTTGAAGTGTTTTAAACTGTAGTTAGATTCCGAACGAATGTTGGCAGCATATCTGAAGATACACATGGAAGTGTGCAAACGAATTTAGGCACCCTTTGAAATTAAGATTACGTATGCTGAACTACTTTGACATAGCAAATGTAGTTATCCAATCAATCGTTTCGCATGGCTTTAACAAAATTTAAGGACTTCTTTAATTAGTGCTTTCCTTTCTGTGGGATAGAGTTCTATTTTAAATTGTAACTTTGCTTTTAAAATGCTATTGTTGGAAAAACTGTCGTCCGGATTGCTAAAAGTCGAGGGCTCGAGTACTACCTGTGGGAAGTCGTTTTTTTTCAAGTGCTATTTCTAGTTTCAATATAAATATACCCCTGTGATTGCAAAATAACCAAAAAACGGTTTCAAACAAACCGACTGATAGAATGTTGTAAAATGTGTCTTCCAGATGTTCCTGGTATCAAACTTAAACATGATAAAGATGACCCAATACTGGCTAATAGTGTACTAAACAAGATCTTGAAAAATTCTACAAGGAAACAATTTTCTATTAGAATTCTATTGTTTAACATTTCTGATAAACTCAAACCATTTTTAACCCCCCACGCAAAAGAAGGGTTTTACAAGTTTAAAGCCATTGTCTGTCTGTCTGGCATCGAGGCTCTCAAACGTCTGCAATGCGGTTTTTTTTATTCCAAAGCCTCTTCTACTTGGTTAAGTTCTCATGGTAAGAAGCATAGCCGTTTTTGAGATATGAAACACTGGGTTAAAATGTTTTCCTAAAGGCTCATATTTACGTTTTTCCAAAACTCTTAATATAATCCGTCCAGCGAACGAGATCGCAATATTTACATTGTCATGGTGAAATAAGGATAATCAGATTTGAAGCGTGAAAACTTTGTGGAAAATATCGGCGCTAAAAATACAAAATGACCAAACGAAGCGCCACAGTTCCATGGCGGCATAAACAGGATTGGAAGGGCGCAATTTGGCCGGTATTCAGAGCCGGGCCGCTGTAAAAGCGCGCCCTATCTAATTATGTTCGTGTTACACTGCACCCGTACCATCGGCTCGCAAATATTGCCGGCACAACAAGTCACCTTTATTAGCGAGTTCACTAGTAATTTTGTTGGTCGTTAATGAGTTGCATAGAATGATGCTTTCTAAATGTTTCGAAATTTGTACTATTTCGTATACAAAAACAGCATGTGCCTCCAATTTAGCAACTGCGTATTAAAATTAAATAAAATCCTAATTGCGTTAATTAATTGCATAGTTATCGATGCTTCCAGATTTCTCTATGTTGTACTATTTTCTATACAAAAAAAAGTGCCATGGTTTTAGAACCTATTTAAATTTAGTATATTCACAATAAATTTGTCATTTTTACTTTCATAATTAATAACGATTTCATGACTCTAATGTTTTTCTTAAAGTGAGTCCAGACTACAAGACATAACATTGTTATGTAGATGTTTTATTAGTGTCGTCGATAAGCGTCCAAAGAAGGCCCTTTTACTTATAGTTTTAGGCCCTTTTACAAATCAAATATTCTATTCTACGTACCTTTGTGCCTTTTTACACTTCCGTATAGGAAAAAGGAACATGACGATGTGTCTCCCTTCTAGCACCTACTAGAACTTTCATTAACAAACTCAATCCTATGTCCTTTGGGACAGTTGAGAAATTTGCATAGGTTATACAGATGATAAAGGGGGCGTTGACTTGTTATACTTTTTGGTCCGTGTGAAACATACTGTTATCTGTAATTCTGTTTTATACTATCCCATCTTAAAATTCATGATATTTTCAATGTAAACTTTTGTACAAGTTACTATAATGTACGCTACTTCGAAGAAATACGTGTATGTCATTTTAGGGGTACCACTAGAGATGGGTAGTGGCTAATAATCCGATTATTATCATTTGGCTAATAATGGATTAAAAGCAGTTAATAGCCATTAATAGCCATTAATAGCCGATTTCGGATGGTAACCCTGCTATTAATGTTATAGTAATTATTAAAAATTTGCCTTCATGGTTTTCAGGCTCAGGACTGTCAAGTTAGTTTCTTTTTATTATCATCGTTCTTAGTTATCAATACAAATATAATAAATTAATTTATAATAAATTAATTTATAATAAATTAATTTAAAATAAATTAAATTTTGTTTTCTTATCATCATTGTCAAGAATTGTAACATCAGATAAAACAAAACCGGATTGGGGACCTTAAATTTTTTAATGTAAGAAATACTTTGTAAATTTTTGCGTTATCGCCTTCTAATTTTGTAATAGCATCGGCGAACGAAGGAAGGTGTGCAGCTTTTTCGTCTATAGTTAGTGTTTTCAATTTTGTGTTGTGCCGATTTTGTGTTAAGTAAACTTTTTAACGAAGTGAAATGACTACTCCATCTGGTTTTCACTGGTAATTTAAGTGTTTCTCCTGATCCTTTGGATTTGACTATTTCCTGAAGCAATGAACTTAAAACTTGATGTTTTTTTATAGAATTCACAACTTTAGTTGCTCTGCTTATAATTTTATCTATAATATCAATTTTGATGATGATGGTGATCTTTTAGTGTACCTCACTCACCGATGGAGGCAGTCGAGAGGAAAGGGGAGGCACTGGCAGTTAGCTTGGACATAGCGAAAGCCTTCGACAGGGTGGGTATAGCATAGGGCTCTTCTCTCGAAACTTCCATCACACGGGCTCCCTGAGAAATTGTGTGCGTGGGTCGCCAGCTTTCTTTCTGGGCGTAGCATCAAAGTCGTAGTTGACGGATCATGCTCTGATCTGAAGCCCGTGAATGCTGGAGTCCCGCAGGGGTGTGTGCTATCGCCTACTCTGTTTCTTCTGCATATCAATGACATGTTGCATAAGAACAGCATTCATTGCTATGCAGACGACAGTACTGGGGATACATATTACACCGGACGTACTAATATTTCTCTGGAAAGCGTCATCGAGAACCGGAATAAACTTGTGACTGACACTGAAAACATGTTAAGTCATGTTTCGAATTGGGGCCGACTTAATCTAGTCCATTTAAACCCTTCCAAAACACAAGTTTGCGTGTTTACCGCTAAAAAACATCCCTTCGTCATATCTCTAAACTTTGAAGGAGCTCCCCTTGATACCAAACCGACCATTATTGGAATCCTTGGCGTCGATATTTCGAGTGACGTTCAGTTTCGCGGTCATTTGGAAGGTAAAGCTAAATTTGCTTCGAAAAAGCTGGGTGTGCTCAATAGAGCGGGACAGTATTTCACGCCGATCCATCGCTTACAACTTTACAAAGCACAGGTCAGGCCTCATATGGAATACTGTTCCATCTTTGGGCTGGAGCGCCCCAGTACCAACTCCTCCCATTTGACCGCATTCAACGCAGAGCTGCTCGAATTGTCGACGACGTGGTAGCCTCTGGTCGGCTCGATCCACTGGCCCTTCGGAGAGACGGTGCGTCTCTCTGTATATTTTATCACCTTTATCATGGGGAGTGCTCTGAGGAATTGTTCGGTTTGATCCCTACCGCTGATTTCCTTCACCGCACTACACGCAATCGACTGTCTTTCCATCCACACCATCTTGATGGATGGCGATCTACTACTGTGAGTTTTTCACGTAATTTTTTACCACGAACTACAGTGCTGTGGAACCAGCTCTCAGCGGCGGTATTTCCGGACCAACACGACTTAGGGATCTTCAAGAAACGAGCCTATTCCTTCCTTCAAGGCCGGCAACGCATCTGTGATTCCTTTGGTTTTGCGGGTGTCCATGGGCGACGGTGATTGCTTCCCATCAGGTGACCCGCCTGCTCGTTCGTTCTAATTTAAAAAAAACATGGCATAACAAATTTAGAATATGAGCGGCACATCCAAGCTTGGTGACATGTGGATATTGTAATTTAACGAGCTGAAAAGCCTTTGGCATATTCTTAGCGTTATCTCCGATTAGAACAATGAACTTTTCCTCATCAAATTGTTTCATAATTCGAATGATTTGGGAAGAAATATATTCTGCTGTATGACGTGACTGTTCGGTAGGCAGAGATTCTACAAAAACAGGTTCTGGTGTCGATAAAACAAAATTTATAATTCCTTCGTGGCGAATGTTGCTCCATCCATCGCATTGTAAGTGCAAGTATTGGCTGAGGGTTACCTTCTTTGCTAAAGACTGCTTCATGTCCGTGTAACAGTTTTCAAGAAGCGTCGTTGAAAGTGTTTTAAATCATCAAAAAAACTTTCCCACAGAGGGTGGTGATGTAAAGACAACGGACAGCGAGATACGAACACTGCCTTTGCATATTTACTGTTTAATCTTGATTGTTGTTCAGCGGTCATTTCACAAGAAACATCAGAATGAGTGGTTCGTGCTCTAGACACTTCAGAGTTTTCGCTTAAAATAGGTACTTGAATGGCTTAAGTTTTGTTCTTATTCTCGATTTGTTGTCTGGCAACTTGAGGAACTTCCAGATATATTACATTTTATCTCAATTGGACACTTAAAACATTTAGTTAAAAGTTGAGTTTTAAATTGGCTTGTTTATAAATCATATCACAGTGTTTATATTTCACCGATTTATCTTCCAAAGTTTCATAATTGTTCCACACGAGATTATTCTTTGGCCTTACCATTTTATCACTTTGAAAACGCACAAGGTAGAAACATAACATCTTTACTGAACCACGTCAAGCGACAAACTGAACTGATGCATTAGTGCAATCACTTTCCGATACGCCTTTTGCAAAGTTTATGCTCTTTCTTTCTGGCACGTATAGATCGACAGAGTAGCACATTCTTTTTCCGTAGTAATGTAGTAATCAATTGTGTTTGTTGCTACTCCGCTATTCCACTACGCAAAATGTCAATGTAGTCTATGCGCTGTTGTCACTCTTATCAATGGATTGGATGCCTACCCTGTCGGAACTCGGGGCGCCTTTCGGCATTGGTCAACGCAAGAGCCGCGACGTGTAACTTTTTTTTTTGTTTAAATTACATTAACGTCGTTTAATATTTTAGTTCTTTTTTGTTTCTTTGACTAATATTTAATTTTAAAATTGAGTTAAATTACAAAGGTGGAAGAAAAAATTGTACGAAACTATTAATAGCGGGGTTATTAGCCAATGGATGGCTAATAATGGCTATTAATGGATTATAATCGCTAATAATCCAAACAATCCGGCTATTAACCCATCTCTAGGTACCACCCCGTAGGTATTATGTATATGGTGATTTCTTTCTTGCTCCCCATCAAGAGGGTTACCGTGGAATTGGTTTCTAAAAATGCAATCAAGGGATTATGTGACTTTAAGATAAGTAAATATTTCTCTCAAATTTCTCTATACGCTTGGGCTTTTATTACGTTCGTTAAACTCTTTTAGAGTTTTCAAAATAAAAGAAGGGATGAGAACAAAATTTATAAAAGAAGATAGAATATAGTAGTATCTTACTAAGATTATCATAGTATCTCATTTGAAGTTTATATGCGAATTACTTTTTTCTAGTCGATGGCCTAATCACCTCGATATTACTCGTACCTATGCAGCACTGAGTAAATTTTAAAAGTATTATTTTAGTTAATTAATCAAACAAAATTTGTTATAAACTAATAAGTGTAAAAAGCACGTTCGGGTTGTCGTCTGTATTTATTGATAGCTTTCCTCATATTACATAAAGTTAAAAGCATCAAAGACGCATGTCATCAAGCTCAGAATAAAGTGATTTATTGGCAATGCCTTTTAAGCCTCTAATCATATTTAGACCTGGCCCTTTCATTATTCTGTTTAGGGGAGTGCAATATCCATATAATATTTTGCATAATTTGAAGGTACCTTGCTCCAAACGCTCTCTTTATTGATTGGATTACTATCGAGTACAGTTAAAGCTAGTATGTTCTCTAGTACAGATGGGTTCATTAAAAATGTGGACTTATGCGCTTAAATAATTGAAAAATCATTGCTTTCTAAAGTTTATTCGAAAACGGGTAGAGACGTAGGGACAAAATAATGTGTAAAATAAACGATTATATACGTAGGTATTGCATATGCTCCTTATTTGTAAGGTTTCCACTACTTAGGGAATCCTACTAGGATATAAAATAAGAATAACAGTTGCACTTAACTTTGTGTATTATAATAAAAACATTACATTAGATTAAATCGATCTCAGAGCACCTCGGCTCTTAGCCGGACTGTGTAGCTTCTGTCTAACACTGTATCAAACCGTTGCAAGCCTTTTTAATTTTACATGTTCGATGATTCAAATATTCATCCTGACTAAAGAGGCTTACATACAAATACAATAAACTAACTTTTACTATGAGCTGCATATAACCTCCTTACATTAAAGAACCATTAAACTGCACTGGGCTCGCGTGGTGGTCAGTTCTCCTTGTGATGTTTCTATCCATAGAGAAGACTCGCCACAGTAGTGGGGCATAAAAGCTGGCGATGATGATGACGATGATAATAAGTGTTTCATTCGAATGTTACCTTAAAGAAGTTTTTATGACAACGACGAATAACATAACAGTGAAAAGATACCATAGTTGGATCGGTTGGCGAACGGCGCGCGAGTAACTGAATTATACTGGCGACATTTTTAAAGCTTTTTGCAGAGGCGCGCTCGCTCGACGCTAATCAGGGTAATACTGCGTGTCAGGCGGCTCCTGCCTTCGCAAGGCCGTGGGTTGACCACACCATATTGAATTAAAATGATAAAAGGGCAGTGAAGTGCTGCGGGCAGTGCTCGTTGCTCGTATCGTTGTACGCGATATTCCGTTGAAAATTTTGTCACACAGTATTTCTCTTTTTTTAATATGATTTGGGTCTGGGCCTGTGTATTAACAAAAAGTTTGTAATATGCATGACGGAAATTATTGCAAATTTTTGAGGGTTGTTCTTTTTAGTTCCAATATCAATAATAATATTATTAAGGTGATAAAAAGGTTGCTTCCGAGTAATAAAAAAACCAATTCACCGTAAATGATACACCTATTTACTTATTACGTCGACCTGAATTGGGAGATGTGAACGTATATATTATGTACTGTAGAGCACTCGTGGAATATTCATAAAAGACGTTTCATATCGCCGTTTTCCCTTTTCACACCGGGGGCGTACACCGAATTATTCGGATTCAATTATTTCCGATGAAATACTTTAGCCGCGAACCGTTTCAATCAATCACTCTTCACCAATTCAGTGTGAGCGTCATTTGGCAAATTCGATTGCTTCCACCATCAGCAGAGTTAGTGAGAATAAAACGCGGCTGCCATTGACGGTTCTGACAGAGCGTCCTGCGTCCGTCCGTTTAATTAATCTCCTGAACTAAATTTAAATAGGTGCTCTATTACTAGCTGCATGCAGGGCTGTCACAGTCTAATTAAAACTAGGGAGCGTTAAACTTACCCATGGATTGTGTGATTAAGTGTTATAAATTGAGATGTTTCTGATGTACCTGAGATAAGTATTGTGATAGAGGGAACATTAACGAACGATAAAAAAGGCTACACAAATCAACCTTAGTTAGTATCTATATATATTACTTACGCGATTGTTGGTGGCTTAGGGCCACAGAACAGGGTGCTTAGGACTTATGAATTGTTCAAATATTGTTTTGTTTGTATGGAAAACGTGCTTTCCATTATTACGAAAATAATTAACGCTTTTTCAAATAGTTATTAATGGTATGTATAAAATTCTTATTATTAATATAACAAATATTAAAAATATTAAACATAGCTAAATAAACGGGTTATGCCCTTGGAAATTCAAGACTTTTTTAATTACCGTTATTGCTTTTAACTTAGTACTTATACGACTTACGTATACTTAGCCATTTGCGTTAAACCCCTAAAATTCTTGGTTCATAACGAAACGCCGAAGTTAACAATTTATTTAAAATAACTCTTTGTTACAGTTCGTTTACAGCCTTACAAATAAAAACTCAAAAACCGAGCTTATTCCATAGTTGTACTGAGAATAGTTATGATCAGTGTAAGGTAAGAATATGGAGAAAATAATTCCTTACAAATAAACTCAGAATAAGGTCGACATAGTTATTCGTACGATATGTCATAGAAACAGAGCGGCAACGTCGCGATTCATTGACAAACTTATAAAAAAATTGAAAATTCGTCTATGGTTGTGGTTGTTTCGTTACTTTGACATTTCAGTTTGCGGGAATTATTAAATTCTTTTGAGTTATTTTTGAGACTGCTAATGCAGCCAGGTCCAACGGTTATAAATGCCTTTTGCGAAAGACCTCGAGATGATAAATTTTTGGTATTCTATGTTATACTTTGAAGAATAAAGATTCTTTTAACTTCGAATTCTTTTAGATTCTTTAAGTCTCATAGTACCTACCTAATATGTGAAAATGAATAGCTTTCGTGTTAGAGCAAATGAGAGACATAAGAAGGAAATATTCGAAGAAATATTTTGGCTGAACTACCTACATCATACAAAGAAATATATTTAAGTTATGAAAAATTTACACTAGAAAATTGGAAAAAAATAAAATAAAAATGTTTTTTTATTTTTAAATATTTAAGTCATTTACTTATACCTAATAAAAATGAGTAGGTACCTATACATTTCCAAAATACTTTTTCATTTCATACCTTAAACTTTATTTTCTTAACTCCATGCAATGAGTTATGTTGTGATGGTAGCGTAGGTAGATATTTTATATTATATTAAACATTATTTAATGATTGTTCGTTCAATTCTATGACTATGTTATGCAACACTGCCAAAGCCACTATCAAAAAGCTAAAAGCCATCTTGGTGAGGGGCTCGATGGCGCAGTAGTAAACTCGCTCAGTCTGCATTTTCACAAAGACCGGTCATCCGATAGGTGATTAATAAGTTTTGATTCGGGAGGCACATAGATAGATAGATAGATAGATAGATAACATCTTTATTTGGACACTATAGACATACACAATATACAATCGTAAATAAAAAAAACAACAATTACACTATTAACAAACATAATTTCATAACACAAGTATTAAAAATACAAAAATGTGTGTGTGTGCCGCAGCATCTCAAAAGGGTCGTTGCTCAGCGTGGTATTCACTCGCATAGCAAGTGAATCGCTCATTTTCAGCAACAACCAGAGTAGAGTAGAGAGTAGAATAGTAGAGTTGATGGGCCCCGCTGAATTATCAGTCGGAACGCAACAATGCCACAAACATTGATGATATGGCAACATATTTAGATAAGAAGGTGGTAGGGTATAGCTAGCCATACTGACAAACAAGCCAAGCCAAGCCAATTGAGTTTACAAAAATATATCCCCGCAGGGAATCGAACCCGCGACCTCTGGGTTTGAGACCAGTGGTCGTAACCACTAGTGAGGCGGCGTTTCCATCAGGGGAAGGCTATGTTCTGAACCCGGGTTATCGGTTAATAATTTTTTCATAAACCGCAAACATCTTTAAATGATGTTTTTGCAAACTTGAATATTTTATTTATTTATTTTTTCTTTTTTTTGTGTTTTTTTACATATTGTGACTGTCCTTCACATTTTTTTGGGTTTTTATTTGTGATGGCAAGTGTCCTTTTATGATAGGGTATTTTCCAATATTAATGATGATGTAAGGGAGAAAAGAGCTGGACACTTGCTGAGTTTCTTGCCGGTTCTTCTCAGTATAAGATCCCGCCCAGAGTAGATAGACTTACGAACCGATCGATGGCGTAATGACCTTCATAAGAGCTATTTGTAGCCTAAACTGAATAAATGATTTTGAATCTCTTTGTTTTATTGCGAGTTCTTATGGATATGGGGTTTTTAATATAATTGAACAATTCTTAATAATTGGTCTTTAAACCTAACACCAACATGGACTGATAATTCGCCATCCTTAGAAAATCTATATCCTATACCAAATTCATCATGACTGAACAAATTTAATGGATTTTCTCTAATCTCATTTTTATTACATTTCTCGCACTTGTAGGTATTTGATTTATTAAATCTGAAGAATCTTAAAAAAAAAATACGTATAAATAACTTATTAATTCCGAGCTTATTTATAGAAATTATGCTTATTCTTAGGTGGTGCTGAGAATAACTTTTATTCCGTGTTTATTTGTAAGGCGGTAGGGTTTAATTTCAGTTGAGATTTGTAACATAATTTCGACAGACAGGCAACCCTACGTGCACCTAGTGTCGACACTCGTCCAACTAAATTAAATCGAGCATTATTCATATTGAAGAATAAAAGTAAAGCGCCCTTATAGTGACGTGCGTCATAAGTCCTGTTCAAAATATACACCTACTGGTTGGGGTTAGTAAAGGCGTTGCTTGCACTAAATTAAAGCACGCTTGTCGTTTGCTCGTAAAGACGATTTTGTTATGCATGAAATGGTTTTAGAAGTCGGAATTGACATCTTCATATTTTGTCATAACGAGCTCAATTCGGAAGCCATTTATTTTCCATTTTAAAAATATTTTTATGTGCTTAAAACATTATAGATTGCATTAAATTGTGTTTATTATATTGTAAATTACATGCTAAGAAAATGCAGAATATATAAAAAATATGTAAATCATGACATGTCTGTGATGACTTTGTTTATGGTAAATCCGTTTTAAACTAACTTACTACTAACAGCTATAAAACTTTTTTAACTATCAGCTCTCTTCGTGTATTATCTACCCACGTGTTGTTGACGGAGTTGTTTAGCGTTATACCTACACAAAAAACGCCGTAAACAAAGAAGAAAAAACTGTTTTGGTTTAATAGATGTCATGTGTGGTATTGAGGATCTTAAGACGCAGTGGTTAACGCGCCCGGTCTGCGATTGCTAAGGTTAAGCAACTTTAGCAAAACCCAGTCATCGGATGGGTGACCAAAAATGTATCATCTCGAGGTCCTCCGTGCTTCGGAAAGCACGTTAAACCGTTGGTCATGGCTGCATTAGCAGTTGTAAACAACCAACAATCCGCAGGGCCCGCGTGGTGGTTTACGGCCCGTTCTCCCTATCCATCTACATAGAAGGCTCGTACTCCAGCAGTGGGAACATAAACTGTAATGATGATGATGGTACTGCATTGTGTCCTAATCATCATCATCATCATCATCAGCTCAGATTGGTGGTTGTTAACAAATGCTAATGCAACCGGGACCAACGGCTTTACGTGTCTTCCAAAGCACGGAGGAGCTTGAGATGAAACACTTTTGGTCACCCATCCGATGACCGGCCATCGCGAAAGTTGCTTAACCTCAGCACTCGCAGTCCGGGTGCGTTAACCACTGCGCCACCGAGCTCCTGTCCTAATATCATGATATAATAAAACATATCCTCATCCTAATTGATGTAAAATTACAATTAAGGCCGGAAGGTGGAAGCGTACTTTACCTGGTAACCCTCAACTGCTAAGGAGCTAGCTATCTGATCTCTTTATTGCTGTAATGACAGAACCATGTTACTTAAAATGGTTGTTATAGCGACAGACTGCGATGACATGGTGGTAGCTAGGCAAGCCGTCTTAACACAATATTTATACCACTGGGAATAGAACCCAAAACCTCGTGGTCCAAGACCATTGCTGGACGAACCACTAGACCACTGAGGCAGTTAAAAAAAACGAACGAGCCTTACAGTAGTCGCATATGATGTATAACATTTGACAGCTCACCCTAGTGATAAGTAATTTTAACATTATATTCTGAAAAAAAAATGGGTCAGGTATTACATCACTACCCGACTGCGTCATTTTATAACTATAAAATAAATGCAGTAAATACTCATTAGAAGACATTTGACATATCAAAGTGATAATATGTCATGTTCATAATATCGATTTTAAATTTACAAAATGGCGCGCGCTTGCGCACTTCCCCGACTTCCTGTCACACTGTTACACCTACTTCCGTCACATTTCACTCCCACAAATTGTATTTAAAGAAGGCGAGCGGAAAGATGTTACACATCAATAATAAATATATCTCCTACTAGCATATTTAGTCTTGTTACTATGTTATGTAGGATCAGGTATTGTTATTAGGTAGTAACATACATTATCATGAACACATTGGAAACACAAAATCCATTTCGCGTTGAATACTTAAATCTAGATTTCAGATTACACGAATCTAGATTCAGAGCCAGACAAATTTAAATATATTGCCGAGCACATAAAGCTCCGTAAAATATCGTTCACGAATTCCGCATTGTTCACCGTATTCACATTAGAGCCGAGCGCCTGTTTTAGTGATGTGCTGTGATAGGTAATACCTTTTCGCGCTTCAAATTCGGATACAAGAGATTTATATTTTGTTCGGTTGTTATTTGATTTGTTGATATCCGTTGATCTGGGTTTCAAGTGAGGTAATTCAATAACGTCTCAATGGTGTGTTGGTATTCTGATTTTGATTACAGGAAAATGCTAAAGTGAAAATCAGACCAGTTTAAAAATTACTATATCAAGGCACTGTGTCTTGCATTTTTGATTTATTTCTTGATTAGTTCGTTCAATATTCGTGGTTTCTATAATTTTTAAATACCCGTAATCTTTCATCTTTTAAGTATCATAGTATTGAAAATAAGTAAATAAGTAAGTTTTCAGGCACAAGTTTATCTAATGGTAAGAGCCTTAAGTGAAAATGTGGACTATATGCTACGCTGGATAATGCTTAACTACTCGTAGAAAGAACTAGTTAAAGCCAGCTAGCCAGCCAGCTAGCCAGCTTTAAGGCTAAAGAGGACCAAATAATTACATTCAGGAAACTCATAAACAATTAAATAATTTAGCTACTTAGCTGTTCGCATTTTAAAAGAAAATAATACAAGGTAGGCAACCCTTTCAAAATTCAATACAAAATTCAAAATTCAGAATGATTTAATCAGTTTAGGCTACAAATTAGCGTTTAATAAATGTCACTATGCTATCGGTTCCTAAGTCTACACAGGGCGGGAGACCTTGTACTGAGAAGAACCGGCAAGAAACTCAGCAAGATCATATATTTTCTCTCTTTCTTTTTACAAAATATTAAGCTTTAAATAAAATACTAAAAACTTCGGATAATGAAACGAATCGCCTGTCCCTAGTTCAATTCCCATCACTAGAGCGGTGCCCACGAAACTCGCACGGATGGGTGGCCGCTACGCGCGAACGCCTTCCAGCGCGCTCATTACGCGCGTCTCGATAACGCGCGTATCGATCGCGATACTACATAACAAACATGTGGTAGGCACCGATTATTTCTCAATTGCCATTTGTGATTGATTTCTTCAAGGCGTTGCTCGTTGGTTTCCCTTCTTTTGTTTTAATAACACTTTTTCCAAAATTTTGTGGCTTTCATTTTAAACATGTTAGTTAAAGGGTTCAATTATTTGTAGAACAGGTATACCTGAACTTATTTTTTCTTTTTTTCATATAATATATATTTTACGGGTAAGCACAGTGCCTTGATTTCACCTGATGTTAAGTGATGATAAGGCCAATGATAGAAGCGCACTTCACCCGGGATCCTCAACTAGTGAGGCTACCCACCCACCTACCTACCAATCCTCCGTCCATAAGAAATACTTTATAAATTGAATGCTTATACTCAGTAAATAAACCAAAATAGTAGAATGTGCTTTTTCTGTAGTCAGAGGAACCTATTTCTTAATAAATAAATGATGATATTTTTTATAAATACGATTTTTAACAAATTTTTTGGATGTCAAAATCAAAGACAATACAAATATGTATAAGTTATTCGCTAAGAATTTTGGTCAGCATAGATATAAAGTTATTAAGTTAAGGTATATAGCTGTGGTAAGAAGTATCAATGGACATGCCTTTGGACATTCGTATTTTTGGACGTTTTTCTTTTTAGACATAAGTCGTGCCAAGGGTTCTATTGTCTATTTTGTGATAAATATTTATTTAATTCTTTGATTTCATAACATCAACTGTAATAAACGATTAGACTGTAAATGTTATCAGATCTCCTATTACAAGCCCAGGTACATGTTTTTAACTTTAATAACTTTTATGTTATTCAAACGGCAGGTTGTAAAAATACAAAGCAGGTGAAATAATTATTTTACAAATAAGATCATTATCTGTATCAGACTCAATCAGTGTATTACAAAATCTCGTTCGTATTCATATTATGGTATTATTTATTGTAAACGCCTTACGTAGGCATTTATCTATAAAATGAGATGTGAGCGAGCGCATGTTATTGCTTTTCTTAACGGTCAGGCGTTAGCAACCAGAAACCTGCGCGCAAATAAACTTTAAAATTGAACAAGAAAATGAATAGTAGCTTGTAACACTAAGTGAAAGTACGTTCTCTATATATGTATTTGTATTGCAAAACCATGAGTATGGTATTAAAATAATAAAAATAAAGATCAAATTACGGAGCATATTGGGCATGCAACTTAATTATTTAAAAAGTAAAAGAAAATTCTACCTGTTTATTTTATGAAATGGTCATAGTCACAGATTTGAATAGGTACTCTAATCGCAACAATGGATTTCGATACAGCGACTATCGATTTAGCGTACCACATATAAAAGGATTTTCGTAACAGCGTGTTTGCGAATCCGTCATTCGATACAGCGGTTTTTGATACAACGGCTTTTCGAGAGGGCGTATCATTTGGAAGTTTTTTCGCACAGCGTGCGTCGCAACGACGCCTTTCGAACCTACAGCGGTTTCCACACTAGGACAAGGCAGACCGGTGATAAACCAAATCAGACGAGTTGCTTCAAAGGCTTAAAGGAGACGAGTTGCTTTTATTTTTCACGAAGGCTAAATGCTTAAGACGACACCTCGATTTGTGAACATTCAAAAAGGCTGATCCTTACTGACGCTAGCATAAGGTCGATAATACGTAGCGCCTGCGACAATATAGACCGGAAGTTAACAGTTAACCTAAAAACTATAAAAAAAATAATGTTGGTTTTAGTTATCAAAATATGCAGCTACTAAATTACGAATATTGATGTTATCAATTATTTGAGTGGTTTCCAAGCATAAAAATTAAGTAATTTTCTTGTAATTTCAACAATAGTAATTTTTAGTGGTGTTTTCGAAAATAATTATGATCGAGTCAAAATTATACAATCGTGTATTTGAGCAAGCAAATTCAAGATGAAGGCATGAATTTACCTTTATAAACATTTCAGATTCGTAAGTCATATTATAGTCTTAAACCATTCGACGAAAGTTGGGCATTTTTTCAGTGTGTCGCCTTAAATGCCGGGCTACATATCAGACCCCTTTACAACTATATCTACACTAACAAACAAAACTCTAAGCAGAAGGTATTTAAGATTATAATTTGTTCATTTACATATTTAAATAGCGTTAATATACGAGTTCGTAAATCATATACTTAATGCTACTGTACGTTATGTACGTACAACTGTACATAGTAGGTATATTAACTCCACCTGCTATAATGCAGACTATATTATACTAATTAAGTATCCGTAATGTCATATCCAGCTTTAAATTGATTGATTGATACGATACGATAGATAATTACAGCTACATCGATTAGAGTGGTATAGCAATGTTCCGGAGAGCGCGTTAAGCCTTTGGTACCGGTTGTTGTCATAAGAGGGCAGTCGTTAGATAGAACCCACCAAACTCGTATTGAGCTGATGTGGTGGGTTATGGTCCAATCTCTCCTTGTGCTCAGGAGAAGGACGTTTAAGGCTTATGATTATGAATGGACATGCTGGTAAATAAATCCAGGTAGTGATTTAGAGCATTTTTAATATGAAAGCTACAGATCTAGATAAGAGTAAGTGCTATGGTCCGTGGTGTACACTTGGAGAGGTCTCTGTCTAGCAGTGGACTAATATAGGCTGATGATGATGATGATGATGATGATGATGATGATGATGATGATGATGATGAGATCTAGATATATTTAACTCTTTGTATAGTGCGGCAAAAACGGACTGTTTGTTCTAATGATCTTATGAATGTGGTTTACAAAAGAAGGTAAGACAGAAGGTAATTTTGTTGAGCTACAAATGATAGTGGGATGTTTTGTAGCTTTGTACTTAATCTATAAAGATAGAAATGTTGTAGACCTGTCCTCGCCGACACGCCGACATGACACCCGCGGGCACAGTTGGGGTAATGGCAATTAAGCGTTTACTTTTAAAAATACAAGTATACAACGCTGTCTAAATGGCGTTGTAGTCAAAACAAACCTACCCAATTCAAAACCGACGTCTAAGAGAACGTAAGCACTTTTTTTCGTCAAATTAAATAAGATAAGATAAGAGCGTTTACGCCGCACACTAGCGCCACTAATGAAAAAAAAACATATCTAAATTACTTCATTCAAATAGTTTGTTGAGCATAATTTGATTTTCTATCTCTAATTACTAGATATGTTTTTTGTTTCATTGGCGGCGCTAGTGTGCGGCGTAAACGCTCTTAATGTTATATGCAAGTATATCCAAACAAACGTGTCTCTTTGTCTCAAGGCAACTCGCTTAGTTTAGATATAATTGAAGCTCAACAGCTGAAGTCGATAACATAAAACATTATCTGCACTACAGCCTATATATTTGGTCAGTGACCTGCACCGATTTTAATTGACCGAACAATGTCAGACTTGGTATAACACCATCTGTTGAATCATTTTGAAAAATATTACTTTTCAGCCTCATTTTCAAAGAACAGCAGTCACTTCTAACTTATAACGTAAGTGTATTAAAAAACTGCATACTATTTAAAGGTTTCCACTCCAAGATGGAGACGGCAAGGCAAGTTGAGTTATGACACAAATAAATAAACGTAAGTGGGGACTTTAGAATCACGGACGCGGGCAATTGCCGATTGGCTCAATAGACGCCGAAGTGGGTCGGAAGCAATTTAAAGTTTTTGTCGAATAAATACCTACGCCAAGTCAAAAATGCTCGCATGCTTAGTACTCCACATAACTCTGTACAAAACGAAAATAAAGTGGGACGCCGCCGTGATTGTTTCTAAGTTAGTTCTGCTCCTGGCCGTGGCCTAATAAAAATGCAGCTCCTTTTTAATAAAACCCAGAAGTTTCTAGCAGTAACTTTCGTTGTGGTAAGTCGGTGATTAAATATACGTGTTCAGTATGGTAACATTGTTCAGTTATGTTAGACAATGATGAAGTGTGTTAGTGTTAGTTGTTATATTGACGACAGTTCAGTATCTTAAATATGTATGACAAATTGCTATCAACAGCTGTTATGACTAGAGTTTCTCACAATGAAAATACCTTATATATTAGAGAATCAATAATGTAAATGGAAATATCTGCGTACAGCAGTGAATATTATCAAATCAATTGAATTAAACAAAACTTTATTTGCATAGGTACTAAGTGGTATGTCCACTTGCTGACATACAAAAGAGGTAAATAAATAATTAGAATTATGAATAAATTTATTTTCTATATAAAGTTAAGTCTAGATATACATCAACCTTATAAAATATCGTTTACTTACATTATAATGGGATATAAAATACGTACTAAATATGTACTGCTTAGTTGCTATTTGGGCATTGTAAATTTCAGGCTAAATTACAGGCACATCAACATAAAAACTGTCAAATTTCTTCAATGTATTATATTTTCAACCGTATCTATAAGGCATAAAGTTCAAAGTCTATTAAGAAAATTTGACAGTTTGTGGTAGGTTGATGTGCAGGCGTGTGTACTTACATAGTCGTAAAAATCACCAAACCGCATATACAAGGTGTAACAAAAGGGCGTGGCCAAAATGAAAAGATTTAAAGTGTATCCAATCCAGAACTTGTATGTGTTATTTATTAAGACATAATTATTAACTTTAATTTGTCATGCAGTGGTTAATGAAATATTGTTGATGATGGTTATGAAGTGATGCGCGTCAGGCGCGAATAAGCGAGCAGCAGTGATCATAAAATATGTTAGTACACAGAGGTTACTAAACCTGAGGCTGAGAATTGTTTATTTTGATCAGTCAGCCAGTCAGTCAGACATTTAAAAACAATCTTTAAACCTCATTCTTAACGTTACCATTACCTACAACTCGCACACGTTAAGGTTTTATGAATTAGGTAATCCTTAACTAGCGATATTTGGGCTCCAAAAATAATTGAATCTAAACAATGAAGTTGAATTACTAGAATGTTTGATTTGAAGATTCAAAAGTTGAATCAATATGTATGTGTTACAATATTCGGGAATCATATAAATTGTACATTCCTACACATGCTGTAGGTATGTAAATAATTCAATGAGAAAATAGGTTTGAAATTCTCTGGAGTATCAAACAGGACGAAATTACAATGGGTTGCGGTAATATGATATTACGGAGAGCTAATTCAAAGGTCGGTAAGTAAATGGTGTATCTGAATATTTGATAATCTGTGGCGAACAAAAAGCTGCGGATTGGCGGAGTACTTACACGAAGTAAACAAATTGGATCTCTCGACTCGGCTTTATCAGCCAATCGATCTAACGTCATAGATTAAATTACTTTAAAACCGGCGTGCTCTAAATTGGTTCTATCTTCTTACAATCTTAGCTTATTTCAGTTTTGAGGCAATATTTTTATAACGTCATCATTACGTCAGCTACGTTAAAGTAAAGTTATTAACTAGTGGAACTTTTTTTGGCATTTGACCATATAAGCAACAGTATGAATTTGCATGGTTTTTAAGGCAGTGTGTAGTTTTCGTTAACATGATCAAATGGTCCCATCCGATCCGAACCCCTTGGAGAATTTAGTAGGGAAAGTCGTTCCCTCTACCTCTGACGGTGCTTCGTTTCACACGGCTTAAGGAACCCTTTAAGTTCCTCGCCGCCCCCAAAAAAGTCCAGTGACGCTGAAAATGCCGACTGAAAGAATCAGAAAACTCATTAAAAAAAAACTATCGAATGGTGAAAAAAAATGCGTCCAAAAAATTATTTTTAAATTCACTGAGTTGTGATAGGCACAATTTATTCCAAAATTGTAATGTACACTTTCAGTATCGTTGACGTCATCTTAGACCAAACCTCAAAATTCTACTGTATTCAGCAATTCCTTTAGAAAATTAAACGCGAGAAGATTTGTAAAAAGCGTTTCATTTCAATGTAGTGTTCTCGTAAACTTAAAGAATACCTACATATCCTTTGGTATACTCCTAATTCGTGGAGAATCGTATCTTGAAGGGCGTTTTTGTGCGTATTTTGGCGTGTTTTTAATTAATTTGTGTTGGAATTTGCTCTGCGTGTCGTTGATGACGCAATAGCAGTGTCTTGAAATAAATGAATACGAACTTTATTCGCAATATATATTCGCTTTGTTACTATATCTTACGTATTGCGAATGAAAAAGTATTTAGATACGCTTTAAAAATTTTAATACACATCCGTCAAGGGCTTTGTTTAGTTAATTTACAACTGAGCATTATAACTTAGTGCACTGAAAACTTCAGATAAGCAAACATACTCAACATACGAAGTGTTTGCGTGCCTACAAAGAACAACACCATTATTTCGCCTGTATCCGAGTAGGTAGACGGAATATTTCACGTTTTAAATACATTTCATTTTAGGTCGAGAGGGAGTGAGGGCGTCGCTCGGCGTCGCTAAAATGCCCTTTGAAGTCGACGAACCCATGGAGTCCTAACGAAATTGTTCCTTTAGCCTTCATAAATGTGAGCGCACTTTTACAGTTTTTTTTTCTTCTTTATAGCGTGCAAAGTGACTCAAAGCGTGACAAGTGCCAACGGTTTTTGTCAATGGACGGTGGTATAATTGAAAATAGCGGGAGGCTTTACCAAATTTCGTTTATTTGGGGCGCGCTTACCGATTTATACGGAACTAGCTTTCGCCCGCGACTTCACACGAATATTGGGAATGTCACAAAAGTGTTTATCGAATCCCAGCACATTGTAATTGACCAGGGTAAAAGGTAGCCTAGATTGCTGAGGGATAGAGTAACTTCCTATAAGTGTAAGATATTTTTAGAATAGGTTCTTAAGTTCTATAACTACTACACAAAAATAATAATTACGTTACTATGATGTTAATGTAGATAAGCTATTTCGAATCTGTGCATATATGAATTCGTTTAATACATTTCTTAATAAAGGAAAAAATAATTCATCCATGATTATAAATTAAATATTTTACTTGTCTTAGAACTAATGATACCCAGCTTATTCGTTAAAGTAATCCCTTCTCTAGGAAATTTGCGAAACATTTTCCTTTTGTTTATTACTAGAGTACACCATTCATACTTTAATTAACTAAAACATCAAAAATTTGATCAACCTAATTATAAGGGGCACCCTACCAATTTTCCACGAAAGTAATCCTGAAAACATAAAGATTATGCATAAAACTAATTACCCTATCTCATAATTGCCTTGTTTTGACGTCTACCCTTTGAGAGGCCGTCGCTTATTTCCCGAGTCTTGTAAAGATATTAATAACCATCTAAGTCGTCGTCTGTCGTCTCCTAACCCGCAAGAGTTTGAGGCTGAGGCGTGACGTCTTCGCGGCTAATAGTGTTGTGCCGATATTGAAAGCTATGAGGTGAATTGGAAACTTAACGTAGGTACCTATTCATTACGAACTCTTTAGTGTTAATTTTAATTTTTCAGTGACGTCTTTTGTTTTTAGTTTCAAATGTCACTATGGTTGTTAGGTTTTGTTTGATATTTTGCAGTTTCTCTTTATACTTTTATTTCGAAACTTTTTAATCAATTAGACAGTTTAGGAGAGCATCCTTAATTTTTTTTTTATTTTTAACAACAGAATATTAACAACAAGACTAGAGATCACTGTGTACCCTAAATTATCTTTGATTGACTGTGTTTGCTAGGTATATGATACTTAAATTAAATTTTTGCTTTGATAAACAAAACTGTCTAATTATTCAACCTAATCTACAAAAACACGTGGGAAATGTGGTCAGAAATATTTTATACCCAACAAATTATGTTTAAAAAGTTGTTATTCGAAATTTAAATTATGTCAATGGGAGTACATCACTAGTGCCAACCAACCCCTAGCAAGCCCTCTAGGCCGTGTTTTTCGCTAATACTCCTTCAGAGATGATAAGATGGTGGCTTTACAAGCAAGCAGTAATTACGCCAGTCCAACCACCGTCGTCGTAAGAAAACGAGTCGTTGCAATCTTTTGTTACCCTCTTAATATCCCCTTGAGGTAATTTTATAAAAGTGGTTATGAGTTAATAAGAATTTTATATTACAACACTTTGTGAATGAGCTTGATGGCGACGTGCGCATTCTGGTTGCGATCTTGAAAGTTATGCAACTTTAACAGAGTCTGGTCACCGGATGGGTGGCCAATTAAATAATCAAAAGGTCTTTCGCACTTTAATATTGCTGGGTAAAAGAAATTTGAATACTTTAAAACATTTTTGCTGCGTTCCTACTCTTGAATAGAAGTAAATTTGTTTTTAAGATTATTATGGAACTCACATTTACTTTACAACGTTAATTCATACGGAAAACTAAACTAGGTATGTCTATAAAATATGTCCAAGGATGTATTAATAAAACTTTAGGAGTAGTATCTTCAATATATTTCATCGACGAAAATACCTCTTATGGGGGGGTCAATTCCAAAACCCCTAACTCGTAATATTAACGGCAGTTTGAGTTCTACGTCGTGTAGGGGCTCGATTTTGGTATTTTTGAAAGGCAAAGGTGTAGGGTAGCTAATACAATAAAAACACGCTATCAAACAGTTCCTTTTTTTAATTTCCGAAAGGAGAAAGTGTTTTTTTTACAGTTTTTAGGGTTAAAGTTAGGGGTTTAGGGTTTTCGAATTGGGGAGAGGTTCCCATAAGGGGTATTTTTGTCGATGAAATATATTGTAGATACTGTTCCTAAAGTTTTATTACTACATCCCTGGACATATTGTATATAAAAAAAACCACCCGCATTAATTTCAGTAATTCCGTGATCATGGCGCATGCAACTGTGCCGAAATATCGGATACTTACAAATAATACACATGGTAAGAATCCCATTATTACTCTATATACTAACGCCCTTACAAATAAACAAAGAATAAGGTCTGAATAGTTATTCCGTGTTTTGTCTCTCTTACTCTAATTTGAAATGACGTTTGCATGACAGAAACAAAACACGCAATAACTATTCGGATCTTATTCTTTGTTAATTTAAGAAGCTCATAGTTTTGTAACTTAATGGTGAGTACTCACCTTTAGGAAACTAAAGCGACTGTATTGTATTACTTTTATTATAATGTGGCTTATGCGTCAAATTAGGGACACATCTTACGTGGAACCAAGTGTCTATGAGAATAATCAGCAAGAATTTAAACAAGGGTTTTTCTCCCCTTCCCGTAACAGCTTATTACGCTCCTTATAACAAAGGAGCACCTTTATCACTGTCATTTACATATATAACTAGATTTAACCGGCCTACTTAAACTTATCCGGCAAACATTGTAAGATAATGTTTTTTTTTTTAAAACCAATATTTACTGAAAAAATTGTGAGTTCTTGTCGTAGCCAGAATCAATAAAAATAAAACAGCAGATTACAATTTGATTATTTTTTAATTCAATAAAAATATATTTTTAATATTTTTCGTATAATATTAGATACTTAATAGTAATTAGTTGAGAATGTACACTAATACATACCTACTTCACACTAACCTACATACCTACTACTATACATACGTACTACATACCTACGCTACGTCAGGATGCTTCAGGTAAAATTAGATTCAGGTAAAAGTAGGGTAAAAATTATTGTTCTTAAAATTTACGATTCACTACACGAACTGTAAAACCTGAAAAACTATTCAATTTTAAAGTTTACTAAACGCTGACAGTTGATAACAGTAGATAACAGTTAAAAATTACAGTTTGAAACATAGTTATCATCATTGCATTGAAACACTATAAACACCTTATCTACTCGCGCTTATTTTATTAAAGGAGGACGGGCATTATAGCCTAGGAACCAATAACAACATGCGATATATCATTGGAAAGGATTTTTTATGTACTTTAATTGTTGTTATGGCGGGAAGTACCAAATCACTGTGTGGAAAAAGTTATGGCATAATAAAGCAGACTTAAACAAAAATAATTTTTTTTCAGAATTTCATTATAAAATGGTTTAACAAGCATTACGTCATTTTAAGTAGGTACTAAAACTCAAGTAGTTTGTGCAGACAAATACTAGTCGAATAAGCTTTATCAATATTAGTGTAAAATTACAAAACCGATAAGTATTAATCGATCGTCAATAGATCGATTGAAGTTAATTAGTCGGCCATATTGAACAGAACTGTCACTTATAAAAAAAGTGGGTAGGCATGTTTTGCTAATGGTAATAAATAAATAATACTTTGGCTTTGTTTATCGGACTGTGATTGTTGCTATATTATTATGTTATCGACCTTTGGCTTTGTTTATCGGTTTCTGTGATTTTTTCTATATGTTATACTAGTAGCTAATGTTGTTTTACCAAAAAAAAACAAGATATTGATAATAAACATAAAAATAAACACTTAATATTTTTGAGAAACAGTTTGGCTTTATTGAGTCTTAACTATTTTTACACAGCAGCTTGAGACTTCCTACCATAACAATAATTAAAGTACTTTAAAAAATCTTTCCAATGATATATCGCATGTTGTTATTGGTTCCTAGGTATGCTTCCATATATTTTTGCCCGTCCTCCTTTAAGTGTTTATATTAAATATTATTATTGTACACAATGGTTAGGGAGAACATGTAAATTAAAACAACATTTACGAGCTCGCAAAACCTTTCTGAATACTATATTAATCTGAGTTACACATGTTCCGCGAGTCGCATACAGTTATATTTTATGTATCTGCACTTACTCTCACCGCAATGACTGGGCGCACTCAACCCACGTCACCCCGCATTATCAGTGGAAAGCTTCTTAATTACCAACATAAAACGTTTTCGCGTGCGGATACAGAAAGCTAAATTTTCACAGCACCAAATTAGCAATGTTTCTCTAATCTTTGCAGCTCTAGAATCAAAGGGGTGTGTTAAAGGAAACCATAATTAGAGTCCTCGGGGGCGAAGTTTGCAGGAGGAGCGGGGGCGGGAGCGGAGGCGGGCGCGCCAGCGGGCCGCTGCAAGCATCTCAATTGGCGCGCTCCCTGTAATTTTGCCGTGCACCGTTCGCTCAACTAATTTGTCATCCGAATATCAAGTTACGCATAAAATTTCTGGCAGCAGTAAAGTAACAGTACACTTGCCATATTGACGTTTTAAATCTGAATTTTATTCGGTGTCTGGTCGCGTCAGCGTACGTAATTGCTGCATTCGACTCTGACAACTAATTGGTAAGTAAATCTAGCGGAATCGGGCTATTGTTTCGTTCGTTTATCCATGTGGGTAACTTGATATTAACGCTGTGTGCGAATTATGTTTTTCTTTAATACGGGTAGAGTGATATGGTTTGATTACATGTAGGAGTAGTAAACTGCTACGAATAACAAGAAACGTGCTACGAAAGTTGCATTCATTAATGTTTGTGTTTAAGATTTTAAAACCACAAGTGTAAGACTAAGACGTGAATAGCAAAATGCAACTAGCAATGCTTATTAATACTCCTTATGATAAATAATTAACATTACATTATAATTTATTTATTTATTTATTTTAAAACTTTTGCAACATATATTACATGGCGGACTTAATGCCTGAGGCATTCTCTACCAGTCAACCATAGGGTGGTGCAGAAATAACAAGGTAGGTGCAATTGGGTGAAGACAACAATTTAGAAATAAAAATAATATATTATAAAACGCACAGTATATACCTACATATATACAATTTATATAAATATACTTATATACACTATTATTACATAAACTACTTTTACAAATATCAGTGCTTAAGTTTTTTTGTATCCTAAAAAGTTATTATCCGATGTAGGTGTGTATTAGTGGGGAAAGCTGCTGCTTGAGATACGGAGAATACCAGCATAGGCACTTAGTCCACACTAACTTTTTGTTTATAGTTATCAATAATAAATTTTACGTAGTAAACCATAGTAGCTACAATTATCACCAACAACATTATTATCTAAAATTGGTATCTGCAAATAAAAAAAAACATTGACTAAAATGTCTGCTACTGCAGAATCATGATCTTAGCCAAGCTGAGTACTGCAAAGATTACAACGTTATTTGTTTTTCCCTTAGCCGTACACATTATAAAAATAACAAGCTACGACCTCCCACCGTGACGGCCGCATTTACTTACCAGGAAAATAGTGAATTAAGTCATATGCCTGCCTGACATAATTTTCCGTCACCCCACTATTATTGTGTGGGCTGGTATTTGGACAAGCGAGGATCCATTACAGAGGGGAAACAGTACAGATTTTACGGCGAGCTAAGTGAACGCCATTTTGTGAGCACGTGCTTTCGTCTTCCCAAAAGGGGCAGTGTTAGGGCTTACCTACATTAGCGATTTTTGGGAAGGTTCGATTATTTGGTCTTTTTATAATTATATGGACCCATTTTCATCGTTCCTTTATAAACACCCCACTGCTGGGCTCAGGCATTCGTTGTAACGAAATAATCAGTTCAAAATCCACCTTGCTGGTCTAACGCGGCTAACGGCATGAGCGATATCACCATCTAAGATATTAAAAATTTGGTTACCAATTTGGAGATCTCACGAATCACTGCGAATGTTTATACCAAAGCAGGATATACGATATAGGTCAATCACAAATAAAATATATAAAAATGTATTTAGTACATTTATGATTTATTTTTATGTCTTTGAAGTGTACCTAAGTTATCGCAAGTCTCAGTAGCTACTATGGACGCTTGTTTAACCTTTCAAAATTATTATACTCAGACCAGTTCAGGTCAATCCCTAACAAGAGAATATATAAATGCCAATTTAATATCTATGCAAATATTATCTAAACCCATGTCATAAGTTGTCAAATAAATATTAAAATAGTGACATCTTATTCCAAAGATACTCGTATTTTTGCATTTACAATTTCAAAGGTATAGCTACACTTTTAGTAAAATATTAATAAGGGAACTTCAATTTCGCAAGTCATTCAATATTTAGTCCGTTTTTAAGAGTTCGGCGTAAATATTTTGTCAATTTTATCAATGTAAGACAAGATAATAAACCGGGATACACCACACACTACAGAATTAGAATTTTAATAAATAAAAGCAACACGTTAATACGCTTTTATTTCAATTCAAAGATAAAAGGTGCTAGAAACACCCTATATTTGCCAGAACTCTGCCTTACATATGGGGTGGTTCGGTTGCCATAGGAACTTGGGGCTATGGGTTTTTCCACGTCACACAATGAAAAGGCAGAAGACGTAACGACATCTAATTAATAACCTCTATCATATCTATATTGCAGGGCTTATGGGAGGGTGAAGCGAGGCTTAGGGTAAGAGGACTAGTGTACACATGATTTATTCCAAGTCTCGCTGAAATCATCGGTAACGAGCGATTTTTCGCCATAACTCCCAAGGTAATTAGATAAGGGAGCAATGTCAATTAAGCTTGACGAAGCGTAAACGAAAGATTTTGATTGCAATTAAAATTATAGCTGACTTGAAGTTGTTTTGGCCTCTAGACGTTTGAATTCTCTTGGAAATGGGTGTTTTAACAAACTTTGGCAAATCGTTATGCTATACTGTTTAAGATTTTGTGTATGTCATCTGTTTACCTTTGTTGAAATAATTGTAAAACTATAAATTATATTTTGTTTGTGGTAGGACTTGCTGGTAGTATATTTATGGTTTAGGTGGCTAGCTACAACCATACTTATCTAAGTCTGTCACTCAAATTATGTTAACTGCGTTGTTTTGTTCCGGCATTTAGGGAGATTTAAGACAATCAGTTTCAGTGGTGACGAATTTAGCGTAACTTTACCCAGAATTGGTCACTTACCACCAGGTGAGATAAAGAGTCTCTGTTTTCAAACAAACACATGTGTCAATTTGTTGTTCCTACATTTATTTATACTGAAATGGAGTTTGCTATGTTATTATTGTTGCCGAGGGGTTAAAAACGTTAAGCGACAAATACCTACTTAAATTCAAAATTAGAGATAAATGAACAAAATAGATTAATATCTAATATATGTCTATACAATAGACGATTGGCGTTTATAAATAGTGCGATTAATGCGATATCGTTACCAAAATGTTGATACGCTTGTAACTTACGTAATAAAAATGAAATCGCGTCAAGTATCAGTTGATATAATAACTACTTAGTAAAGTAACAAATGTATTAGATTACTTATAGCATTAAGATCTTGTGCTCATTTTAACTACCTACACATTTTAGCTAGTAATTCTATATGAAATTTGAAGAGTTTTAAATTATTAAGACTTTACTATAAGTTGTTATAATTTAATATAGGTATAATTGTCAACGTTTTATTCTAACTAGTGGTCGCCCAGTGGTCGAAATTCGACCGTAGTTTTTATTAAAAGATGTTTACTATTTCGGCTGAAGGGTTACGTAGAAGTATAAAAAAAACCTTTTCAGGAAACCAATTACGTAGAAGAATAAAAAAAAGGTGTTTAGGAAACTAGTTTCCAAACTTCGGTTTCCTTAACGGCCGAAAGGGTTTGAACGTATCAATGGCCATGACAATTAAAATAAATATGTGTTTGACTTTGACAGATTCAAATCATTCGCATTTTTTAATATCATTTGAAGCTTATTTTTGTAACACTTAGTATACACACATTTTACTTATCTCCTTATGAACTTTAACTATGCCAAGTCTTAATAATAGTAATATTAATCAACACTATCTATCTACTCTGTGATCTGTGATTTGTTCGCAACAATATTTGCGTAAAATTATATGTAAATAATCATAATTATAGTTCTAAATAGTGAATTCATGCGACCGGGATGCTAAGTCTTCAATCGGCGTTGCGTGACTTTGACTGAAGTGTGTCCCTGTGTCATTGAAATGTGTCACACCAACAATACTTATTTTGAGTTTCTTAAAAATCATGTCCGCCATCTTGGATACCAAAATAGATGTCATACTCATCAATAGGCACCCCCGAAAACCTTAGAAACGATACCTATATTAATTTTTTTAAAGTTGTCAAACACGAATATAGAGCCTCATAATATATTGTTCTAAGGATAGATCTTATAAAAAAATTCTTGGACCTCCAAATAGATAACATAATTATTATTCAGAAACAGCACCTCCGATTTCAATATGAAAATTTAAAAAAAAATATATAATAATGTTTGTCATTTACTACTTCGTTTCCTCCGATTGATTCCATTTTTATTGAAACAATGTTTGAATAGTTAAACAAATTTAAACGGGGATTAACGCAAACTAATTAGTAAAAAGGTATCATACCTTCTTTATACCCGACGTTTCAACCGAGTTACAACGGCCGTGGTCACGGGCTGACTACTGTCGCGATGTTGCGCCTCCGTTTGCGCGGCGGCGAAGTCTTCATTCACCGTCACATTATTTTGCCAACTACCGCCACACACAACACTAACGGTGTCCCTATTACGTATACAAGCCTTATTCTGGTTGTTTATCGACTGCGAAGAAAAACGAGGATGTCTTTTTGTAAATACTGGATTCCACGCTGAAGATAGTTTATGGCCGTCTTCCCAGTCGGTTCTTCGCAGTCGGCCATTGACAGATTTCGGCCACTCCTCCCCCTTCCATGTTTGAAAATTTTGAAAAATGTATGAATAAATGTTTATATAATTTAATGTATTTGTAAGACATAATTATCATATTTTTTTACTGTATGTGAGATCTTCTCCATATAAACTTTAACTATACCAAATCACACATTCCTCTATGCGCGCAATTTGCTTAAAAAGGGATCCAAAGATTTTGCTTGACGTATTAATATCTCGATAAGTCATAAGAAAACATTTATTGATGCTGTTCGACTGAACACGTAACTATGAGCCCAAATAACACGCAAAGATAACTACAAATTATAATTAGCGAGCGATTGGTATGCACGCATCTAAATAAGCACCTCGGCTCATAACAACACTGAGACACAAACAGATAATTAGTGACAGAGGGAACACCATCGCCCATCAATATGGCTCACGTGTTCGTGTTAATTGGATATGCTGGACAATGGCGGCGGCAGACGCGGTGCACCGTTATTACCACGCATTGTTCTCGGTTGAAACAATCCAACGACTTCATAATGGAACCCTGAATATTCGTCTGTAACACCGTCTGTCTTTCGACTGTGGTCCGATTTGAAAATCATAAATAATGCGATTGCTTTTTGTTTCTAATAAGGGCAGACGAACTCCAGTGCTCTTAAAAATTTATTTAAAACATAAAATAATCATCACCAAATCAGTCCAAAAATGCGCTTACATTATTATATCAAATAAACAGACGAATTGAGAAATTTATGTAGACGGCTAACAGTACCTATGTACTTTATTATACTTATCCAGTTGTTCAGATACACGGCTTTGTTATGTATGATGAGTGCAACTAGTAAGACTTTTCTCTGAAGGGAAAAAAAAGAAGGAATCTGTTCCTTAAGAACTTCAAGGAAGGATTTTCCCTCACTGTCATTTCAGGGTAACTTGAGTCCAATAACGTAGCGATTCGAATGACGGCCTGCCAAAAGGGAGACGCCCAGGAATGCTTGGACATTTCCTTGACGATTTGCGTTTCGCGTCTCTTATTATAAAGAGTGCGTGCAATGCGGGTTAGGTCCATGCCCCTAGTCCACTAGCTCTATGGGGGTTGAAGGCGACGACGTCACCTTCTTTGTATCGTTCGCATATGGTAAGATACTCTAGTTACCGTTGGTAGCAAGGTATTCCTAAGATAAGAAAATATACATTTTTATTGCCTTAAAATTGTTTTAATACTTTACAGATTTTATGCATTTATGGGAACAAACAATTTACCCTAGACGGGCATGATATTTTAGTAAGTAAAGACCGCAGTCAAATAGAAAGTATTAAAGCTAATGATTAAATAAAATAGTCAACTATGATTGTCTCTCTCATATTGTCAATACAACTATCTTCATGATTTTTAAACTGTGACTACACAGTATAAAGGTCACGAAAAGGATGATCATCAATGATTGTTTCCTGAACCTCTCTGTCACATTCTCGCTACTGCTAAAGATAGTACATTTTTTTTGTATTTTTACTCTGGGTTGTTTAGCATATAAGCACAAAAGAAATAATAAGTAGTACTTATAAAATTCGCGAAAAAAAAGTTGCAAATGGCAATGACCCGTGCAAGCTATACTTAAAGGTAAGGATTAGTTTACGTAGGTACCTATTTATTTATATGTATATTTAAAGTATTTATTTATGTTAAGGTCGTTAATAATAATTGGTCCCGCATACTTTCTTTTCTCACTACCGCTAGGGTTGGCTGGAAGAGATCTCTTTTAGAGATAAGCTCACCCTTGTATACGTATTTTATAATGTGCAATTTAAACTGTAATTTCTATGTACAATAAAGGATTAAGGTATTAGAAGTATCAATAGGCAGTGGCGAGCGCTTTCCATCAGGCCAAACGCAGCTTGTTTGTTTGCTCAATCGAAAAAAAATAAAAACATAGACATCGGTTGAATATATGGGACACGTTATATTTTCGCGATAAAGTGCATTATGGCGAGTCAGCAGACGCGACGTACGAACGTTATTACGACAGATTGTTTGAGATTGAAACGATTCGCTGACTTTGTAAGGACTGAAAGGAACATCTGTAGGCTTAGCCAAAGTAACATTAAGAAAATGATAGCGAAGTACGAAAAGAATAAAAGGTATGGGATTGACATAAGCTTCGCTAAATCACGTGGTCAATCTTATCTGAATCTTAGCTGAATCCAATATGCATCAAGACAATATTTCGAGTAAGGCTTTTATTGCGATAGCCGCGCAAATATTTTTTAATATTGTTTCTTTATTTATTTGCTTGCTAGAAGATTATGCATTTCGATTAATAACATGTCCTCAATTTTAAAATCACCGCCGCCCATGGACACCCGCAAAACCAAAGTAATCGCAGATGCGTTGCCAGCCTCGAGGAAGGAATAGGAATTGGGAGGGGGAGGGATGAGAGATGGGCCTCCGGTACTTTCACTCACCGGACGAAACACAACAGCAACGAGTGCCGTTGTTTCACGCCGATATTCTGTGAGAGGGTGGTATTACGCCGGGCGAGCCGGCCCATTTCGTGCTGCAATGCAGCGTGGCTCTACCACTCTGGTACTGGAGTATCAGCATATAAGTTATACTTATTCTTGGTCTCAATTTTACAAGCTTTTATGTAATTTACCTATATACAAATTGACGAATTTTAAGTGTTGGATAATTTCCTCGATCGAACCAGCACCCTCTGACATACCAAGCCAGGTGCACTGCCAATTAGGCTACCGGGCTCTGTACAACCCTTGCAATTTTATCAAGTATGAAAAGAAAGTACTCTTACTTTTTTCAGACAAAAATAATCAGAACGCCCAGACAAGTGGCTAACGCTAGTAGAATAGACATGGAATAAAATGATGAACGTGTGGAATTGACTTAAGCCAACGTTACGCATAATTAAAGGGTCATCTCAAAACGTAAATCATTATATTCTACTAGCGTTATAATAATAATAATAAGTATTTATTTCAGAATAATTCCATAGACTGTTAGTAATGACAATAGACCTTAGACATTAATGCTAGTTACATGAAAAAAATAAAAATGCACATTGAACAAATAACAAAATAAAACAAAAACGAGCTTGGCGCACTGGATACGACCGCCCACCGTTAGAGGACGGTGTGTAGTCGCACCCAATGTTTCAGCATCATCGGTGAGTCCCAGCGGATAGACAACGCGTTCAGGATATGGTTCGGGCTGCCCCCCAGTCGCCCCATGAGAGAGGCATAACTATACGTTATGCCACGCAGGCTCTCTGTACTCAAAATGTCCACATTAATTTCAACACCACCTCATATATGAATTCACAATTTTCATGGTAAACAAATATACGCACACGCACTTTACGACATTAAAAGCAAGTGCCCGCGATAAAAGCAATTAAAACTTTAACAGCATCGGCTTCCCACGCTCTTTCCAATCTAGTAAAGTAATAAAACTCACTCTCCCGTTCCATTTGCACAATAACAGATTAAATAATCACATTACTCATTCCGATGATAGAAGATTTCTCGTAGTAGGAAGGATTCTTTTTTTTGCAGCGAAACAATTCGAGTTATTTATAAAGTTTTCCATCTCGGTACAAATTTGTTTTTAGCTTTTATGACAGACAATTTGTCAGGGGGTAGCTGTGCGCGAGTCAAAGATAATTTATCTGACTCAACTGCTTATTTATTACGCGTTCGCATCTCGGCTGAGCCCTTAAAGTTGTTGGTTAATGGAGCTTCTTAGGCGGGGCCGTCACTCAGTTTCGACTAGCGGAGGGTTGACCACGGGCGTCGTCACCGCCCATCCGGCATCGACTTTATTTTTTGTCAGCCCGTAACGGGTTAATGGGAAACGAATGAAGTGTTCAGCCCATATATCTTGTACGACTTCACAAGGCGAACATTTTTTGTAGCGTATGTACGAGTACAAATAAGAAGGAAACTGAACATTCTAGTATAAAATGGTACTTAGGCAATCTGTTTTATTGAAATAATAACCATAGTTTAACATGAAATTTTAAACTTAACTTAAAATTAAACCAACTCTGGAACTCTGTAGTCTGGTACCCATCGGTGCCTATCTGGGTCTGAGACCTTCTGGTGCCGGGTTTGATTACATATTAGCGTTCTCGGTGTAGTTGGTAAAAGTGCTTATTTTTAGCCTGGCAAGCTACCACCATCTTATGTAAATCTGTCGCTACAAGATCAACTACCCGTCCCTACACTGCTTTTGAGTGTACACTGGCACATTCTACCAACCGTATAAGTTATACGAGAGGCGCTAGGCGGAATTGCGCAAGTAAAAAAACTCGTACAAGGGACCTTATACGTCTTCATAAGTCCCGATTACAACCCTGAAGCGCATTCTTCGTCTAGTACTCATACGACTAGTGTCTCAAGAATGTCGCCCCATGGACATGACATATATAGTCCCCTCCTTATTTTCCAGAAAAGTGACCGGTGCTTTCAAGATCGCTCGCTTCTCGTTGTATGAAGAGCGTAACTCGCAGTTTCCACTGTCTGTACTATAACATCAACAGTAGATATTGTTTTGCTCCGACAGTGCCTCAGTAAATGAGGATTTTGTGTGAAGTGCGCTTTCATCTTCATCCTTTTCGCCACTCGCCATCAGGTGAGTGAGATGAAATCCAAGCGCTTCCCCATTGGAGAATAATTTTTTTTTAAGTCTTTAACGCTGCGGTGCTGACTTAAGTGCACAGCCTGCAATTTTTTTTTTTAAATTTATTTATGGAACCACAAACAAGTTTACAATGTAGCTTATGGTAAACTTAAATATTAGTACAGTTTATTACTTATCATAAACTCAACGGCAATGGTTACATCTTCTAATATATAAAATTCTCGTGTCACAGTTTTCGTTGCCATACTCCTCCGAAACGGCTTGACCGATTTTGATGAAATTTTTTGTGCTTATCCGGTATCTATGAGAATCGGCCAACATCTATTTTTCATCCCCCTAAATGTTAGGGGTAGTCCACCCCTAAATTTTTATTTTATTTTTTAGACAAAATTTTTAATTTCTATTTTTTTATGATACAACATACAAAAATACATACAATCCTCAATTTTCACCCTTCTACGATCAACCCTTATTTGTGGTACGAAGTCCGCCGGGTCAGCTAGTTTTATATAAAAAACTAAAATGAATGGGGACTCAAATTAAACATATGAAATATCGTTTCTTTGAAGCACAAATGAAATATAAATATATGAATTATGTGTGGGCACATACATACATACACCTAAATACATAATATACATGTACCTACACACAATCACATCCATAGTACATAATTTCAATATAATATGTGTAATTGTATATTGCATTGTCATTAAATGATGATGATAACATTAGTAAGTTAGTTAAATGTAGAATTTACATTATTATTCATTATATGACAGTTCTACCTATTTATTATTACTATTATATAAGTTGAAAAAGGATAAAGTAAAGTTTTGGGAGACCAACCACGATTCAAGCCTTAAGCAAAAATTATAAAATATGTTTTATGTTGAAATACTTGATTAAGTCGGAGGCGTAGTTATAGTAAAATCAAATTGTATGTATACTAAAGACACAGACAGATAGATAGCTTAACTAGCTAACTTATAACAGCTATTTACAGATGGTTGGAAATAAACATCCTTAGGGATGATTTCGTACTTACACCAAATCCTAACTCTACTTTCTACATGAAAGGGATTATCTTAAAACGGAATAACATATTTTCAGCGCATGTCGCTAAAAGGACTATTAGTATTATATCTGAATGAAGCTAACTTTAGCCACATGAGCCAAGATATATTATTATTTTTTAGTTTAATATATGTATTTAGATTAGGCTGTATACTCAAGATTCTAATGTATGTAAGTACCTATTCTAAATAATTACAAAACCTAGCTTTGAATAAATTATTCATTGATTCCTAAGTTAGTACTCACTCTACGTTAATGTTATTAATGTATGTATAAAAGAGAAATGTCACTCACGTACTAACTATTTAGTCTACAGACAAGAGATTTTGCAATTAAGTTTGTTTACAAAGTAATTTTTAAAATCCTCCTTGATCATGGGATAAGAAATTCTTGAAATGAATTAAATATTAATCAAAAGCATGTATACAAGATATTAAGTTTAATGTAGATAAAAAATATCGGAACCTATAAATAGTAGCATAACAACATCCGATTTTATAGTGCCAAAGTTCTCTCTACCTATCTGGAAGAGCCAGTTTTAAAGCCATAATACTGAAAGAAATGTCTTATTTTACTCTTTACGCCTAATTATAATTTTGCACATTTTCCAATTTCAATTATCAACGTTATTTGGTGACTAAAAAAAACAAAGATTATGTTAAATATACATAGTATATTCATTCATTCATCCTCATTTGTAAAGTCTAAAAACGCTAAAACGGACATTCCAGGCTAGATGTTATACAATACAAAGGTGAAATTCTTTCCTCCGGCAGTGAAATCTATGAGGCTTTAATCAGTAATTCAAATCCGTTTTCATATCAACTTGTAATGGTGCCTTACAATCAATTGCCTGTGGGGACAGTCTTTCTGCTTTAGATGTTAATACAGTAAACATTAACTCTGATATCGTTTTAAGAGAGTTAAAACATGTGAATGTTAATGAAGGAGCGGGTTTTGATGACATTCGTCCTATCTTAATTTTCAACTGCGCTAAGGAACTTGCTAAGCCTGTTACGATAATTTTTCGCACATCGCTTGAAACTGGAGCTTTTCCTTCTAAATGGAAATACTTACTCCTTAATTACTCCTAAAATAAATAAAAAAGATATAATAACGGAATTATGATAACAGACCAATATCAAAGTTGTGGAAAAATTCTAGAGAAAATTGTAACTACTCCGATAAGTATCGCAGTTCATAATTATATAATATCTCCTCAACAGCATGGGTTCTTCAAACATCGAGTGTGGATTCGAATTGTTGATACTAATATGGTTTCATTTACTCATTATTTGTCTCAAGCCATGTAAGATAATGCACAAGTGGATGTCGTGTATATATATACTTTTCAAAAGCTTTTGATAAAATTAATCATTGTCTACTTATTGACAAGCTTGCGAGAGGCGGTATACACGGCACCTGCTCAGGTGGGTTGAGTCTTATTTTTAAAATAGGTTTCTAGCCGTTTGTGTCAAAGGGTACTCGTCACAATTTCTCCCAGTTCCATCTGGCGTGCCTCAAGGTTCGTATTTGGGTTTCTTACTCTTTTTACTGTATATAAATGATTTAGGACACATACTGAAACATAGTCATCACTTACTTTATGCCGATGAATTATTAAATCTACAAGCAAGAAGATTTGGAAGGTTTACATAGATTGTTCATCAAACCAGTTATTTTTAAATATTGATAAGTTTGTTTTCTAAAGTAAACGCGAACACTACTCGAAACGTCAGGATAAACATTAAATAAAGTAATGGATCTACCATAAAAGTTGTTTAATTTCAATATTAAACAACTTTTATGGTAGATCCATTACTTTATTTAATGTTTATCCTGACGTTTCGAACCTTTTGCAGGGTCCGTGGTCACAAGGAATCGGAGGTGTTGGTCGCCTCATAATATAATATAATATATAAGTTTATTATGTCTTTCACCTGAAAAGAATTTTATTAATTTTCATTATAAATTAGATGGTACCATTAATAAGCGCGTTACAAGAATTAGAGACCTTGGTATGGTATTTCCACGTCGACCATGTATTAGGTTCAGCTTTTCCTAATTTGGGTACTTAGAATTAATAAACCTTTTAGCAAAATAATTACTCTTAATTTTTTTTATTTTGTATTCGTTCGATCTCTTTTGAATTTTTGTAGTACTGTATGGAGTCCATGATAGCAAAAACATATAAATAGAATTGAAAGGGTCCAAAATACATTTTTAAAATCTCTCAATTTTCGTAATACTATTTGTAAGTGATGATGAATCTTACAATGACGCCTTGAGTAGGTATAAACTGAAAGGCGTAAAATGTTTGACATGGTTTTTCTTTTCAAAATTTTGAATTCCCTAATTGATTCATCTACGCTTCTTGGCAAGATTTCTATTGTTGTCCGAGGTCGTCGCTCAGTGCGTTCCTCACGTAAACTCACAGGTAACTCTTATTTGTATCGTTCCACCAACATATACCGATATATATATATATATCGAGTATTATTGCACACTTAACTTAAGATATAATTTGAATGATATAATTTAGATATAATTTGAATTTATATCTTAAGTTCAGTGTGCAATAATACTCAATGATATTATATAATAAATAAAACTAATTATTTTACATAAATAAGTAATACCTCGTTATTACTGTAAGACAGTTTTACCAGGTTAAGTCTCAATTTAAATAACTTTTTAGTTAATGTTAATATTTAGGCAGTGTTGGTCTTTTAAAAATACACATTGTTAAAACTAGCTTTGTTAAGTATAGTCAACCATGAAATTGCTTTATCACTTTTGACAAAAACTTCCATTACAATAAAATTTCGCTAAGGCTTATTGTCAATAATGACAACGTATCTGTCACTTGGTATTTTAAACAAAAATAGAACTTGTTGTTTTATTATGAGCGTTTACGCCGCACACTGGCGCCACTAATGAAAGAAAAACATATCTAGTAATTAGAGATAGAAAATCAAATTATGCTCAACAAACTATTTAAATGAAGTAATTTAGCATTTTTACGTCACCTAATGAACACCTGACATGTTATGGTTTAGTTAAATATGGCGTTATAGTTAAAAGTGGCCGTAACGTCTTATTTGATTTTCTATCTCTAATTACTTGATATGTTTTTTTTTTCATTGGCGGCGCTAGTGTGCGGCGTAAACGCTCTTAAGCAAACAAAATTCACTTCTAAGGTGGTAAAGCAATTTCATTGTCGACTATACATGACTGTTTGTTGCCAAAATAAATAAAAAAGTAATATATAAATATTGTAACTTTGTGTTGGTTTGATATAAATATCCATCTTTAAAACAAACCCGTATTACATAAGCCACGTGCGATGGTTAAAAAACAAAGTAAATTAAATTAGTAACAGTGGGATTCCATTTTGAGGACTCGAGGTAGCAGGGGGGATTATGATTGATGATGGGATATGATTCGTTACCACTTAACACATCGTAAAAGGGGTTATTTTATTGCCCGCTTTTGTTGTTAGGTCAATGACTAATGAACAACATGACTCGGCTGTTTTAAAGTAGGTAGTTGTTTTATTGAAGGAGGGGATGATATTGATGACGATACGCAAACTAATTTATTGGAACACACTGCATCTGTTATGTTAGAAGCATTAAGGTAGAGACTTATCGGAGCGATCACCGTAAAGTAACCGTAACGTACCATTCACGGCGAGCTTGATACGATAGTCATCGATACGTATAAATAACGTTTATGTCAATTCCATACAATAATCATTATTTTTTTTTTTAATTCTATTAGCGTTATGCCACTTTTCTAAGGGGGCTGGTCGGAGCTCACGGCGAACGGTTCGACTCTATGTACTGACCATGCGAATGCTCGTAACGAACATGTTACGTTACGTTGATACGCTTCGGTCAGTCTCCACCATTAGTCACAAATGAAGCCAATAATGATACGACATCATGTGAATGTATTTTATTTTGTAATGAATTTTGCATTGGATATAATATAATACGGTGTAACTTTTAAAATGATCATGGTGTGTCAATTTTAGAATAATTATTAACGGTATCATTAGCTACGTTTCATGTTATGTTTGAGCATGCGGTATATCGGCCCAGTTGCGTGCGCTATGATCAGATCACGCATGTGTTATGTATTTATTAAATTAAGAATTTCGGGTAACTGCCCGACGGATGGATTTTATCTTGTAAAGCTTGTTACTGAATATATTTTGGTTCTGAAAGATCCAAGAACAGAGCCAATTTTCAGACTTAATACCATATTTACTGGCGAAATGTTCTAAATACCTACAGGGGTGTGTGGTATTTGAAATGGTGACAATCACTCGCACACTATTATATCAATAAGGAGTGCCCTCCCACTCATATTCGGAGTTACAGCGTGTCTATTTTGAGACTGAAAATTGTGTATTGATAGGTATAACTTTGTTACCTAAATAAACAAACTGATCATAATTCAATACCCCATGCTGGTCAGGGACTTGAAAGTAATATATCAGTGCGTGTCGTAAGAGCCGACTAAGAGACAAGGATTCTGAGATGCTTGCGATCAGCTAGCAACTTATCACTAATGTTATTACCTATTCTTCCTCAGAGCCTTACTTTGATTATGCGACATTTGGCGTCATGTTACCATAACGGCGAGTTTACTTAAAATTGGTGATTTTTATACTATGTATAGGGTAGACAGTGAGAAGAACGTGTATATGTGTGGCGTATATAATAATTAAAAAATGATTATGTTTTCAGTTACCCGATACCCGAAGGAATTTTTCGACGAATAGCCCGAGTTTGTGATCACCAACCCGCATTTGGCAAGCGTGGTGATTAAGCCATTATGTTGTAATTGTAGCGATGACTTGATTTCAATGATGGAGGCCTTTGCCCAGCAGTGGGACAGTTATAGGCTGTTTACTTTACTTTTTATATTTTCAGTTGGATTCTAAATTTGCACCCTAGATCCTGCATTAACTTCATCAATAAAATTGCTTTTATCACCACTCACTTAAAGTAAATTCTTATGTTTAAATAAAAATCAAGAAGAGTAATAAAAAAAATCCTCGGCCAACTACGTCTACAAATAGAGTGTTCACAGGTCGGCAATTTATTATTTAGGTTCAGTTTTAAAAGCTAACGCGTTCGGAAATAGCAGTCTTGTATTGTGAATAAGTCGTATAGTACCAACTGAAAATGCTAATGAAAATAATAGCTCTATGTTTTTTTGCATTAAAAATAATACATTTCTATTATATATGCTCTTAATTCCGACCAATCAGGCTAAGTGTATTAAAACGTCATTATGACAGCTGACACAAATGACGCTTAACAATTACTGATTTCTCGTCAAGACAACAATACAATTTTCAGTTGGATTCTAAATTTATACCACAGAGAATGACCTCTTTCATTGCTTCCATCACCACTCACTACAAGTAAATTCTTATATTTAAATAAAAATCAAGAAGAATAGCAAAAAACCCTCGGCCAACTACGTCTACAAATCGAGTGTTCACAGGTCGGCAATTTATTATTTAGGTTCAATTTAAAAGCTAACGCGTTCGGAAATGGCGGTCTTGTATCGTGAATAAGCAAAATTGTGCTCGGGCAGGGTCGTAGGGCAGTATCCCAATAATATATTAATGATATAAGCCACTCTTGCTCGTGCTTGAGCGAGAGGCGAGATGATATGAAACGCATTAATGTTTCGGTTGTAATATGTTTACTATTAAAAGGTGGAGGAGTTTTTTTTTTGCAATATTTTGCGTATTCGAGCTACGATCGTGAAGGCTAAGCGACTTTTGTGATGCCGGATACCCGTGGGTGACTAAAATTAATACCATTTTACCATTAATTAATACAATAGATCAAGCACCTTTAAATCAAAGAGGGTTAACTTGGTAGACAAATTGCGTTAGTGAGACTAAAAAACCTTTATTATATACCTTAAGTGGATGTCAATAAATTGAACATTATTGCATTTTTGTAGATTTTGTTCCAATATTGCCCGCAACCAATGAATAATAAGATGATATCATAGCAGAGATGTGTGATTGCACGCAACAAAAATCTATCCAAGACGAAAAATATGTAAGACATTTTTCCCGTATATAATATAAGCAAAGTCATACTTCAGCGTTTCCATGAAACGGCTATGTTAGTGTTTGAAAGGTCAAATTGTGAATAATAAAACAGTTTGTTCCACCTTTTTGTGTCAACACACATGACGTCATTGAAAACATAATGCGGGTTTGCTAGAAATAACATTTTTCGACAGTCATCACTGAGCGGTACTGGCAACATTGTTTATACAAGGTTTATTCCAAATAACATTTCACCAGGACTTCTTGGCGGGAAAGTGAAGCGACATGTCTGCGGTTTTGTCTTATTTTCCAAAATTTGTGTTATGTCGAATATTAATGTGAAATAATGGTGGATTATTAACCGTCAAGTTTTTGTTTTTTTTTTATACTTTGCATGGCAAATGACTCCATACCACCTCAAGTGTTCGTGAGTGTGCATAAGTGTTGGCAAATGAAACAAAACAGTGCAACGTCACTTTTCAAATTCTCTCAAGAAGCTCGCGTGAGGACTTAGTAAAGCCCCACATCTTTACTGAGATACTCGAGGGGTTGGGGGGTTTATCATTTCTCACTTCCCATTTCTAATATCATTCATCATCATTTAAGGAAATATTGTTTATTTATGTATTACTTGTATGAAAAATTACATTGACACTGGCTAAATGTGCTAATCGCACGAAGCCATCAACTAAAAAAAAAAAAAAAAAAAAAAAAACATTTCACCAAAGCTACGCTATGCTTTTATCTTACTAAACGTAATCCGTGCTACGAAACGCACCTCGACTACCGGCGACTTACGGCGCGGCGCGCGATTTTCCTGTTCATTGCGTTATTTTTGCTACCGTTGACTAAAACTTCCTTAGTTTAAAGCGCAATGAACTGCAAATACGCTTGTCGCGTCACACGTCGCTCGTGCTTGTGGCCAAGGCCTAAGGCAGTTGTTAAAATCAATCAACCAGCATTAGGTCAGCGCTGCAACATGATGGGATTTGATCCCCATAATGTGAAAAATTCAATGAAAAAATGAAAAAATGTTTATTTACCAAAACTTAATAGTAAGCCGGAGTAATAACGAGTAATTAATGAGTCCTAGCTCATGTTGGAGCTAGGGTTTGTTATAAGTCCGCCTGACTAGAGAGGATGCCAGTTGAAAAGCACTTTTCTACCTTGGGCCTTACAGTAATTTGGCATAATATTACTTTATGGTTATAACAATATATGTGCTTCAGCAAATATGGACAGCCTTGAGCCCAGTTGTGGGATGTTCATAGGCTTACGACAGCACATACGTGACTATTATATGGATATTGTTTATACACATTTTAAAATTCTCTTTACATTTCGACATACGTAGGAAGAGATATGACGGTTTTATGTTTATGGTCAGATAAAAATCGGGTCGTATCTATTTTTAAACTTACCAGCGTCTTTTTTTAGCAACTTTAAGCCAATAGCTTAACAAGCCGGTGCCAGTTTTTCTTGTTGTGTTGTTAGCTACAAATATATTCAGTAAAGCATTTTTCATGTCCCTGCCGTGATCAGCGCGGTGACAACGACGCCTGAACGGCTCAAGTGGTCATATATGGTACAGAGAATATATACATACATGAATTGTATACAGGCTTTGTGCCAAATTGGTAGCGTGAAATGTAGGTACAGAGTATCTGGCAATTTCTGTTGTTTGTTTATACTTACGGGTTTGTATCATTATGAATATATAAAGATTTGTAACAAATGCATGATAAATAAATAACTATATCCAAATTATCATCAAGAGCATATATCATTAATCTTTTATTTTAACATGTCTGTATTTTGTGTTTTATGTGTACAAAAAGTATTATATTCTTTTATATTCTATTGCAGCTCTTGCCAGCAACCTTAAACATATTTATGTAAAAATATTCTTATTAAGATGCATATGACCTCCTACTTAGTAAAGTAAGTAAGTAAACCGCCTATAACTGTCCCACTGCTGGGCAAAGGCCTCCATAAATGAAATCAAGTCATCGCTACAATTGATGGGTAATGGCTTAATCACCACGCTTGCCAAATGCGGGTTGGTGATCACAAACCCGGGCTATCCATCGAAAAATTTGAAATACATTTTGCCCGAGAATTGAACCCGGGACCTTCGGGTATCGGGCCGAGCACTGCCATTCAGCCACCGAGGCGTTACCTGTGAGCTCCTACTTGTTTGTATAAAACAGCTGTAATGAGAACGCCGCTTATCATAAACATCTCGTCAAAAGCAAAAAACAAATAAGTAGGTTGGCTACCTGAAAGCATTAACTAAAGCACAACACATACGAACGTGTAACCCAAAACTCCAGTACCTACTAGATAATTTTCACAGAACAGTTACCTTATTTATCTATTCCGTGATAATTTTATACTCATCACGCGACCGAAACGCAAATACACACAAACGCATTAGTCGCTCAATTGTTTTTCAACGAGCTGTCACTAGTATTTAGCACAGCCAAGGCACAGCGCAGCAAAGCTCACGGGAGTCGAGGCACGTAGCCCGCAGCTAATGTATCCGAATACAGTCGGAGGTAGTGTAACGGGCCTGCCTAACTACGTTAATTACCCATAGCTCTGTAACAAAACACTTTGTTGAGCCATAATATTGTAAAAATACTCTCATTTAACTGAGGTTATTCAAGAAGCAAATGAGCTACTGCCTGTTGACATGAAAACAGCTGTAACCAACGTTGATGATACTAATCATACAATTATCTTCTCAAAAGTAAATAACAAAATTAGCCCACCCATTATAAGCATTACCTATCAAAGCTTATAATGTACTTATTGGCTGAAACGAGTTCTACGTTTCACGCACGTGTTAGATGCTCAATTGTTTTTCAACCAGCTGTCACTAGTATTTAGCACAGCCGAGGCACAGCGCAGCAAAGCTGACGAGAGTCGAGACACGTAGCCCGCAGCTAATGTATCCGAATACAGTCGGAGGCAGTGTAACGGGCCCGCCCAACTACGTTAATTACCCAGAATTGTGACGTCACGAGGGAGGGTCGCGCAGGTGAAGCTAAGCGTGTGCACACTCGGAATTCATTGCTGTTTTGCTGAAACTAGATTATCGTCTAAAGCAGTGCTGCTACAGTTTGAGTTGTCTCGTATTTTCATACATTAACCATTTTGACGAAGGCTGGCGAAGTGGCTTAAGCTACGTTTAAGCAGCTTTTGAAATAATTTTTCAATTCGTCTGTGGATGACCTGATGGTGGCGGTGTTAACCGTGTCTTGGTCAAACGGGGGCTGGTTTTTATTTTTATATCCTGGCGCAATCGCTTGCGTGTAGAAAAGTAGTTTTCTTACTATCCCTTTGGCCATACTGTGGTGAAGTCATCAATGTTTTGTGTGTAACAGTGGTGATACGTATACTAAAATATAAATTATCGTATAGTATGTTACTACAAAGGCCAAGGCTTATGCAGTACCTACTTCTCTCAAAATAATGCGCGGAAATTAAAAATAAATAATATAATGTATGAGTTACGAGTAGAACATCTGTCAACTACACCAGCTGATGGATTCTCTTTGGAGTAAAAGAACATTTTGCACGCACCAATATAATACATTCATCCTTTTTTACTAAAGTTCTGATTATGAAGGCATTAACAGCTTTTATTGACAGTCAGTTCGAAATTTAAATATATTTGATTAGTTGTTATGAAGTAAAAAGTTCGTTCCATTTCTAAATAACATATTTAGTAGATTTTCATACTTACACTAGTGTACTTTTGTTCGCGGCTTTGCTCACGTGGGCTACACGAGTAACATGTCACGTTACTTCAACATTAAGATTATCATTTTAATCAATAAAAAGCTCATTCATGTGAGCTTGAATTAGTAAAAAGTTTCTAACGCAAAACAACGTAATAGATCACTCTGTATAAGTAATTTTGGTCCATTTTGGAACCGTCTGTACAAACTGTCATGCCCTGCTTAAGAGAACATTTTCCAAAAAATCTTGAAACATTTCATAATATCTAACCAGGTTAAATATCGAAATTTAACGAATGACAGATTTCCATACAAACTTTCCACCCTTATTTCTCCTGGTTTTTCAAAAAATTCAAAAACACGTCATTCTTTAATTTTATTAAAAATATTTGTATCGAATCGAATTACTTTTCAATATTAATTTAAAAGGAACGATTTTACAAAAAAAAATCTGCTTTCCTTCTTTACTCATGTAAAGGAAAATAAACAAAATTCCAGAGACAGGTCAATCTTTATTTTTTTTTCAAAAAGCCAAATACCAATTTTCATGTATTAAACTTCAAAACTGACGGACTTTCATACAAACTTTCAACCTCTATTTGACCCCCTTAGGGTACGATTTCCGTAAGATCCTATGGTTACATCACTCAATTAACCTACAGTCTAAATTCTATCTCATTAGCTTCAGCGGTTTCAGCTCGGCGATGATGAATAAATCAGTCAGGACAAGTCATTATATGTATATAGATTGCTGGTGTACTTGACCACTACAAAAATTTAATATTTTATTTTGCTTTATTTGGAAAACATACAGTGATGATTAACTGTTAACATATACTAAATTGCCACTATGCACTATTTACATGTTTCCGCATATTCCAATTCATTGGCACAAACAAATGGACAACAGTGAACAAATATGATTAAAATATAAATATAAATATATTAAACTAAACAGTTAGAGAACCATTAAACCAGGATTTAGCAATCGTACAGTTCAGGGAAGACAACCAATTTATTTATTTCCCTAGCTGATCTTATAAAAATAATTGTTAATACGCACGGTTATATCTGTAAAACGCCTCTATATGAGAGACCAGTGCCTAAGACAGACAATGTCCTATGATGATATATTATAAGACCTAACAGCTTTATATCCCAAATTTTATCTGAAAGAAAAAAGACACTTAAATTGTTAGATTGATGTGTAGGTATGTACAGAGTTGCATGTGAAATTCTAAGCATAGTTTACTCAAAAATTTCCTACAGTCACTAGCACCTGAAAGCACGAAGCCTACCGTTTAATGTATTCCGATACGGTCAGAGGCAGTGTAAACCGCCCGCCCAACTGCGTACCGACGTTAATTACGCGACGGTGATGTCACATGGGAGGATCGCTCGCTTCGCTCAGGTTAACGGATGTAGTTTCAGGATTTACTACCATTTAGTAATAATTGCCCCTTTTTTTGCTAGGCGAAACAAAATGCATGAGTTATCTGGTAAAATTGTGGAAGGAATTGTTTGTACATTCATGCAAACGGTAATCATCGTTTATTTTTAGAAGTTAGTGACGTTGTGATGTGTTTTGTTAGTGCCGGTTCATGACGGAGAAGCAGACCTTGACGTCTCTGACTAGTAGTAACCTTGAATGATCACTCGATAAAATGATAAATCAAAATTCTGAATAAAATGATCGATCCCAAATTTTACGCGGAATGCAAACGTTTTGCTACCAACCCATATTAAATTTCGCTAAGTACCTAGTTTATTGAAACAAGTAGATATGATTATGTAAATAAACGGCAGATAAGTCTATAATCTTTTAAGTTTAGTGATTACAAGCATTCCTCTCGACAATATCTACTCCAAAAATGTAAGATCGACGCTACGAAATAAATTCGTAACTCTCAAGAGTATTGGACAAAGATAAAGTAATTCAAGATTTCAATTTGAATCTTATCCGAGATCTGATCAAAGTATAATAAAAAGTGCTCACAGTATCTAGTGCTATTTATTCGGTGCCGAGTGTAGAGACAACGTAGAAAGGCTAAAAAGAATTTGCTCCTGGCTCCATCGAGCAGAAAACACGTTTCCATGCTCTTCGCTGAGCAGTGCCTAATGCATTTACAATGTCCCCTAAGCTTCGGTAATGGGATGGTTAATTTGCAACTTTTTAAGTGTTTGATTTACAATTTTTTAACTATAGTTATTTAGGTCAAAATATCTTCTACCCTTGCAGCGCCTGAATATTTTAATATATTTTGCTGTATGCCGTCATACATATTTCAGCTACGAGATAAATCGTACCAGGCATAGTAAAACATAAATCCCTTAGACCAGGGCAGTCCAAAAAGGTCAATCGAAGTGCCCAAGTATTGTTGCAACATTATTTGGAATATATACCACCTACAGAAAAGAAAAGCAAGCCAAATAAACCTTGTGTTGTGTGCACCAAAAATAAGACTCGCAAAGAAACAAGGTATTTTTGCCCATTATGTCCAAAAACTCCGGCGTTATGTGTAGTTAATTGTTTTAAAGCTCATCACAGCAAAATTTTGTATTACTGCCTACTGCAGAAAAGTCGGAATTATGTCTTCCTTTGTTTGTTTGTACTACTACTAAGTAACTTATGTTTGTCATGTCATATCTTTTTTCCATTAAAAGTCTGATCTTTGATTTTATCATGTGTTTTCATTGCTAATGCCAAACGTTCAAAATCCGACTTTACCTGTAGTGCCAATAAATACATTTTTGTATAGGAGGCCCAACAAAATCTACGAATATATTCGTAGTCGGCACCATGCTAAAGACCCGCACTACAACTTATCTCGTAGCTGGCACGCAAAGGGTTAAGCAAAAGAAAGCTGGAAATGTAAAACTACTTTGTCTTTTAAAACAATATAAGTTGAATAAGACTCGTACTCAGGATGCTCCATAATAAATGGAACAACATATTACACTGACTAGTGGTAATTTTATTAAGGCTGCACAGATTGTATCCTAAGCAATGAAAAATTAAAAAAGATAAAATGTGAGTTTGGATTGGCATTGACAGATTTCGGCCGCTCCTCTTCCATTTATGATTTTTTTTAAAAGAGTATGTATGCGTGTGTGTTAAATACATATGCGTGTGTGTCAAATACATGGTAGTGTGTGTAATGTTTGTTTTATTGATTTAATGTATTGTTATGCATAATTTAAACAAAATATTAACATTCGGATAACCTTCTCTATATAAACTATAAGCGTGCGAAATTTCATACTCCTCCGTCCGCGCAATTTTCGTAAAAAAGGGGTAGGTACAAAGTTTTTCCTTCACGTATTAATATATAGATAACGAAATTGTTTCAGATAAAAAATTCAAAATAATTTATTAAATTTAGGTTACAAATAGCTCTTATGAATGTCACTATGTCATCGATTCGTAAGTCTACTCTGGGCGGGAGACCTTGTACTGAGAAAAACCGGCAAGAAACTCAGCAAAGGCATTTCTTTTCTCTCTCAAAGCGCCAAAATATTGGAAAATGCACTACCCTTTTGTGTAGCAATTTAATATGTGTATTACATACACATTATTTATGTAAATGTAAATGTTTCCCACACCAATTATCTTGCCCCAAGAAAAGTTTCCTTAAGAAACTCAAGAAATGGTTCACTAGACAACGGATAAACATACTTAATATACTTTTCACAACACCTGCTCGACAATGCCTCATTATATATCATGCAAACCTTACTCAAAGTAAATCATTATAGCCCTTGTCTTTTGCCGGGGTGTAATGTTGTACTGAATTTCATTATAACCCGCCGGGCAGTAATGTGATTCTCACTTCTCTTAGTTCTTATTGTTATGCATTTAAAGTCTAATTTCGTCAAAATCGCGCGGCGCGCGGCTGCTGCAGCTGCTGGTGGCCGACGGCGAGGAGGTGGACGGCGGCGCGCGCCGCGCCTCATTTATTTGAAAATCGAACTTATTCGAAAATCGAGCTGGCCACGCCACGGCAAGCCGAACGAAAAAAAATCAATACTTAAAACAAAAGCCGCGAGTATTTCAATACGGTGCAATCAGTATCAGACAAAACTGCAAAAGAAGATAGAATAAAACATTAAGAAAATGTCGAGTGACGAAAGTGATTTAACTCCGGAGTCCATTAAATTAGACGCCTTAGGTATTGTTAATAACCTACTACCAGAGAAGTCGAAGGAAAAATACTTGAAAGCTTACGACGATTTCCACAAATGGAAAACTGCAAAAGGCGCAAAGTCTGTGTCGGAGTCAGTGCTTCTTGTTTATTTCGAGTATTTATCGTGTACAAAGAAGTCCAGCAGCCTGTGGTGTATCTATTCGATGCTCAGGTTAACAATAAGCATCAAACACGACATTAAGATAAATACATATAGCAAGTTATTGGCATTTTTATAGAGGAAATCAGATGGTCATCGAGCAAAGAAGTCAAAAGTATTGACAGCGCAAGATGTGGAAACTTTTCTAAATGAGGCTCCTGATCACAGCTTTCTGGCCATGAAAGTAAGTATGAGTACTGCCTACTTTTTAGTTACGTTTCTAGTACCTACCTATAATAGCTCTATAAAATAGTTAATGAATAAAAGGGTATTTAAATGGCACACATTTAAAAAATACACATTCTAAGGTTTTGTCGCAAGCTTTTTTTATAATATAAAGGTCAAAAAATGTAGTAGTGTATCTATCTATTCACTCACAATCCTATTTTTTGTTACAGGTAGCCTTGATTTTTGGAGTGAATGGCACATGTCGTGGAAATGAACTCGTAAACATAAAAGTCAATGATATCAAAAAACATGCAGATTTATTGCTGATTAACTTACCAGATACCAAAACAAATAGAGAACGTTCGTTCATAGTTCGTGAAGATTATGCAAGAATTGTTCAAAAGTACCAAGCTCTGCGCCCCTCTAATATAAACACCAACAGATTTTTTATCGGTTACAGTAATGGCAAATGCACCAGGCAAGTCATTGGCAAGAATAAAATCAGCGCCATGCCAAAAGAAATTGCAAAATACCTCAAATTGCAAAATCCTGAGCTCTATACGGGTCATTGTTTGAGGAGAACATCGGCAAGTCTGTTGGCAGATTCAGGAGCAGATATGGCCCAGATAAAACGTCATGGTGGCTGGAAATCCGATGCAGTAGCGGAGGGCTACATAGAGAATTCCATACAAAACAAAAACAAGATAAGCTGTCGTATTGGTGACAACATTCATCTGAAAACTACGTCCATTATTGATGATCCTTGGAAACCTTTGCCACCACAGCCATCTAGCTCAAAATATATCCCGTCAAGCCCACTGCCTCAAGCACCACCTTCCCCAACCTTTACTGTGCCAAACGACCCTCACACGCAAGGTTCTTATGTATTGGGTGCTGCTACTCAAATAAATTCCACCTCAACTAACATAAGCGTACCAAAAAATATAACCATATATTTACATAACTGGACTAATGTATCAAACATCAATTTTAATTTTTAATTTACTTTTTATTGTTATTTACTGTGCCAATTATATATAATTAGTAATGAAAATAGTATTTTAATAAATAAAATACTTTTTCTAGTAGCCTTGGTTTTTATTGTCTCGCAAAAGGTGAGAAAAGTAGAGTATACTCCTCAGGGATAAAACTGATTTTGCCTTGGGCGCGCTTAAATCCTTCACTGCTCTCAGGACTCCATTTTAATTCCCTCGCTTCGCTCGGGAATCAACTCAAAACCCCCTCGCTACGCTCGGGAGTTAAATCTGGAGTCCTTCGTTACGCTCAGGATTCAAATATCGCGCCCGTGACATATAAACTATAAATGCATACTTATTATACATTTTTTTTTTTTTTTTTTTTTTTTTTATTAATTTGTCTGTATTTTTTTTTTTTTTTGTGTGCAAATAAAGTTTATTATTATTATTATTATTATAGGAAACACCCAGACCCGAAACAATTTAGAAAAACAGGTATTTCTAAATTGATCCGACCGGGGATCGAACCTGGGCCATTAGAGATGGTGACAGCATGAAAACCGGTGTGCAAGCCACTCGACCAAGGAGGTCGTCGATTTTGATTGTTTTAATATGTTAACATTTTTTCAATTAGAATAATAGAGGACTCGTGATATCAGGTTATATCTTCGATCGACTTATTGTTATTTCCGTGGGTTAGTGGGTAAACGTTGGTTAAAAAGAGTGCGTAAAAAATAATGTTGCCAAATATTTATTTTCTATCTTACAGTGTTTCACTAGATAATCACCTCCGCTCATTATCCGAGTTGTGATTAATTACAACCGCAATTTGTTACACTAGCACGAGCGAGAGAATAATTAAAAACTTTCTAATGAAGATTACAAAAAGTGAGCCACTAATTCCTCCTCTCCTGTGGCTAAATAAAACTAACTAAACAGAACTAGGATTAAAAATGTAAATTAGTGTACATTCTCAATTCTAAAGTTTAAAGAATTTTGTTGCGGATAAGTTTAAATTAATGTGGACCGACAGGCACTTGCCGGGGCGGCGGCCGGGCGGACCGTCAATTTTTTATTAGCTTCGAGATTCCTTTTCGAAAGAATCTAAGGGTTGGAGCTATTATGTTTAATTACACATTAGAGAGCTTTATTGAATTCGACACGTCAAAATTTGTCTCGCAGCACCCGCCATAGAATACGCCATTGGAATGCCCGGCATTCACGGTCCTACTGATGACAGCCAAGATTAATTTCGGGGGACTCAAAAGCTCAAAGGAAGTTTTAGAATATAAGTGCATTAATAAAGTTTTCCAGCTTTTAGGGGCACACTTTTATGGCATACATAACTTAATTTTGTGGGTATTTTATGTGCATATTCGACCGGTCTATAGCGTAAAAGCTCTACACTGTTGCGTTGCGGTCGAAATTTTATAATCTTGTTAATAAAAGTTTCGAAATCGACGATGCTTTACACAATAAAATGTACTGACGCATTTTATCATATTGTATCTGTGAACTATCATAGCTATGAATTGTTCCAATTGAATTTGAAGTAATATTTTTCATTCGCAATATACAACGTCAAATTTTAGAGAGAGAAACTTTTAGTCAATATAATATATTTTGTTATGTTGTGAGTTGTTTTGCTTTTTTAAAAGTTTTTGTTATAAAATACAGTGAAAAAAATTAAATGCCTGCCCGACCCAGCCAGGAATCGAAACTGGGTCTTCCGCAATCCGGACGGCTGCACTGACCATTATGCTACCTGCATTTTGTTGTGTATAGTTGTGTTTTCCATTTATTTAGATTGTGTGTGAAGCCATTATTCAAGTACACGAAATGTGATTATTCTTAAGGAACATTAATTTTTTATTCGTAAGTTTGACTAATACTTGATTTGTGACATTTTATATTAATGTGTGGCTAAGTAGGTTGTTTGTTCTCCAATTTGTGTTGTGGGTATTGTCAAGGCCATATCTTCACATTATGTGAATAAAATATTTAGGATAAAAATAAACACTTGTGCAGTTAAGACATAGTAATAGTATACATTAGAGAATACATAATTATAAATGAAGTATCACAAACCACCCCGTGTGATAACACAAATTATGGCGTGTGTGGTTGGGCAGCGCTGCGCTAGGCTGTGCGAACCTCACGCTAAATGTTAGCCCTGTTGAGGGTGGATTGTAATGTTCATATTGTTTGACTATTTTTTATATTTTTTATTTTTCTGTATATTGTGAGCGGTGAGCGCCGGTGTGTGGACAAACCAATATTGGTTTTTATGACACTGCTTCGTTCTATAAATTATTATTAAGTACCTTTGTATATTTTAATAAATAAATAAATAAATAAAATGTGAGCAGGAATAGCAGAATGATGATTATGAAAGCATACCTGTGATGACTTGAGCTGGAGTGGCCCGTGGTGGAACTGGACATCGGTGACCGCGCCGGGAAGGTGCCTCCCGCGCCTCCTTCTGACATCACGAACTCTGGAACAAACAGAAACAACATTGTCAATAAAAACAGTAAGTAAGTACATAAACATTTGCAAACCTATTACGAATATAACATAGAAAAGGCGTTTTTTTCTGGAGAGCGACACTCGAACCGCGTTGCGTATATATGTATGACTTTTACAGTTGCTTCCGACCCGAGTAGATAAAGTCAACACTATACACTTATTTTTTACTGCCTTTGTGAACTAGTTGTAAAACTACTTGGTCTTGAGATAGATTGCCAGCAAGACAGACATTTGGTTGCACTCGATTTGGTTGGCGGTAGGGCCTGTTTTAATTTCATCTGCCTACCAACCACCATCCATCTTATGTATACCATAACAGCTTTATAAGCAGCATTATTGTATTTCGACAGTTTAGAGGTAGCTTTTCAGTAGTCGATGAATCCGTATAAAAAGTCCGCGTCTATTTTCAGCCTTTGAAGAAGAATAAAAGGCAGATGTGTTGAAGGCAAAGCGCATCTCAATTGTGGAATAAAAGTAAAAAACATGCACGCCAAAATGAACCTTATTCAATTTCAATAGCTACGTCATCCATATCCGATCTTACTTAGCATTTGTTCAAATACCAAGGGTCAAGATTACACGCTTGTCGTACTCGTAGCAACCGTAGCGTTCTGCTCCATCGTAGCGGTAGCCGCGCGCCATAAGACATGAATGTCTGAACTTCCTTACTTACTTCGTGAAAACTGCCTTGAAATGTAAGATGATTCTTTAATTACTAATAACTAGTGGTCGCCCAGTGGTCGAAATTCCACCGTAATTTTATTAAGGCTGCACGGATTGTATCAAAAGCAATGAAAATTTTAAAAAGATAGAATGTGAGTTTGGATTGGCATTGAAAGATTTCGGCCTCTCCTCTTCCATTTTTGAAATTTTTGAAAAGAGTATTAAAGCGTGTGTGTCAAATACATGGTAGTGTGTAATGTTTGTTTTATTGATTTAGTGTATTTTTATGCATAATTTAAAAAATATATTAACAATCTGTACTCCTTAATTGTCTATATAAACTATAAGTGTGCGAAATTTCATACTCCTCCGTCCGTGCAATTGTCGTAAAAAGGGGTATAAAGTATTTGCTTCACGTATTAATATATAGATTAGGATAAACGTAAACCTAGGCTTCTGCCGTCCTACGATGCTTCTAAATAGTTTTTGCCCTTATAAAGATTTAATTTTTTCTGCTGTCTATATAATTTCAACATCATCAATTTCATCATCAGCCTTAAAAGCCTCAGTGCTAGCCTCAAGCCGTGAACACATGAACAATAGGAGTTCCTACAAAGGGAGATTGGGCTAAAACCCACCATCTAGGACCAAATTAAGGACTTACGACAAGAACCGAGACCAACAGCTTAACATGCTTCCCGAAGCAAAAATAAATATAACAAAGTTAAATTCAATGTCAGTCGTAACTTATAGATATGTGTGGGACAATTATAAACTTTAACTTATAACATGTAGGATGGCAGTTGAGTAATTCAGTTTTATGAGAGGTTTGCAGAATATGTAACATTTTGGACAAGGTATCAACTTCCAAGCAATTTCATAAATTAAAAGTTGTGTAATAACATCGTAAAGTAACTTTGTCTTGCGATATTAGTTAGTAGATTTTATTAAAAGTTATTTCATACTTAGTTTAATTTATAGTTAGTAGGACAAAGTCAATTTGAAGATGAATATCGAGTGAACAAGATATTGAGTAATACTTATTTTAAACGGAATTGATGAGAGCAGTGGAAAACTAAGTTAGTTACATGTTGTTGATACTTCGTTAAGAAATATACTACAAAGATCTTAATAGAATAGAATAGAATATTTATTCATTTCAAGTAATAATTACAACTCATTTGTGTTAGTAACAAGTAGTACTTAGAACTATGTTAGTATCGATACATTTAATTATATTTATATTTATTTATATTTGAATGCTATGCCACTTGATATGGCACAGCAACGCTGATATATTTAAAAAATTATTATTTTGTAGTTGGTTAGGGAACGTTCAAAACTAGTCTAGTACTATAATTTATTGTAAAGTCCGCTGTTGGGTAAAGACCTCCATCATTAAAATCAATGATGAGTATTGGCTTATTGACCACTGTTGCTAAATGCAAAAAAATAAAAAAAATAACACAAACCCAAATTAAAAATGTCATTGGTCCGAAAGTTGTCATAGAATGGCAGTCTTTAAAGCCGCTTTGGGCTAGAATGGTGGATTATAACTGATCTCCTCTTTTTTTAAACCATAGACTTCCATATCCACTCGTCCAACGGAGCGGTACCTAGTAATTTATTGTATTTGAAAACATACAGCGTCCGTAAAACCCATACACTTATAGAGCAAATATTATTAGAAGAATTTATTATAAATTAAAAAAAAAATTCAATCACATATTTCACATTTTACTGTTCAAACATATCAGCGGCGTATATTCCGTGCGTTTTTTTAGTGAAACCCGGCCAACAGCGGCCACCCTACACCGGCCAGACCAACTATCAATCCTTCTGTCAGGCTATCGACAGCGCATTTGTTTGCTCTCACCATTTTTGTCTCAGTATTTCCCGCTCCTTTGCCGCTATATTTGCGCTCTCCGGCGCCGCCGATCAATCCCGATACGAGTTGGTCTGAGCATGATAGATGTAACAGCCAACACCTCGCCACCATGTCCAGACCGACCGTATATTTCATTGGAGGCCACTTTTACACGAACTGGAGAGCTTTTATTCCGATGTCGTCATTGCGTAATGAATTATTTATTTCTATTTGCTACCGTCGTCGACTGATGTTTATTTGAAAAGCTGCAGATACCCTTGAGATGCTTTGGGGATCGTCACCGACTAATTTTTCGAGATTTGTCTTTGAGAGTTGTTTTGGTGCTGCATCAATATTAGTTGATAAGCAGTTTGGCAGAGTAAGAAGTGTCATTCCATTAGTAAAGTTAGTCTACTTATTGAACTTGACCATTAATATTGAATTTTAATATTTATGTCATTTAAAAAAAGTCTCACTGCCAATTAAATCAATAAATTAGCAACGACCTATTAAACTTGCAAGTTTAGCACATTTGCAATGCCGGGTAACTTGATGGGTGACCAGAATAAAAGCACCTCCACCTTGGAACGTTTAGCCGTTGGTCCAGATGTTGTGTCCCTTGGGCTAGCGTGTTAAGTTAAAGCCTTATCATGCAACGAGCTTTTGTGGGTAAGTGATGATAATGGATAGGCTAATGATGATACTTAACACATTTACTGCGGAAGCCAATAAGTCGTCCTGAATTTATGTGTAGGGCATAGTGCTTTAAAATATCTTAGACAATAATTAATGAACAAATTGGATAATCCCAAATTAAAATGAATTTGATAGTAAAAGCACCCGGTGAGATTGCTGTGATAACATTTCGCGAAATTTGGTTTTAATTTCTGACAAATGTTCTAGGGGTGTGAAAGTGACACGATGATACGGCAGGCGCGCCCCTCGTTACTACGCCGACAAAATTCCGTAAATTATAACTTTCCGTATTCCGTTTTGTTTATCATCTTGCAAATATATTGCAGGTCTTCCGTTTGTGTTATATGTAAATACTGAGTACGGAGCGAAAACAAATCCGTCGCGCCTCTGGTTATTTATTATGTTTTGTGTTTGCTAATAACTTTACGTGGTGTTGCGTTAAACCGAATAATTGGAATCACAACCTCCTTAGATCTGTAATAGAAGTTGATGATAAGACATGGTTTTATTAAAGCAGCTTATACTTTCATGTCATTACTCTTTCCTCTATGTGTTCTCTGTTAGTGGGTAAGTAATCATACGATAATCTGCCCACTGGCAGAGTACATAAAGTAAGCTATTAATAAAAATATTTTGTTGGTCCTAAAATATACAAAAAGAAATTATTTTAAGACTAAACAGTATATGACTCTGTGGATGCAGAAGACTTAAAGAACTGAAGGTTTTGCATTAACTAATAACATTTTATTTAGATACCTAATATAAATGGTAGGTATAGTTTGTTGTGAAACACGCAAACAATGCGCGTTCTAATTCAGGGATTCCCAAACTATTTTGGGCAAGAGATCCCTCTTCCAAAATTAACTGATACCTCAGACCCCCCATAGCCAAATTACTTATTTTTTTTTCCTATTGATACAAAATACTTACCAATTTATAAACTTTGCGGTTGGTTAAGTAAACTTACATTTATATTTCCTACTAAAATGTTAGTCATTCTTATAACAAGTTGGTACACGTAACACAACTTAATAGGAGTGCCAGGAAATTGTACCTGTTGCACTAAACTCATCATACGTCTCAAAATATTAGAAGCATTTCATGCAACTTTGACAATTGAAATGAAACAACTTTTACGGATCTACTCGCGTTTATTTTACACATTACTTATTTAATGTTTATCCTGACGTTTCGAACCCTTTGCAGGGTCCGTGGTCACAGGGAGACTGAGGTGTTGGTCATCTCATAATTAGTTGGTAGCTTGTATACCCTCATTTAAATTTAATCAGGTGCGTTCCGTTTTACGCAGAAAGAGCTTACAGTATCTTTTGGTCTGGCAGTATGGTGTCGGGGCTGGGATTTAATATTTTGTATGATGGGATCCCAGGCTGGTGGTAGATTCCAACCATCTTCTCTATTAAAATTAGGATGTTTTTTAATTTCAATAGCCTCGCGTATCATCCTGGGGATGAATCGTTGTTCTTTAACGAGTATTTGTGGTTTATCAAATCTGATGTAATGGTTGGGCCCCTCTAGGGAATGTTCGAATACTGCAGACTTATTTTCGCGCCTATGCTTGACGTCGGCTATATGTTCTTTAACACGGGTTCCTATACTTCTCTTTGTTTGCCCGATGTAAGAGAGCCCACAGTCGCAGTCCAGTTTGTACACGCCTGCATCTTGAAGGGGTATGTTGCACTTGACAGGTCGTAAAAATTGGTTGATCTTCTTCGGCGGCTTGAAGTAAGTGTTGATTGAAGCTCGCTTAAGGATATGTCCAATCTTGTCAGTGACACCTTTCATATATGGAAGTACAGCAGGTTGGCGCTCGACTGTGGTTGGTTTATTGCGTTTTCTGTGACAAAGCCGTGGTACTTTCAGTTTATTATCCTGTAGTACGTGCTTGACATGCTGAAGCTCAGCAGCCAGGTGTTGGGTGTCACAGATGCCGCGTGCTCTCTGAAACAAAGATTTCCCTACAGTGGCCAACTGTCTAGGATGGTGGTGAGAATCACCATTGAGATACCTATCTGTATGGGTTACTTTACGATACACAGTGTGACTCAAACTATGATCCGGATTCCTGATAATTAAAATATCCAAGAAAGCTAGCTTACTTTTTGCCTCTAACTCCATTGTAAATTGTATTTTTGGATCTATGGAGTTAAGATGATCTAGAAAAGCAGATACTTTATCAGTTGGTAGGATAGTGAAAGTGTCGTCTACGTACCGCTTGTAGAACCTAGGGGTTACCGGTGCTGTGCTCAGGGCCCTCTCCTCGAAGTCTTCCATAAAGATATCGGCGACGACGGGCATTCCACAAAAGGTAGCCAGATGTTATACAATGCTCTAATAGTACTGCATATTCATCAGGCATATCTTGTTCCGCTAGACGTTTTTTGGTAATTTCAATGCAATCCTGAACTGGTAGGCATGTAAATAAGGACTGCACATCAAAACTAACCATAGTTTCATTGTCAGCGAGATGTAGGTCTTTGATATCGTTGACAAATTGGTAGGAATCCTTCACATAAGCTGTTGTGTTACCTCTAAGTGGTGAAAGAATCTTAGCTATATGCCGGGCCAGTCGGTAAGTTGGTGAGTCAATCTGGCTTACAATAGGGCGTAGCGGAGCCTCGGGTTTGTGAATTTTCGGTAACCCATACAGTTTTGGTGGTTTAGGGCAGGAAGGAATTAAATAGTTAGCATCTAGATTTAACGTTTCGGAGTGTTGTTTGACAAGATCACTAGTTTTCTTAAGTATTTTGTTGGTTTGGTCGCATTTAACGCGTTTGTACGTCTTGTCATCCGATAAAAGTATTGTTATTTTTTCGTTATAATCAGACGTATCCATTACTACCGTAGCATTACCTTTATCAGCACGAAGGATAGTTAATTCAGGCTTAGCTCGCAGGTTCTTTAAAGCGAAATACTGATCACGGGGAAGGTTGGATTTCGGCAACTTGCTCCGGCGCAAGACAGACGATATGTCTTGACGTATTGCCTCAGCATCAGCCTTCCTGACGTTATTTTTAACTAAGCAATCCTCGACGTTGCTAATGATGCTTTCATACGGTATCCTGCGAGGGGCTACGGCGTAATTTAGCCCCTTTTTTAGTTTTTTAGATTTTAATAATTGCATTAATACACTTAATAAACGCGAAACATCTAAATATAATGAATGCAAACATAGACAAATTGATAAATTCCAAACGTTAGTATCGAATTTAAATAAAAATTTTGTGAAATGGAACATGACTAACAGTAGACTATCAACCATAGACAGCCACAAACGTCAAAATCAAAAAGATGATCGCAGAATTGTTAATTTATCAAAACAAACACTGGACAGGCCCACCGTTGAGGGACTAAAAAAGGAATCCGGATCATAGTTTGAGTCACACTGTGTATCGTAAAGTAACCCATACAGATAGGTATCTCAATGGTGATTCTCACCACCATCCTAGACAGTTGGCTACTGTAGGGAAATCTTTGTTTCAGAGAGCACGCGGCATCTGTGACACCCAACACCTGGCTGCTGAGCTTCAGCATGTCAAGCACGTACTACAGGATAATAAACTGAAAGTACCACGGCTTTGTCACAAAAAACGCAATAAACCAACCACAGTCGAGCGCCAACCTGCTGTACTTCCATATATGAAAGGTGTCACTGACAAGATTGGACATATCTTAAAGCGAGCTTCAATCAACACTTACTTCAAGCCGCCGAAGAAGATCAACCAATTTTTACGACCTGTCAAGTGCAACATACCCCTTCAAGATGCAGGCGTGTACAAACTGGACTGCGACTGTGGGCTCTCTTACATCGGGCAAACAAAGAGAAGTATAGGAACCCGTGTTAAAGAACATATAGCCGACGTCAAGCATAGGCGCGAAAAGAAGTCTGCAGTATTCGAACATTCCCTAGAGGGGTCCAACCATTACATCAGATTTGATAAACCACAAATACTCGTTAAAGAACAACGATTCATCCCCAGGATGATACGCGAGGCTATTGAAATTAAAAAACATCCTAATTTTAATAGAGAAGATGGTTGGAATCTACCACCAGCCTGGGATCCCATCATACAAAATATTAAATCCCAGCCCCGACACCATACTGCCAGACCAAAAGATACTGTAAGCTCTTTCTGCGTAAAACGGAACGCACCTGATTAAATTTAAATGAGGGTATACAAGCTACCAACTAATTATGAGATGACCAACACCTCAGTCTCCCTGTGACCACGGACCCTGCAAAGGGTTCGAAACGTCAGGATAAACATTAAATAAGTAATGTGTAAAATAAACGCGAGTAGATCCGTAAAAGTTGTTTCATTTCAATGTGTAGTGTTCGCGTAAACTTAGAAACAATATGCAACTTTGACAATTTTGCCACGCTTTTGTCCAGGACCAAAATAGATTGGGATTTACTTGTTGTTGACTGAATGAACAACTGAATGTTGTTTACCTTCGACGAAATTCATTCCGCAGTTGGATGGCTACAACAGTGACACTAAAAGTACTAAATTAACACAGAATGAGGGTGTTGTAGTTTATTATAAAAAATATATTAGCCCTTATAAAGAGGAACCAAATTTCAGAAATGCAAATTGTTTGATTTTTATAAAATTATCTTCAATAGCAAGCTGTTTCGTAGTTCAATCATCTGTAACTGACCATGATAGAGTTGCACTTCATTTAATGTAAGTAGGAGAAACTTCACTTCCTCCAAAACAACATTCACAAATCGACTACTCCAGACTTGATACATCGATAAAAAATCTGAACCTTGTCAAAGTCAAGTCAAAGTCAAATCATTTTATTCAACATAAGCCTTCACAGGCACTTATTGACGTCAAAACTATAAATCAAAAAACTAAAAAAATTGTTTAGACTCATCATCATCATCATTATCATCATCTCAGCCAAAAGACGTCCACGGCTGGACAAAGGCCTCCTCCAAGGATATGAGGTGTATTTGCCGTAATCGCCACGCTTGGCAGGCGGGTTGGCGATCGCAGTAGGTTGAGGATAACCTCAGAGAGATGCTGCTGCCCATCCTCTGGAATGCTCCCTTAGTCGGCTTTTACGACACCCACGGGAAGAGATGGGGTGGTACAATTCTTTAAACCCGGGACCACACAGGGGCCGTTTAGACTAAACTACTGAATCTACCACCAGTTCGGATTTTGGGAGAGCCTTCGACCGAGAAGAGCTGGCAAGAAACTCAGTCGTCCTCGTCGACCCCCAAAATCAGTTTTCGCTTTTGTCGACGCCTGAGAAACCAATTTTGACCCCAAGTGGTCGATATCGAACACTTTGGGAATCCCAGTTCTAATTGAATAATGTCAAAATTTGCTTTAAGTAATACTACGTACTAGTGGTCGCCCAGTGCTCGAAATTCGACCGTAATTTTATTAAGGCTGCACGGATTGTATCCTAAGCAATGAAAAATTTAAAAAGATAGAATGTGAGTTTGGATTGGGATTGACAGATTACGGCCGCTCCTCTTCCATTTTTGAAATTTTTGAAAAGAGTATGTATGCGTGTGTGTTAAATACATATGCGTGTGTGTCAAATACATGGTAGTGTGTGTAATGTTTGTTTTGTTGATTTAATGTATTTTTTATGCATAATTTAAAAAAAATATTAACATTCTGTACTCCTTTTCTATATAAACTATAAGTGTGCGAAATTTTATACTCCTCCGTCCGCGCAATTTTCATAAAAAGGGGTACAAAGTTTTGCTTCACGTATTAATATATAGATAAGCGATCTTATAAATAAGGCTGTCATTTAACTTATTATCTAAATTACACAATTAAAATATTTTTTTTATACATCTTTTGTAAAATGACATTTTAAATGTATCTATTTATATCGTTTAAAGATCATACATCAGGATTTCTAAATGAGCTTAACAAATAATGTTTTAGGTAAGTAATCTGATCAGAAAGTGTTAAAACCGATCGTAGGACGATATTATTATTGTTTACCTACATAAAGATAGTATCTTAAGTACAAAATTTACCTACACTACCGAGATGTGCACTGTTTATGCCAGTATTTTTCCCGGTGGATCTGAATGCCTCCAAGTGGAACGAATAGGTTCTCAGCGCGAGCTTACCATTCCGATATTTCCGATGACCATAATCTTCTATTGCAATTTGTTTTATGTGCATTGAATCGCTTCGCTTTCTCACATTTGCCACGCAAACAAAAGCGTGCAAGTTTTTTTATTCCTTACGAGAACTTAGCTTTCATCTCACCTGATGTTAAGTTAAAAAAAAACCGACTTAAAAAAACAGAAAACACAAAAAAGTAAAAACAGCTGTAAAAAGCAAGAAATAATATTAAAATCATATTATTAATTACCTAGATACGCATATCAGTATAAAGAAGGTCTACTGAAGTCGTACTGGGGGACAATTTTGTTTCATTTAATCTTTTATAGTTGTCACTTTTTTATTGTAAAAGCCCCACCCGACTTCAATAAAATATGTAAATATGTAAATCGTTGAGGAGTTCCCTCGACTGTCTTTCGGCTCTATCATCAGATCAACTCCAGACCTTCAATAAATAGTAGTGCATTAAAATACTTAATGAAAAAATTAACAAACGCACTAGTCGCCACTACAATTTTCGAAGGTTCCCCTCGATTTCTCTGGGATGCCATCATCAGATCCTGGATTCCTTATCATGGTACCACTCTTGGGATATCTCCTTTCCAACAAAAAAAGAACCATTAAAATCGGTTTATAAGGGACGAAATTATCCGCGAACACACATAAAAAAAAATATACGAGTCGAATTTAGTAACCTCCTCCTTTTTTGAAATCGGTTAAAAAGCGCATTTCACCAGGAGCCTAACTGCTGGGGCACTGGCCACCTCTCTTACTAGTTTGAACACAACTGTGCTATTAACCTGTTATGGCTACATATCTAGACATAATAGTAGTAGCTTGCTAGGTGGACTTAAAACAAGCCCTAACTACCAAGAAAATTGCATGATTTCGCTTCCATAATGATTGATGGATCGTAATCAGAAATCAAATATTAATAATTTTTCATAAAATTATAAGATTAGTCAGTTTAGTATATAAGTTTATAGTGTAGACAATGGGTGACTATTACGGGCGAAGGCAATGCTTTCTTGTTTAAGAGTTAAGTGCTCTGCTTATAGAGGCCTCCGGTGACAAAAAGGCTGGCAGCTACCTCTGACAGCATTAGCCTGGCAATCCAGCGAGCTAATGTTGCCAGCATTCTTGGGACCGTTCCCATTAGGCCACAGTTAAACGGCATATTTAATTAAAATTTGTTATTTTTTGTTACTAAAGTGTTATAGATCGGATTTTTTATATCGTTTATAAAAAAGTTTTCATTTAAAAAACGAGTTTAAATAATTAAGCGCTAAATGAGAAGTTATTAACTCGTTTCTTTTGTGCTTGTTTAGCGGCCGATAATTATAATGAATACTTTTTTCCTGCAATAACAAAGCGTGACTTAAGTTATTATTAATTAAATTAGCTATCTGTTGAACTCGAGGAACTAAAGATCGGTAAAAATTAAGATAATAAAGGTACGAAGTTATTCTGAGCTCTGTGGTGCGAACAGGCCAACAGTAAAAATTGCCGTGTTCTTTGAACGTTTCCAACAACACACCACTCCTCTTTTGCCGACGGCCTGTGAACCTTTTCACGCCTTTTTTGAAGACTCTTATACACACTTCTTTCTTCTGGGAAATCATCTTTTGGGAAAATGTCGAGGCAGAATACTTGTTCAACAAACAAGCGCAGCAGTACACTGCCATTTGTAGTCTAAAGTATAACTTTTGTATCATTATATACATTTCAACATTACTTGGGGATCCTAAAAACGATGGTCAACTAGTTTGGATTACGATCGTGAAAGTTAAGCAACTTTCGCAAATCAGGACCATGGGATAGGTGACCAAATTCCAAACATTTCTAACTCCGTGCTTCGGAAGACACTTTACGCTGATGGTAGAGTGGGGCACAGAAACGTAGGCAGGCAACCGATGACATGGACTGACGACCTTGTCAAGGTGGCGGGAAAAGATAGGATGAGGAAGGCGCAAGATCGAAAAGAATGACGTGCATTGGAAGAGGCCTTCACTCAGCTTTGGGTGGATATAGTTGATATAATAAAAACAGATGTTATAATATATCACATACATATAAACAAAGTATCACTTGTGGTAATGATTTAACCTTAAAAACAAATATAGCAGTGCAATTATCATTAAATTAAGAAAGTAGCAAACTCTTTATGAGTCTAACAACATAATTTCATTACACAAACGAGAGAACTAAAGTACTACTATCCCATTTCAGAAATTTTATAATCGACGGAAAATGAAAATTGATCGCAGCTAACTAAGATAAGTTTGCGAAGTTTTGAAGGAATGAAAGTGCTGCGGAGCGACGACGAGGCGACGCCAAACTAGGGGTAAACTAAATCACGGTTGAAGCAACAGCTGATTCTCAAATATGAGCCGTATCACAACGCAGTAGGGTAAGTTTATAGCGTAAACTGTACCAAAGAATGTGGTGCAAATTGTACGAGGAAACAAAATGGTTGCTTAGTGATTCAGTTACGTGCAGCGTAATTATTTTGCGAGGAAACTAGTATGTTAAATAAGAAAATTGACTTTACGCGCATAAAACGCTGAGTCGTAAACGTTGTTTCTAAAAGCCCGTATTATGATAAAAACTCTTGCTGCGTATCAAGTAACAGAACAGTTTTTACTAAAACCTAAAGTTGACGAAATGCGCTGGAAGAATATAGAATGAATCGTAGGCGTTTAACGATAGTTACAGAAAAAGCCGTATTTCAGAATCAAGGGTAACATTGATAGCAACTTCAAGATTCTTAATTAGCTGTTACTAATGGTGTCCCTAGCGTTCTAGGCGTCTCTAGCCCTGAGATCATGTCGTACGCTTGTGAATTTGAATCAAACGGTTAACAAGCTTTTCTCAAACTAATTCAAAATTCAAAATCATTTATTTAGTTTACGCTATAAATAGCACTTATGAATGTCACTATACCATCGGTTCGTAAGTCTACACTGGGCGGGAGACCTTGTACTGAGAAGAAACGGCAAAAAACTCAGCAAGGGCATTTCTCCTCCCAATTTCTTTAACAGCGTGCTTTGATCTCACCTGATGTTAAGTGATGATAAGGCCAATTGGTGGAAGCGCACTTCACCCGGGATCCTCAACTAGTGTGGCACTGGCTTTCTTATCTCTAGATGCCGGAACACAACAATGCTACAAATATTGATGTTATGGCGACATATTTAGATAAGATAAGAAGAAAAAATTGCTAGAGTTAATTAGTATTTTCAAATGACACAGCTACTTCTGTGCTCTAGACGTTCCGCTGTGTTATTATGACATTCTAATACTATAAATTAAGTTCAAAAACAACATAAAGTTTTTGATGAAAATTTGTAAATATATTTCTTTTCAGCTACCATAAAATCTCCTATCAAATAAAATAAAATACTTCCCGCCTATTAAAATAAAAAAATGAAAAAGCACTACACGTAGCAAACATAATACTTTTTTGTTTACCTGAAATTATGTACCTACTTCAAATGTTAACTCATCTCGTTGTCTGTTTTGTGTAAGTACCTTTTAAAAACAAACAAATAAAACTTACGTCACAAAACGCTCTTTCGTAAAGTGTTATACACAAATGGCCTTTATGAATATCATATGAGGAACCCTCTATTTTTACGCACAAAAATCGGCATGGAATCAAAGTCCACATACCCGTTGTGGGCTACCTTAATTTGCCTTCAGTCCACGCTCTGAATACCAAAGAAAGGACGGACATCAGCTTACCCCGAAAGTACTGCGGGATTTCCATACAAATTGTACGAAAGGTCCATTCTAATACCTCACATTTTATATTGAAATATTTCACTTAATCATGTTACAATATTAAATTTAATTTGGAAAAGTACTTGGGGCTAACAGTTTTGCGTAACGTTGTTGAGAAGCCGACAATACCAGAGTAATTTTGCTTATTTCGGCTTAAATTACTTGATCTCGTTTACGACCCTTTGAAGATTGTATCAAGTTTTGCGCAAACTTTACGTCTAATTTATTATTTAGCGTCACTTCTTGTGTTAATGTAACGTGAGTTAATTGTGTAAAACATTTTAATGTTATTTTAAATTGTAAATTTTGCATTTAATATGTAACGTGAGTTAATTGTGTAAAACATGTTGACGTATTTTAAATTGTAAATTTTTGTTTTTTTTTTTAAATAATGCGAGTATCACTTTTATAAAGTGACTGTTTTTTAAGAAGTTTCTTACGAAAGCGATCGTTAGTGCGTAAAGAGCATCTTGTTTGAGGAAACACTACTGTGTGGGATTTTTCTCGGGATATCGGGATACGGATGTTGATGCGAACGAAGTCGCAGGCGATCGCTAGTATGAAACATACACGTCTTGTCTCAGTGTCGGCAACTGTTTTAGCTTTTATTCGCCAGTGAGCACTCCGCCTGCAACTGTTTAGGCGAAACGGCACAGCTCGGCAACACTAGTTCGTTCATCATGGACTTATTCTTTCATTTCATTCCTTCCCCTCAACTAGAGATGTGTCAATGTCAACTCGATTTACTAATTATAAAGTTTAACAGGTACTAATCATCTTTACCATCATCGTGGTTTTCTTACCCCCCACTTCTGTTGTTGAGTATGTAGTTATGTGTTACTGCTTCAGTATTTATGGTTTAGAGTCGTTAATTTCCTCTCTTACTTAAGATGGTGGTTGCTTGCAGGCGACAATTTAAAACAAGGCCAACACACAATAAAATCGATTACAATAATATGTATCCCTGCTGGGAATCGAATATGGGACCTCTGGCTCTGGGACCGGAGGCGAAACCCTTAGTAGTTGCATAAGAACACACATTAAGAACTTTTGTATAATAATAATAAAAACTTGATTGCGTCAGACATGGTATAAAGGTATTGGATAATAAATTAAAATGTTCTCATGTTTAGCCATTATGCCAGTCATATATCTTTAAATAAGCCTTGCGAGTTATCTGTAGATTAAAAAAAGCCAAAACTTACTTCGTATAAGACTAAATTTATTCCAAATAACAACAAGAGTAAATAAAAGTCAAACACGAGATTGATGGCGTTCAATTATTTCGTGAGACTAAGAATTTAATCCCAACTTAAATGAAGGTGATTCTCTTATAACTTTCCAACACAGTCGCTAATAACGAAACTTGCGGTTAATAGCGTCGGGAAGAGGAGGCAGGGGGAGGCAAGGGGAAAATTTAAGACAATTCAGTGGGAAAATCTGCCTTTGTGGATCCGCCATTGTATTATATCCGAAACTGTATTATAAATTTCGGGAGTATATAAGAAATAGTTTAATCTAGTTTTGATCGACAACTATGGCGAGGCGAGGCTTATTCGAGGGATATTTCGAAAGCCCTTTGAAGTCGGCTTAGCAATATGGAAGAAGTAAGTGTAGTCAACTAACAATAACCCAAAGTTTACCAAAGTCGCATTTTGTGGTGTTCTCTAGGTATAACCTCTCCTGGAATCCGTATAAAACATGATGGCGTCAACCCGGTACCTCGATATAAATTAACCGGTGTTGGAGGCATTTGTCTGCCATTAATTCTAATTGTCACACAAGGTTCTAACATGGCGACCAAGAACTGGATGTAGAAACTTAGGCCGGCAACCGGCTCGACGGAGAGACGATATAGATACGAGTCGCTGGAAAGAACTGGTTTGGAATGGCTACCAACAGAGAGAGATGGCGTGCAAAGGGAGAGGCCTACACTCAGCATTGGGTGGCGACAGGCTAAAGTAGAAAAAGAGAAGAACAAAGGAAGAACTGGCTAACTAAACTCTATCCCCCTTACTAATAGTTATTCCATGTTTTGTTCCTATCATGCAAATGAGTAAAAGAGACAAAAAAACGAAATAACTATTTAAAATGAAATTAAATGAAATTTATTTGGGACAGAACAGTTATTTGAAGCTTATTTTTTGTTTATTTGTAAGACCCTATCTGTTGGAGCACAACAATGCAGTGCGATAGACCTAAAAATGGTGGTAGCGTACCTACTAAGAATTTAGAATAAGCCACCACCAATCAAATTATTCAATAGGAAAGCAGGTACCTACATCGTTGCGGGTTGATACTATCTTCTAGTACGGTAGGTGGTATACTCATAGATACGAGTAACATGTAAATTAATTTATTGTAGTATGTAATAAAAAAAACAACAATATTTTTATTTGGTAATTTTATAACAAAACATAATTTTATAGATAATTACAGAGACAATAGCCCATGGAATAGCTATAATTACAGGGACAATATATTCTTAAAGCTAAAATTTATGGAAATTTCATGTTTCAAATAACATTTTGAAACTTAATTATTACATCCTCGTTACGCCTCTCGATACTCTGAATACGGGCGTCAATTAATTCCAATATAAATATCCTCAAAATATAATTGTCACATGCCATCGCAAGGTGTGTCCGCCCGTCCCCACATCCAATGATTATAAAGTCCGGTATCGTTATAAATATTTAACGCGGCTGTAATGTTGGAACCAATAGAGCCCGTAATAAATGGAACACTTCCAGATTTATAGATACATATAACGCACGTTTGAGAGAGCAAGCTTTCAGCACACCGCCCCGTGAACATATCGAAACTTTATGAGATCATTAAACATATTTTTACGAGGACACCGCGGTGCCCTATATTATTACGTAGGGTGAGTTAGCGGAGACATTTCATTGGTCAGTAATTCACGGAAGTGAACTTTCCGAATTGACAACGTTCATGTAATAAAGCATTAATGGCTCGACATTGCAGCGTGTTGAGCGCCGCGCGCTGTCTAATAAACAGAATTTTATGCGCTATTATTTTTTCCGTTATTGACAGTGCAGTGTGGAAGAGTGATACCGTAAATTGCCTTGGGCGTCCTTAATTAAACGCTTATGTTGATAACTTTGCAGTGTTTGTATGTTTAACGCCTTTTAATGACTAGTAATTTCAGACTAGAAATTCTAACTACGTTACTGAAACCAGTTTCTTTAGTAGAAAGCCCGAAAACCCGAAAGCATCTACACGAACAAGCTTAATAGAGTTAGTAACTATTGCAAACAACTACGGGAGCGCCGTATTGGGGACGTCAATCCAAACTTTGAAAAATTGCTTACTCATTAACTTAACTCGTGTTTAGTTTTATCTGTTACTAAATACTGGGAGCGTTGCAACGGCAAGCAGGGATATAGCCAGTTCCTCGTAGATAAGATATTCAAAATAGAAGAAAGAATAAGTTCATGTGAAGTCCACCTTTGACCTTGGCGTGACTTATTATGCCTTCTGGGTCTAAAACATGTGGTCTAATCACTCAGCTATAGAAGCTAAAGTGCTAAAGTTAACCAATCAAAACCCTATTTTTTCACACTGCCAACAAAACCAGGTCAAAACAAGAAATAGGTCACATTGTGTTTGCAAATATTTTTCAAACAATTAAGAAAAACCTTTCTTCCAATTCAACGATAAGCAGATATTTTTTAACTCGCACAAAAGCAGAGGTCAAAGCGAAACGTATTTCAGGAAGAGTATAATTACATTCAACCAATCACGCGGGGAAGCTGACAAAATGCCATGTCAATTCACAAAATTAGAGTCTAATTGAATCGAATTTCAGAGGGAAGCTCGTGTAATGAAAGCTGATAAAGGGAGAGTGCGAGACAGTCATTCAATTCTCGAGTTTATCCGCCGACTTTGATACATACGTAGATAGTGAAAATTCGTTGGCACAATTTGCGCTTTTGGAACACAATTATGACAATTGTTGAGTAATAGTTACACTAATTTGCTAGAATAGCATACTGGATGATTTACACACAATAAAAATATGATGAAGAGGCACTTTAATCCAATTTGATTCAGTTTTGTTAGAAGGCTGGCACGATTTTTACAAAGAAATATTTTTAATTTATTTGAAAAGATACAAGATATGCCGTTGCTCTCTTCGCAATATATTAAATGAATCTTAATGTGTTTGCTTTTAAGATAGTTCGAGTTATTTAATTACAATTTTGAAAACGCTTAGATCGATAGCTTGTTAATTGATTTAGAAATTATACGAGTAACAATACTGTTCGGTTACTCTTCTGTTTACACATTATTAATAATATAAACAACAGAAAGAACGAATTTGCTTCTAACATAGTTAAATTAAAGTACATAATACGAAAACACCTATTTTTGTTTAATTCGACGAAGGACATTTCCAGTATCGTCAAATCTGCAACGTTAAAAGTCATTGTGTCACCAAGGTTATCCCAACTCCAAATTGGTTTGTACCTCGAAACCTATTAACAGAATACAGCGAACTGCAGTTAGCCCCAAGGTATTTAGTTCTGTTTGTAAGTAATTAAATCTTGGATATGAAGGCATATCCCCTTGGTTGGGAACAGTGGTTGCAGCCAACACTAATGTGTGCTCAGAAAGTAGTCCCGCATCAAGTATTGGCCGCTTAAGTACCTACGTGAAAACTTGCTGGCCATTAGTTACTTGCGAACACATTAGAGTTTAACTTTTGTTTCTCTTCCCGCTAACTAATAGCTTAGCAACGGGTATCCTTGATAGAGTTATATTCTAGCGAACATAGTCGGAGTTGTTTGCGGACGTTGTTTGATGGTTTTCAGATTTGCTTACAAAATGGCAGGAACGAGACAGAAACAAAGTATTCTTTTTTAATGCAACACGTTACTGTATCTATAAATACTACGAATAATACAATACCTTTTAAGGTGTGATTTGAAGCACTGCGAAAGTCACACGTTATACATTCAATTTAGCAACCCACGTTACATAAAATAATATGAAAATTTTATCACATTTACAAGTTTATTGTAAATGTTCATCATGAACCACAATCAGTTCTTTTTTAATGTAATGTGAAAAATGTATATGAAGTTAAAAAAAAAACAAAAATAAACCATTAATAGTTTAGTAGTTTAGTTTAGTTTAGTTTATAAAAATAAACCATTTTCGTTCAAACGGTCATATGAGTACCCACTAATTATGATTCTTTTGTTTATTATGTTTTAGGATGTCCTCTCCAGTTTTCTTGAAACGTTACCTTTTAAAAACTGTTAACCTCTATTGTTTCTCTATCATATTAATCTGCCATTTCATTTAATGTCGTTCTGTTGTACGTTTCTTTTTCAATCGAATAAATTTATCTAAAAATGTTTTCTTACTTCTTTCATCCATTCCCATTCGTTCGATGAGTTACGTGACATAGTGTTATTCCAAGAGCCGCAAAAGCTAAGTCGCACCCGGGTCCATTTACTCTTGTAAAAGTTGCGGTGACACAGTTCGACAGGTAGGACACCGTCTGACCGATACAGGTGGCTGACAACCGAAACGTTTCAGCTAAATAACCAGGGGACTGTCGCGCACTTAGTCGATTGGTTTTCAGGTGACTCCTTGAGACCTCTTAGCCTGAGCCAATGAGCTAAGGTTATTTTTAAACTAGTGTAGTAATTTTGTTGAGTCCTCTCATCGATTGTGACTTTCGAAATCTGGACATGAAACTTGTAGTACCTACTCTCATTTGTTTCTAATAATTTTTTCAAGTGGATGTGGGTTGGTTAGGTTTGAGGGAATACGTATTTTAAACAGTGTAGTTTTGTTTTGTTTTTGACATAATATAAGACTTTCTTCACTTTATTTTTATGGAACGACGATGGCTGACAAGAGCTGGATCAGAGTAGCAGCGGATCGTGCTCAGTGGCGTGCACTTGGAGAGCAGCAGTGGACGTGTATGGGCTGATGATGATGATGATGATGATGATGATGATGATGATGATGATGATGATGATGATGATGATGATGATGATGATGATGATGATGATAATGATAATGATGATGATTTAACAAATATCAATAAATATATCAAATATAAACACCTGCTGTAAAGCGCTACACAATATAAAAATGTCTATTTACCATGTGTCTATAAAAATATACTTTACCGTAAAATTATGTCTTTCACTCCAAGTAAAGACCTCAGATAACTGTATAGTAAACATGAAAATGATAAAAAGTTATGTCTGTACGTAACATAAAAACCTACTGCGTATAAGGAAATACTTCCAATTTTAAAAGAAGGAAGGGGAAGCGTCGCCAAAACACGCTCTCTTTAAGTTTATTTATGGTATGTACGCCCGCCATATTTTCCTAAGAATAAGAAACTGATCCTATGCATATCTGATTCGATCTTCATTCGTATGTTTGCGTAAAATCTCCTATGTGAAGGAATCTACATAATCAGAGTCGGCAATACGCTGCCGAAATACGAGGATGTTACTTATTTGGGTACATGCTCTTTGTACAATAATCGTAAGGGTCTTCGTCATCTATATTTTAATTGCAGACAAATCTATATCTAAAATTATGTATTCTGATCTATCGTAAGGTTATTGGTAGGTGCAGCATTAAGTAGATGGACACATTTGGAAAGCGATTACAAAAAGTAAGCAGTAGGCATAGTAAGGTACAGCGACCAAAGAGCACGCCCTACCAAAGAGTAACGCAGTGTTACTAACTGAATAATATTAAATCTGTAAGCAACTATTTACCGTGTGCGTTTAACGTGTGCATGGAGTCAATATGGTACGTAGTATTTATTAACCCCATTATTATTTTAAGCAACTCACTCTAATGGCTAATCAAGGGCACTGCGGAGAAACTCGCGAGAATAATATACGTTGTGACAAAGCTATTATTAATTTAATCTATGTTCTAAAAGATTTACTACTGTCATAGTATTTTTTTAATCTCAAAACTACAAAAATGGATGCACTGCAATAATCCCCAAGCCGATTAAGACAGCCCAATGGCGCACCAAAGGGCATTCACTTTCAAAATATATTAATTTTGGAATGGAGCATTGCGAGAGTGAAGTGTAAAGCAATAAATCATATAAACGGTATTTTACTAGCATCGTCAGTTCGTCTTATAAGTTGAATGTTGCTTATTACTGTTAAACTTTCGTTTAAAGTCACACACTTATATTATTACACATAATTTATTGTATACAGTATGTGATTTGAATCACTAACAACAGATACTGTCTATTAAAGGACTTACAGAACAATACCATTATCCTCATCATTAGCCTTTAACTGGCCTCAGGCTTTGCCTCAAGAAAAATAGCTCATTAGGAGATGTAGCATTAACTCAGTTCGCTGTCTATCGGGTTGGTGGGTTAGAACAACTGCCATTTTATGACAACAACTGGGCCTTTCGGCGTTACGTGCCTTCCGAAGTGTGTAAGCTCGAGATATTTTGTTTATTCACCCATGCTGTGGCCCAGCATTGCGAAAGTTACCTAACCTACAAGATCGCAACCCGAGAACCGAGAACCTAGATAAGCCGCTGCGCCATCCAACATGTCAGATATGCACTCCAGTATATCCACGAAGGAAAGTATTAATAATTGTGGAACGAAACAAAGCGAAAAAGAACTTTAACGCAAAAAAACGTATGAAAAGATATACGCGCATGATCAGATCACCTAAATGGTAATGGATCACCATGTACCCAATGCCACAAACATTGAATGCGAGATATGCTAACAATCGGTACTAATGACGAACCACGTACAAAAGCTCGAGCTATTTTAACTTGGTCATCCATCCAGCCAACCGACATTACGGTAAAGCTTTTCTTGCAAGATCACAATCTGAACGCACAACCCACTCAAAAGGTAAGAACTGCCTTTCAGTAGTACTAAAACTTTAGGAAGAATGATTCCTCGAAGGGTATTCTTTTTTCATCAACATCATTTTCAGCTCATATCTACCCACTGTTGGGCATAGGCTCCTCCAAGTAACGCCATTTCCTTTTGTTTTGAGCTGATCGCATCCAGGTTTTACCAGCGACCAGCTATATTATCTCTCTCTATGTATATTCTACTCCCTTATATAATACAATACTGTTAACAAATTTATATTAAGGACCTATTGTTACGACCTACCTACCTACTTCTTGCTAAAAATAAATTACAGTGGATGTTATGTACGCCGTTATTATGATATGTAATAAAAACTAATTTTTAAGAAAATTACTTTACTATATCAAATGTTTAATATGTATCATATGGCTGTACTAGTAGATAAATAAATAAATAAATATTCTTCTTTCTAAAGTATTAATAATTGTGGAACGGAGCATAGCGAGAGCGGACTGTAACGCAATAAAACGTATGAAACGGTATTACCCGCATGATCAGATCGCCTAATAAGTTGGATCCCGCCATGTGCCCAATGCGGCGAGCCCTAATGATGGCCGTTCGCGTCCGTCACTCGTGTTCGCGCTTGCCCGAGCATTTGGAGCTTCTGCTTTATTATATTCTGTTTAACTGGAAAAACTGTGTGGGTTTTGTATTAGAAAATGATGCTAACAAGATTGTGGTCATAATATATTATTGTTGTACATTACTATATGTGACGATGACGATAAAAGTAGAAACGCTTCTCACCCGAACAAATAATTAGATATAGCAATTAGAAGAGTGTTTTCATACACTTTTGCACAATGGACATTATATTAATTCGGGTATATTGATTGAAATAGAAATGCTCTTGTCCGGAAACTCATAGTACTAGAGTTTCTTTATACAGTTAGCAATCACACTAATATTATAAATGCGAAAGTTTGTGTGTATGTATGTGTGTATATTTGTTGCTTCTTCACGCTGCAACGGATGGATGGATTTGGATGAAATTCGGCATACAGATAGTTTATAACCTTGATTAAAACATAGGATACTTATTCGCCGGATGTTCCCACAGGAACGGGAACCACGCGGGTGAAACCGCGAGCGGCCGCTAGTGTTGATATAAGAAAGAAAGAAAGAAAGAAAAAGCATTTATTCAGTATCATAAAACAACACTCAACATGTAACGCATTCATAATTTAAGATAGGTACATGGTATATGATACTGAAAAGGCATCTTCTCAGCATGTGTCATACCACTGTAGTAATGCTACGACGCTGGTCTTCCGAAGATGCCCAGACTAGAACTAAACTTAACAAAACTAAGAATAGTAATAAAAATAAAACATGAAACACCGCTACTCACACCACCCAAATGGTAGTTCATACACTTTTGTGTTCATAATTGTGCAGTTAATTAATTATTTATTGTTCATGGCAAAATATTTCATACATTATATACTAAGACTTATAAATCATACAATAATCAAATACAAATAAATATCAATATCATTATCAAAACCTCCACAGCTAAATTGATAGATATACTAGAATGAATCCTTTTGCAAATTTAGAAGAAAGTTCTTATATTTGTACTTAAAACAGCATAATGTGTAACACTTTTTAAAAGGTGGAGGGATGTTATTCCAGCATTTCGTGGCAGAGTACCGACTCTTCTCTCGAAAATAACAACTTGTCATACAAATATGAGGGTGATTTAGTTTGAACTATACTAAATAAAAGACACGCATAATGGAGCGAACGCCGTGACTGCATATTTATTAAATTACTTTGATTTATATAACATGAACACACAGGCTTAGTTATTCCCGGAATTGAGGTAAAAAAGTTACAAGTTATTTAAAAAATGTAGTTACTCTAAGACCGAAATAAACAACTACACCATAGCAGCGATTAAAAAGTTAGCAAAGATGAAGAATAGGAAGGCGGACCAACGATCTGGTGAAGGTCGCGGGAAGCCGCTGGATGCGAGAAGCACAAAACCGGTCGTTGTGGAGATACTTCTGGGAGGCCTTTGTCTAGCAGTGGACGTCTTTTGGCTGAAATGATGATGATGATGGAAGATGAAAAATTATATTTTTTAGCTGGTGGTGCTTGCGCATTTCTGCATAAAAGCTTTATGAACGAATAATAATTTTATGAAAATAACACTACATATTATTTTAATTTTGTTTTTGTCTTCTTTTTCCTTATAAAATCGTTATCGTATGTCATAAGCTTCCTATTCGTAGGTTATTTTATTTTTTAAATTAGTTACCGATAATGACTTTTGTAATCAACGTTAATTAGTTACTGTACATTTTCGTCTCATAACAAAACAGAATTTTGGCATTTCTCGTAAAAACTCGTGTTTAAAAATACTTAGCTTGTTGATTTACGTTATCCTCCATTAAAATATTTCTACGAATAAAGAAGGTCTTAGGAAACCCAATCTGATTATCTGCCAACCCTTCCTTGGTTACTAAGCCTAGCAACGGATCTGTTTTGGCTGAATGGTACACAAATAAAATATTTATCATTAAAGCTCTTATTAAATTCCGTTTAGATTAGTTTTACAGCTTTTAAAATTTACCATTCCTCTTTTCCAAGAACTAAGTTACTAGTACCTAATTGTTGTTTTGGTTTTCATGATAAAATTTTGAATGTGCATAATAAAGTAAATAATAACTGTAATGCAAATGAATTAGATTAATTATTAACGGTGTTCTTACCATGTATATTATTTGGAGGAGCACGATGGCGCAGCGGTTAACGCGCCCGGTCTGTGAGTGCAGAGGTTAAGCAACTTTCGCAAAGGCAGGTCATCGGATGGGTGACCAAAAATTCATAATCTCGAGCTCCTCCGTGTTTCGGAAGGCACGTAAAATCGTTGATCCCGACTGCATTAGCAGTCGTTAACAACCACCAATACGCACTGGGCCCGCGTGGTGGTTTATGGCCCGTGCTCCCTATCTATACTAATATTATATAGCTGAAGAGTTTGTTTGTTTGTTTGTTTGAACGCGCTAATCTCAGGAACTACTGGTTCGAATTGAATAATTCTTTTTGTGTTGGATAGTCCATTTATCGAGGAAGGCTTTAGGCTATATAACATCACGCTGCGATCAATAGGAGCGAAGCATCAGTGAAAAATGTTGCAAAAACGGGAAAAGAGCCTAAAAAATTAAAAATGCTGCCGAAAGTCACTATTCCACGCGGACGAAGTCGCGAGCACAGCTAGTCCATCTATATGGAAGGCTCGTGCCCCAGCAGTGGGGATATAAAAATGAGCTGATGATGATGATGGTATTATTTGTAACAGTACTGTATGAAATTGTGGAAATTGAAATTGGTACCTGATATAATTTCCTGACTTGGATGTTTTTATTTCTTTTATTTCTTTTTACATGCTGTGGTTGTCTTATATTTTGTATGTTTATTTGTATTGGAAAGTGTACTTCTATGATAGGGTATATTCCAATATTATGCTGCTGTAAGGGAGAAAAGAAATGCACTTGCTGAGTTTTTTGCAGTTTCTTCTCAGTACAAGGTCTCCTGCCCAGAGTAGACTTACGAATCGATGGCATAGTGCCGTTCATAAGAGCTAATTTGTAGCCTAACCTGAATAAATGATTTTGAATTTTGAATTTTAACTGTCCGATGTCAAGTGTGCTTACAATTCCGCCACCAAAGAGGACATTTGGTAGTCGACTTTAGAGTTGACGACCCGAGCAGTGGTACACTGCGAGTTGTGCTCTTAGTGCAACGAGAAGTGAGCGAGCTTACAGCTCCGGTGACCTATCTGGATATTAGGTAGTGGACTATACGTGTCCACGGGGCGACTAGCTTGAGACACTAGTCTTAAAAGTACTGGATGAAGGATGCGTACCGGCGTGTTCTGATCTGGCGTTATGACCTGACGTAGATGGTCCCTTGTGCTTGCGTAATGATGTCTGACCCCTAACTTTATAACCGTGAGGTTGGTGGGGGGTGTCAGTATAAACTTTAAAGTAGTGTGTAGGAGGGTGTGTCCGATGTCAACTGTGCCGACATCGGATGTCGGCACAGTTGCATATGCCATGACCATTGAACTACATTCCATGATACGTCAGAAAAAAAGAAAGAAAAAACATTTATTGACTCTCACATAAGATTAAAAATAGAAAAAATAATAAAAAAAGACTTGAAATACAAAAACAAAAAAAAACGTAAACATGGTAAGAATCCCGAAGTTGGCACAGTTGCATATGCCATGATCATGATACTACATTTCGTGATACGTAAACATGGTAAGAATCCCGTTAATAATTACTCTAACTGAGGTACTGACTACGGCACACAAGAATACTATTAGAATTGTTGTAATACGAGTAGTAACAGTCGCAGTAGTGGTATTACTAGCCGGACAAACAAAGCAAAGCTTAAACAGAGCCCTATCCACCAATTAGTTTAAGAAATGAACCATAATATCATGGTGCCATATGGCGTCACAACATGTCCGACGAGGTGTCATGGCGTCCAGCCGCGGTTTTTGGTGGCGAGTCGAGTGTTTGTGAAATTGTGACAGGTGTGGTCAATCCTTAATTAGAGCTACTGTTGCGGTTCTATTGACTAATTGCGTTAATAAAGCTAATGCTTTAATGTATGTGTTATAAAAGCAGTGTTTGGTTTCACGCACAGACAGAACCCATCTGAATAGTAAGCACAGGTATGAACTTTGTTTAATAACGAGCCTCTTTTATCACTAGGTCATTCTATGTCCCTACTGCTGGGGCATGACAGTATTTGTGACTGTGAGTTTTGAAATTTGTACGTTCTCCCTATCCTTCGCTATGGATATAGTATGGTGAACAGGACGTAAACCACCACGCTGGCCCAGTGCGGATTGATGGTTGTTAATGACTGCATAAGTACCCAGGACTAATAGCATCACGAGCCTTCCGAAGTACGGGGGGGGGCTCGAGATGATAAGATTTTGGTCACCCATCCGATGACTGGCCTTTTACCAAAATCGCCTAACCTTAGCAATCGCAGACCGGGCACGATAACCACTGCGCCATCGAGCTCCTCAATAACCCTCTTCTACAAGTCTTCAAAAATCAAATTAAAATTCTATCAAAAAATAAATCGTCACATTTCAAATTGTATACAAAAGTACAGAAAAGGGTAGGGTGCAGGACTTGAATAATTCACCATTTCTTTTATTAATGATAGGACACTTAAAGCGTCTCCTTGTTTTCCCGGCTTGAATACAAAATGTTCATTTCCGTCCACGCGATGTCCGCATTAAGGGAATTCGTCAAATGGCTTCTATTGCAACCCACTTATCGACAGGCGACGTTAGGGGCACGCCACGTACTTTATTGACCGACCACATTGTTTCACTATGTAGGGGCTAGGAAGGGGCCCTTAAAAGCTCTTTGATTTCTTGGATTCAAAAGATTATAAATAATGATCTTACCACTCCTTTCTGTATTAAAAACGAAACATTAATCGCTTTTATTCAATATATTATCTACTAGCACTTTACTCGTGACTTCGTCCGTGTTGGTTTGGGATTTTAAAAAGAATACTTTTTTAAATAAAATATAGAGCAATGGAGAGGGCTATGCTCGGGGTTTCTTTGTGTGATCAGAAATGAGGAGATCCGCAGAAGAACAAAGGTAACCGACATAGCCCGAAGAGTTGCTAAGCTCAAGTGGCAGTGGGCAGGGCACATTGCTCGCAGTACTGATGGCCGCTGGGGTGCGATAGTCCTGGAGTGGCTACCGAGGCGTCCAAGTAATGAGTAGTATAAAAATATCCAATAGACAAAAACAAATTCAGATTCAAAGACTTACAATTTCAAAAAATAACGGTCACCATCTTTAATAGACCATTATCCAACAGACAATTATTAATTTTCAATTTCTCGTCGTCGGTCGCCACCAGAATACAGGGTGTGACCGTTCCGGCCGCAATTCAGGCTAATAACAGTTTTTGTGACACTAAACACGAAAAAAAGCTTTCCCCATTTAACGGAGCGTAAATGTGTACTCCATGTTACCGCCGCCCTTAAGCAGACATTATTAGAGGGGTGTCGCAAGACGGACATAAAATTTTGTAGCGATTTTTTCCTTAACACCTCCTATATACGCTGTAGGTCACGTTGACAGCGTCACTGGGTATAGCAGTAGGCTCTATTATACAATATTCTGTTCGGTATTCAGCCGGCGTTCCTTCAAAGTTGAATGCCGTAGGTATTTCTTTTGTGTTGGAGAATCTTATTATGTTTACGTTAATATTAAAAACTTAATTAGTTACTCGTTTATTTGACTAAATAACTAAACATTTTGTACATTGTGTCTCGGTGGGTGTTTGTGTTTAAAGTAAGTAGCTACATTAAAATTCTCAACCTTTTAAAACGAAATAATTGAAGTAAGACAATTTAAACTTAAGTTAATAAAATATTAATAACAACCGAAACGATGGGACTTAAGCAATATTACAAAAAAAAGGTAATCGAATATCGATATCCATTACGTTGACTGTCAAACAAATTCAAATTAAGCTGAAACGCCAATCAGCAAAATGGGTCCCCGGAAAAGGTAACCTTTAAAATCTTTGCACGTTTAATAGCCCAACTCAACCGGACGGACGCCAGGAGGTTCTTTTTAATCGTAATTAGCAATATTTTGCGAGCGAGTCAAAGGAGTGTCGCCGGCTTTCGCAGGCCGACTTTCGGACAAAGCGGCCGGTCGCACGCACTACAAAGGGCTTACGGCTTAGATGTCGTCGCCCCGAAAATTTTGTTTCATTAAGCGGGGGCCACGGCGAAATTTCTTTTCCTCCTCGTACCTACCTCGTGCACCAAAGCAAAATTCCGGAGAGCAAATTTTAATGTCAAATATTCCACGGCGATCCGTTTACTCAAATTTCTTTTCTATAAACAACAAAGTGTAAAATTTTAGGGTGTCCGATGACCGAGGTTTTATTTTTCTCAAAGGGGTTTTGTTTTACGGTTACCGCTCGAGGAACACGGATTAAAGGGGGGACGCGATACCCGAGTAGGTTTTCCGTCTCACCCGCGTGTACTCGCACGTTGGGAGCAGAAACTTTCGCGGCAGATTCAACAATCATTGTTTCAAAAGTTCCCGTTCAATCTTGTGCATGCATAACTTGAGCCAACGGGTCGGCGGGCTCTTTGATCCCGAAGTATTTATTTTTATGCGCATGAAAACTATAGTAACAAAGGGTGAGGCGGACAATAGGCACCTGTATGCGTAGGATAAAGGGATAGCGGATTAGCGACACGAAGAGCACAGTAGGATATGTTGTTCTTGATATAGCCGGCAAAAATAAAAAGCTGTTCGCCGCGAACAAAGAGGTACGTGAGGCAAATTATTTATGTATTGCCGCGGTAGCTCTAATTACGTGAGGCCTTTGTTCAGTCCTGCCCGGCCACTCGCTACACATTGGATGGCGGTGCCCACTTGCGGTGGAATGTTGCGATAACAGCAAACGACGAGCTCATAAGAATCTAACCACTCGTTAGCTCGCGCAGCCATCTTTTAATTTATTGATACTTATAAATTATGTCGACATTGTTTGTATGGTAGCAGTGTGGCTAATTATTGAAAGAATGAGTTTTTACTTTTCATTTTGTTTCATATTGATCTAATTATATGGTCACCTCATGGGTTTATCTTGCTGTTAAATGACAATAAAAAACCAAGGAACTGCCAAACTTACAAACTTTAATGACACTTGAAATGATGTGTGATACATATTAGATAATACCTATACAATTAAAAGATTTTACTCGAGGGTTTATTAAAATTTAAACTAACTAGTTTACTATGTTTACCTACAACACAAAATTTTTATTTGACTGCTTTCGTAGTTAATAACTAAATAAATAAATACGTATACTTATGCTTTTATTTTATGGGAAAACTTTCAGACAACTTTTATTATGCAAAATGCTTGAGTTTTATCTACAGTATGTATTCAAATTTCAAAATCAAAATCTTTTAAACATCTTCATAAAAAAAACCTATCAGAAATATTGACTCTGACATTTATCTTATATATCGTTACTCCATACGCCTACTTGCGCATTACCGAACCTGAAGCCTTAGTTATTATGCTGATATACACAGCTATTTCGTACACACTGTTGCTTAGCGGCAGAATTAAGTAGCGCTGGTATCTGTCCCGGCGTATGCTGCACCTACTGGCTCATATTATTTTTAAAGTCACAACAGAAAACTTTAACACTCTTATAAAACATGCTACCTAACATTTGGAGACAAAGTTAAGCTTGTGTCACACTGAGCTACAATTCAAGGAGGGTATAAGGTGGTCGTGTGGGCCGGCCACCCGCTCGCTGGACCGACGACCTGAAGAAGGCAGCGGGAAGTGGATGGATGCGAAAGACGGAGGACCGAGTGTGGTGGCGATCCATGGGAAGGCCTATGTTCAGCAGTGGACCTCTGCTGGCTGAGAATGATGATAAGGTGGTCTAGCTATTTTTAGACTACCTTTGAATGTAAGTTAGTCTAGACAATGCTGCCCTCTAAAAGAAATTTAAAAAAAACAACATCTTTACTAGCACCAGCCGGGATCAACGGCTTTACGTGCCTCCCGAAACACAGTAGCTCAAGATGATACATTTTTGGTGACCCATCCGATGACCGGCCGACTTTGCGGTAGTCGCTTAACTTTAGCAATCGAAGACTAGGCGCTATAATCAGAACTCATTCGAGCTCCAGAAAAAATTTGAAGACATTTAAAATACCATGGGGTATGACAGATAGTGCAGTATATAGTAAAACATTGAGCGCACAAATTTAAAATAGATTCCCAGGATTTTTTTTTGTAGTTTTTTTATTTTTTATAGCCAGGCGGACGTTAAACAATCCCTTACACCAAGTAACATAAAAACATGGTTTAAAAAGTAAACACGTTTTAATAGTCAAGTTATTGTTATTGACTTATGATGTTATAAAACATCGTAATAATCACGTTATCTATCTATCTAATCTGTCTATGATCCATTACTGTCCCTCTGCAAGACAAAAGCCTTACCATAACCACGTTGATAGTACTCTAATGTTAGTGAACAACAAAAAGTTTTTAATACAAATCGTCGAACTCAGTGTTTTGATGTGTCCAAAGCTTTAGTCGTGTTCAGCCCTCTTTACGATAAGAACCGAGGGGAGGAACTGTGCAATCACAGCCGGGAAAGAAGTGCCATATGATATTCACACGTAATAAATATTAGAAGAGGTCCAGTGATTGCGACTCTAGGTGTGAATGAATGTTGTTGCGTCTTCATTTTCTTTTTTAGCGTTGCCTTTTGTGAAGTTTTAGATCACATATGAGTTTTCCTCTCCAACGTTTATTGTAAGTATTGACGACATCTTGTTATAAGATCAATTTCTAACCGAGACACTAAATAAAGATAACTTTCAAACATATTTTTTTTATTCCTTTCTTTATTTTAAATGAGACACATAATGTTGTGAAAAGTTTTGGATTTGTGATCTGTAGTGGCATAGCTACTTGTGTTTTGTTACTGTTGAATCACCAAACAAAATAAAATAAAAAAAAACAATGTTGGTATTTTTACAGCCAACAACTTCTTTTCTTAGATATTTTTTTTTAAATTTGAAATAATGTTATTGTTAAGTCGTACACAACTTTATTAAAAATATATTTTAGAAAATAATATTTATACCTACACAAAACTTAAATAACTAAAAAAATATATCGCTAATTTGGCGATCTCGATTTTCGATATACTATAATAATTGTATCCTAATACAAACAAACTTAAAATATTATTTAGTTTGACGAGCGAGCGGTGCAAGCGCACCAAGCGATGAGCGCCGAGCGTCAAGCTACGGCCGAGCGAAACGTGAGCGATTGTCGCCGGAGTGATGTGCGGCGGGATCCACGCGGGATGCGCGCGGTGCGCCCCCCACGCCGCGCTATCGATTGCCCCATTTGAGAGCGGGGCGGAAGTAATGATAGAGCGGGATGCAACCACTGCCCGATCCGACGGCCAACTCCACCTAGCTGCACTACACAAATATTGTTTCAGATAATGTTTAATCTTCCATTTCTTCTATTCAGACAATATTGATTAACTTTTTTTAAGGAGCAATGTTATTTTCGTTGAGAACACTTCGAAATTTTAATAAGCTCTCCCAATTATTGTAAAAGTTCATTGAAAACTTCTTGGCTCTAGTAATACAGTCTCTACAGATAAATTAGCCGAAAGTTGGAACCATCAAAGTAAACAACTTCACAAAGTCGAGCGTGGAAGTGACATCCTGCTTATATCTATCTGAACGGATCCCGTAATAGCTTCCTCAATCTCGGCGTCAAAGTTCTCATAAGGCGGTTCTTAACTAAGGCGTTAAGGAAGATAGTTAGTGAGAGGCCTTCGGTAGGGTCTTAAAACTTGGCTGAAACTTGCGTAACTCGATCTCCACGATCCGACGTCGGGCGTCAATTCGGCGATAACTCACAATACGTTATTAGCATAATAATTATAACGCTTGTAAACTATAGGCCTTGAGGTCTTGCCAACAATGAAAATTATGCTCTATAAATACTGAGTGGCGGTCAACTGAATTAATTATACGGAACAAAGCCGATAGTAGATTTAATTAATACGTGTTAGTAGTTGAGGTTTTCAGGTAAAGTGCGCTTTAAACCTTCGGCTCTATAGACACTTCACGCACTTATCATCAGGTGAGATGAAGATCAAGCACTTACTCATTTTTAAATCAACAATAATATCACCTTTCTAAATCTAAGTAGTCTCCAACGGCACATAGTAAAAGTAATATCTTTTTTAATGTCGAAGTAGTTTAATATGGCTTTTAATCTTGCGTTCTCTTACATTATAGCGAGTGTAAGTGGCAATATCAATAACGCAACACATTAAAGTTGCCACATTAAAAAGTAAAAGCCTCCAGTAAAAGAGTCACCGTCAAATGTTCTCGTCCATTGTGAACTAAGTTCATAAGCCGCGATGTTTTGGTGTTCATCGTCAGTCATATTGATTAAACGATAAAACGCTGCCACGCGAAGAAATTGCGGCGTGTTATATTGCGATTAGTGATGGACTCAACGTAAACTTTGGAAGAGGTAATCGATACATTTTGAAATGTTTGCAGTTTTGAGTATTATTGACTTGATTGAGCATTGGTGACTCAAAAAGTAGGGTACTTAACGTCATGTAGTAGTGTCATGTTAGTTTGTAAAGTCAAAAATATATGAAAGTTTAACCTTTTAAATCGGGGTAATATAAATATATATGAACATATAAACAGATGACTTTTATAATAAATTAGACTTGCAAATGTAACCATAGTGTTTTTTTCAGTTTTAAATTAAACAATTTTTAGAACCTATATAACGGGTGTTATATACTTGAAGCATTTCTCTGTTTGCCTGTCTGTGGCGTTGTAGCTCTGCGGTTTTTTATTTTAAGGATTTATTTTGTGAAATTGTTCTTAGCTTAGTTCGATAGATATGAAAGCGCCCGCTTAGACATTCAGCGCTCAATGGTAGGGTATATACGCCCACACGTCATCATCCAAAACTGTCAAATTTCTTTAATAAATGTTCAACCTTATGTCATTTAAATTAAGTTCAAAGTCTATTGAGGTGACAGTTTGTGGTAATCTTTAAATAAATCACATGCTTGAAACTTGCAATCTTGGACGCATATTTAGTTTTGATTGCTTTCTCTTGAAACGTTATCGATATATACATGAATTTTTTTTTTAAATAAACCTATTTTATATTTTGGACATGTAATACTTGTAATACGAGTTCTCGAGTGGAGACCGCGTATCGGCAAACGTAGTGTAGGACGCCCTCAGACTAGGTGGAGCGACGATCTTCGCAAGGTGGCTGGCAAGAGCTGGATGAGAGTAGCCGCGGATCGTGCTCGGTGGCGTGCACTTGGAGAGGCCTATGTCCAGCAGTGGACTAGTATAGGCTGATGATGATGATGATGAATACTATTGAGAGTGTATTTTGTTGAATGTAGAGCCTTATATAATATTTTTTATTTTGTATTGCGCTATGAGTGTATTATCGAATAACAAATTATTATATGACACAGAACACAAAGTAACGTTTTGAATTAAGTAAGTACAAATAAATTTTGTGACTCATTCGAAATGTCACACAAAGTGAAGTGTTCCGGTTCCAACATAGTTTCGACTGTTACCGATGTCCAACACTATGCGATGGAATCTGAGCGCACACCCAATGATAATAAAGTGTAAAAAGAGTCGCCGGTTTAACGTCCACTTTATGGGCACTTCCTGAACTCCTATAAGGTCCAAGACGCGCAGATATATGGCGCAGTTAACAACGACCGATCTTTTTCTTTGTCGTCGAGACCATCGAGTGTAATATCGCGGTCGTTTGTGCTGTGACATTTACCATAACTTTTGAGTTTGCATTATTTATTTATTTATTATAATGTATCTTTTTGTAATATTTTATAAATAAATAGGATAAATGTTACGAGCACAACAACAAAAGTTATATTTTGATATTGTGTTGTAATTTTTTTAATTTGTCTTGTTAGTCGATGTTTTATAACATGTTATAGAACATAACATGGTGACTGGTTTTAAAATTTTTACAATGTTTTGTGATAAGTAAAGGTTCAAAAAATGTTATACAACAGTCTTGAAAATAGGTGATACTGGCTTTGTCTAGGTGCATTATAAGGTAAACTATTATTACTGCAGTTTAGTCTAGCTTCTCTTGTACGATATTGTGCCAAAAATTAAGGCTGCGTCGATCCACAAGGGATTTATAAGATGTAGAAGGTAAGTCTGCCGGTATTGCAAGATATTAATTTTCAGTATTTAAGTTTGGCCTAGGTTTGCTAATAGAATACCTAATTATGATACCTATGTTTTACAAACAAATAAATAAATAAAAATAGAAAATCTAAAGCTTGAATATTCTTAGCTGAACCTTAACATTATAAAAACGTCAAAACAGTTTTTAAAAAATTCTAAATTCTCAATTTATATTCAAAATGAATTTTAAAACGTGATGACGGCAAAAGACCGGACGGCATAACCCTGGTATGGGATGCTACTTGTGTCGATACGCTTGCACCGTCCCACATTCCAAGCACTTCTGTTAGCGCTGGCGTGGCTGCAAATGATGCAGAGAACCTCAAACGGCGAAAGTATGAGAATCTGACTGGGGCTCTCATATTTGAGCCGTTTGGGGTAGAGACTTTAGGTCCATGGGGCCCGGGTGCTCATAAACTCTTTAAAGATATTTCTATTATATTAGTAGAAACCACCAGCGTATAAATAAGTATAGCTATCCAACTTGGCAATGCTGCTAGCTTACTGGGCACTCTGCCTGATGGGGATGATTTGGGGCAATTTTTTTATTTATAGTTAGTAGTAGGTACCTAGTTATAGTTTATAGTTTTTTGTAAGTTTAATTTTAAGTAGTTTAATTATTATCTTGTTTTTGTCTTTGTTTGTAAATAAATAAATAATTTTAACAAGTGATTTTGAACGTCAATTCAAAGCCATGGCTTCGTTAACCCTACGATAGAGACCTTGTACCGAGAAGAGAAGATGAGAAGAGAGATGAGAAAAGAAGATGACAATGAGGCTCACTTTGGCAAGGATAGAAAGTGGATAGCGTTGACGAAATCTGCACCAGTTGTAAACAACTATAGCTTAGTTGTGAGGGTAACTAGCCATAGTTATAAAAGCTTTTTTGCTTTTTGTGAAGTCTTTTCGGTGCATCACGCATATGAATAATACTACGACTAGTAATAGTTAGATAAAAAACTGGTGAAATAATTTGCTATTTTTAATGTAATGCTATTTGTTATTTAATATACTTATTTAAGTTTTAGCCACCAAAATTGTTATACTACAGGGACTTAAATATAAAATTTAAAAGTCTTATCGTTAAAAATCTTAAGTCATAACAAGCATTTCTTTAAAACTATAAGGCTAGTCATTCTTAAATCAGTAAAAAGATATACTTGACCACTTTTGTTATCTCAATTATCTAACTTCTACCAATCAAAAATAAGTATTTCTTGAAATCAACGTTCCTATACAAATGATAAAGAATCATGTTTATTTACGTAAAACATTGGCTCAACAATTTTCACAGCAATTTTCTAAAACAATAGTCAACATGATTCCAGAAGGTTTGATTAATTTACGATCTGTCCGTATATTGTTACAGTTTTAAACGTTAAACAGATCTAATGTCGTAAAACGAAGTATCCTATCCGAGCGAGATCACTCTATAAATAAACTTGAGAATCCAATTAAGATATGAGCGGGGCACGGATTTATTCCAGGCTCATTTTATTATCTTACATGACAATAAAAAGGGATAATTCAGATGCAACATCAATCTGTTAGTTTCTCACGGAGGGAAAATTAGCATAATTGACTTGTTCCATTGTAGTTGTAGTTAAGTATTGCTTTTAGTGTACGTTTTACTTTTTTTTTACGTTTCTTCTTTAAAGTTATTATATTACGTTTTATAATCATCTCTACTATAGATTTTGGTAAATAATTTATATACTTTTTTTTATTACACAAGGACAAGGTTGTTGGTTGTAATCTCATCTGATGGTATGATGAGACATAATAAGACCGAAAGTGGAAGTGCACTTCATCTAGAATTAACAACAACTGAGGAACTATGCTTATATTAATGTCGTTTTATATTAAGTACCTACCTATTTATTTACAAACAAATCTCCGGTGACAAAAACACAAATGTGGAAATTCTTTCAACATTTGTGTTTCTGTAATTTATTCGCACCAAAATTTGCGTTAAGAATTATATAAACAAAACAAAAACATTTTATAAATAGCTTGCCTACTTCTTAACTGATCTTTAGTATTTGTAAAAATATTATGATCGGATGTTAATGACGGTAGTTATTGACATTGAATGGGCGCCTTTGGCTTTCAAAGTAAAAAAGTAAATAGAGTTAAATAATTTTGGCGGGCTGGTTAGAACCACGATAGCTCAATTGGGAGAACACCTGACCCGGTATGTCAGAAGGGGGCAGGTTCAAATCCTGCTCGTGGAATTGTTTTCAACATTTGTGTTTTTGTAATTTGTTCGCAACAAAATTTGCGTTAAAGACTCTGTAAGGACCATAGGCAGCCAACAACAAGCTATTTCAAAAAAAAGCAATTAGAAAAAAATATCCAAAATTTTTGTTTATGGTAGGTTCAAGCCACGCTTAGTTAAAAGCCAAATCATTGTCAGTTAAAACTTTAATGTCCTCCATTTCCTTGTTTTCGATTTATTTCCCAACCCATTGTTTGTACTCTCATTTGTTAGAAAATTTAGTTCCAATAATTCAACCAGAAGTAATGGCCATTATAACGAAAGAGGAGCGAAACGATGTAAACAACGAACGAAGTTCATTAATGGCCGACAAAAACAAGGCGGCTGGCACATGTATGGCAAGTTAAGGTCATTGTTTTGAAAAAAATGTTGAAAAAATTTCTACGCACGGGAGTTGATTCTCAAATTGTAATTTGTTGCAAAATTATATATTACTGACAGATAACTAGTGGTCGCTTAATAAAATATTACGTCAAAATTAAAAATTAAAAAGAAAGAATGTGAGTTTGGATTGGCATTGACAGATTTCGGCCACTCCTCTTCCATTTTTGAAATTTTATTAATCTTTTCTCAAAAGAATAAATGCGTGTGTCAAATACATGGTAGTATGTGTAATGTTTGTTTTATTGATTTAATGTATTTTTATGCATAATTTAAAAAAAATTGTATATACCACTATATGCCTTGCATCGGTGTGTCAAGTCTATAGGTCGCAGACCACAGATCTACTATGCGCCTTTGTAATGAGTAAAACTAGCAAGTGTATTTAGTTTCTCTATTTTACAGTGTCAAATATTGGTAAATGCCATAGAAAGACATGTATCGTCATGATCAGCTTTTATACGTCCCACTGCTGATGCTCCCAATTGCACATGAGCAATAGCACATGGAGAGGTTGCGCTATCCTACTAATATTATAAACGCGAAAGTTTGTAAGTATGGATGGATGTTTGTTACTCTTTCACGTAAAAACTACTGAACAGATTTGGATAAAATTCGGCATACATGTAGTTTATAACCTGGATTAACACATAGGATACTTTTTATCCCGATATTCCCCTGGGAACGGGAACCACGCGGGTGAAACCGAGCGGCCGCTAGTAGTTCATAACGCTGGCCTGATGCAATTAGGTAAGATTTTACGACTTCTATCTTACGACAACAAGCGGTATACGTTTGTCTGTGCTAAAGATATATTATCTAGTACCTACTAAGCTTTGAGCTAAAGATTTCATATTATTTGAAAAAATACCAATTTACGAAAACTTTGAACTATAAAGACGAACAATAGGTATACTTTCATTTTTGTCTATCTAGTTAGATTCAAATTTGAAATACTCTCGCTCAGTGTTAAAAGATTAGTGCAAAACGCTTATTTTTATTGATCGTAAAACATCAATAGAATTAGGAAAAGTATTTACAGTGAAATATGCCACGTTCCAAGCCTGTTCCGAGGTGATCCCGGAGAGCCCTCCGTTCGCTCCTATAAGGTCCACATTTCCTACAGCCATTAAAATTTTACGAGTGAACTGGCGAAATGAATGCCAGAATTAGGTTAAGGAGCAGCCTGGGCCGTATCGCGTGACTTGCCCCCGCCCTATTCATTGCTAATTTAATATTAAAAACAATTACAAATCATTTTTCTTGTAGCTGCGAACAACGAACGCACCCAAGTCAGAAAGCGCTTTCTAATAAGTAATGGGTTTGTTAAGCCTAGAGCTATATGGAAGTTGTGTTCATTACCAATGTTTTTGATAAAGAAACCTTATCCATGTTGTATTGAAAAGGGGTATACCGTGTACTTATAAGAGCGTTTAGAAATACATTCAGTCTGCAATGAACGCTTTATTTCGTGTAAGATGATAAATATATGTTTACTTTTAAATTGTTATTGTCATAATAGTACTTAAAAATAGAAAACAGTAATTTTCAAGTGCTTTTTTTAGTTTGGATTTATTTAAAAATATGATATTATTTTTGTAAAGGTTTTTCTAGTTTACCAACTACTAGTGTTCTAGCGGTTGGTGTTAGGATTTGTTGTTTGTCCGCCTGGCTTGCACTATTCTATCTTAGATGATCGTCATAAAAACAATGTATTATTTACTATATTCCTCGGTGGTTATAGATTCCCGATGTCATGATTATGGAATGTAAATCTTCCCATAAAACAGACTTACATTTTGATTTTGAATTTAATTAATAATAGTAAAATATAAGTGTATTCTGTATATTTTTGCGGAATATCATTTTCTAAGCAAACAAAGATTTTTAGTTGAAGTATTCACATTCAACATTAATCAAAATATTTTTAGCTTAAATTTATTCTTCATACTTATTTTAATAGGATGCATCGTAGCGTAGTTATTGATCATTAATGTATGTTTTGACAAACGTACTTCATTTCTAGCGTTGTTTTTTCAAGTTTACAAGCATTATGTCTCAGAAGAGTTTGTACAGAATATATTGAAATGAAGTAAGCAATTGAAGTCAGCAAATGAAGTCGGGTAGACGCTGCTCCAAATTATTAGGTTTGTCAGTTCGACAAGTCTTGATTGCTTCTCTTGTTACTCCGAGGCCATTTAACTTCAACTCAGCCTGTGATATAGATTATCTATCTGTTTACTCTGTCAAGTTTGATTTACTCAAAGAAGGCAAATAATAATAGGCAAATAAATAAATAGCAAAATAAAAATATGATCATACAAGTTTGTATATGTTTGCTATAGGTGTTTTTTATACGTAGCACGGCAAATGACTCCATTTCACCTAATGTTAAGTGAATATGGAATCCAGATGCGACGACAACTGGTGCAGCGTGAAAACAACGCAGCATCAGTTACTGTCACTCTGCCGGCCCACAAGGTGCCTCTTCACGCCTCTTTTGAAAGACCCCATATCATAGGAAGGAGGGAAAACGTGTACTGGCAAACTATTCCATGTTTTGGAGGTGCGACAAAGAAACGAGTCACCAAATTTCTTAGTGCGCAATGGAATATTTGAGACAGTGAAGCGGTACTCCGGAGAGCAGCACGTGTACTCCTATGGAGGTAGGGAGAAGGTGGGATGAGGTCAAAGAGCTCTTCAGAGCACTCGCAATGGTATAAGCGGTAAAACACGCTAAGTGACGCAATATCTTTATGCAATTGCAGAGAATCAAGAGTATTTGCGACTTCTGCGTTGCCGATAATGCGTACAGCGCGACGCTGCAATCTGTCCAAGGCATCGAGAAGTTACTTTGCGGAACTATCCTAGATGTGCGAGCAATATTCCACGCAAGACCGTACCTGTGTCTTGTACAAAAGGAACAACTGGTCAGGCGTAAAGAATCGCCGCACCCTGTTCTGAATACCGAGTTTTCGTGAGGCTGTTTTGATCACAGCTTCGATGTAGTCCTTTTGGTTCAGATCGCAGCCAATCGTCATACCGAGCATGTTGATACTGCTCTGCAGGTTTAGAGATGAAGAGTAGGAAGGGGAAGGAATGGTGATTTTTTTGCCGTAAAAGCACACCACCTGTGTTTTATTTATTTATTTTGAAAAGGACAGCTAACAAAACATACACTTCATGAGTAAAATTAATCATACATTAACCTCTAAAGCTGAGTGCTGTCTCAATTAGAAGCTGCCACGGCATGATATCTTGACAACAGCGTATATATAAAAGAAAAAAAAAAGAATCTTAACTTATAGTTATTATTAATTAATTATTATTATACAAATGACAAAAGATAGCGTTAAAGACTGCTTATATAAATCAAATCATAATTAAAAAACCCACACACAGGCTAGACAGCGAAAAAGCGTTATAAATATATACATATATATTTTATATCAACATTATGTATCGCAAAATTCAAATGCATATTATTACAAAATTAAATTAAATAAGGACTCATAATTGGTGTTAAAAATTATAATAGTCTGTAGGCACACATCCATATATTACACCCAAAAGTCTTTTGTACCAGAAGATAATTTGCGTCTCCGTCAAAAACAATATTGCTGGGCGTGCCGTCTCAAAATGGTGGTAGACGGCATTGAGGTTTGCATGGAGTCCGCGGGTGTTAGCGAACTCGACCTCAAACGGTATGGTTGTAGTGGGGGTGTGCACTGCTGTAAGACCAGTTTTAATGTTAGGCGCTGTCACGATGAAGAAAAGGAGGGAGGCGTGAATCGAGGAAATGCTATCGCGATGCAAATGGTTAAAATGTGGCGGCCTGTTTCACCAGGGATCTGCCTACAGATGAGTATCATCAACCCGCCGAATGGAAGGGCCTTCAGGGGTTCAGGACCCCCTGCAAATGGCCGCCGGGACCCCACCTTCCGGTCACCAACCGGCACGACGGACCACCCCGAGACTATGCGTGGCATGGTGAGGCAGCCTCACGAGCTGGTTAGGCTCGCTTGGGTTTCTGTACTATGCCACGGGCGGACAGCCGTTTCTACGGGTCTCCATGGTCGGCGGGTTAACAAGGTCTTCCTGGCACTGATTCGACGGAAGCCTCCACAGACCAAATGCATCGCAGTACCATCCACTCGAGCTCTGGTTATACGCTGGCTGATCCCGAAACGCGACCGACAAGTGGTCACTTGACGGGTTTTACACCACGCGTACGGTGGTCACTAATCAGACGGGGCAAGCCCTACCACGCAGTGGAGCATATGGGAGCTCTAAAATCCGTTAGTAGCCTCTTACGACATCCACCGGAGAAGAGGGGCGGAGAATTGTATTCTTTCTCCGTCACCGCACGGATTAAAAAGTATAGTGGTAAGACTGCTTATCTGATACCGGAGGACACATCCTCGGGACATTAAGCTCGGTTTGGTTAGTACATTTTCTTTAACATTAGCTTAAGTGAATTCTAGAAAAATGTAGTGTGTCTAGAAAAAATGTAAATGTAGAAAAACGTAAGAAAAGAAAAATTACACAAGCGTGTTTAACGACAAGAACATCTGCTTATAGAGACTAAAAGCTCATTTTATTGAACGTAAAGATATTTTCATCACTTTCCAAATCGGGTCCATTATCATAATATAAAACGGGGCTGGAGGTTGTTACTCGCACCTTTAGTCTTTAACTGTGCAGACAGGCACCTCGTAGTAAAATCAGAGCAGCATCAAATGTTTAGAAAATCCTTAAATATTATCAAGGTAAAAATTTGTTTGTTTGTTCAACCTTACTTCACGTCGAAACGGAACAACACGGATTGACGTATTTTTTTTCTCAGTCATATTTTAATGCTGAACTGGTCGCCCAGTGGTCGCCCAGTGGTCGAAATTCGACCGTAATTTTTTGAAAGCTGCACGGATCATATGCAATGAAAAATTAAAAAAGAGAGACTGTAAGTTTGGATTGGCATTGATAGACTTCAGCCGCTCCTATTCCATTTTGAAATTTTTGATAAGAGTTTATATGCGTGTGTGTCAAATACATGGTAGTGTGTGTAATGTTTTTTTATTGATTTAAAATATTTATAATTAACAAAAAAATATTAACATTCTGTACTCCTTCTCTATATAAGCTATTAGTGTGCGAAATTTCATACTCCTCCGTCCACACAATTTTCGTAAAAAGGGGTACAAAGTTTTTGATTCACGTATTAATATATAGATGAGTAGCCGCGGATCGTGCTTTACGCCCACTTGGAGAGAACATATATGTCCAGTACTGGATTGTGTACTGTGCGATCTGTGATGGAACTTTCAAGATCAAGTTCGGCTTTGCAAGTCACATCAGCACGCACGCCTGGAAATGACAGGACATCATCATCAATATAAGCTGATAATGATGATGATGATAAATTAACCTGTCGTCAACTGTGAATACAGACACAATGGATTTTTAATTGTTTATGGGACGGATCTGGCACTAAGCAGACCAAAGGTTAATGCGTTAAATCAAGAATCCTACTTTTTTATCTCAGTAAAATACAATCGATACGAAGGGAAGAGGCGAAAGCTTTTTAATTTCGGGTACGTCATGAGAAGTCTGAAATACAACCAGCTCATAATAGAAGAAACGATACATGGAAAAAGAAACGTGGGCAGAAGACTGTTTTCCTATTTCGTCGTGACTAGAAAAATGCTGTCTTAAGCATACACTGGGGCTAGGAGAAGACATTCCTGGCTTTCAAAAAGCCTAAGCGATTGTTTCATTTGCAGCACTGGCACCATTTGTTATAAATGTAGTGGATTTGCTTATGTTATTGTCCAACCTTCGCAATTTGAGAAGAGGAATACTATGAAGACTCTTCTTCTTCTTAGCAGTCCTCTTCTGAGAGAAGATAAAGAAGAAAAAAAAATACATAAAGAATGTATACAATAAAGAATATTTTAATTTCATTCCATTTCATTTCATAGGTAACTATTTCGAAGTTGAGATGACCTTGATCTGGCCTAAATCTTACTAAAACCGCCGTAACCGAATGCCCCAAACTATGAGCCTAATGCTGAAGTTATTTAGCTTTGCGATCGATGCCAGCTACATGATAAACTTCCTCGAAGTTTATTTTATTAACTGCTCGGTCCACGGTTTGATGCCCTGGTGGAATTCGGACAGTCACAAAAGTATTTTACGCGTGGCCTTGGTAAAATTGTACTTGACAACTATAAAAAGTACTCTCTGATACTTTTGGGACCTCCAATTATCTCTTTGCAAGAAAATAGATTGTTCGGCTCCGTTTTGACGCAATGACAGGAAAACAAATACATACATACTCTCATTCTCATGTGCCAATGCTGCAGTCGCTGAGGTAGGGTCTTAGTAGGCCTCACAATATTGGTTTAAGTTTGCAGAATTAAAATTGAAATTTTATTTCATTTGTTTGTTGTAAAGTTTTTGATGTGTAACATCTTTCCGCTCGCCTTCTATATACACAATTTGTGGGAGTGATTTCGTAGAAAAGGGACGGAAGTAGGGTCGTAACAGTGAGATCGGCTCGCCTTCTATATATACAATAATTTGTAGGAGTGTTTTCGTAGAAATGTGATCGTAATATTGTGATACTGCCGCACAATTTATGAACACAGTAAGTACAACTTACTGTGTTTGTGATTGTGATATTTGAGGTGCTGACATTACGATCTATTTTCTCGACACTTGCGCGGCAGGATAGGATAATGTGTGATACGATTGTCTTCTAATGAGTATTTAATGCATTCTCTTTATGATTTGTAAAAAAATATACGGAGTCGGAAGCGCGCGCAAATTTAAAATCGTTAATAAGAATAAGACAAATGTTAAAATTGCTTATTACTAAGGTGAGATGTCAAATGTTACACATCATGCGACTACTGTAAAGGTGGAATTATATTTGTCTGACGTGTCGTGATGCATCAGAATGGAATCGGTTTCATACATTTAGTATGCGACACGTCAGAAGCCATCACGACACGCCACAACACTCTAGTATAAACGTTTCCATACTAAATGTATGAAACCAATTCCGTTCTGATGCATCACGACACGACACGTCAGACAAATATAATTCCACCTTAAGGCTCGTTCATTTTTTTTCTCTTATTAATTTTTTTATTGTTCAGCGTCTCAACCTTTAATGTTAATTACTTTATTTTTTGTGAAGTCAATAAATGTTTTTCTTCTTCTTCTTCTTCTTCATGTCCTTGTTCAAAAAGAGGTCTACCTCTTTAGAGCGTAGAATTCACCAATTTTGAGTATACTCGCCATTAATGACCTGACGCCACATTTAGCATAAACAAAGTAGTGTTCCAAGGTGGAATAGTTAACATCAGTGATATGTTGCTAGCCGATCGGCTGATGCGCAAATATCTTGAAACCTTTGTCCCTTCAGCCCGATTTACACTTCAATAAGTACAGTAGCGAGTTAGCGAGTTTTGACGACCTCATTGGTCGAGTGGCTTGCACACCGGTTTTCATGGTGTCACCATCTCTGAAGTCCCGGGTTCGAACCCCGGTCGGATCAATTTAGAAATACCTGTTCTTCTAAATTGTTTCGGGTCTGGGTGTTTCCTATGTATAATAAGTATGTATTTAAGTATATTAAGTATGTTTATCCGTTGTCTAGTAACCATTTCTCGAGTTTCTTAAGGAAGCTTTTCTTGAGGCTAGATAATTGGTGTGAGTGTGGGGAACATTTATTTATTTATTTATTTAAGAAATCGTCAGTTAAGTAACAAGTAGTAAGTTGTAAGTAGCGTCCAAACGTAGGCGAGTAAGTAACCATAACTTGCCGTTCCAACAAGAAGAAAAATTTATGCACTGTACTAAACTCGCCCGTCTACATGCCCGCCAGTTAAGTTGGCGGGGTGCGAGAGACGCGAGTGAGGGGCCTACTTCGCACTGGACTAGCCGAAAAATAGGATCGCGATCTATTCAAATCAACGTCTTAATAAACCACTTACTACTTAGGTAACTCGCTTTTGCCGTTCAAACGACAATAACAACTTAACTCGCCGATGTCATAAGTTAACTCGCTACTGTACTTTTTGATGTGTAAATCGGGCTTTAGTCGGCTCTTACAACATGCACAGGAAGTTAAGCAGCTGACACACAATTTTCACGTCCAACACCAACATGGGAAAAGAAACAAATATCTTTTCACGTTTATATAATTTGTGTTAATTTTGTTTAACATATTTCAGCAGTTGCAAACGCCACGATTATATGTACTCGAGATCTGATGTTTCAGTAAATCCATACTATCCCCGATACCTAGATAAAATCTATATGTGGATGCTTATATTTGCTATGCTAAGATGGCAGTTACTAGACAGGTGGACTTAAAACAGGTCCTGCCATCACAGACCAAACAAAAGCACTATAATTTATATTCCCCTAGAACCCGCGATTCTGGGGTCTCAGCACAGACCTTTATCTCAGACTGATATTAAACCAGTAGACAGCAGAGGGCGGTTAGAATAAACTCGAATGTAAGTCCCCATGATCAGTTCAAAAAGTTATTATATACGGAAACATTGTTTTGTTTACACAAACAGCGTATTAAAAGAGTAGCGTACTGCTCTTCTTTTACGGGGCGGTCTCGGTTACTATTCAACTCACGTGCCATTTCTTTGTTTCTCCCGCTTATAACGAGATATTGTGATTCTGGCCCATTATAGTACCGCGTATACACAGATGATGCGAATATCAAACACCGTATTAGATACACGTTTTCTTATTAAGACAAGATAGATGCTGAATAATAATATCTCTATTGAATTACATGATTGCTGTGTTGTAGGTGGAAAACGATGTTGGATGTTTGTGCACGAATCTCTGTTAGGATATGTTTTCTTATATCGTTATTACTTTTTGTATTTGAAGGCGTGTGCCTTTGTCGAATATCTATTTTGGTATTTGCTATTGGGTGGTTGACAAGTTAGTTAATTGTATGGAAGGGCGTTACATGACGTCATATTACAGCATAATGGTGATATTATGCTATAAAAATTGGGAGTTCATTAACCACTTTTTAGGGAATAGGAACTCGTATTTAGGTCAAACAAAAATAATAGTTACTGTTCCTAGAAATATTGTCGTTTATAGGTACTGTAGCTGTATTGGGTGTTATAGATACCACCTACAACTCCCACCATAATTTATTTTACTTTATTTTAATTGCATACTTACTTTGTTAATGTATTTTCATTTGATGTAAAAAAAACTTATTCTTTTTATATATTATTAATTATAATTTAAGATTGTCGCTATGCTAACAATTATTGTAAAATGGAATAGCCAGTTACGCAGTAGCAAGGATGCCGGATGAAGTGCGCTTCCATCTTTAGCCTTATCTTCACTTCCACCATGAGTGATAAAGAACAAGCGATAGCTTAACTATTACCGTATGTAAGTACCTACAATATGAATTTATCAATAAGAATACCTTAAAAATTTAAATTCAACATATCGTCTTAACACTATCTATTCATACGGTATTAATTCTTGTTTAAATTCAATTCTCTCCTTTTATGATAGGCGGAGCGCAAGTTGCGCGGTAAGCTTGCAAGTTTACAGGTAAAGTCAACGTTTTCCATATCGATCAGCGTACACTGGCTGAAGTTACTATGTTCGAAGGTTTCTTTAATAAGTTCGTATACTTACATTTTAGTTACTTGTATAAAACTAAAAAAGTTTTTATAAACCTAATTTTTACTTTATATCACCTAATAGTAAGGATTATGAGATTTATCTTTATATCATCTAACAAAAGACAGGGAATACGTCCATTGCGGTCGGTCTGATCAAATCAAGGCGCTGACGGGACTCCCTGTGACTATCGCCCAGAAACGCTGAAGATAATGGCGTGAAAATCACTAGTTAACACCTCTATTAAAGTCTTCCAAGAAAGAGACAAAAACGCCTAATGGTAAGTAAGACAGTACGGCCAAAGATGAAAGCGTACTTTGGCCGTAATCTTCAACTACTGAGGACCTAGCAATGCTATCTAATATTATGGTCGGAACACAATAATGCTGCTACCGTTGTTGTTATGGCCTCTGATATGAGGTTTAATGCTACCTAGAACAAGCTCTGCCGCCAACCAAACCAATGTAACGAGTTTAAGCATCCGCTTCAATTTCTAGCAATAGTACATAAGTATTACTAGAAATTGAAGCTGAAACTTCTGAATCTGTGAACAAATCTAACCATAAAACTACATAGGTAAGTGTTTTATTTTGTATAAGTGAAGTTAAAGTATTCTTGACCCTCGACGCTGTTGGCGTTTATATAATTTTAATAAATTAAAAAAATACCAGTGACGCTAGGAATAGATAAATAAGTTTGTACATGAAGTTCGAGCTAAGGGATCCAATGTAATGTAACGCCAGGTTACGCAACGGCAGTTACACAGCCAAGATAAGCAAGGGTGAAATCCTATCTTATTTGCACCCTCGGATTAAAATTAAATTTTATAATGCCTCAGCAAATCGCGCCCGCCGCCGCCGAATGCGCACTCTCATTGTGCTAAACCTTAATTTAATTTTATGTGACTCCGTAAATATTAACTTCGTTAAATATGTATATAGGCTGTCATTAATAAACATCGGTTACGTTTTGATCTTTACTTGAACGGGTTCGTTCTTTTGTCGTCGCCAACATATTGTTGTGCATTTGTAAAACTTGTCTATAGTTTATCTGTCTTCGTCACAGAACCAAGTACTTGTTATACTTGATTTGGTTAAGTAGCAGAGTCTTTTAAGTCCTGCGAGCCAGTTACCCTAATTAATCTAAGCCGGTTACCGAAACAACAATAATAGTGGCGTTTTATTAACAGGTCACATCATAATTATTTACATAACTAACTGATTTATGTTTCATTGTTTTTAAGTTCCAAAATTAAGTGTAGAGGGATGATTATGTACGTACATACATATAACTATTGTATGTATAGTATGTACATGCGCGCGGGCAGCCGCAGTCGTGCCACTAATCAGTACGGAATGAACTAGTGACTGGTAAGCTTGTGTTTTATTTCCATACATAATTAACATTACTAGGGTTCCGATAGTTAGTTTCCGGGTAAATCTTAAGTATTTGGTTTAGGTTCATATTTTTAGGAATTCACTACTACTTTTTAATATTTTTATTATTGGAACTAGCTATCTTATCGTATATACCTGGTTTTGATGTTAGTTTTTTTTTAAATTCTTGTTTCGATAATATGTATTTGGTTTTTTTTCTTTTTGTTTCGCATTGTTGTTCAACAAGCCGTTATTTTTGTACTAGTTAGCAGTGGAAACTTTAAAGGCTACTGTATTATATTTTTTTTAATTGTTTATATGTGTGATATAAAGCTGTTTGTTTCCATAATAAAAAAAAAAAAAAAAAAAAAATATCCAAGAGGACTTTAAACAAATCTCTAACACCAAACAAACCGAGTAGATACATATAACCCGGGACCTCTGGATATGAGACTGATGGTCTTAATTAACCACTTGGCCACAGAGGCGGTTGAGAGTATTTATTTATTTAAAAAACAAAGTCTTGTAAGCTTACAGAACAATCCAAAGCGCTTACAAGCTATAGGTACACATGCCAAACGGTAATTAAGTTATTCAAAATAATATTACATAATAATTAAAAATTATTGGGCAAAAATTATTATTAAGTGGCAGTGGGCAGGGCACATTGCTCGCAGGACTGATGGCCGCTGGGGCGGGATAGTCCTGGAGTGGCGACTGCGTATCGGAAAGCGCAGTGTGGGCAGGCCTCCAACAAGGTGGACCGACGATCTGGTGAAGGTCGCGGGAAGCCGCTGGATGCGAGCAGCACAAAACCGGTCGTTTTGTGGAGATTCTTGAGGAAGGCCTTTGTCCAGCAGTTGACGTCCTTTGGCTGAGATGATGATGATGATGATGATAAATTAAAAATTTAAATAGGTATTGAAGCTGTGGAGTTTCTTGCGCCCATTCTTCTCCACAGCTAAAATATAGACGTCCTGAATGGGTAGTAGGTAAAAAAATTATGGACGATTCAAAAGCACTTTTCTAAAGTTTATTTGAATAAAGAATATTTGACTTTGACTTTGACTTTGAAATAGGTATGTCAAGACAAACTGTCAGATTCAAAATGTGAATGTCAGTGAATTAGATTAAAATTATATAGATACACTTAAAATTACACTCAAAATTAGATAGGTACACACAAGTCAAATTAATTAAAACTATAATATTAGAATTAATGGAAAACTAAACTAGGAATGTCACAGTAAATTGTCAGATTAGTATTTATAATTATTGTGTATATATAGTATTGTCTTCTTAGTCGTTTCACTCTTGTTAGAGTCGTGGTGGTTATCACGTTCCGGTAGGTTGGGCAGCAGACAGTACCTGCCGCACGACATCCCACCACTTCTGCCTGCTGGTCTTTAATCGGGCACATTCGTGTACGGGAGCGCCCACTATTGTAGACTATTGTAGATACGCGGTATTCACTGTTAGTTATGCGGTACTGCGCTATCACTAAAGCTATGTAAAAAGTGAAAAAGCAGAGTTACGTTAAATGTATTAACATTGAAAGCAAAGTTAGCTTTTCTCTCACATTAGCAATTTACTGAGTTGAGCCCTACAGCGAGCCTTAACCTAGACAAAGAGATTGGTTTGTTAACTCAGCAGCTCAGTGTAAAAATAATGGGTTTTTGTCTGAATCAAGTGGAATTCCATTTCAATTATAATAAAGTGCTTTTAGCATACACACTTTCATTATGCAGTCTAAAGCTAAACTTAATTTAGAACGCCATCTCATTTTTTAAGAAAGAACTTTAAAAAAACTATGGAAGCTTTTTGTATTTATCTAAGAACTCGATGTTTCTAGATTTCTGATTTAATACCAAAATGTGTAATAGTGAACATATTAAAGAATCTCTCTATCGCTCTTATCTTAGTAATACGAAGATCGGCGAAACTCAAAAATATAACATTTCAAACACAACTTAAACTTGAAACGGAAGTAGTTTTTCTTTGACCATGCTTTGACGGTTTGAACTACGGTCTACCTTCCTATATGGCCGTGGTACGATTCTCCATTTCATTCGATCTTATGCATCTGCATTTGTAGGAATAAAACAGAATGTAATAAGACAAATCATACAAGAGACTGCATTTAGAAATAAAGAAAAAGAGGTTTAAAGTTGAAAGAAAAAAAAGAAAAAAATATTTATTTGAGACATGACACATTCAAACTTTTTTACACAGCATAAAAAAGAAGAGGGCTGTTAAAGTTTTACACCAAATAGTTTCTAACAAAAAGTATCCTGTAGTTCTTAGTATTTTGTTTTTTAAGTAACCAAAATGCGAGGTAGCAAAGAGCAAAAGAAACAATTGTCATCAACAACGCATGGCTAGTCAATGCATCGTCACAGAAACGCGATATCTCCAATATCAGATTTTCCGAGATATAACGACATTTATGAAATATTTCCAAAGGAAAAATTATCCGGCGCACATCCCATATCGGATGTGATACAATGTGATTGCCTTATTTCACTCCTCTTTCGGTCTTTACATGTTATTATCGCATCGACATCCGTCCCGCGAAGGATTTCCTTTCACGTGCTCCCAAGACGGTTATGTGACACTGTCGTAGAAATTACGCGTTTAATGATGTTTTGAGTGTCGTTCGTAAATATTCCTTTGTCACGGCTCAGGTTTCTATTGTTTGACATGTAAATAAATCTGGCATTTACGTTTTTCCCCGAAAGCGAAATAGGGCGTTGTAAAACAAAGCGTATCTGTACGCTTAGGAGTTTTGTTGTTGGATTTAAGTATCTATTTGTTTGAGATTTTAAATAATGTTTTTGTGTAATCAAAGTGAAAAATGTAAGGTAATGGTGTTAATTAGCATGTACCGTTATGTAAAACAGAATCAAATTTAGTTGGATAGAACAGGTCCCACGAACTATTTACTCAGCAGGAGCTAAATAGAATTTCCTCTCCGCATCCTGGAAAACACTGAAAGTCTGTTTCCGTTGTGAACGTTACACGGAAATGTACTACGGCGGTGGTAAAAAAAGCGAGAAACCCGACCAAACTGGTTTACCGAAGTAATATGGGGAGAGTGCGCGATATCACAAGCTTATGTGGAGCCTGCGCTTGTGAGAGCAGAGTCTTGTAACGATTCGGCGTTTGATACGGACGACGGCGACATATTTGCATAGATTTTGAATGACCTACATCATTTTATTAAACATACGCCCGCTGACACGCATTAAACTTTAAGCGTCGTTGTATTGCTGTCTAATTATATACGAAACTTAAGAGACCTATTTGCATGGATTTTTAAATGACCTACAGTTTTTTTTTTATACATACACCCTGAAAAGCGGCATTAAGCTCTAACGGTACATACTTATAGTCTGTGATTAACAATCACCGTTGTGTTCTACTCTTTTCGGTGTCGCTAACGTTTTGTTATTAAAAGTTGGGACCTACAATCCTTCCCAAAAAACACAAAAACTATAAAACACAAATTTTATATATTCACGTCACGTCAGAGACTTATTTGTATGGATTTTAAAGTGACCTCAACCAACTTGGAATGGAATCTGGACGTGAATTATATGTTATACTTATTGTTAAACATTAATTTTAAACATAAGATACGACGGTAAAAACGTTACCTTAAATACGTTGGAGACTCCATTACTTCTAGAATACAGTCATAATGAATAAGTATTAAATATGCTATATCTAAACAGGCATACTAAGGCCATCGACTAATACGGCGAAGGGCTTTTTCTAATACATTTTATATACACGCGTATAATACCTACTATATTTTAATTATGTTTCAAGGAAAGACAATTATCTGTAGTGCAAGCTCAATTCATAATCAATCTAACAAAGTGAAGCCTATGGCAACACCGCTAGGATTAAAAGAATAAAAGGTGATTCAACTAGCTTCAAAGGACCGGCTTCAAAGTAAAATGCTTACCAAAACTTGTTAATTTAATAAGAGTTTCATTGTTAGAGATTCTTGAAACACTTCCAGGCTAGGTACCTTAAAGTAACATTGAAAAAATACAGCCGCTTTGTGAAAATTTGTCCACCCTGTTATCAAAAGAGTTCGAGGGACAACAAAGAAATTTGAAGTTGCCGGAATGTTTTTTACGTCTGCTACTATGGATAGTGTTACACGGTGTTACAAGGATAGAAGTTACTCAAAAAAAGGATTGAGATCACACGAATCATTAGTAGTTTGTTTTTGTGAAACGCACTTTTTTGTTATTGAGGGATTTATGGCGTAGCGGCTTAGCGGCTAGCGCATTCGGCTTGTGATATCATCATCATCATCTTCACCATCACCAGGTCAGGGGCCCGACCGCGTAACCGATCTTGTCGTTTCATGCCGCCTATGAAAGCAATATCGATAGCTATAGCCTTTAGCTTTTGATATTGCTTTCATAGGCGGTGCGAGGTGGCCAGATGACGTCATAAACTATACGCGTAGTCAAAGCGATCGGTTAGGCGGTCGGGGGGTCATGGTCAGGTCATGCTTGTGATATATGCGACCAAAAAAAGTCTTTAGCTCGTTCGCGTTTCGGAAGGTACGACAAGCCGTTGGCCCCGGCTATTTTTGTAAGACGGCAAACGTTTGAACACACCAACTCACATTTGGCAAGTACTCCTGTGAACCTCTTCACTGATCGATGAGGTAAAAAAAGTTTTGATCCGTTTGGTCTAAATGTGGGAAAACCTGAGCCCAGCTGTGGGACGTTCTAAACTGATGATTAAAACTAACTGAATCACGCTATTATGGTATGAACCATTAGTATGTGTCCTGCCATAATAGCGTAACGCTCACATTTCTACGACATCTATCCGACTTTGCTTGTTCATAACTAAAGTTCAGCCTTCATAAATCGTGTCGCATGAAAACAGCCAGCGTCTCGTTGTCCAAATCACTTCCCCTAATTAGTAATTAGATCGCATTATTATTTAGTACCCCCCCATAGCACTATGGTGACATAGAATGAATAACTATTACCTCCGACGTTAAGCGCCAATAACGTAATGGATGATCTAATTTCATGATACATAAGGCTTTGTTCACGAGGAAGGGTGCCAAAACATGCCTCGGAAGGCTCAGTCGGCCTTATAAGTGTTCATTAGTGAGCCCGAGACTAATGTCATGTAACTCTATATTCATTCGGTTATTCGGTAAGGACTTGAGAGCAAACGGTGCGGATAACGTCTTTTTATATGCTCGTGTTTTATTATATGTTTTATGTTAAAATTATCACATGCGGTGATATTGCCGTGAAATAACCGTTTCTGACTCAATTTGATGTGGTTTGAAGGTGTAGGTATCATTTTAAAGTTTATCATCGTTTTTATACAACATACCTACGTTTATTTGTAGTTGTAAAAGTAGATACTAGTATCCTGTTGGTTAGTAAATAAATTAGGGTATTGTATCAAAACAAAAGTATCTATTCAACTTGACTTATTACCATAAAGGAAAGTACTGTTAGTTTCTCATACGATCTAACTAACGATGAGGTATTCCTCGAAGCGCAACCATTTTGAAGCGCACCTAACTAAACTAATAACACTTAAACAATTTTTTTATTGTTTTTAAAAGAGTGCTAAAGATTAAAGTCAGCTACAGTCAACATAAAACATTGAACATTTTGTGAAAGTCACTTTAGCGGGATTTGATAATACGAGTATACCCCTTTAATGAGATTTTTTATTCACCTGAGAAGAGACAGCTCTCAATAATTTTATTGCGGACAAAATATGACATTAATAGAAAATTAAATATTTTTTTGTATATTTCTTCACCTGGGAAGAGACAGCGGTAAATAATTTTGTTGCGGACAAAATTTGACTCTAACAGAAAATTAAAAAATTAAATATTTATCTACTCAAAAATAAAATATCAATCAAAAGTTGGAACGAAATTGGTTGGTTTTCAATACTTAATTTAAGATTATGAATAACGTTAGGTATTCATTACTTTTGCAACTAAACGAATTTTTAGATGTTGTATTAATTGACTTGATTCTTTTCAAGAAATGTAATGGAATGAGAGTACAAGATGTCTCTATTAGTGCGCCCGTCTAGACGAAACATAATGAGTGTGGAGAACTCTTTAATTTTCCCATTTCAAATAAGTGGTCATAAGACGTATACCGTTTCAATTAAAACCTTTTTTGATAAATGTGACCTAAACGAACTTTCACAACGTATTGCATTCTTAGCTGAGTGTAAATTAAATTAAACCTAGTTAACAACGATAGTTTTTTTTTTAAATTCCGTACGGCTTCGCATCAGTCTCCACTAATGTTAAGTAATGAAAAGGCTAAACGTGGAACCGCACTTCACTCGGAATGTTATTGTGAATCTTATCTAAATAACTGTAGGAACACAACAATTCCACTAACGTTGACCTTATAGCTATATATTTACATAGGAATTAGCCAGTCGCACCTCAAACAATCACTACCACCATACAAACCAAGCACAGATATCTAACCAATACCTAGATCACATGGGCAGCAGCATTGAAATCTAACACTTTGTTCTGTGTAAAATACTCGCCGTATTTTACACCATATTTTATCGTGACGTTCCGAACCCCTTGCAGAGTTTTTCGTCAGAGGGACAATAAAGTGTCGGTCGTCTCTAAATTGATTGGTAACATGTTACCGTCAAGTTTTTTTAATCGGGTGCGTCCCGATTTGTGTGGTGCAGTTTAGTGTTGGGATCATTAATTGCGGTTAGATCCGTATTCGTGTTTCCTTAATATATCCGTAAAAACGTTTGTTCAACAGATTTTTTGCGATTTAAAACTTTCCGTAGTGCACTTTAAATCGCATAAATTCAGCTATACAATCGTTTTTAAACGTTTCTATAAACTGTCAAGATGTCTTTAATTATATTTATTATAGAAAGTGTAATTAAAATTAGCTAATTAATATAATTAGAACTTTAAAGTATAAATGAGATACCGAATTATAAAACTTCTCTTAATAGTTTTTGGATAAACTTATAGATATAACGATATATAAAATATAGGTGTTATAAAATTTTACAAATGCTAGCAGTTCAAACTGAAATATAAGGAAAACGGCACGCCAATTCGCGACGCAAGTGTTTCCACCGTTATCTCCATACATTGTAGCGAATAGTCACGGCAAAGCTAACGCTAAAGATAGGTGAGCAGAAATAAAAGCTGTAAAACTGAAACAGTACGGGGCATGTCGCAGGCCCGCGCACCGACACCCACCATTAGTTTACATACAAATGGGACTCGTTTTACATAATCCATCGTGCACGCCGGTAATTTGTTGCAAACCGTCTGGATAAGCAAATTGATCGCAGCTCTATAATGCATATCCGGTGGCGTATCCGTTGCTAGTGAAGTTTGACGCCCGTTAACGGTTACCGCTTTATTATAAAGTTTTACGTGAACACAAATTGGTGCGATCACTCTGTCGGCCGACGGACGCGGCGATGACGTGATTTTGTAATTGCGACGCCCGGGATGAGAAATTAAATTTTGGTCAATTGTATGTTGATATTTATATCTGATGTAATTTTTAAAATAATCGTTCTTACATGACTGGCGAATTTCAAATAAGCTTGTACAAAATGTTGTTTAAATTTCACTGAAACAGTTTTAACACTTTGAAGCAAGTGTTAAAATAATCTCATGATTACGGGTTCTTATTTCTAAGTAGAAAATAATTTAATAAATAAACGATGTTTAAGAGATAAGATAGCCGCTCCACATTGAAGTACGTGTGAAGTGAGCTTATCGGCACTTACAATCAGATTAGATGATATTCCTAAGCGCTAACTCCATAATACCGCATAATACTGTTTAAAAAATACTACGCAAAAATTTAATATTATTTAAAAGGTGAAAGTAATCTGTTTTTTTAAACAAGAAAACAGCTGACTACTTAGATATTAATCATATTACGTTTGTTCCCATTAGACAACTTTTGCAATCAAAAAGGTACCATGATGTCCTCTTATAAAAGCCTCTAAGTATAGAGGCTTTCTCTTGTATCTTGTTGAGACGCTTATAGACCATACTAGAACTAACAACGGCATAGCTAGCTAGCTAGCGACAAAATTGGAGAAAGCACGATCTCAATATAAGGAGATTGCAAAAGGTAGGAAAGCTGCGCTCCGAGATGTTCCGAGATTTTGTGTCCATGAGAAGCTCTATACCTGTGTACGCGATACCAGAAGTATCAATTGACGTAAGGGACATTTTGGCCAAAATCAGTTTTATATATATTAGGATTCAGAATTTTGCGCCTTAAATTTCAGTAACGTAAGAAGCATGTTAACATTTATTTTTAATGTAAGCTCTTTGAAACTACTAAGTTTTATGAAACTTAATAACAATGATAAGAAAGAGAAGATATAACTTAGAAACTTTGTCCTGTACGTCAATAAAATCGGATAAAACGCTAAAAAGTTACAGACAGATATCGAAAAGAAACCGTTTTTTGGCTCTCCTGTAAAATCGTGGTTTGTCCCATACACCAATTGATACTTCCGTTATCGTCGCTTGAGCGCGTTCGTACGAAGCTTACCTTCTACAGTTTCCTTACTTTGTGGCATAACTAACTGTCAAATTTTGTCGGGTTATGTTAGAGAGAGAGAAGGATAGAGCAGGCTGCAGTGCAACCATTAAGGGTAGACCGTAGATGGTCGTTTAACCTGTCGTCTGCTGTGAATACAGACACTATATATTTTGTTTGTAGGACGGTTCTGGCACTAAGCATACAAAAGGTTAAAAGTACTTAAATAACAAACAGTAAAAAACATTGTGACAAAGTAATAAGGATCGTACAGTCAGCAGCAAAAGTAGCTCAACTTCTAGTAAAGATATTGGGACAATAGCAAAGTGATCAGAAACTTTCGCTCAGTTATAAAGTTCGTAACTCCTAATGTAATGAAGTAGGAGTTACAAATGGAGAACAGTACTTACATAGCTGTAGTCGTGATTGAACCGTGTCTTTCTATCCAGAACACGTTTGTTTCTATAATGTTTGCTTGTACAAGTGTTTATCCTGTTGGTTGTCCTAATAAATAAAAAAAAACAGTATTCACGTTGAATCTCTTAAGACAGCAACAATCTAAAATCTAAAAAAACCTTTTTAAAAAAACAAGCTTTTATTTTTAAATGCGCTAAAAAGAAAAAATAAACTTTTACTTTAAATTTTTACTGTCAACTTATAACGTCATTACACAATATATCATCATCACTAAATAGTATAAAACAAAGTCGCTTACCGCTGTCTGTCTGTCCCTATGTATGTATGCTTAGATCTTTAAAACTACGCAACGGATTTTGATGCGCTTTTTTTTAATAGATAGAGTGATTCAAGAGGAAGATTTATATGTATATCATTCAAAATTGAGTTGCATGATTCCACCCGGATAAACATTCATACATTGCAAAATAAACAAAAGCTTGTAAAAAAAACAACAGCAACGCTAGCGCATGCCACTGACACAAAATCTAAAACCCAATCAAACCATATTCTTCTATCCGCACTCCATTTTTCTATTCATCCCGTCAATGTGGATTTGGTATTTTTTGCTCGCGTCGATCTCCATTAATATTGGGTACAGCGAAAGCATTGAAATGTAAATACCTACGAGCAGACCCGGGAACAAGCGGCTAACGAACATGGAGCACGGTAGACGTCGCGATTTGTCTACGTCCCCGTCATTGCACTGGATCTATGAAATTGGACGCTGCTACCCCAAGGAATTCTGAAATATCGGTTCTACATCCATTCATTCATAATATTAATTGTTTAATCTAATCCTATTAAGACCTTTATATCACACTAATATTATAAATGCGAAAGTTTGTGTGTATGTATGTTCGTATATTTGTTGCTTCTTCACGCTGCAACGGATAGATGGAATTGGATGAAATTCGGCATACAGATAGTTTATAACCTGGATTAACACATAGGATAGTTTTTATCCCGATATATACTAAAAACGACAATTTCATTTTCCAATATAAAATGATTTGTTTGTTTTGTTGTCATGGAAACTAAAGAGAATTTAATCACTTGATGGAAACTGTCAAAGCGGTACAAAGTCCGCCGGGTCCACTAGTATAATATATATACATATTTATTTCGGGACTGATAACGGTAAACACATAAATGGAACAGGTTTCTTAGTTGACAAAAAGCTACTCCCTAGTGTGACACAGTTCAGACCAGTCTCAGACAGAATATGTGTGCTTCGGGTGAAGAGCAAATTCTCCTATCTAAGCATGGTCAACGCATACGCCCCCACAGAAGTTTCAGACGGGGAGACAAAAGATGAGTTTTACGAACAACTAGAAACCGTATGCGATGCTATCCCGGAATACGATGTTAAGATTTTGCTGGGGGACTTTAATGCGAAAATTGGACGAGAGCAAGTATTCATGCCTACCATAGGATATCATAGTAAGCATGAAACATCTAATGATAATGGGGTGAGACTTATCAGTTTTGCATCTTCGAGATCCATGGTGGTGCGTAGTACGGATGTTTCCTCATAAAGACATCTATAAAGGAACTTGGAAATCCCCTGACGGCAGAGTTATAAATCAGATAGATCATGTACTAATAGATAACAGACATAAAAGAACCATAGAAGATATCCGAACATACAGAGGAGCAGATTGCGACAGTGACCACTACATGATTGGCATTAAGATACGGGCAAAAATTAGAGTAGCAAGGAAAAGACCTGTGGCACATGAAGATAGTATTAACGTAGATATATTAAAGACTGATAAAGAAACCTGTAGAAAATACCAACTGGAACTGAAGAATAGGTTTGAAGGATTGGAGGTAACAGACGGAAATTTGGATGAAAATTGGGAAAGTATAAAGAACACTGTCAAAGAGGTGGGACTACGAGTACTAGGGAAAAGGAAGCAAAAAAGGAGAAGAAAGTGGCTAACGCAGGAGTGCGACGATCTGATAGAGAGAAGAAGGATACTCAAAATACAAGCGGAACAAGATCAAAGAGTAAATGAAGCATATGAAGAGGTACGTAACGATACTAGGAAAGCTATAAGAACTGCTAAAAGGAAGCACATGGAAAGTATAGTACGCAATATGGAAGGGCTTATTAGATCAAATGAGACTAGGAAGTTTTATCAGGAAGTCAAGAACGTAAAGAAAGGTTACCAGCCAACGCTTCACATACTGGAAGATGATAACAGGAATCTCGTCACCGAGCCAGAAAGAATCAAAGGTATGTGGAAAGATTACTTCCAAAACCTCCTGAACTGCTCACAACCGCAAGCCCAGGTGTCACCTAAGAGTGCAACAGAAGAGGAAGACTCTGAGGAAGTGCCACCACTAAGTTTCAACGAAGTCAGGGACGCTATTATGAAGCTGAAAAATAACAAGGCACCTGGAATAGATAACCTACCAGGAGAACTTTGGAAGTATGGTGGTGGTACACTTAAGAGTAAAATCTTTGAGATGCTGGTTAATATCTGGAACCAAGAGTCAAAACCGAAGCAATGGAATTTAGGTGTCATATGCTCAATACATAAGAAAGGCCCGCGTAAGAAATGCGCCAATTATCGTGGTATAGCCTTACTACCGACAGCTTATAAGATCCTGTCTTACGTGTTGCTGAAGAGACTGGAGCCCTATGCTGAGGCCATAATAGGCGACTACCAGTGCGGGTTCCGACGCAACCGTAGCACAGTCGACCAGATCTTTCTCCTCAAACAGCTTATGGAAAAAAAGTGGGAGTACGCTCGGGACATCCATGCGCTTTTTGTGGATTTCGCAAAAGCGTATGATAGCATAGATCGTACTTCCTTATACGCAATCCTAAGAAACTTCCGAATACCGGAGAAGTTAACGAGAATGATAGAAATCGCCACCAGGGAAAGTCGAGCGGTTGTACGTGTCGGCGCGGACCGTACTGACGAGTTTGAGATAAGCACGGGGCTAAAGCAGGGTGACGCGCTATCTCCAATCTTATTTAACATAGTACTAGAAAGCGTCATTAGACAAGTCCTTGGATTGGACGGGGGAGTGCATCTCAATGGTCCCCATAAAGTCGTCGGCTACGCGGACGACTTAGCACTCTTAGGGGATAATAAAGATGACGTCATAAGAGCCGCGGAAACACTAGAGAGAGAAGCCAAAATAGTAGGTCTTAACATAAACCAAGAGAAGACGGAATACATCCATATGCGCAGATACAAGAATACCAGAGTACCGAGACCCAAGCTCAAAGTCGGTGACGCCACCTATAAAGGCGTAGGGAAATTCAGGTATCTGGGCTGCACTATAACGGACACGAACACCAGGGCAGAAGAGATAGATATCCGAATACAGAACACCCTCCGTTGTAGTGCAGCCCTACACAAGGTGTTGGTGTCCGGGCTTCTCAGCAAAAGGACGAAAATCAGAATTTATAAAACGGTTGTGAGGCCGATCCTGATGTACGGCTGTGAGGCCTGGACACTGACTCTGAAGGAGGAGACCAAACTCTTGGTGACGGAGCGAAAAGTTCTCCGTAAGATACTTGGACCGGTGCAAAACGAAGACGGAACATGGCGGCGGCGGTTTAATAAAGAAATCGAAGAGTTAGTGGCCGAACCGAATATCATCGGCGAGACAAAGGCACACAGACTTCGCTGGCTCGGCCACTTAGAGAGAATGACGGAGGATCGGGCGGTGAAACGTGCATACGTGGGACGGCCGAGTGGGCGACGCCCGGTTGGCCGTCCCAGGTATCGCTGGGAGGACGAGGTCGCTAAGGACCTGCGCGAGCTCCGCGTTGAGAACTGGCGGGAAGTGGCGCGGGATCGGGAGAAGTGGCGGCAGTTATTATCGGAGGCCAAAACCCATCTTGGGTTCCTGCGCCACCCCAGTAAGTAAGTAAGTATTTATTTCCCTTTTTAAATCGAGGTTACTTGCATTAGATTAATCATTAACAGGATTCTTACCATGTTTATTATTTTTGAGTATCAAAAATCTGATCGATCTGATCATGTTCACCCGTTCGACATGATCATCCATGATCATGGCATATGCAACTTTGTCGAAATATCGGCACAGTTTAATGCACTCAAAAATAATAAGCATGGTAAGAATGCCGTTAATGATTACTATATACATATTTGTTTCATACATGCATTTTAGGTACATTGATACATGAGAAGCTGGCATGACGTTGAATGAAACTGAAAAGTGTGGAAAAAGTATGCGGGGGCCTTCTCCCAGGAGTGAAACACTTACGTCTCTTATTATAAAAAAAACCTTTTGATTATACAAAAGTATTTGGTATTTTTGCGTTAACTTGATTTCCCGATTTCGAAGAAAGAAACAAAACATGCTATTTAAAAGGTAGGTATGCTATTTCATAACCGCTTGACGATTTAATAAACAACCCCACCCCACTTCCCTAGATTTTTTATTTTGGCAGGGTTTCATAATGTTGAGATATTATTGACTGCAATTGAAAGCAAATTTTCTACTAACTTTCTGAATATCTGTGTTTATCTTAAGCACATAACAATTCTTTATTTGAATTGAGATGTATCCTCACCCCATCTTTCGTAGTTCCACGTTGGGCGCCAACCTCGCGTCGGCTGCAAGTGGCGATATTTCAGCGCAGCGTTTGTTTGCGAAAACTTTATTCGCGTTAACATGCTGTCTGTCAACTACTGTGGAATATCATCGTGCTCTAAGGAGCATAATATTTAAGAACGACAGTGTTACCTACCTATGTCGACATAAAGATGTTTTAGCATGTCTAGTTTATATTTATGATAACATACACACATTTGTTAATGGCGGAATCTTTTGTCTGAGTTGATAGTACCACTCAGTACTTTACTGCATTCTAATAATGTTCACACAATAAATGGTAGGTGTAATACAATGGGTTCAACTATGAAACCTGTCGGGATCCAGCACAGCCTAGTAGAAGAGATAAAGGATTTAATTATTCTTATGTCTTTTGGAATTTAAGTACGTCTTCAATTACATGTTCAACTAAATACTCCATCAAAGATTGTGCAAAGAGCTTGAGAGTTGTATATAGATACGCTTTACGACACAGCTAAGAGCAGACACGCTACTTAAACCACTGTCAGCACCAAGTGCAACGCCTGATTTACTTGATACCTAAATATATTGGAGCGCGTTGCTTTTCCTTTACAGGATTGCGAGCCTTTTGATATATTGTCGGCGAAGCCGTCTCAGATGCAAATATTGATTCGTCTCCGTTGAAAATTCATAGGTGGAGGGTATTATTGAGCTCTGGCACGCGGCGAGCGACGCACCCGCACGGCTCACTGCCTCTGTACCTACGCTTCACTATTTTACATATAAATGGACGTCGCTCCATAATCCGTCTAACACAATGGCTTTAATTTGTTCCGTGGCTGTGTGCGTACGCAAATGAAACCTGAAATTGGTGAGGCCGACGCTTGCAACGAATTTGGGGGTAACCACTTACAACGTGAGAATGGGGGCCGGGGTGAATATTCAGTCTTAATTTAGCCATTCAAATCTAAAGAGTCCCTGAAGGAGATGAGCTGCTAACAAATTCTCGTTTACTGAAAAGTATGATTTATGCAGATCAAACGGTGACATGGAATATTGTTATCGAAATATTACAGCTAGCAAACATCTAAGACTTTCAAAGAAAGTGGTATAAAATAGATCAGGTTGGGTATTATGTAAATAAAGTCAAAAGGTCAACTTACTATGATTTTGTTAGGTTACTCAAGATGTTACTTATATATTTTGTATAGCGTATATTAAAGTGTTTATATTTCATCTACTTGATCTATTGACAGTGGAAAATTTTAATACCTTACTTCTTTATTTCGCCGTTAGACTGTAAAATTTGATCAGTAAGTTAAGGGTCATTGCGCCGCCGCCCGCCGCTACTGTTTTGTTTGATTAACGGAGAAGTTAAATTAGTACGAGTAGAGTATTTCGCAAAGCAAATCCCTGCCGGAGTGTCACCTGCTCCGACAGTTTGCGTAATAGACCGGAACCACCGAATTAATTTACAAAACTCTGACCTGTCTCCGGCAAAATAGTTTTTGATGCCGGTAGTTCTCGCCCGCTCGCAGCTAACCTAAATACGTTAGTTTTGGAATAAATTTTGATGAAAATTCGCGAATACTCATTTACATACACGTAATGCTACTAGGAGGTTTCGAGTAATGGTTTTACGGTTTATGCGGATGGAAAGTTGCGATTTATTAAGAACTTTATTCTGTTTGGGGAAACATATTATATTAATTTGAATAGTGATGTTTAAGCCTTATTGACCTACTCTTTTCCTTGAATTCATTAACATATCCAGTGTCCTAGTAGTGAACTAGTATAGAATAAACAAAATCAATTAGATATGAACACTGCGTTTTAAAAGTAGGCGCACAGAGAGTGCCGCCAAAGGGCGTGTATATATTATGCTACAAAAAACTAATTTCAAGTTTTCCCTCTGCAAGCTTTTGAACGTATTCGGACGGGGACTGCCGGTGACGCGCCGTGACGCCCGCACTGCACTTACTCCCGTCTCATTTGGCTCAACATCGACTTTTCAAATCTGCACATTTCTATTCGTTTTCGATCAATAAATATTATGATTGTTTTTTTTTTGCCCGGAGCACCAAGTTCACGTCTCTTTTGACGCAGCTGTCACTAAATTAGTTTGTAAAGTAGTTTTTTTTGAGAGTATTTTATAGGTATATTTTGTTTAAACATCTTTTGCTTGAGCAATAATACAGCAGAATGAAAAAAACATTGGCATCAACAATAACAATAGACTTTAGCACGAGATTTAATCAATGAAACGGTTCCAACGTTATTTAAGTACGGTTATGAATTTTGTTTTTTTTTTCAATGGTATTAAATATGGTTTTAATCTATATGTGTTCTATTATAAGCATTATTTTATTAAATGTAAATAAACATTGTTTATTATGAACAATCCTTTATAAAAATCTTAATAAATGAATCCTAACACCAGTGTTAATAATCAAAAAGTCTCCAATTAAATTCGTAATTCAGATCCGATGTAATGGTAATATATGTACCAACATCAACATACTTTACTGCGTTATTTAGAGGCATTTCTTATTTTCTATCCAATTAAAAGTCATATTTCTCATTACGTTTTCCAAGCGAATGAATCGCGAGGTAGGTAATACATTTTTAGATATTATGTTTTCCGAACAAAAGTTACTTTTAACCAGAAGTTGAATTTTCTAGCTTTACCGTTCTTATCGGAAGATACGTCTTGTAATATAAGTAACTATAAAAACGAAGAATTTTACGGATTCTAAATTTTAAATAAGTCACTCGTTCCACGTTTGGTCAACGTTTTCCCTCTGTAAGTTTAAAGATTTTACTACTTCGAACCTCATTTATTATTTTAATGTGTAAGCTACCACAAACCGGGGTTTACAGTCATGGGTAAAATTGGCTTTTGATCTTTTAATTCTATTTGCAAAGTAAACATTTATTTTTAACTTTGTCAGGTACAAACACGAAGCGCTCGTTGTTTTAAGTTTTGCGTTTTCTACCCCATTATATTATAGTAAATCTCATACACAAACTATTTTTATATCTGATAAATTTTTCGTTATAGCTTTTACCGTTTTTATTAGTTCTTTTAACAGTCTGCTAAAAATATCTCGCTCCCTCAGTTTTCCAACCAACTTGTTTCGGTTTATGCAAAACAGTTCTATACTTTATATATGCAGATGTAAACCGACTAAGTTTGAAACTGGCCCAGCAGATGTGGACGACATCTCTTTGAAGATAAAGATGGGAGATAATTTTACAATTTTCGTACCCAGAGGTTGGATACGTACCTGCCTGCCTGTCATGTACCTCAAATTAATTTCTGATAGCTAAGCAAGTCGCCTTCTTGTTTGCAGTGAAATTTCTTCCTTTGCAGCGATATTTGAGAGGCAAATTCCAATTACGGACTTTGATTTATCAGAAATTGAGATATGTACGCTATTTTGAGGGTGTACATCTGTTTTGGGATTCATTTTCGTTTGATTTTTTCGATGTTATTGATACGTGTATTTGAATTTGTTTTTATGGTACAAGCACATCAAGTGTAAAATTAACATTGCAAACACAGTCCCTAACAGCAACAAAATAAAGGCTGGCGATGAAACTGTTACTTTTGATGTGCGGTGTACTGTACATATTTTTATAGAATACTTTTTCAAAGTGACTAAATAATCTGAAGGCGCTTTACAACTTTTAGTAAAGTTATTAATGACTTAAGTAACATAAATTTTTCTAATGTGTTTGTATATTTCCGAGAACTATGGCACATAAGATAACATTAATAAAATGGTCCCATAAAGTACCTCCATTGACTACATCTACAACCAACGATACGGACTTGTGCAATTTTATGTAACTGTAAAATTATTTAAAAAAATCGATAATTTTTTATCGTTTATGCATTTTTCAATCATAAAAAAGGTCCATCCAAACATTTTCTTGTTTTGTGTTTCTGTTTTGCAGAGATCGCCAACCGAATGTCACGGGCGATGAATAGCGTGTTGGGTTATAATCTCTGTCGCCCCCAGCGAGGGGCGCACCGCTCAATGAACTAAGTCCGCTCACTTAACCCACTTCAAATATTTTTTAACGGTACAATATTTCGGCCATATTTGGCCATCTGTCACTGTTTATTCTATACACATTTTTAACAATACAATAATACACTGTTTAACCGACAACCAGTCATTGGCTGAGACATTTAACAGAATTAAATATATTTTTAACACAATAATGTTAAAGTTGGTCTTTATATTATCTGATGATGAGTGACGATTTCACTGAAGATAAAAAAACCCACTTCACCCGGAGTCCTCAACTCCTGAACAACTGACTACTGATTCTTATCAATAATCGTTGAAACAGATGGTTGCCATTGTTGTTATGACGACTGACTTTGACATAACTCACATTGAGACATCGTCAATGCATAAAAAACTTGATTCTCATTCACGCATTTGTACACACATTTAAATTATTTAATTTTTCAGTAAATAAGTAGTTTAAATGGTTAAAAGGTAAAATAAAATGTGTCAAAATGTTTTCTATCTTGCTTTTTAGAAAAATTACTTAAAATGAACACAAAAAATCAAAAACATAAAATCTAGTCTTGATAAAATTCTTGTCATAACAAGTTGAGCACTGTTTTGCGAAAAGGGGCTGCATTCGACATACACAACGTTATGAGCGTCATAGAAACTGCCAAGAAAACCCATTACCGCGCGCATGCACGAGAGCACGCCCGCACAATGAAGTGTCAAACGTGACAACCCTAAAGATAAATTTGTCACTATGATTATGTCAAACACAAAAATAATCCCGTCATCTATTTGGCGTGTGCCGCACCCCTGCTTGGGACTTGCAAATTTGGGGGACTCAGATGGCTGGTTGGGCACAAACGGCAGATTACGGGCAAGGTGATCAGACGTCGTCAACCAAGTGATGTTTTGGAAAAAAAAAGTTGTAAGCGACGAGGGACGGTTGCCATGGTTAATAATACCTCGCAACATAATACAGCCAACATGTTGGCGCCACACAGAGTTTTCCCGGCGTGTCGCGTTGCGTTAGCAACAGGTCGTGTTCTGCGGAAAAGCTTTTTATACGACTTCGCTTATAACGTGCTAGTAAATAGACATTCGATCGGCAAGATGTACTCCAATGCTGAAATACAACTGCCTCAGCTTCACTGTAGGTATTTACATACAAAAACACGATTGTAAATTTGAATACATAATACATAAATATTCATTGAATATTTAATCAAACTATCAGACTATGAGAGAATAATGTTTAGATTTCAATAGTGATTAGCACAATTAATTACATTTTAGTGTTTGCATTCGCTCACTGACTAGTTAAAAATTTGGAACTACGAGTAAGAAACTAAGAAACAGGGCTTTGGTTATTGCTAAATGTTAACTTCTATATTTGATGTTATCGCATAACGCAATGCCATTGAAGCATAATGCTTACTAAATAATCTTGTTGTTATCTCATCGCATCAAAACTCATTACAAACAAGCTCCGTTCGTTGGAATAAAGTCATTTGCCGTTATTGTGTTACCGCAAATTCGTATCGTAATATTACTAAATGAGATCTTTGGAGTTCATATGGACTTATAATAAACATTAATTCTTAAAAAAATATTTTAAAATGTTAGGCTTATACCACAGCAGCTTTCACGTAAGGGTTGCTATATTGCAAGTTGAGCAACTATTGCAATGCCGGGTCACCGGATAAGTTGCCCAATCAAAACACGGTCATGGTCACTGTAGTAATAGAATATATAATATACTCATGTATACTTATGGAGAGCAATAAATTACTAAATTAAATTGAATTGAATTGAATAGTAATGAGATAGCAATCGATAAAGCCCACCAGCCCTCAATGAGCCAAAGTATGGCTCAATCTGTTCATATATTGATTACCTAGCACTTTAGCCGCGACTTCGATGGCGTGGATTGAGATTTTGAGATTTTTAAAAAACTATTTTTTATCATACTAAAATATAGCATATTATGTTACCTGCAAGGAATCAAGCATTCTATAATTTAAAGTTTTTTTGGAAACCAGTAGTTCCGGAGGTTACCCTCATTAAACAAACAAACAACCAAACAAAGTCAAAAACATTACCTCTTTCTTAATAGTATTGTTATTAATAGTATAGATATATATTGGGACTGACAAAATCTAGCTCTGGGTCACTTATAGGCCCATAACTAATGAATACGAATAAATTAATAATCCGTTTTCATTCATTCATTTTCAATTATTGTATAAAACATCAAACGTGTTTATTGAAAACAATATCTCTTGCTCAGCAATCTCTAATGAAAGTGCTCGTCAGACAATCCCTATGAGCCGACCGCGGCGTCATATAATAAAGGCACACATGCATAACCGAGCAAAAGTAATTAAAAGCGACGTCGGAGTCTAACAAACAGTATAAAACCTTTTCAGTGAAAGAGGGCGCGATACGAAGTTGCGTTTTAATCAAACAGTGGCCACGCCCGATGGGCCAATGTCGCCGCGCCGCCTATTAATGAGCTATAAAGGCGCACACATATTATATCGATACCTCCCACGTAAGTTGTTGTATCTGCTAAACTGCAACTTTACAGTAGAGCGTTTCAAAGATATAAATTGGAATAAAAATTGCACCTGTTATCGTATTTTTGTGAAACTTGGTTTAAAAATATAATTAATATTACTTTCAACTA